>CM074860.1:49792500-51042500 GCA_037501455.1 Lantana camara | reverse complement strand
TATACACGTACAAATTTATATATATTATATACATAATATCAACTTTTACGTTATACATATAAGTTATATATCTATACATTACATTACATACATATTATATCATAGACATATCATCTCTTCCATTTCATTCCCCACATGACATCAAGACTTCACACACACACACACTAATACACGATCAAAACGAACTCCGAAAACTTGGATTTTAGGCATAGAGAATCAACGGGCGTGGATTTTTGTACATGGAGAAATCCACAGCCGTGGATCTTCCTCTGTTATCAGCCTGAGTTTGTTATAATCCGTTTACCCCTCAAACGAACTCCGATTGACCTAATTCTTGAACCGACAGAAAGATATTGAAGCCTAGAACAACTTCCAATTGGAATAAACTCATTATATTTTTTCATTTGTGAGATATAATCCATTCTTCTTTGTCTCGCTGCTTTACGGACAAACTGCAATCATTCAACTTCAAGTTTACGTCATTTTCTCCTCGCTTTGAACTAAAAAACGAACCATATATCCTCGGAAAGGTCTTTGTGTTTAGTTTCATTCCCAATAAACAAAACTCAATTCCCACTTCTGGAATTAAAGATATTCCCGTTTTCCTACAGCGTGTACGTTTCCTAAAACTGTCCATTTTTGCCAAACTTCACCAAAACCTTTCTTATTACATTCCTTTCACTTTCTTGGCTCCCATATGTGAATTATATGTAGATACTTAATTAATTGATAAGTATGCTCCTAATTGACACTTCTTCGTACTTAATTGCTCAAAGGTGATTGTGTGACTCCATGCCTTACATGAATTGACTTGAAATAATTGAATGATATGAATACATGATTCCCTAATATTAATTTCACCTCTTAGGTGTTAATTGGTTTGAATACATGCTAAATGTCACTTGATTGCTAGTTCATTTAATTACATGAGCATGGTCGTACGTCATACTTGGTCTCATATTGAGTTTCGTCTGACGAGTTCCCGTTATTTCCTTTCTTGTCCAGTTTTTCCCCAGGACGGAGATCATTGACCGTTTGGGCACTTTCTTGTATCCTTATCTTGTTCCGTCGCTCCTCATGTGAGGTTTAATTATAGATATATAGAACCCGTACAGCCCCTACGCGATATTTTCGGCCAAAATATATCTATATATCTATAGTTTTCCAAACCTTATTGATTTTCAACTGATTTCACGGAACGGATTGATTGATTGATGGATTGATTGTTTTGGCGAGTAAAGCATCTTCACTTTGGGCCCGAGGGTAGTGTATTGAGCCAACCGAGGAAGCAAGGGCTGACGGGTAACTCTTGGACTATCCTCACAACCATGGGATGCCCTCTGAACCCACTAGGAGATTAGTGGGGGAAGGAGTTCCAGGCATAGGGACTCATGAACCCTATGTCCAATGAGTTTGGGTGGTGGGGCCTTGCAATCCCACCATCACCGGAGGAAGAAGGGACTGAAACTGCTAATTGTGCACTGTAATCGATTGCTTGATCACCTAATCATTGAATAATTGAATTATTGTACATTGTCGGAGAAAGGTTGGAGAATTGACCTCACTCGCCTGACCACTAATTGATTGAATTGTTAAACGGATTAGTTATAATCTCGGGCGAGTTATATTTTATTATTGATCTTATATTGTTTCTCTTATAAAACCTTACCCGGGACTATGACTTGCATGGTAATTGCACTAATATTTATCTATAAACCCCTTGCTCAGTCTTTCATAGACTGACACCTCACATTGTCAGGTCTGCAGGTTGCGTGCTAGGCGGGATCGAGTGAGGTCTTAACTTTTGAGTCTAGCATGTTCATTGTTAATTATTGATGCATATTTGTTATGTTATGAATCTTTTGGTACTTTCAAATTTGGAAAAATGGTTTGTATTGGAGGAAGTGATGAACGTGGCGATGCTAAAGAATTGAATGTATGTATTGTATGATTCTGTTTCGGTTATGCATGTTGTATATAATTGAGGGTTAGTCCCGCCTAGCTAGTGAGTCCTTTTTTTATTGTCACCCGTTCGCTGTAGGTTGGTTCATATACGGACTATCCATTTCGTATGTAGATCGACTTATAGTGCGGGGGTGTGGCATCTCGGCGTTCCGGGTGCTACACTCCCATTGGTGGAGCTGTGTTGATGGGAGAGCTCGAGGACCCTACGGCCGACCCGAGTTACCATACCACTTCTCCGTGGCCCAAGGTAAAGTACAAAACACACACCAACCCGATTTAACAAAGCTTATCTTTCAAAGTTCAAAGCTCGCTATTGCAAAACAAACACCAACCCTTTTCGAAAACAAACAAACAAAAACATAGCTTATATATATATGTATATAAATACGTGTTTGATACGTATTTTGTGGGAATTGGCCCGTTTGCTATGAAATCTATATAGGTTTGTAGGTCTTATTAACTAAAAGAAAGAAAACCTTGTTGGAAAACACGAATCAGAAAGCAGCGGAATTAAAAAAATTTTCCCAACAAAAGGACCTTGAACTCGCAATCGTGTAACCAAATTCGTAAAGATAGAAAACTTACTTTTCTTTTGTTCTTTCTTGAAGCGTTTCAAGCCACCCAAGAACGCTCTTCTCGCGGCTTGATCCCCTCTCCTTTGGTAAAGCTCTTATCTTCAAACTTCTAACTTGAAGTCTCTAGAGAAAGTCCACCAACTTGATCACAATCTAACTAGTAAGGATGCTAGTTCTCTAGTTAGTGTTTAGGCTTAACCTAGGGTTTATTTAATCTTGGAGAAATGAAGGTGTTCAACACATGAACAAAAAGAATTGCCAATTAGCTCCATAAGGAGCTCGAGCTCCCCTATTTATAGGGAGGGGGTGCCGAAATTCCCTAGTCCTTTATGGGCTAGGATTTTGGTGCCTCTCTCTTATTACTTGATCTTCAAGTAATTTCCAACTTTGACTTTGAATTCTAATTCAAGTCAACTTTTAAGAGAGCTAAAAATATCCAAACTATTTTTGGATAATTTTATACTTTATTTATTATAAAATAAATAACTTATTTTTTTATCTAATTAATTAATTCATAATTAATCAACTAGATTATTTTCTCCAAAATTAGACTTTCTTTTTAATTCAAAATTAAACCAAAGTCTATTAAATAATTAACTAATTAATTATTTAATATATAAATAATATATATATATATACACACGTGTGTGACACGTGTCACTCACGTGAGCCACACGTGTGATTTCACACGTGTGGAACCCTCTTGGCCCGATTAACTCGTTTAATCATTTTAAAGCATCAACTCATGTAACCAAGTTGTTGTGTGTGACCCTCTAGGTTCTCAATTCAATTAGCAGTGACCCTAATTAATTAATTCACTAATTAATTAATCAGTCCACAGATTAAACGATAATAGTCTAGCAACAGGTGTTTAACCCCTAGCTGAATTGGAATGTTCGGATTCGACAGAACCTTTAAGTCATTGATTCATGTGAGATACAATCCTCCTACTTACTATCTCTCAACCAAGATCTAGGGCAAGGGAATAATCAGAACCCTAATAATCTGGTCTTAAAGCTAAGTGCATTTCATATCCATTTGATCTCAATCCAAGAAACCCTTTTCTTGATGTCTTGATCTGCTGCCTTGGCCAAGGACTCCATATGGCATATGAATGACTTACACAATAAGAGATCACCTTGCAAATGCAAGTGTAGGTCCTATCTTGATTCTCATTCACTTTCATGAATCACTTGTGCAACCCCAGCATAAGCCTTGAATCAGTTGTCTAAGGCGACACCCTTTAAAGCTTATACCTAAGACTACAGAGTTAACTCACAAAGTGACAAGGAACCTCAAGTCTAAGGATCAATTAATCACATCAATGACTCGTGAGATATTTCCTAATCTGGAAGTTTCCATTTCCTGAAATAGAAACTTCCTTTCCCATTTAGGAATGTTCTCACACGGGGCACCTCAGTGAACTTACTTATTAAAGTAAGCACCCTCATGTATCACGCATGTATCAACTATACACTTTGCACCTCCATGAAACAAGGCGGTCCTTCTTAAGGGCGTGATCCCACAAGCAAGCCTTAGAGGAGTCAGGTTGACACTCCCACTGCCTGTAGGACTCATCGGCTTGGAGTATTTTACTAATCATGACTTATGTGATATAGGGCTCGTTTCATGAACCATTTCACCTAAATGGTAGAGTCCTAAAGTCATCAGGATTAGGGGAGTTCTCATACATGCACAGCTAAAGTAAACGCATACCAAACAAGAGCATATAAAAAAGTGTTGCCTGAATTCGTTATTTCGTTCAAAGATTGTCTGTGATTACAATAAGGAAAAGCACAAAGCGGATATACAATCGGCTTTCTAGGGCACTATTCCTAACAATCTCCCACTTGCCCATCAAAGCCATTCTAAAGCTACTCTAAGTCCCATCTTCTGAAGATGACTTTGGAAAGCTTCTCGACTAAGGGGTTTAGTAAGTGGATCTGCCACGTTCTCTGCTGATGTGACCCTCTCAATTAGCACATCTCCTCTTTTGATAATATCACGGATTAGGTGATACTTCCTCATAATGTGCTTGGTCCGTTGGTGAGATCTTGGTTCTCTTGCTTGAGCAACCGCCCCAGTGTTGTCACAAAACACAGTAATGGGGTCTTTCATGCTAGGAACAACATTCAACTCTTGAATGAAGTTTCTAATCCAAACACCTTCCTTAGCTGCATCATTTGCAGCTAAGTATTCGGCCTCAGTGGTCGAATCTGCAGTGGTAGTTTGCTTGGAACTCTTCCAACTCACTGCTCCGCCGTTTAGGCAGAAAATGTATCCTGACATTGACTTAAAATCATCTAAGTCTGATGCAAAGCTTGCATCGCAGTATCCTTCGACAGTAAGATCTTTCTGACCTCCGTAAACTAAGAATAAATCTTTAGTACTTTTCAAGTACTTAAGAATATTCTTCACGGCAGCCCAGTGACCATCTCCAGGGTCAGTTTGGAAACGACTTGTCACACTAAGTGCATAAGCCACATCCGGTCGAGTACATAACATTGCATATATTATGCTACCTATTGCTGATGCATAAGGTGTATGAGTCATTCTCTCCTTCTCATGGTTAGTCTTAGGACACATCTTCTTTGAAAGACATGTTCCTACACTCATAGGAAGGTTCTTAACCTTTGCTGACTCCATATTGAATCTCTTCAATACTTTGTCAATGTACATCGACTGTGATAGTCCTATTAACCTTCTAGATCTATCTCTATAGATTTTAATTCCAAGGATATAGGACGCATCACCAAGATCTTTCATCTCGAATTGGTTCGATAACCATAACTTAGTCACTTTCATGTCATCCTTCGAATTCCCAATAAGAAGGATGTCATCAACATAAAGTACTAAGAATTGCACTGAGGTCTCCAATTCCTTTCTATACACACATGATTCATTCGAAATTTGCATGAAGCCAAACGCTTTGACTGATTCATCAAATCGAATGTTCCAATTCCTAGAAGCCTGTTTCAATCCATAGATTGATCTTTGGAGTTTGCAAACCTTTTGCTCACTCCCACTGAATGTGAAACCTATGGGTTGCTCCATATAAATGTCTTTGTCAATGTCACCATTGAGAAAGGTAGTTTTCACATCCATTTGCCATATCTCATAGTCATAATATGCAGCAATGGCAAGCATGATTCGAATGGACTTTTGCATTGCAACTGGTGAAAAGGTTTCGTCAAAGTCCACGCCGGGTCTTTGAGTGAATCCTTTTGCAACCAGTCTTGCTTTGTAGGCTGCAATGCTTCCATCAACTCCAAGCTTTCTCTTAAAGATCCATTTGCAACCTATGGGTTTGACCCCATCAGGCAAATCTACCAAGGTCCAAACTTGGTTGGAGTTCATGGAGTCCATTTCGGATTTCATGGCTTCTATCCATTGTTCAGAGTCAGAGTCTGAAAGTGCCTCCTCATATGTTGAAGGATCATTATCCTTTTTGAGAGATTTCATGGAAGAATCCATACCATCTCTCCGGCTGTCTAGGAGTGCGTTCAGAACGCCTTAGAGGAGGGTTTTCCTGTGTATCGAAATTCGTGATTGGTTGTAGTTGATCAGAGTGGGACGTTTCTTCAGTGGGTGGTGTGGGGTCATTTTGTACTTCTTCTAATTCTACGATCTTGCCTTTCTTTTCTTTAAGGAACGGTTCCTCCAGAAAAGTAGCATTTCTGGACATAAACACCTTTTGCTCAGATTAATCATAGAAGTAGTATCCTATGGATTCCTTAGGATAACCTACAAAGTAGCATAAGTTAGAACGAGATTCTAACTTATCTCCCACTGTCCTCTTCACGTAAGCAGGACAACCCCAAATTCTTAAGTAAGAATAACTAGGGATTTTACCATGCCACATTTCATAGGGCGTTTTCGGGACTGACTTAGAGGGAACTAGATTCAGAATCTTTGCTGCACTTTCTAGGGCATAACCCCAGAAAGAAGGTGGTAAGTCAGTGAAACTCATCATGGAACGAACCATATCAAGTAAGGTTCGATTCCTTCTCTCGGAAACTCCATTAAGCTGAGGAGTTCCCGGAGGAGTCCACTGAGAGATAATCCCATTATCTTTGAGATGATTAAGGAATTCTTCACTAAGATACTCGCCTCCTCGATCAGATCGAAGTGCTTTGATCTTGTGACTAGTTTGGTTCTCAACCTCCTTTTGAAATTCTAAGAATTTCTCAAAAGCTTCAGATTTATACTTCATTAAGTATACATAACCATACCGACTAAAGTCATCAGTAAAGGTTATGAAATACTGATGATTGTTTCTAGTGCTTACACTAAGCGGTCCACAAACATCAGTATGGATCAAATCCAAAACCTTAGTGGCACGTTCCACAGTTCCTTTAAAAGGGACTTTGGACATTTTTCCCTTGAGACAGGATTCGCAAGAAGTTAACTCTTTGAGATCATTTTCAGAGAATGATCCTAAAGTGTTTATCTTGCTAATTCTGTTCTTGGAAATGTGTCCTAATCTAGCGTGCCATAAGGGAGCTGAAACTTTGTCATCTCTCTTACGCTTTGTTTCTCGTTGTATATTCATAATATTGATATTTTGAGTTAGGTAAAGTCCATTACTTAGAGTACCGATATGAACGGAAGAGTTGTTCCGTCTGATAAAGTATTTACCATTCTTAATATAAGTGTCATAACCTTCACAATCTAATATTGGAACTGAAATTATATTACGAATAATGCTCGGTACATAAAGAACTTTATTTAATACTAACTCGAAACTACCTAAATCTAATCTAATTGTGCCTAAAGCTCGAGCTTCAACATTTGAGCCATCGCCGATCTTCAAGACACATTCTCCTTCTTTGAGTTGTTGGACTTCACTTAGCATCTGTACATCATTACAGATATGAGTCCCACAACTGGTATCAAGTACCCAAGAACTAGAATTAATAGAAAGATTTACTTCAACGAGAAAGATACCTTTCTTTAGAGTAGCCTTGTACTCTGGGCAGTTTCTCCTCCAATGTCCCGCTTTGCCACAATGGAAGCAAACATCCTCTTTCTGATCACGCTTCTTCTTTTGGGCCTTCCCCTTCAAAATGCCACCAGTGGGCCTAAGGGGTTTCTTCTTCTTCTTTTGGGCTTTCTTGCCCTTACCTTTAGAAGGCCCAGAAGAGGAAGATGGAGCATTCACCATCAAAACCTTATTGTCCTTCTTGATCGTGCTTTCAGCAGTCACAAGCTGACTAATCAGCTCAGCTACAGTAGCACCAGCATGATTCATGTTGAAGTTAAGGACAAATGGGTTGAATGATGGTGGGAGCGAAGCTAGCAACAAATCCACTGAAAGCTCATCTTTCAGTGGCATGTCCATGGAAGCAAGTTTCTCGGTAAGGGCAAGAAACTTGAGTCCATATTCATGGACACTTGAACCTTCCCTCATTCTTAAGTGGAACAATTCCTTTGAAGTGTTATACCTTGTAACACGTTCATGAGGGCGGTAAAGTTGCTCTAAGTGGTCGTAAATCTCCCAAGCAAATTCCATGGTCTCATGTTGCCTTTGCAAGTCCGGAGACATGTTAGCCAACATAAGGCAACGGGCTTGGAGATTATCATCCTTCCACTTCTGAATCGCGTCCCGCTCAGCCCGAGTGGGAGCCTCCCCTTCGGGACTGGGCTCCCCTTCGAAGAGAACATAAGTTCTCTTCTCAGAATCTAAAATGATTTTTAGATTCCTCAGCCAATCAGAATAGTTGGGACCAGTCAACTTATTTGACTCGAGGATCGATACAAGAGGGTTTTTGGTTGCCATTTCAAAACACGTAGAGAATCACAGAATCTACGACCTAAATGGTAAATCAGAGAACTAGTGAGCATGCTGAATTATAACGATATACAAAAGATAAGGTCTTTAATCTAATGTAGCTCCCACTGTTTTTCAAAGATCTAGAATTCCCAAAGATCTAAGAGGAATACGTTTCCCAATGGGTACTAAGATCCTAGGCATTTTACCTCGAACCCACGACTCGCGGACATTCTAAGTAAGAACCCTAGGTAGGTACAACTTACCAATTCTAACACCTTTAGAACTCTTAGTAATTGTTTTTGCATTACCTATCTTTCAATATGGACCCACGACTCGTGCGACATCCATATTTACTTAGGCGTTAAGCTAGACCCATCAATCATAAGATCATGACCAAAACTTAGTTCGAACGACCCACGACTCGCGGACATCGCCCTTGCTAAAATTGACCACGAAATATTGATCATTTAAAATGATTAATTAGGTAACTAAGAACTAATAAGTTCCACTAGCTATCCCACGACTCGCGGACAATAACTAGCTTTACTTACTAAACTTAAAACCTATTGATGGAATGCTAGGAATTTAATTCAAAATTTGCATCTCGAATTAAACACCTATTTGTTCGAAATTAGCTTAATATTTAATGGGAATTTTCGAATCAACCGGAGAGTTGTCCGGTTCGACCTCACCAACATATATGTTATCCAATTTTATTAGTCTTGATTAATGCAAGTACACTTAAATGCATATCAAACAAGCACATAAACAGATAACATGTCCTAGCATGATACTAACATGTAATGATCATGGGTTCTACCTATCTTATGCGTGATATGTGGGAGCCACTCCACAATCACAAGTTCTAACATACATGCCACATAAACAGTTCAAATCACATAAGGGAAAGCGGTAACAAAATACGAGCCCTATCTCTATTACATTTGACAATTGAGATTCCCCTCCCTAACATTTTGAGGGGTCTTCACTTATGGCCTCCTTGTTACTTGAATGTGGTCCATCTTACTCCATGGGTGCATTGTCTCCAAAATGAAAATAAAACCTCACCACCTATCTCTACTCTCAAATTACAATAAAAAGAAAAAGACATAAAGTAATAAGGCTCAATCTTCATATTGGCCTTAGACAATTACACGGGGCATACCCCGGCCTCAAAAACAGTAATATGGAAAGCCACATAATAAATCACATAACAGTACGCACATAAGTGAGGCTCCAACCTCAATTGAAAAACGCAACTATAGGGCTCCAACCCCAATTTAAACCATCCATGTGCATAAATTAAAACCACACATAGATCTAAACCCATGATCACCTAACATGCTTTTGCGAGAATTTAAATTTAGCCAATAAATTAAAATTCTCGCTTTAAGCTCTAATAGCTTAAAACACGACTTAGATGCAATTCTTGTTCAAGAGCCTTTTTTATAAAACCCGAAAAACAATAAACTAATAAAATTCCAATTAATTTCTGAAAATTAATAATTTTATTCTTTCTATATTTTCAGAAAATAAAGATCGTAATTTTTCAAAATTTAAATCGCTCAAATTTTCAAAATCCCAATTTATACAATTATTTCAAAAATAATTCAATTTTAATAAATATAAAATTTTTTCAGAAAAATTAAATCGGGATTGGATTGGACTAAACACGAAAATCAAGATCGCGAAACGAAGGGCCCGGACTCGCCCGCGCACCAGCCCAGGCCGAGAGCACGCATCGCGCTCGAGCACGCACGCGCAGCGCGCACTCCTTCTCGCGCGCAAGTTGCGCGCTGCGCCTAGGTGGGAGGCAGGCGGGCGAGGGAAAGGCTCCCGCGCAGTTGCGGGAGGTGCTGGCGGGCGCCCCTAGGCGCGCGCCTAGGCGCTTGCGGGAGGCAGCGACGGGCAGTCCCGCGCGGTTGCGGGACTGCTGGGCGGGCGGTCGCGGGCCTGGCGTGCTATGCCTTAGCACGTCAGGCTCGCATTTTCGTAACGCGATTTCGTGTTTCGTACTTTTAGTTCAAAAACCAAAACAATCCAAATTCAAAAATCACGATTTAAATTAATTTCTATCAAAACGGTTTTCCAAAAACACAATTTAAGAAAACAGTTTTAGAAATTCAAGAGAAATTACTGTTTCGTATTTCAGGCTTTCTAAAAGAACTCATGAATACCTAATTCGCATCTAAGCCTAAGAATTTCTACCAAATTCAGAATAATTGAGACGAATCAGAAACACGATTAACGAGGTGGCTCTGATACCACTTGTTGGAAAACACGAATCAGAAAGCAGCGGAATTTAAAAAATTTTCCCAACAAAAGGACCTTGAACTCGCAATCGTGTAACCAAATTCGTAAAGATAGAAAACTTACTTTTCTTTTGTTCTTTCTTGAAGCGTTTCAAGCCACCCAAGAACGCTCTTCTCGCGGCTTGATCCCCTCTCCTTTGGTAAAGCTCTTATCTTCAAACTTCTAACTTGAAGTCTCTAGAGAAAGTCCACCAACTTGATCACAATCTAACTAGTAAGGATGCTAGTTCTCTAGTTAGTGTTTAGGCTTAACCTAGGGTTTATTTAATCTTGGAGAAAGGAAGGTGTTCAACACATGAACCAAAAGAATTGCCAATTAGCTCCATAAGGAGCTCGAGCTCCCCTATTTATAGGGAGGGGGTGCCGAAATTCCCTAGTCCTTTATGGGCTAGGATTTTGGTCCCTCTCTCTTATTACTTGATCTTCAAGTAATTTCCAACTTTGACTTTGAATTCTAATTCAAGTCAACTTTTAAGAGAGCTAAAAATATCCAAACTATTTTTGGATAATTTTATACTTTATTTATTATAAAATAAATAACTTATTTTTTTATCTAATTAATTAATTCATAATTAATCAACTAGATTATTTTCTCCAAAATTAGACTTTCTTTTTAATTCAAAATTAAACCAAAGTCTATTAAATAATTAACTAATTAATTATTTAATATATAAATAATATATATATATATATACACACGTGTGTGACACGTGTCACAGTGACACGTGTCACTCACGTGAGCCACACGTGTGATTTCACACGTGTGGAACCCTCTTGGCCCGATTAACTCGTTTAATCATTTTAAAGCATCAACTCATGTAACCAAGTTGTTGTGTGTGACCCTCTAGGTTCTCAATTCAATTAGCAGTGACCCTAATTAATTAATTCACTAATTAATTAATCAGTCCACAGATTAAACGACCATAGTCTAGCAACAGGTGTTTAACCCCTAGCTGAATTGGAATGTTCGGATTCGACAGAACCTTTAAGTCATTGATTCATGTGAGATACAATCCTCCTACTTACTATCTCTCAACCAAGATCTAGGGCAAGGGAATAATCAGAACCCTAATAATCTGGTCTTAAAGCTAAGTGCATTTCATATCCATTTGATCTCAATCCAAGAAACCCTTTTCTTGATGTCTTGATCTACTGCCTTGGCCAAGGACTCCATATGGCATATGAATGACTTACACAATAAGAGATCACCTTGCAAATGCAAGTGTAGGTCCTATCTTGATTCTCATTCACTTTCATGAATCACTTGTGCAGCCCCAGCATAAGCCTTGAATCAGTTGTCTAAGGCGACACCCTTTAAAGCTTATACCTAAGACTACAGAGTTAACTCACAAAGTGACAAGGAACCTCAAGTCTAAGGATCAATTAATCACATCAATGACTCGTGAGATATTTCCTAATCTGGAAGTTTCCATTTCCTGAAATAGAAACTTCCTTTCCCATTTAGGAATGTTCTCACACGGGGCACCTCAGTGAACTTACTTATTAAAGTAAGCACCCTCATGTATCACGCATGTATCAACTATACACTTTGCACCTCCATGAAACAAGGCGGTCCTTCTTAAGGGCGTGATCCCACAAGCAAGCCTTAGAGGAGTCAGGTTAACACTCCCACTGTCTGTAGGACTCATCGGCTTGGAGTATTTTACTAATCATGACTTATGTGATATAGGGCTCGTTTCATGAACCATTTCACCTAAATGGTAGAGTCCTAAAGTCATCAGGATTAGGGGAGTTCTCATACATGCACAGCTAAAGTAAACGCATACCAAACAAGAGCATATAAAGAAGTGTTGCCTCAATTCGTTATTTCATTCAAAGATTGTCTGTGATTACAATAAGGAAAAGCACAAAGCGGATATACAATCGGCTTTCTAGGGCACTATTCCTAACAAACCTCACCTTGTCGACTAAGCTGAACGAAACGAACCGAAAGACACCTAAAGGACCACCTCCTCAACAACAGGACAAACCTAAGAACAAAACAAAGAACGAGAAATGCAAATGATGCATAAAGAAAGCAACAAAGTAGCACTTAGATCACATTAAGTCATATTAAATCATATTGAGTCATATTTTCCAATTCCAGCACCTATTCCAGCCACAAAACTCCAAGAAAACCACCCCACACCCAATCCAACACATGATACAAGGTTTATGCAACAAATATTCAAAGATTCATGCCCCGACTCATGCAAAAACCGAAGCTAAACTCATGAGAAAGGAAGATATGCTTAAACGTGTTCATGTTCTTCAAGTTTATCAAAGTTCCATTAATGGTGGTTTGATATGCAGCCAAATATCACCAAATGCATGCTCATAATTACAAATAGGATGGTCTTAGGAACATATAACTAGATTCAAATCAAGAAATACAATAAGAATGAGCAAGAATTCATCAAAAAGCTCAAACCCTCACTATTCATGCCATATGCCATAGAATGCTCAAACATGGATGAAATCTTGTAGACTTATAGTTAAAATGATCACATAGGGATTTAGAGCACAAATATTAACTTACCTCTTGAATTAGGAGAGATTTGATGAAGATTTGGACTAAAAATCACAATGGGTGAATAGTTTCTCTTCTTTCTCCTTTCTTCTTCCTTGGATTAGACTTTGCGGCTGATTTTCTCTTCCATTTGGTGTGATTCTCGAGATTGGCTTATAGGGGAGAGATAGGGAATTGAGTTATTGGAAAGTGGGCCCAAGAATTGGTCAAAAAGTATTTGAAATGAAAAAGTTATGGCAATTTTAGTCAAAGGTGGCAAATTTGTCATATGGGCTCAATTCCGGCAAAAATTTCGGGGTCAAATGGGCTTAGAAAAATACAGATTTGGGTTCCTTGGCTTCCTTTCTTCATTGAGAGTCCAACGCCTCCTCCAAATTTTGAATCCGAATTTCTGAGCTCGACTTACGCCTTCCGGAACCCAAGGTGCACTAAAACAAGTTAGGCCTAGTGCCCCTAACAAATAAAACGGTTCGAAAACCGTATCAAACGAACTCAAAAAAAAAATAAAAGAGCACATAAACAAGCTCATAACACATATAAGTCATGCATATCACGTAGTCACAAAAATCGGAAACAAGTCTGAACTCAAACGGATCAAAAACGAGTCAAAAGGTTAAAAACGTTCAAGTATTTAAACACATACTTAGCAAATAATTCAAATAAATTCAAAAATAGCAATTAAACATTATAATAAATATATAATCGCATAAATAAATAATTTAAAAGCACAAATAACACTCTCGTTACAACGTACCTATACGGCTGGACGAGCGGGATGTTACAATTTTGAAGCCTACATGCGACTTAAGTATATTTATGTATATAGATACGTGTTTGATATTATTTTGTGGGAATTGGCCCGTTTCTTATGAAACTTTTGAAAAACACTTTTATGTATACGTAAGATATCTTTTCGTTTGTTTGATTTGAAAAAGGGTTGGTGTGTGTGTTTTGAAATTATCGAGTTATGACATTGAAAGATAAGTCCGATTTTGAAAATTTGGAACTTTTGAACTTTGAAATTTTGAACAATTTGAACTGGGCCCCGGAGATTTATGCAAAGGAGCTCTGGGACGGCATTGGGCCGTCGGGTCACTCCCGAGTGTGGTCTCCACTTGGAAAGGATCATCCCGAAACCCACTAGGAGGTTTGGTAGGGCATGGAATCCTCGAACGTGAGGGTCATGAAACTCACGACCCAGGCAGTATGAACAATGGTTAGGGTAGGAACAACCCTTCCATCACCCAGAGAAGAGGTTTGTGCGCTTGAATTATGTTTTTCTTTGAATTTTGATTCCGATTCTGAATATGAACGGAGTTAGGTGGTCTGAAATTCGTACTCGTTGAGTTGTGTGATTTAGATTCTAAATATGGTTCGTGAAACGGGAGTGGATTTCTAATTACTAAAATTTGCTGATTTTGGCCTCCGACCTTAACTCTTTTCTATATAACTAGTATCATGGGCTAAAATGTTTTAGATTGCCAAAACCACGCCCCGATTAATGAGCTTTTATGACATTAAATATGCTCTGATTTATGTATATGTGCGTGTGAGTGTGTTAGCCCCCTACCAGTCTTTAGGACTGACCCCTCCTCTTTGTCTTCTTGTTCCCCTTTTGTTTATTGAGTTCACAAGTGCAGGGTTAGTTCGAGTTAGGCGCCTTTCGTTTGAGTTGCTTGAGTCTTAGTTCGAGATTTTTGCATACCGCATCATTACTTTCTGCTTTGGCTTTATGTATAGAGTTTGAATATGTATATGATTTTAAACTTATGAATTTGTAAAATTTTATTTGCCCCGGGATGGGCATGTTTGTATATCATGTATTAATTTAAATTAGTTGGATTTTATATGCATGTTTGACGATCCTGTTGCTTCCACATGTATTTTGATTTTGTTGCACACTCTAAATTAGGGTCTAGATCGCCTGCAGAGTCTCTATTTTGTTACATGTGTCGGGATATGGTGCGGGGGATGTAGTGCTCTGCACTCCGGGGTGATACATCTAAAGTGGTATCAGAGCTCTTGGTTGCAAAACAGGAGCTCTAGTGTCGCGTCGGGTTTGTCTAAGTCGTTCGGCTTAGGATTATGTGTTTGTTTGTATTCACCATCTCATTTATGTGACTTATTTGTTATTATTTGTGTTAATTGTGCACGTGAACATGCACAAAAACCCCCGCATGCATCGATAAGCGAAAGGCTGCTCGACCACGAGGTATTCGATTTCATAGTCGCCCTCTTAGGGAGCGTTCCCATGAAGGTGACTAGATAGACCCGGCCCTTAGGGTGTACCTCGTCCCCTCCGAAACCGGCCAAGAGAGTCTTAATCGGTTCGAGCCTTAAATTCTTAGCCAAATTCATTTTAACGAGAGTAGAGTAAAAGATAATATTGGTCGAGCATCCATTATCAATGAGGTCTTGGATACAGCGAAGTTGGCTACATCTAATGTGACCACCATCGGACAACTAAGCTCATTGGCTTCCCGTGGTGGCCTATTAAGCAGATCCCTATCACTAAAGGTAACTTCTATGTCGATCCAGCCATCCATCTGTCCCTGCTCGACATGCATCACTTCCCTCGGCCCGAAATAGTTCCTCTGGGCCTCTCTCCGGGTACGCTTTCAGGCGGTCTTCGTGTCTCATCCAGAGGGCCCCCCAGCAATCATGTTGATTCGACCAAGGCAAGGGTAGTTGTGGGCATCCCTCTTAGTCAGTTGTTTAGCTTCCTTGTTCTGGGGAGGCTGCGATCTTCTGCCCGTAGGGCAAGCTCTTCGAGCTTCTTGACGAACTCCTGAAGCTAGCCGTCTTGGATTAGAAGCTCGACCTCGTCCCTCAGAGCGAAACACTCAGATGTGTTGTGGCCTGTCTATCGGTGGAAGTGGCAATACCCCTAGTCTCTAGTTTTTTGTGTCTCTTTAATCGGCTTTTGGGTTCGTGAACAGTTTCTTGTTGGAGACGTTGTAGATTTCTTCGATGTGCCGATTGGGGGGGGGGGGTGTTTAGTGCTTCTTCGTACTGTTGTCAGAACCCTGGTCGGCCCTTCCCTTGCTCTCCCTCCTCGACTCAACCCGTTGTGTAACAACACGGATTTTTAGACCAAGATAGACCAGGTAAGTAAAGGGTTAAGAGAAAAGCGTTTATAACCTCCATCCATCATGCATCTCAGTTTATGTGAATTATGTGCCTTTATGTTACGATTTATGATTAATACCTTATTATGAGAGCTATATCACTATTCATTAACCGAGCCTAAACCATCACATATTCTTCTTGAAACCTTAGAAACTTAAATTTCCCATTTTTCGGATTTATATCCTAGCATTTGATATTCCAAAACCGACCTTGGAAATTGTTTGCCAAAAATTCCCTTTAGGTCCCTAGTCACTATTCATCCCTACATGTAAAATTTTCGGAACATCTAGGCCTATCCAATATTGAGTTGAAATGAATCCTTGTGAAATTTTATGAATTATGATCTCATTCCTAAACTCTAATTCTCATTGTAGCTTCTGTAGTAACCATAACCGGCTAGAAACCCTAGTTTTGCCCCAATTTGAAGATTTTCGAAATTCAACGTTTTCCCTGTACGATATTATAACCAAGACGATCCTTGGATTTTGTTATGAATTTTAAGACCTTCTAAACTCTAACTCGACTCCTAGCTTATTTATAAATTTTTCTTATTTTTCCTAAAGTATTATTCCGTCGTAAAAACTAACTTTCAAACCGTACAACTTTTGGTATCCAATATTATACTGAAAATAATCCTTACATTATTTTAAGAATCATGAACACTTTCTCAGAAATTAATTCTCATCCTAGCTTTTTTTTTATATATTTTCTCATATTTTTCAAAATTCCGAATGATTACTACTTTACATTTAGACGTTGAAACGTTAAGTGTGTATAACCATCGGAAAGCTCTTTCGATTCTCTTTCTTTTGCAATTGTTCTCATTTCAAACTAAAATTTAGAGATTCTTCTACGTTTTTATTATTATTTTCACCCTATTTTAGAATTATTTTATTATGACATAATTATTAGATAATATATGTATACATAAGCTCCTACATCACATATACACCAAGCATACCAACTAATTACCCTATATTTATACACCTAGCTACCCTACACCCTTAATCACTACCCTAAATAATAGAAAATTATACTTAAGCCCCAAAATTTCACCTACAAATAGAGGTTTTCATTCATTTCCAAGACTACACAAAAATCACACTCTCTCTCTAAAGCTCACGAGATCAGCCCCATTCCTATACAAGGTGTGCTTTTCTTTTATTATTTCATGCTTTATATAATGTTCTTAGTATAATATAGTTATGGCATACCTAGGTTTATTTAAATTATGCTTTAGGAATTTTATTTTATGAAATATATGCATAATTGTTAGTTTTAATTATGTGTTATGGCTTAGGATTTACTAAATCTGATCATGAGCTAATAAGAACACCTTCATAAGCCTAAGAACACATTCATAATGTTCTTGATCAATTTTAAGTGCACGTGTGCAAGTGTGTGGGTTTGTGTGTGAGTTCAATTTTATGTTATAAGGTGTTTAATTCATAAGAATTCGAATAGTAAATGTTTCAATAGTAATTTTGACTTTTGGTCAACATTATTACTAATAATTTCGAAAATTATTTAAAAATAATTATAAAATAGGTTTTGGAATTATTTAGAAATAATTTCAAAATCTAACCTACATTGTTAAATTAAACCCTAGATTTCTTATCTAATATTCTAATTAGGATCATAATGTAATTAATAAATTTTTGTTTAGTTAAAGACTTCATAATAACCTAATTAACTAATTAAATTTCCTTAAACGGTTAAAATTAGGGTTTACCAGGAATTCTCTAATGTGTTACATATTATGTACCTTATGTGATTATTTGATTAGAATAATAAGAGCATAATCCTAAGTCTGTAGTAGGTAATACTTTCAGGCGAAATTAGGACCGAGCAATGGAATCCACCTGACTTTGTCTGACTACCGGTATAGGTGAGGGTTAAAATATTTTCAACTGGAATCATGCCTATATCTATGTAGCTATATAAAAAGGAATTTCAAACCTACCTATGATTTGGTTTCCTACCTATGCATATTACTACAATATAATATCCCTCTCTAAGAGGAAAATACTTTTAAGTCAGAATCAGGATCTTACCCAGACATTATATACATTCCAGTCCTATTATTACTAAGAACTGATTTATGACTAAGCAAGCAAAATACATTATCATTGTTATTATGGGCCCCGGCGCGCAGCTGTGTTGAGCAATTACCCGAAAGGTATCGGGCCAAGGGTAGTGTTGGTGCCGCAGACCGCCACCAACTCTTGGTAATGGTTTAGCTGGACGTTAGTTACTCCATGCCAAGAGATTTACAAGGGAGACAACCTCCCTGGGATAGATAGCTGCCTCCCACTTATAACTTATATCGTCTCTAGGATTTGATTCCCTATTGACACCATGGAGTAGCGGCGATATTATCTTAATTGGTTTTATTAAAGTATCGGCGCCTTGATCAGCCCGATATTGTTTTACCAACTATTTAAGGATTGAGGCTAGAGAGGCCTGGCTTGCGGGCATTAAAAGTTCTTATTACAAACGGTTCATATTTCTACAAATATTCCAAGTTACCCCTATCCCTATTTTAACATTTATTATGAACCGTTTCATATTTGCCAATCTTATTGCCAATATTTTAGATCAAGACCTTCTTGGTCATATTAATATATAAATATACGTATATCTATAAGCTAATATACACCTTCACTTAGTTATTTTGACTAACTCCTCGCCCCTTTTAACTGTATGGTTTCAGGAATCAAGGGAACGACAACTTGTAGCGCCCCCTAACACTACAACTCCCGCACCGTACTACCCTCGAGCGAATGTGAGACCTAGCACTCGAGAAATACTACGGCGAACGGTATAGACAGTACTTAAGTAGAGCGTAGGGTAAAATGCAGCGGAAAATGGAAGAATTTAAAATTTGCAACAAGCAACATGATAACACACAAAATAGTGTATGATATTGTAAGGGGGTAATATAATAGTGTAGTGTATGGAGTCAATGTGAGAGCAATTTATTAGCAATATACATGATCAGGATTAAATGCTCTTAATCTAAACCTGATCTAATAAATATGACACCTATAGCTTCAAACATACCTCTAGGTGTCGTTTATCCTCGCTTCCTGAAATCATGTGTTTGAAACAGGCGAGGAATTAGTCAAAGTGACTAAGTGAAGGAAGATTAGATTTAGATATATATATAGTTCATAGCAATAGGATATAGCAAATATGATACGGTTCATAAGTGAGAAACCAGGATAGGGGTATTTGGAGTTTATTTATAAATGATGAACCGTTTAACAAAGATTTGTACCGCCTGCAAGAAAGGCGTCTCCCTCCGATCTCCTTAAAATATTTGTAAAACAGTACCGGGCTGATCAAGGCACCAGTACTTTAATAAAACTAAATATGATAATAACTCCGCAACACCGTAGTGTCCGTAGGGGAGCAAACCCTACCGACGATATGTATATATGTGGGAGGAAGCTATCTCTCCCAGGGAGGTTGTCTCCCTTGTAAGTCTCTTGGCGTGGAGTAACTAACCTCCAGCTAAACCACTACCAAGAGTTGGTGGCGGTCTGTGGCACCAACAATACTCTCGGCCCGTTACCTTCCGAGTATTGCTCGACACAGCTGCACGCCGGGCCCATTTTGATAAATAATAATGATTGACTTGCTTAGTCGGGAATCAGTTCTTAGTATTAATAGGACTGAAATATATAATGTCCGTATAAGATCCTGATTCCGACTTATTGGTATTTTCCTCATAAAGAGGAATATGTATAATATTGATATATATATATATATATATATATATAGATAGGAAATCAAATAATAGATAGGTTTGGAAATCCTTTTATAATTAGATATAGATATAAACATGATTCCAGTTGAAAATGTTTTAACCCTCACCTAGTACATAAATTCAAATAGGTTGGAACGGATCCCACTGTTCAGAGCAATTGTCGCCTGAAAGTAATTACTATTGACTTAGAACTAGGTTTTTATGATTCTAATCACATAATCACATAAGGTTTAAGAAATATAACATATTAGAGAATTCTCAAATCATTTAGAAATTATTTTCCCGGTAAAATTTAATTTCATTTGTTTAAGGGAAAATAATTAATTTATTAGGTTTCATAAATTCTTTAACCACTTAAATATTTATTAATCATGTCATAACCTTAAATAGAGTATTAGGAATTAAATTTGGAGTTTAATTCAACAATGTAAGTTAATTTTGAAATTATTTTATAATTTTATTAACTTTTGAATTAATTTGGAAAAATAATTATTTAAAATTCCAAAATCATATTTTATAATTAAAATTAAATTAATTTCGAAATTAATTAATTAAATTTTGACCAAAAAGTCAAAATTACTATTGAAAACATTTACTATTCAATTTCTTGTGAATGAAACACTTAATAACATAAAATCGATCACACACACACACACACACACACTATCACACGTGCACATGAATTCGTTCAAGAACATTATGAATGTGTTCTTGAGCTTATGAAGATGTTCATACTAGTTCATGACCATATTCAACAAGTTCTAAGTCCATAACACATGATTAAATTCAAATGTAGCACTTTAATCATAAAATTAAATCTAAATAAATTATTCTAATCATAAATTTAATTAAACAAGAACATAATTATTTAAATATACATTCATATTATATCATATCACATTTCATGCATTTAATTAAATAAAATTTCATAATGTAGGCACACTACACATAAAGTTCCCAATTATGCATATATATTATAAAAATAAATTCCTAAAACATAATTTTATTATTCCTAAGCATGCTACTAATATTATAATATTAAAAACATAACATAAAGCATGAAATAATAAAAGAAAATTGCACCTTAGAGAGAGAGAGGGGGTTGGCCGTGACTTGTGGGAGCAAATGTGATGATTTTTGTGTGAATTTTATGTTATGCTTCTAAGGGTATTTATAGTTGGTATTTAGGGGCTTATGTTGCAATTAATTAGATGAATCATGTAGTGAATAAGCTAGGTTCATTTATTAGGGGGGGTTAAGTGTATACTTAGGTGTAAGTTTAAGAAATAATTAATTATTTTAGTAATCATGACCAAATAAAAATAATTCTAAAATAGGATGAAGATGGTAATAAATTCGTAGAAGAACGTCTAGGGTTTAGTTTGGAATGAGATAAATTGCAAAAGAAAGAGAATCGAAAGAGCTTCCTAATGGTTATAAATACTTAACGTTTGAACGTCTACATTTAAAGTGGTAGTCGTTCGGGAATTTTGAAAAATACGATAAAATTCATAAACGAAGCTAGAATGTGAATTGATTTCCGAGAAAGTGTCCATGATTCTTGAAATAATTCAAGGATCATTTTGACTGTAATATTGTATACCAAATGTTGGACGGTTTGAAAATTAGTTTTTACGGTCGGAATAGTACTTTGGGAAAATAAAGAAAAATTTATAAATCGAGTTAGGATTTGAACTAGAGTTTGGAAAAGGTCCTAAAATTCATAAAATAATCCAAGGATCGTAATGGTTATAATATTGTATAGGAAAAACGTTGAAATTCAGAAATTTCTAATTTAGGGCAAAATTAGGGTTTTTCGGCCGGTTTTGATTTCTACGGAAGGTACGTTAAGAATTACGGTTTAGAAATCATACCAAAATTCATAAAATTTTGCAAGGATTCTATCGAGCCCAATATTGAATAGGTAAAAGTGTTTCGAAAATTCCTACAATTAAAGATGAATAGTATCTAGGGACCTAAATGGAATTTTCAACAAACAATTTTAAAAATATATTTTGGAACAATGAAAGCTATGATATGAGTTTGGAAAATATAGAAATCAGCTTTCTAAGGTTTTTCAAGGTTTAGGTAAAGGTTTAGGGTTCGATGGATGAATAGTGATGTGATTCTCTCAAAAAGGCACAATTATAAATCAGAACATAAATGCACATAATTCACATAAAATGGAATGTGTAATGGACTAAGGCTATAAACGCTTTCCTCTTAACCCTTTACTTACCCGTGCTATCCTGATCTCAAAAATCTGGGCTGTTACACAACTAGAGGTATCTTGAAGCATTAAGGTGTCATGCATAGTAGGTCAAAACTGATTCTAAGGTCACATAGCTCTGATTATACTTCAAACCAGCTGCCCTTATGTTTTACACCATCATGCCATCCTGTTGTACTCCCCTTTATGTCAAGTCGCTTCGATCAATGATAATAGTGCCAGTTCTTTGTGTACGTTATCACTTCTTTGCACTTACAAAGTTTTAAATCTTTATCTTCCGCTGTATTGTGTCACGCACTTTACTCACGTATTATCTTGACCGTTCGCCGTAGTGTTTCTCGGGTGTTAGGTCTAACCTCCACTCAGGGAGTATTACGGTGCTGGGGTTGTAGTGCTAGGAGAGGCGCTACAACTTAAAATGGTATCAGAGCTCCAGGTTGCGAAAATCTGGTGTTTATTGTTCGTAGGATCTCACAAGTATTCTCGTGTCTTTACTGCTTAAATTGTGGTCAATCACTATTACAGACTTAATTAGATGAATCATGGTGTGAGTAAGCTAGGTTCATTTATTAAGGGGGTTTAGTTGTATACTTATGTGTATGTTTAAGATATAATTAATTTATTTAGTAAACATGACAAAATAAAAATAATTCTAAAATAGGATGAAAATGATAATAAATTCGTAGAAGAATGTCTCGGGTTTAGTTTGAAATGAGAGAAATTGCAAAAAAAAGAGAATCGAAAGGGCTTTCTAATGGTCATAAATACTTAACGGTTGAACGTCTATATTTAAAGTAATAGTCGTTCTGGAATTTTGAAAAATACAATAAAATTCATAAACTAAGCAAGAATGTGAATTTATTTCTGAGAAAATGTCCATGATTCTTAAAATTATTCAAGGATCATTTTGACTGTAATATTGTATACCAAATACTCGGCGGTTTGAAAATTAGTTTTTACGGTGGAAATAGTACTCTGGGAAAAATAAAGAAAATTTTATAAATCGAGTTAGGGTTTGAACTAGAGTTTGGAAAAGATCCTCAAATTCATAAAATAATGCAAGGATCGTAATGATTATAATATTGCATAGGAAAATCGTTGAAATTCGGAAATTTCTAATTTAGGGCAAAATGAAGGTTTTTCGGCCGGTTTTGATTTCTACGGAAGCTACGTTAAGAATTAGGGTTTGGAAATCATACCAAAATTCATAAAATTTTTCAAGGATTCTATCGAGCCCAATATTGAATAGGTAAAAGTGTTTCGAAAATTCCTACAATTACGTTGGCTTTTCCTGGATGATACTGTATTTTACAGTCGTAGTCTTCCAGAAATTCCATCCATCTTCTCTGCCTCATATTCAACTCCTTTTGAGTGAATAAATATCTCAAACTTTTATGATCAGTAAAGACTTCAAAAGTTACCCCATACAGATAATGCCTCCATTTAGCTAAAGCGAATACAATCGCAGCTAATTCTAAATCATGTGTGGGGTAATACTCTTCATAAGGTTTAAGTTTCCTTGAGGCATAGGCTATAACTTTACCATTTTGCATTAGGACACACCCTAATCCTTCTTTGGATGCATCCGTATAAACTACATAACCTTCTTTTCCTTCGGGCAAGGCTAATACTGGGGCAGACGTTAATCTTTGCTTCAATTCTTGAAAACTCCATTCACACTTTTTTGTCCATTCAAATTTTCCCTGTTTCTTGGTTAACTGAGTAAGAGGCGCTGCTACCTTGGAGAAATCTTTTACAAACCTCCTGTAATATCCGACAAGTCCTAGAAAACTTCTCACTTTTGATGGGTTCTTTGGTGCCTGCCAACTCATTACAGTTTCAACCTTTGAAGGGTCTACTTCTATTCCAGAACCGGATATTATATGTCCAAGAAAGGACACTCTTTCAAACCAAAATTCACACTTGCTGAACTTCGCGCATAACTTATGATCCTTTAAAGCTCTTAACACTTTACGAAGGTGTTCAGGCAGTCTTTGGAATATCCTCCTTTTTAATCCTTAGCTGATAATACCCTGGCCTTAAATCTGATTTGGAATACACTCGTGATCCTTGAAGAATATCAAACAGTTCTTCAATATGGGAAAGAGGGTATTTGTTCTTGATAGTCATACGATTGAGTTCTCGATAATCGATACACAATCCCAATGGTCCGTCTTTCTTTTTGACAAATAGCACAGGTGCTCCCCATGGAGACGTGCTAGGATGGATGTATCCTGAAGCTAACAACTCATCAAGTTGTTTTCTCAACTCTTCGAGCTCGGCTGGAGCCATTCGATAAGGTGTTTTAGAGAATGGCTCAGCTCCAGGGACTAAGTCAATTACAAATTCTAATTCCCTGTCAGGAGGTAATGAATTCAGATGCTCAGGAAAGACATCAGTGAATTCTTTGACCACCTCTACTTCCTCAATTTTTAGCTGATCTTTAGGCCTATTTAACAGATAGGCAATGAATCCAGTAGCTCCATTGCTCACTAACTTCTTAGCTTCGGCAGCTGTAACCAATGGCATCGACTCATATTTTCCTTTCGACCCAGAGCTATCATCTTTCCCTAAGGTGACCTCTTTCTTAAAACAATCCAACTTAGCATGGTACTTACTAAGCCAATCCATTCCCAGAATAATTCCATATCTTGACATCGGTAATTCTATAAGATCTATCGGGTAGTATTGGGTACCAATCCTTATAGGACAGCGTTTATATCCTCTATCCGTAGTAAAACAAGCTCCCAAAGGTGAACTTATTTCGAGTATATAAGGTCACGATTCAAGTGGAAAATTGAAATGTGCACATAATTGAGATGCAATAAATGAATGCGTAGCGCCAGGGTCATATAAAGCAATAACTGGCGTGTTTAGAATGTGTATCGTACCATCAACAACCTTGGTGGGATCGGGATCCTCACTGCCCTCTATAGCATAAACACGTCCCTTAACCACTGGTCTTCCAGGAGTCTTAGTTGGAACCTCTCCTTTACTCCACTGTTTTGGTCCCTTTGGCCATTCTGGATACTGGTGGTCAGGGCTTCCACACCATGTACAGACTCCAGCTTTCGTACGACAATCCTTCTCAGTATGTCCACGCTTCTGACAATATTCACAGACAATCTCTTCTTGAGGTTTTGGGAATATCTGTTGAGGTCGGGACCATGATTGGATCATTTTCTTTCCTGGATTTGGCTTTGCTGGTCCAGCAGGTCATTTGGATCCTTGAGTCGGCTTGTAGAAGGATCCAGGACGGCTATTAGCTATGCGAACCTCTTTGTGTGTAGCCTCTGTTTTCATAGCCGTTTCCACAACCTTAGTATAGATTTCCAACTCGAATGGAGCCAAAGCCCACCTAAGATCCGACTTGAGTCCTTTAATGAATCGCTGGGTTTTCCGACGTTCATCATGGAGGATATGTGGGGCATATTGAATCAACCTGATAAACTTAGCTTCGTACTCAGCTACCGACATGTTACCTTGTACTAATTCCATGAATTCTGCCTCTTGAGAATCCCTAACTATCTGAGGGATGTATTAGTTTTGAAACACTCTAACAAAGTCTACCCACCTATAATTAACTTGATCTTCTGCCCAAACACGCTTGATATAATTCCACCAACTTAACGCTGCTCCTTCTAACATAAAAACTGCAAACTGGATTCTTTGTGGTTCTTCTGGGGAAACTGGTTTAATTTTCTTAAGTTTTGACTCGGTGGAAACCTTATTTCCTTCAAAGGATCTCGAGGGTGGTTGGTTTTGAATTTCCCTAAACGCTATTGAAATTTGGCCCGGCTGTGGTGATGAAGCTAATGACACTGATGAAACATACTCTTTTATCTTCTGATAGACCAAACAAACTAGGGAATCGAAAAACTCTTGAGGTTGAACCGGAGGGGGTAATTTCGGGGAAACCTTAGGCACTCATTCACGATGAGGACGAACTTGAGACATCCTGTAATCAAGACACTGGATATGCATGTTCGAATTAATATGCCAATGCAAGTAACACACTTGGAAATAATAAAATCAACATATTGGAACAATTAAGCTCAATCGGAAAAACACACATAAATACAGATATTTAAAAAAAAAATTATAAATTTAAAGTAGCGTATGGTGCACGTGCTTATGGATGCATTGAATCTGTCACCGTAGTAATGGAAAGATCTGTCTCGGCACGTAACTCCTTATTCGTTAAATTATAAACTTGTCTTGAACCGTTGATCATTTCTTATTTTTCCCACAGTCTTCTAATCTTCCGAATTGTCTAATATCAACTTGGACATTCCCACGGCTTGAGATTACAATTGCTTGAACCCGAAGTCCGCTACACTCACGGAATTAGTATCTTGCCTGTTCTTTAATAATCACTTCCAAATTGTTGCCTGAGTCTTCTTCATGGTCGTCACTTTGACCACAACTTTCTTGATTGACTCTTTAGGAGTTCGAATATTTAAATGAACTCCCTTTCCCTTAGTTTATACTTGATCGCCCGACATCCACCTAGAAATTCCTTGCCTTTCTTTATCGTTCTCATTTGTTACTTCATGTCCTTTAAGGTAATCCCACAACACGACAATTCATCTTGGATCTAGAAAATGTCCCAATTGGGTAAAACCTTTAGCATGATTGTCTTTCACAAATTATATCTGCCGCGATGCTTAACTTCCTTTATTTCTTCCTTACTCGAAATCATAAGCCATACTATTTTCCATATCTTCCATTGCTTTATTTCCACGAAAGTTAAGCTTTGTTGCCTTTTCCATACTTACCTCATTGATCAAAATTTCTTGCGTTAACTCGTGTAATTGTATGATCCCCAAACAAGAACTCTTGAATTCAATTTCTGCTCCACTTATGGAATTAATTTCCTAGCTTCCCTCGAAATCAACGTCCAACTGTTGTCCCGATTCATCAAGTTGCTACCGTGATTGCAATCCTTTAAATCTACTCTTGACGAATTTAATTGGGCATAGGACTTATCTCGTCAGTTGCCTACCTTTGAGTATATAATTTCCTCCAAAATTCTTTATCATCCTTTAACGTTTTTATTTGTTGCAATAGCTCCACACTTCGCACTTCGCACTTCGATTTGAATTATCGGAATGATTTTTCTTCACTTACTTGAATTTAGCTTCCCAATAACTGAGTTTCCTACTTGGTCACACTTCCGAATCTTGGATAATTAGTTCCCTCAATTCTTCCTTCATCTAGCTCTTGAATGAAATATAAATTTCCACACTTGATTGTTTCATTCCGGATTTCATTCTTTGGAATCATAACTTGATAGAAGAATTTGATAACGCTCAGATCCGCATATAAATTTCCCCGGCTCATTTCCTAACCCTTCCAAGCCAAAGAAGTAGTACTTGTAATATGCTGAGATCGTCGTGCAAGTTGGCGTGGGTTGATATCATTTCCATAACCTGTAACTCACAACTTACTTTGAAAATAAATGCATGTGGGTGAGGCGTGCTCATGTCACATAATTGATACGTACAACGAAAATTTAATATAAAATGCAACATGTAATCTTTCAATGTTTAAAATAAAACACGTTGATCACATAATTTGAAACAATTCAAGATCAATTAATTAACAATTAATAGCAGACATTGATGCAAGACACAGGTTATCAAGTAATTTAACTAATTCAAGGAATTCAAATAGATTCAAATAATATGCAAGATTCTCAAATTAACAATCAATTCCTATGCCGTTCGACCTAGACATGACACGACACGACACTAGAACCTCGGTTTTGCAACCGAGCTTTGATACCACTTAAGATGTAGCACCCCTATACGTAGAGATGCCACACCCCCGCACTATAGGCCGATCCAGATACGAAATGGATCATCCATGCATGAACTAACCTATAGCGAACGGGTGACAAGTAAAAGAAACAGGCTAGCTAGGCGGGACTATACCCCAAAGTAATACAAAACCAAGACATAAAATTTAAAAGAGGAAGCATAATATCATCATTATTTATAGGTACCATATTCACATCAAGATTATAAAGACTAATAGGTACCAACATGTATCAATACATTGTCATCTCCTATATTATACATGCAAAAGTCTCCAAATGTTGACAATAACCATAACATACTAACTCCGAAATATCCATAACAATAACATGAAAGTGTATGAAGTGCTAGACTCAGCTGGGCGACAAGACACGACTCTGACTCCCGCCTAGCACACAACCGTGACAACCTGAAAGGTGGGGAGTCAGTCCATGGAAGACTAAGTGAGGGGCATAAATATATATTAGCGTAATTAACATGCAAGTTATAACCTCGGGTAAGGTTTTATAATTAAATGTAATATAAGTTCAAAATAACATAGAACTCGCCTGTGATTACAACTACCAATATTAAATACTTTGATCAATTTCATGCATTCATTACATGCAATACGTGGCCTGGCGAGTGAGGGCAAACTCCAACCTTACTCCAACTGTGTACAATATATGCTGGCTTTATTAATCAATAGGTGATCATGCAATTCAGTTATCGTGCAATCGTGCGTATTGTATTCAAGCAAGAAAATCAATAAGTGCAATCATGACAATAACCCGAGGACAATCCGCGGTGCCGGACCCGTCCCCAATCTCCTTCTTCCTCCGGGTGATGGTGGGATTGCAAGGCCCCACCATCCAATCTCATTGAGCAGAGGGTACATGAATCCCTAAGCCCGGAACTCCTTCCTCCACTAATCTCCTAGAGGCTTCAGGGGTCATCCCAATGTGGTGAGGATAGCGTTCGAGTTACCCGTCAGCCCGTGCTTTCCCGGTTGGCTCAAACCACTATCCTCAGGCCCAACGTGACATGATTTACTCGCCAAACACGATCAATCACGATACTTGACTTGCTTTTCCTGAACATGGCTTGCTTGTAATTGTTTACGAGTTTAGAAATCACTATAAATAAATAAGTATACCTTTTGGCATGATGTTTCACATAATGGTTATACGGGTTCTATGTAACTAGCAATTAAACCTCACCTTTACCGAGAAAAGACAAGTAGGGCGCGGCCTACAAAGCTTGCTCCTCATCCCCGTGAAGCTGGTCTGTGCAAGATAGACGTGTACACGTGAGACATGACTCTAAATGGACCAAATGTGACGAACGGCAAAAATACAACGAGATGACGTGCAACATATAATGTGGCATGAAAATATCATGTTTTGACATGTATTCAATCATATAATAGCAATTTGGGATCAAATAAATGTTTGGGTTAAAATCCCAAAAATCCAATTTTATGCAGTAGCTTTTCCTCTGCCGCAGGCCTAGGAACGGCCGTTCCAGCTCCCCGTAGAAAATGGGAAGGGCCGTTCCCGTGCCCCTTTAAAGCGTGCCAACAACTTTTTACCATTAAACGCGTCTCTTCTGGGAACGGCCCTTCTGGCACTCAGGCCAAAATGGAAACGGCCGTTCCCAGGTTCGGCCTCCTATTTTAAATCAGAAGCGTGGGAACGACTGTTCCCATGACACATTGAAGCGGGAAGGGCCGTTCCCAGCTTCTGCAACTTGAAAAACAGAGCAGAAGAAGGGGAAGCTCACAGCATAACAACAAAGTAATTACAAACTCAAGCTTTGATCACCAACATGCAAGTTTTCCGGGAAACAAAATACATATATGTTCATAGTATCATAAAACACACAAGAACACATCAAACCATGCTTGATCATCAAGGTTTTCCACTTTCAAGCTCATGTATGAATTCAATATATTATCTCCAATTCTTCAAGAATTCATGTATAAATCCATGAAAAAACATATATTCAAATAGCAAACAACAATTAATCCATATACTCAAAAGATTCCTAACCCCAGCTATTTCATATTTGATCAAGAATCACGTAACAAACCACACACCCACCTTGGAAGAACAAGAAATGGAGAAGGAAGATGATGATGATGATTAAGCTTCAAATATTTCTTGAAATTCTTGATGAAAAGATGAAAATCTATTCTTTCCTTTTCTTCTTGAAGAAACCGAGAGCAAGAGAAGCAATATGTTGGGAAAATGGATAAAATGGATCAAGGAAGCTTGGAGATGCATTTACGTGATTCACCATTTTGATTTGTGTGAAATATGTCAATTTGCAATTCAATCCTCCAAGTTTCCAAGTCATGCAATCAAGTATGTTTGGTTTTGAAATATGATCACTTAAGTCCTTTGAAATGTTATGCAATTTGGTCCCTAAATTTTAAAGAATGAACATATAGGGACAAGTTCGTAATTAAGACACTCCCGGTAGATATTTCACGTCATAAATATTTTCAAACTATGAGATAAATTCTAAGTTTAATAGAAATTCATGAAATTTCATGAAATTATGATAAAGTATAATTTATAAAATTATAATAAACATAAGAATGTAATTAATGAAATTCGGGGCGTTACACAGGATATACAATGCATGTGTCGATATCCGTACACCCTCCGTTGATGCCCGTTTTACCTTAACCCTCCACGGCTCCAGCTGTTGCGTCCAGACTGGAGCATACCGGAGGTCACGGATATCTATTCAATTACATTTTAGGGGACCCGGAGAGAACGGGTATTTATTCCATCCTGGACTCCACTTTCCACTTATTAAAATGACAGGAACCATAAACAGTCAGGCAGGCAGAAATCAGGATTATATAATTATCAATACAGGAAAACAAGTACAATTTAACCTCCTTCTCCGGTGATGGTTCGGGTAGCTAGCCCTAGCCATCCAGTAACAGTGGTAAGGCGGGTTAATGACTCCCCCAAACCAGAATCCCATCTTCTGCCAAACCTCCTGGTAGATGTCCGGGTTGGTCCAACAGGATGGGACCTGTGCAAGAGTTTACCGTCGGCCCGATGCCTCCCCGGTTCCCTCAATACACAAGCCCCTGGGCCCCAGGAACAGGAACACGAACCACTCCGGCTAGTCCAGCGCTGGGAGAGCCGGGGGTACAGGCAGGATCTCGCAAAACAGGCTCAGGGTGAACACAACATAGTTTATAAATCATTTCCGATACATAGCCGATATAGAAGATATGGCAAGGTTTAATATAGAAAACTGTTTGGCTATGTACAAAGCATGAAGAGTTGTAGGTCGAATATAAAAGAAAACCCTCACCTCCACGTGCAAGAAAGACCAAGAGAAGGACCACGAAGCTGGAAAGTCTCCAACGAGAAGAACACTGTACAAGAAAGGAAACACGGTGTACTCGTGAGACGCGACTCAAAATGGAACCAAGTAGGACGCACGACAATGTTCATGAAGTGGTGCATCATGTCATGGCATGATTCAATATGCATTAATTCATAAATAAGTCATGAAATGGTGTGATCGTGTTCATGAGCACAAGTAATGTCATTTAGACACATAAATGATTTAATCATTCAATTAGGCATGTAAACAATTCATGTAAGTCAATTAAGAGGACGAGGAGGTGAAAGGAAGGTGATAAAACTGTTTTTGGCAAAGTTTGGCAATTTCGGAAATACGTAGGCTGTAAAGAATTGACCATATCTTGAGTTCTAGAAGTTGAAATGGATTTTTTTTTTTGTTGGAGTTGAAACAAGACACATAGGCCTTTAAAATGGTATGTGGCTCGACTTGTGGTTCAAAACGAGGTGAAAATGGCGTAGACCCGAAGTTGGGCGAAACCAGATTGTCGGGAAAGTGGCGACACCAAAAAGATAATGAGGTGATTCCAATTGGAGGTTATTCTAGACCTCAAAAGGTTTCCAACGGTTCAAAAATCAGGTCAAACGGAGGTCGTATGAGGGAGTACCCGACTACGGAAAATACAAGTCAAAATCTACCCGACCGGGGAGAAAGAGTGCAGAAACTCTCCGGCAACAAAGTACCCGCCCGGGTAGATGTTCTGGGCAAGAAAAACGTAACAAAATAGGGGCTAAACATAGAGGAAGCAAACAATGATCAAAACCACCTCAAACCTCAACCAAATCATCTCAAATTCAAGGCATACGTTCATATATACTTGCTTAATCACATATCTCAAGTTCAAGTCATGAAATCAAGTATATAACAAGTTGCCATTAAAGCACATTCAAGCTCCAAAAATGGAGTTTCATGCAAATACACAACTAACCACAAGAATTCATACAATTATGCAACAAGAAAGCTCAAAGAAACAATATCTATCAATCTTGGAGAGTTTAATTCAAGTTTGAGAGCAACAGATCAAATATTTATATTTTGACACTATTCATCATCTTCTCCAAGACAAGGAAGCAAGTAAGAGGAAAGAGATTCAATCAGGAGAAACAAAGCACGAAATGAGAGGATCACATATCTTACCTTGAATCTTCGATCGGTTGGTCGGATCTCACAAGCTTGAGCCAAATCTTGAAGGGCCAAATGGGGAGGGTTTCTTCTTCTCCTTTCTTGCCTTGTTTCCAACGTGAAAATAAAAATGAGGGAGAGAAAGGCTGATATTTTCAGCCTTTAATGGCTGAAACGGGTCGGATAAATGGGTCGGGTCAAAAGGGATCCAGTCCACTCGGATCGGATTTTAAAACGGTAGGGGTATGAAATGGCTTTAGAAAATTAAAAAGGTTAATTCATTGAATCCGAATCACCGAAACAAACTCAATCGTAAGGTTAGAATTCGAATTCGAATTCCCGAGCTCAAGGTAGCCACGAAGGCCCCAAAACACCCTAATTATAATTAGGTTCCTAACGAGCAATTATTGGACAACTGAGTCCAAGTACATTTAATAAATTCTAATGCACACATAATAAAATTACACGTTGACACATTGGCATGTGACGTCACATAAATCACATAATTACTGAATTAAACTCTCTCGCGACATCGTACCTGGCTTGCCGAAAAACTAGGGTGTCATAGGAACGGTCAAGAAGGGTTGCTACGTTATTTGTGTCTCGGTCGGGACACTTTTAAACTGAAAATCAATCCCGGTCGGGATCTCTCTTTGGGTGAACAGTACTTTTGTGCGTAAAAATTATCCGTTCTTCTATTAATTCCACTATGCCTCATGTGTTCTTAATTGCTAAATTTGTGATAAATTATGCCTATTTCAATTATGTTCACGACATTTCATAATTCTTCATGTACGACTCGTTATTTCAGGATTTCCAATGACAGGGGAGGTTTGTATTATTTTGTGAAACTTGAATTAGGTATTGTATGATTGATTCTTGATATCTAATTGATTAATTAGACTCATTTATGAGCTTTAATGATTATATATGCATGATTGAGATTACATGACATTGTCGTTCGTCTTGCTTGGTTCATAAGAGTCGAGTCTTATGTACACTTGTCCTTGTTGCACAGATCACGTTTCGGGAGACGAGGAGCACGCTCCGTAGGGTGTTTCCTTTCTTCTTTTGGTCGGTAAAGGTGAGGTTTAGTTTCTAGATATATAGAACCCTTACAACCCTATGTGATCTTTCGGCCAAAATGTATCAATATATCTATAATTTTCCAAAACCTTATTGATTTCTAATTGAATTACCGAATTGTACCGATTGATTGATTGATTGTACCAATTGATTGATTGATTGTTTTGGCGAGTATATTGTTCACTATGGACCCGAGGGTAGTGGATTGAGCCAACCGGGAAAGCTTGGGCTGACGGGCAACTCTTGCACTATCCTCACATTGTTGGGATGACCCCTGAATCAACTAGGAGATTAATGGAAGAATGAGTTCCGGGTATAGGGAATCATGAACCCTATGCTCACACTGATTAGATGGCGGGTCCTTGCAATCTCCCATCACCCGGAGGAAGAAGGAGCTATTGAAATTGCTAATTGTGCACTGAAATTGATTGCTTGGTCACTTAATCATTTAAAACTGAATTATTGTACACTATCGGAGAAAGGTTGGAGAATTGCCCTCACTTGCCGTGTAATAGCCTAAGGTGCTTGTCCCACACCGGTTGGAGAGAGGAACAAAGCCTCCTTTATAAGGGGGTGGATACCTTTCCCTTGTTGAGGCCTTTTCCCAGATGGTGATCTTAGCTATTGGAAGGAACAAAACCGTGAGGGTGGTGTCGCTTAGCCCACCAAAGCGGACAATATCGACAGGCGGGTTTTCGTGCTGTTACAAATGGTATCAGAGCCGGGGCCCGGGCCGGTGTGCCAGCGAGGACGCTGGGCCCTCTTAAGGGGGTGGAATGTAATAGCCTAAGGTGCTGGTCCCACATCGGTTGGAGAGGGGAACAAAGCCTCCTTTATAAGGGGGTGGATACCTTTCCCTTGTTGAGGCCTTTTCCCGGATGGTGATCTTAGCCATTGGAAGGAACAAAACCGTGAGGGTGGTCTCGCTTAGCCCACCAAAGCGGACAATATCGACAGGCGGGTTTTCAGGCTGTTACATGACGGGCCACTGATTGATTGAACCTAATTGATTGAATTGTAAACTGATTAGTTGTAATCTCGGGTGAGTTCTATCTTATTCTTGAACTTATATTGTTTCCTTTTATAAAATCTTACCCGAGATTATAGTTTGCATGGTAGTTGCGCTTATAATTATTAAACCCCTCATTCAGTCTTTCATAGACTGACACCTCACATATTCAGGTATTGCAGGTTGAGTGATAGGCGGGATTGAGTCGAGTTTTGCTTCTTTTCGGTCTAGCACTTGTCATTCTCTTTTTCCATGTATTTTAATGATACACATATATGACTTATGAATTGGATTTGGTATCTATGGATATTATGACTTATACTTGACAAGTTTGGTTTGTAAATTATGGAAATGTTGGGTATGGAATCGAAAATAGATAATAAAGTGAATGTATATTGCTATGCTTCCGTTTATTGTACACATGTTGGTATATAAATGAGGGTTAGTCCTGCCTAGCGAGAGAGTTATTTTTTTTTTATTGTCTCCCGTTCGCTATAGGCTTGATTCATGTATGGGTGCTCGTTCCATAGGTGGATTGAACTATGGTACGGGGGATGTGGCTACCTAGCGTTCCGGGTGCTACATATGCATGGTTCCTAACATGAATAAATGTTTGGAATGATATGTTGTGAACTTGGCATGGATCTTACTATATTATTTGTGTCTTCAAGTGTATTTAATATGGCTGCTAAGATGTGTATATATATAATATATGTAGGATATGTTATATATATATATATTATGTTATATATTTAAGTAATTTGAATTTAAGTGCTTTAAATTTCATGTTTTAAATTAAATATGGTCCTAGGGTTTTATATGAATTCTTATGCATGAAATGTGTGATCTAAATGTGATTTTCTGATTTAAATTATTTGCTATATTTTATGAAATACGTTTATGAAATGATTTGATACGCTTTATGCGAATTTGAATTTAAATGATCTAAGTGATGCATTCTTGCATTTCAGTTGCATCCATTGCATTCATGAGCATTGTCGAGCGTCTTTATGGTTCATTATTGAGTCTAAGTCTCGGGTCTTGTCTTCTCTTGTTTCAAAGCCTCTTCCAGATGTGCAAGATCTCGGAGTTTAGGTGGTCGTTCGCTCTTTTGCTGGTTTCACTCCTTTTTTGTTTTCAGGTGAGGTTAGGATCATTTGTATTAGATGAGCTAAGACCTATTACGTGTTGTTTTCTTACCCCGTATGCGGATATATATATATATGTGTATATATATATATATATATATGTATTAAATACGAGTGCTTAAGCTATGTTACGGTTTTGTGAATAAGCTTTACGTTTTCGAAATTCGTATAAGTATTAGCATAAGTAAGCTATGTTTTGAAATTCATTATTCGTATATGATATGTATGAGCGAGTTGTACCCTGAAAGCTGGAAGTTTGGTTTGATTTGGTTATTGGGCCCCGGAGACGTGGGCAATGAAAACCCGGGACAACCACGGGGTCGTCGGTTATGACCCCTGTGCACGCTCTCATTTGAGATATTCACGTGCGACCTACGGAGGTTGGGAAGGCGTGGTATCTTGAGCCTTCGTTGGATAACCGGGGAAGGCATATCGTTGGTTAGCTAGCCCGTATGTGTTGGTAATGTAGGTGTTAGGGTTTGATTCCCGATACACCATGGATATGGGGTTGGAATTGTGATTTGAATTCGATTTTATGTATGTTTGATGGACTAAGGGATAGTCCGTTCTCGCAGGACTTATGTTATGTTATGTTTTGTTCGATAGATTATGAATCGAGTTAGGATCTCTTTATGTACTATATGTTATGATTTAAACGTTTTGGTATGAAAAACCTTAGCTCGGTTCATGACCATCACCTTTGTTATTTGCTCTGCTTTATATGTATTTAGGTGTGGGTGTGCGTTTAGCCCCCCTCACTCAGTTGAGTTTTGACTGACCCTCTTTTTCCCTACCCTCAGTTGCAGGTTGTCTCGAGCTAGGCGGGGAAGTGGTTTGAGTCTTGTTGTACTTCTAGTTTAGGTCGAGTTGTATTTCATATTTCCTGCCTTTTGATACTCCTCTTATGTATTTAATTTCATGACTTGTATTATGGAGAATAATGAACTTTTGATCTATATACTTAACCTTTTGGGCCATAAGGCCATGTATATGACAAAATGCGTATATGATCGAGCTCTTTAGATCCTGTTTATTGCTTCCGCACATTTATATGTTTTTTTTCCGTGCTCTGTCTGAGTTTTAGCCCTGTTCAGCCCAGGGAGTGTGTTTAGGTTCCGTTCGCTTAGACTTGGACTCATGTATGGAAATCCATTTCATATGTGGGTTCGGGTTTAGGTGCGGGGGATGTGGTGGCCGACCGCTCCTGGCGTCACATCCTTAAAGTGGTATCAGAGCTCTCGGTTGCAAAACCAGGGAGCTCTAGAGTCGTGTTGTGTCTTTCTAGGTCGTACGGCTTAGGACAACATGGTTATGTACATTTACGTAATTATTTGTTTATTTTCTTGTTAATCGTGTACATGAACATGTACTGACCATCACGCATATGAATTGTAATTCCTTGATTTTTACGGAATATACCTCCACGAAGACACCAACACCGAGATAGATCTCTAGAAAATCGTCACCACCGGGGATCATTCTCCACAACCTGAAAATAACAATCCGCTACCACCACCAAAATTGGATCCTGGCAATTTCATGGGGAGACTCGCGGTATTCTTGGAGCAATGGGCTCAGGAAAGAAATAATGCTCCTCTAGCCGGGAATCATGGAGGAAATCTTGTTACGGCTACTCTCCGGGAATTTAAAAATCAGAATCCACCGGTTTTTGTTGGTGGAAATGACGTCCAAGCGGAGGAATGGCTCGTGCAAACCAACCGGGTATGGAATCTCATACCGTGTGGGCCGATGGAGAAGCTACAATGCACACTTACCATGATCCAGGGCCAAGCTTATAGTTGGTGCTCAAGCTTGCAAGGAAGATTAGAGGCTACCGGGGAGGAGATCACATGGGAGGTGTTCGTCCGGGAATTCAAGAATAAATATATTCCTAAGGCTATAAGGAATCGGCGGATGAGAGAATTTATGGAGCTTAAACAAGGGGGTATGTCCGTCACCGATTATATCAATGAATTTGAAAGGCTCTCTCGTTATGACCCAAACATTGCCAACGACGATTAAAACAAGGCTTCTCAATTCCTCCAAGGACTTCGGGAGGATACGAAAGACTCTTTAGAGGCTTCTAACACGGGTACTTGGGCAAAGTTCACGGATAAAGCTCTAAGGGTAGAAGAGCGTGTTGTGATGAGGAGGAAGAGTAGTCACACCGTGCAAGGGTCTAGCTCGGGGAATTTCAACAAGTTTGGAAAGAGGCCGGCATACCAAACATTTCAACAAGCCAAGCCTCAAAACAAGCAACCCCGACCCACAGGACCGAATCAACCGGACCGACCTTTAGCACTTTCGGCACCACCTAAAGTGCAATGTACCTATTGCAAGGTTCCTCATCACGTGGATAACTGTTTCAGACTTCACAAGTGGTGTTTCATTTGGGGGGCACCGGATCATATGTTGAGCACGTGCCCGAAGAAGAAAGATAACCCGAGGCCTGCAGTTCAAGCTAGGGCTTACGCATTGGGTGGTGAGGAAGAGCAAGCTATGGAAATCGACCCAAATATTGTGATCGAAGGTACTATAAGCATTCATGGCACTACATTACATGCATTATTTGATCCCGGGGCCACTCATTCCTTTATTTCCCGGGATATTGCTTCTTCTATGTGCTTGCCTGTTTCCTTGTGTGCTCATGATTACGTGGTTAGCTCTCCTCTTAGTTGTAGTTTGGTAACTTGCAGGGTTTTTCGGGGTTGTCCGGTGAGCTTTGAAAGTCGGGTTTTCTTAGCAGATCTGATTGAAATGCTGATGCAGAGATATGATGTGATCTTGGGAATGGATTGGTTATTTGAACATGGGGCTCACATGGATTATCGGGAGAAGAAAGTTTCTTTCGGATCAGTGGTTTTTAAGGGCGAGAAGATGAAGTCAAACCCGTTTATTTATGTTGTTGAGGCTAGTAGACTGGTCCGGGATGGTGCGACAGGTTTTGTGGCCTATCTTATGAATAAGTCGAAGGATCAGGCCAAACTTGAGGAGACAGAGGTCGTGCGAGAGTATACCGATGTTTTCCCTGAGACTTTGGGTTCTCTACAGCCTGATAGGGACATCGAGTTCGTAATCGACCTTTATCCCGGAGCAGAGCCTTTCTCAAAGACTCCCTACAGAATGGCTCCTGCAGAGTTAATGTAACGCCCCATTTTTCAGTCATGCATTATGCTACCTTATATTAAACTTCATCACATTATATGCCTTATATTCTCATGTGTTTATATGAACTTCCATTAACGTGAAAATTACGTGAATTAATTGATAACGTGTCTAATTGATATTATGTGACCTTATTTTACCATTTCATAAATTTAATGATTTAATTGCATAACATGAATTGGAGTTAAGTGATCATATTCCATGAGATGAGATTTCATTGCATTCATTCATATAGACTAGGGACTTAATCGCAAAATTTGATGATTCATCCATTTTGTTGGAAGACTTTGGAATATATGTATATCTCTCTTTTCATCTACACATTTCATCATCAAACCACACACTCACACACTAATACACGGTTTTTACACCATAGAGGAGAAGAGGAGATTTCATCAATTCAAGCTATAATTCAAGGAATTAGCAACCAAGTTGGAGCATCATCTTCATCTCTTCATCTCATCTCATTCTTCTTTCATTTCAATGTATATTTTGGAGGGTATTTGAATTCCTTGATTGAGTATATGAGTAGGGTTTGAGGTGTGATTGATGCTTTCATGTTTATTCATGATTAGAAGCATGTTTAGGTCCTTGTTTCTTCATTTCTTGCTTGAAATATGAAATTATGTGAAGTTGGCATATATGAAATTTTATGGGTTTTGAATGAGAGATTCTTGTTGAGCCATGTATAATATGAGTATATATGTTAGATTTTATTGTGCTTCAAGTATGGATACATGTTTCTTCAAGTTTTGATTGCATTTGGAGTTGGAATTTGGTATCTTGGGTTGAATTTTGTTGTTGCCCGTGTTTTGCCCTGTTTTCTTTCTCTTCTGCGTACGTGACACGGGGGTGTCACGTTTCCCTTCTTCCGCATGACACGGGGGTACAGGTTGGTTTGGTTTTCTGTACCGTGACACGGGGGTGTCACATTTTGCCTTGTAATGGTGACACGGGCGTGTCACCTTTTATTTCCTGCGTTTTGTCCAACTTCAACCCAACGCCATTTTCACCTCAGTTTGAATTAGAAAACGTGCCATATAGCGTTGGAAAGGTCTTTGTGTCTACTTTCATACCAAACAAACAAAACTCGATTCCCACTTCTAGAATTTAAGATATTTCAGTTTTCCCCCAACATGTACATTTCCAAAAATTGTCGGTTTTGGCCAAACTTCACCAAAACCTTTCTTATTGCTTTCCTTTCACTCTCTTGGCTCCCATATGTGAGTTATACGATATATATACTTGTTTAATTGATAATCATGCTCCTACTTGACACTCCTTGATTGTTATTGCATGATATCTTGATTATGACTTCGCCGTGCGTCTTAATTGGTTCATAAGAGTCGAGTTTCATGTACACTTGTCCTTGTTACACAGATCACGGTCCCGGTTTCGAGGAGCCCGCTCCATAGGGTGCTCTCTTGCTTCCTTTTTGGTTGGTTTGTCGAGGTGAGGTTTAATTTCTAGTTATATGTAGAACCCGTATAACCTTTACGTGTTTTTTGGCCAAAGGTATTATATTTATAATTTCATGAAATCAGTTATCATTTTAAGTATATTAGTGTTCACGAATCAAGCATGCCATGTTCATGAAAGCAAGTAATGCGTTCTCCTGGCCAGGTCCTCCTTAGTGAGGGCGCTGGGCTGGTCTTCGGGCTGGTGGTTGTCCGTCCAACCACAGGAAGAACAATGCCTTATATTGTACGTGCGTTCTCCTGGCCAGGTCCTCCTTAGTGAGGGCGCTGGGCTGGTCTTCGGGCTGGTGGTTGTCCGTCCAACCACAGGAAGAACAATGCCTTATATTGTACGTGCGTTCTCTTGGCCAGGTCTTCCTTAGTGAGGGCGCTGGGCTGGTCTTCGGGATGGTGGTTGTCCGTCCAATCACAAGAAGAACAAAACCCTACCGTGTACACGTGTTCTCCTGGCCAGGTTCTCCTTAGTGAGGGCGCTGGGCTGGTCTTAGAGCTGGTGGTTGTCCGTCCAACCACAGGAGGAACAAACCCTATTGTTTAATAATCAAGCAAGCATGTTCATGTACATTTGGAGATCGCCATGTATTGATTGCATGAAAATGAACAAGTGTTTAATATTGATAGTTGTGTTCTCGGGCGAAGTTATATTATTATTGAACTTTTATATTTATATTTTATAAATCTTTACCCGAGAATATGACCTGCATGTTATCTGCGCGAATATTTATTTTTAAACCCCTCACTCAGTCTGTGGTAGACTGACACCTCACACTTTTCAGGTACTGTCAGTGGCGTGCTAGGCGGGAGTCCGAGTCGTGTCCAGTTGTCGAGTTGAGTCTAGCATTGTACTTTCATGTTATGGATATGTTGGAGATGATAATGTATTGATAAGTGTTGATACCTACTACTATATATATATACTTTTGATGTAAATATGGTACCTATATGTATTGATATACAGTTGTAAGTTAATTCTTTTGAGATATTTGATATATGTTAATGGAATTATTATGCTTACGCTTTGAATTCCTAAATTTGAACTTGATTGGTTTGAGGGTTAGTCCCGCCTAGCTAGTGAGTTTTTTTATTGTCACCCGTTCGCCATGAGTCCGGTTCATATATGGACTACCCATTTCATGTGTGAGCTAGACTTATGGTGCGGGGGTGTGGCATCTCGGCGTTCCGGGTGCTACAGTTAAAGAAGTTAAAGTTGCAGCTCGATGAACTTCTAGCTTGCGGGTACATCCATCCGAGCACTTCTCCGTGGGGTGCTCCAGTTCTATTTGTAAAGAAGAAGGATGGGACGTTACAGATGTGTATAGATAACCGTGAACTGAACCGGATGACTTTGAAGAACCAATACCTGTTGCCTCACATCGAGGAGTTGTTCGATATTTTGCAAGGTTCCAAAGTCTATTCCAAGCTAGATTTGAGATAGAGTTATTATCATTTACGAATTAGGGAGGAGGATATTCCGAAGACTGGTTTTAACAAGTGTTATGGACACTTTAAATTAGTTGTCATGCCGTTTTGATTAACCAACGCTCCGGCCGTATTTATGGATATGATGCACCGGTTGTTCAGGCCATTTCTTGACAAGTTTGTGGTGATATTTATAGACGACATCCTGGTGTATTCTAAGTCCGCTGAAGAGCACGCCCAGCATCTTCTGATCGTCTTGGAAACTTTGAGGGAACACAAGTTGTATGCGAACTTCAGTAAGTGTGAATTCTGAATCGATCGGGTTATGTTTTTGGGTCATATAATTTCAGGTGATGGGATTGAGGTTGATCCATCTAAGGTTGAGTCCGTGCTTCATTGGGAATGACCGAGAAATGCTTCAGAGATCAGGAGTTTTATTGGGTTAGTCAGCTACTACCGAAGGTTTGTTAAGGATTTCTCTAAAATTGCCGCTCTGTTAACTCGTCTGACTAAGAAGGAAGTGAAATTCGAATGGGATGATAAGTGTGAGGCGAGTTTTCAGACTTTAAAGGTGAAATTGACTTGAGGACCGGTTCTTACCCGACCCGAGGGTAGGGTTATGCAGTTTATACAGATGCTTCGAAAGAGGGTCTCGGTTGTGTTTTGATGCAGCACGGTAGAGTGGTAGCTTATGCTTCCAGGAAATTGAAGGAGCATGAGAAGAATTACCCTGCCCATGATCTTGAATTAGCTGCCATTGTGTTTGCTTTGATGAAGTGGCGACATTATCTCTACGGTACCACGTTTGAGGTGTTTACGGATCACCAAAGCCTCAAGTATCTCTTTTCTCAGAAGGATTTAAATGTGAGACAGAGGCGTTGGATGGAGTTGTTAGAGGACTATGATTGCACCATTCAGTACCATCCGGGTAAAGCAAACGTGGTCACCGACGCCTTAAGTAGAAAGGCGAGTGTGGCTAATTTAAAGGCAGATTCTTCGAGTTCGGGTTCAGAGACCTTGGTCTCGGGAACTTGGTTGGCCAATCTTACTGTTATACCAGATTTGAAACAGAAGTTATTGGAAGCTCAGGCTACGGATGTAGAAATTCAGAAGTTGGTAGCTCGTTCTAGGGATGACCCGAATTCTAAGTTTGGTTTCGATGATTCCAGTTTGTTAAGGTTTGAAGTGAGAATATGTGTCCCAGAAGAACTCAAGAGGCTTGTACTAGAGGAGGCACATCACTCGAGGTACTCGATTCATCCGGTAGGTACTAAAATGTATCGAGACCTAAAAGAGAAATTCTGGTGGAATGGCATGAAAACGGATGTCGCAAACTTTGTGAAGCGATGTCTAACGTGTTAAAAGGTGAAGGCAGAGCACCAGAAGCCGGGAGGAACTCTCCAACCATTTCCCATTCCCCAGTGGAAGTGGGAGCAAGTGACGATGGACTTTGTGTTCGGCTTGCTTAGAGTCAAAGGAGGGTTAGATGGAATTTGGGTAATTGTCGACAGATTGACTAAGTCTGCCCATTTTCTCAAGGTTCGGATGTCCGAGAAAGTTCCAAAGCTAGCTGAGTTGTATGTTCGAGAGATTGTAAGACTACATGGGGTTCCGGCTAGTATCGTTTCAGATCGGGATCCACGGTTTACTTTGATCTTCTGGCAGAATCTTCAGAAATGTTTGGGCACCTGGTTCAAGTTTAGCACCGCTTCGCATCCTCAGACAGACGGTCAATCTGAAAGACTAATACAGTATTTGGAGGATATGCTTAGGTTGTGTGCTTTGGATTTTCAGGATAAGTGGGACGAGTACCTGGCTTTGGTCGAATTTGCTTATAACAATAGCTATCAGGGTTCAATTGGGATGGCTCCTTATGAAGCACTGTATGGGAGAATGTAACACCCCGGGGCGAAAGGGCGCCACATCCCCCGCACCATAGTCCAATACATGTAACGAAATGGAACTCCGCACACGCACCAAACTACAGCGAATGGGTGACAAACAAAAACCCCACACCCTAGCTAGGTGGTCTAGACCCTCATTTAGAGTGCGCAACAAACAAAACGAATACGGAAGCAACCAGGGTTACAAAATTATATAAGCATACATGCCAACATTAATACACACTATACATATTATGCCTATCCAAGGCCAAAAGAATCAAACAATACGAGCTCAGCATCTGAATCATAATTCATACAAATCTTATATGTAGTACCATACTTATACATATTTATACGTAGTACCAAAACTTTAACACCCCGCACCGTGGGGCATCACACCCCCGCACTATGACCCGACACGTGTACGAAATGAAGAGTCCGCACACGCACCAAGTCACAGTGAACGGGTGACTAACAAAAAACACACCCCCTAGCTAGGCGGTATCTAACCCTGCACGAATGAAAGAATGCAAAACATAACAGCGGAAGTAGTACGAAATGCCAACTTTCAAAAAACTTTCACCCTTAAACATACAGTACCATACAAACATCAAAATCAACTAAACGGGTTCGACTAATCCAGCAAACCTGTCCTAACCTGTCCTGAGCAATCATATATTCACAACGGGTTCAACTAATCCGAGCACCTGTCCTAACCTGTCCCGAATTCCATAAATTCAAATCATAAATGCAAACCTGCACAAACATATTTTATATAACATTTACAAATCATAAACTAGAGCTAGAACTTAATAAACTTAAACAGACAGACACAGACTCGACAGACCCGACACACAGCCGCCTAGCACGAACTCTAACGACCTCCAAAGCAGAGCCTCCGAACTAAAACATAAAAGGGGAGGGGTCAGTCCAAAGACTGAGCGAGGGGCTGACACACGCACACTATACATATATATAGAGCACAGCACGCAGAAGAGGCAACGTTCGTGAACCCGGGGTTAGTTTTTGCACGCCAAAATAGTTTCCCGTGATAGTAAATATATAGGGTGACTTATCAAAATGTAACGAACAAAACATAGCTTAAACATATCTCAAAACATACGTTCAACTCATGCAGACTTAGCACACGTATCAAAACATAACTTATTAGTTTAATAACAAAATCCAATTTTTATCTTGATTTAAGAGACTACCCCCGTTTCACGAACTTTTAACCGATAGACATAACGAAACTCGGCGGGTACGAATCACATCTCCAAACTTTCAGAAACAAACGGACAAAACAAAGCAAAACAAAACAAGTTCCAACCTGCACACCGGGTGATAGCGAAGGGTTGACGGCCCTAACTATCCAAAAATCACACGAGACAAGGCTTAATTACGACCTTGAAACCTTCGACGGCTGCTTCCGCCGGCTCAAGAGAAACACCCTTCCCCAAACCTCCCGAGGTTAGGTGAGACTCTCAAAAGGAAAATGTTGATGGAAGAGCTCGGCGACCCCACGGCCAACCCGAGATTACCACACCATTCTCCGGGGCCCAAACACACAGACAAACAGACATATATCAGAAACTTAACCTGCCACACACACAGACAGACAGACTTATCTCATGCATATCGTACTTATCATATCGTACGTACATATCACGCAGACTGACCTCGAAATCATAACATATCAAAGCTAAGCATACATAGGCTCGTACATAGTGTTTCTTACTTTCAAACTTATAACAAAACCATCAAAGTACATATTTCACACATATCTACGTATATACAAGGCTTATAAACCGCACACATTCGAAAACGGGCACATTGCAGTAGGGTATAACTATATCCTAACCTCACCTGGTACCAAACACAGCCGAACACAAAGCAGATGGTCCACCCCGGAACCTGCACGACTCACTTGTCACCACCCCGGGTGCACCTGCACCAACTGAACACACCAAATACAGTACATAACTCAGACTCAGACTCAGACAACCAAATAAAGGCGCACGACACATGCTCAAGCACTCAAGAAATGCAATCACATAAGCAGAGCTCACATTATTTCATATAAATTCATATATCAAATAACCAATTGATATTCGTACGAATAACTTATTTCTTACGTACAAAAGTTTTAATTTAATCATATAAGCTTCATACAATTCATATATCGCATAATAGGATTATTTTAAATTAAACAATTAAACCTACATTACAAAGTTTCAAATTAAATCATCTAAGACATACTAATTCCATTCTTGCCAAATCATAAATTACATAACAAATTCTTATATCATATAATAAGTTCCAATTCAATTTAAGTGATTAGACTAATTAAAAGCTTCAAGCTTAGGCGTAATAATTTCTCTTAATCGAAATCATAATTAGCATAATTGTTTACCAATCGACAAGGATTAAGTAATTGAAGTCATACAATTTATATGTTTAGCGAAATTACACATACACCCCCTTTCAAAATAGGCAAATAGCTCAATTCGATATATCGGAATTCAAATGGCATATCAAAGCATCAATATAATCCATAATTCATTTAATACATAATTTCGTACACATTGAAATACAATTCGATCGACAAATCAAGCAATTAGCAATTAAAACAATTAATTTCAAATATTAAAGCTGTACAAAATAAATCACAACAAATCAACCGGACATCCGATTGACGAACGAAGAGTGGCGTTGGACTCACCACGACGAAAGGAACTCGCTGTACGAAGGGCGTCGGAACGCCGTCTCCAGAACCCGCCAGACCGCCATGCACAGCCGCCGGACCACCACCTCCGGTGGTCGAAAAATTCCCCGGAAGGATAGAAACGTACGACTCAGCCTGCTTGACAAAAGCCCTCAACCAATTTCAGAAAATAACCAACACGCCGGACTTCGTTGATGAAAAACCAAACTAAAATCCTAATACGAAAACTGAAATTAAATACAAACCGCTAAACGAAAATAAAATCCGGACATACCGTTGGAAAGCCCATAACGAGCCCTACAAAAGCCCCATAACCAAACCCCGGAAAAATCATCGGAAAACCGGACCACCGGTCCAGCCCCGGTTCGCCATCGGTTCGCCGCCACCGGCCGTTCCTCGAGTCGGGGCCAACGCCATCCGCTAGTTTTCGTCGTTCTAAGCAACTTTTGTAAAGGCTCCACCACCAAAACCGGCCGGAAAAGGGCCCTACGCCACCGCCGAAGGACTGCCGCCGCGCCACCACCGATTCCGCCGTCTACAGCCCCCGGTTACTCGATCTGAGGTCGAAAATGGAACGGGAAGGGTAAAAAACATAGGGTAGGGTAGAGATTGGCCGGCGAAAGCCGCCGGAACGCCGCCGGCGAAATGGTGGCTCCACCCGCCACTTTCAGGCTGCCTTTGGGCCGCCGTCGGTCTTTGGTTGGCCACGATCTTGGTACGGTTGTGACGGGCTTGTCGAATAGATAAATTTCGACTATTGATTCGTTGAATTCCGTCGAGAAACGAGGGAGGACGGGCATGTGTGTGAAATCACACCTTCACTATGTGTGAATAGTGCCGATTGGGGGAGAAGACGATGAAGGCTGAGGTCTGATCTTTTGGCACGAATTACGAGGATTCGGGGTATATATCTCGGGTCCTCGTACGCAAAAACGGTCGGTAGGAGGAGTAAACGACGTCAGAATAGGGTAAACTTGGAGTCTACGGACTCGTTTCGCTGCCCCGAACGCGTTGAAGGGGTCAAAAAGATCGAAAACTCGATCGAACGAGAAATGACAAAAAGACCCCTAAAAAGAGAAAATTACATAGGGCCCCCAAACTCTAAAAGAGTTCAAAATAGGGCCACGAAAAATATAAAATCACATAATTAAACACATTAAAAGGTTGGAACGTGGCGTACCTTATAAATTTGACGAGCAGGATGTTACAAAAACCGGAAAGTAAATATGCAAGGATGCAAAAGACTCTCCTACACGACTCGAACACACAAAGTAAAAGACCACCGCCTAGCATCAACCAGAGACCTACACCTGCAAACTCAAGAAGCAAAGGGGCAAAAAGAAACAACGAAGAGGGGTCAGTCATAAAGACTGGTGAGGGGGCTAACACACACACCCGTATATATACAAAAAGCAGAGCATATTCAAAGTAAGAAGATTCATGAACCGGGGCGTGGTTTTTGCATTCTAAAACATTTTATCCCATGATACTAAATATAAGGAAAAGCTTTAAGGCCGAAGGCCAAAATCAACCAATTTTAATAACTAGAAGTCCACTCCCGTTTCACGGATCAAGTTCATAAACAAAATCACACAACTCGGCGAGTACGAGTTTTAAACCACCTAACTCCGTTCATATTCAAAATAGGAATCAAAATTCGAACTAAACCATAGTTCCAACTCACATACCTCTTCTCCAGGTGATGGAAGGGTCGATCGTACCCTAACCATCTGTTCTCATGTCAGGTTCGTGAGTTTCATGACACTCACGCCCAAGGATTCCATCCCCCACCAAACCTCCTAATGGGTTCTGGGTTGATCCTATAAGTTGGAGATCGTACTCGGGAGTGACCCGACGGCCCAATACCGTCCCGGGGCTCCTTTGTACCAATCTCCAGGGCCCAGTCAAATTGTTCAAAATTCATAATTCATAATTTTTCAAAATTCAGATTTATCTTTCAAAGTCATAAATCGCTATTTTCAAAACACGCACACCAACCCTTTTTGAAAACAAATAAACGAAAATATTACTTACATATACATAAAAGCGTTTTTCAAAGGTTTCATACAAATGGGTCAATTCATACAAAATACTTATCGAACACGTATTTACATACTTATATATATATATATATGTAATTCGTATGCGGGCTTCAAAATTCACCTAGGGTTGTAGGTCATAATAACTAAAAGAAAGAAACCTCACTTTTCCAACCAAACCGACGAAACAAACACAAACCCTTCTAAGAGACCACCTCTTCAACCACGGGGCAAAACTAAAAGCAAAACAAAGATCACAAGACAAACTTAGACTCAAAATGTACCAAAGAGACGCTCGGCTAATGCATATGAATGCAAATGATGCATATGAAGAGAAATAAGGTGGCACTTAAGTCACATTAGATCACAACTCACATATAAGCACCGAAATCACATCATAAGCTCACTATAAGGGCATATAAAGCAAATAAAACACATTAATAAAGTATACAAATTCGGAAAGGAAGTAAAAGAGATCATATACCATTCATCATATCAAGAAGAGATCGCAAGTAAGGCAAAGAGTTACAAAAAGATAACCCGTGAAACATATAAGAGCATATTTCACATAATTCACCTTAAACAAGTTCCTATAAACCAGACAATACACATAAGGAGGCATACAACACATTACAAATGCATATACTACATATGAGAGCAAGAAAAATACACAAGAGGCAAACAATCAAAGTATGAAGTCACGTATACACGTAAGGGAGCATATTAAATCTTATAGAGCACATAACACGTCAAATGAATCAATAAATCTAGTAAAATAGTTATAAAACCTAATTTAACATGTTAGCAAAGCATGAGAATCAAATTAGGGGTGGGAGAAACAAGAAACAAGCGAAAAGAAACAAGAAAACGAAGTTCGGAGCAAAAGGGAGCCACTGCCCTAAATCCACCCCGGTGGATATTTTTCAAAAGGGGAATCCACCCCCGTAGATTTAGGTAAGAAATTTCCAGGAGGGCCTGCCTCAAATCCACCCCGGTGGATTTTTTTCAAAGGGAAAATCCACCCCCGTAGATTTGGGTCAGGGGCCAAATTTTCGAAATTTTTAGCTCCAAACTCCTTCAAAACTCAAAGTAATCCCTACCATCATCAAGACAACACATAATACAAGGTTTATTCAACAAAGATTCAAGGATTCATGTCCTAATTCATGCCAAAACCGAACTAAAGTGAGGAGAAAGGAAACGATGCATCAACATGTTCATGTTCTTCAAGCCTCAAGCAAAACCAACCATGGAAACTTCATGAATCCTCATCTAACATGCAATATCAAGAATGATGTATTGGGATTTAAGTACATGCTTCATGCCCAAAGAATTCACAAGAATGCGAGCTAGAATCATGAAAATGCTCTAAGCCCTCACTAATCATACCAACATCCATAACTCATGCAAACCTTGGTGAAAACCTATCAAATTGAACTTAAAAGTACCACATAGACATGGAGGAGTCAAAAATGAACTTACCTCTTCAACTGGAGAAGAAATGGTAGGGAGATGAACTCAAAATCTTCAAAAGTGAATAGTTGCTTCACTTCTTCCTCTTCTTCTCTTGGGAGCTGAACTTGGGGCCTTTTTCTTTGTCTTGGGAAGGGGAAGGCCAAAATTATCAGGTATTTTGGAGAGATGAATGATTTTTGGTGTTAAAAGTCATGGGTTAAGCTTAATTAGGGTTAAAGTGGGGCCCACAAGCAAGACTAGTTAACAAAAGGTAGCTCTTGGTGCAAGGTGCTCGTTCCGGTCGACTTTCGAAGGTTCAAATGACCTTAGAAAGATACAAAATTAGGTTCCTTGACTTTATTTCTTCATTACGAGTCCAACGCATCTTCCAGAATTCGAATCTGAATTCCCGAACTCAAGTTATGCCTTCCGAAACACGAGGTGTGCTAAACGCTTTAGGCCTTCAAGTCCCTCATAAATCCCATTCCTACAGAACGAGCCAGGAACCAAATAAAACAAACTCCAAAACATGCAACGAGCACATAATCACGTACATAACTCACGTAGTTCACGTATATCAAAAATTCGCAAGAAACGAAAATCAAATCGGGCACATACGGAGCATATTACAATGCACTCATGCATAAGCGTTAAAACTCAAGTTATAAGTTAAACAATGAATATCAAATAATCACATTAGCATTAAAATAACACATAATTGCATAATTAAATAATCAAAAGCGCACGTAGCTCTCTCGTAGAGGCATACCTGGAATGTCCAGACGAACGGGATGTTACAGAGAAAGTGTATATCACCGTTGTTTTGGGATATCGAGGATTGGAGGTGGACTGAAAAGAATAAGCTCGAGAGAGCAGAGCGTAAGGAAAAGATCGCTGCCACTATTGAGAAGGTTCATAAGATTCGACAAAGAATGAGGGTAGCTCAAGCTCGACAGAGGAGTTACGCCGATAAGAGAAGAACGCCTTTAGAGTTTGAGGTCGGAGATAGAGTTTTCCTGAAAGCATCTCCTAGAAAGGGCTTCACTCGAATATGTAAAGGTGGAAAGCTCAGTCCACGATACCTAGGGCCGTTTGAGATTTTGGAAAGAATCAGAGAAATGGCGTATAAGTTGGATCTACCGCCGAATTTGACCGGGATACACAACGCTTTTCATGTTTCTCAGCTCCGTAAGTACTATCCCGATGAGGCAACTATCCTTCCCGTTGTAGAAGTTCAGTTAGAGCCGGATTTGACAATAGAAAAGCATCCGGTTGCAATTCAGGACCGGAAGATGCAAGAATTGAGAAACCGACAAATTTCTTTGGTCAGGGTACTTTGGAGAGATCAAAAATCTGAGGAATCGACTTGGGAAACCGAGGAGAAAATGAGGAGTTTATATCCGGAGTTGTTTGAGAACTCGAGTCGGACTTGAGGACAAGTTCTTTTTAAGGGGGGAGGATTGTGACACCCCGACTTCTCAGCCGTACAGGTATGACGTATGTGCGCATTTAAAATTATTATTTATGCATTTTATATTTATTTTAATTGTTTAATTTAATTATTTGAATTATTTAATTTAATTCTTTGATCATTTGAATTTTCTTATTTGAATACTTATGCCTCTTGTTGAGAATTGCTTCGTTTATGCTTCATTCGTGATTGAAATTTCTTGCCGTTTTAATATGATGGAGATTTACGTGTTATGACCTTGAATATGTTCTCTTTATATGTTTTCGGATTTATTTGTTGAGCTTTTGGAGTGTTTGTTTCTTTTGGAACCTAAAGGTGGCTAAAACGCTTTTAGCGCACCTTGGGTTCCGGAGGGTGTAACTTGAGCTCGGGAATTCGGATTCGAATTCTGTCACTTCTGTTGGACTCCTCTCGACAATTCGGGGTCAATGGATTAACCCATATATTTTTCTAAGCCCATTTGATACTCTGAAACTTAACCGAAAAACTGACTCGCGCTAATTTGATCACATTTCACTAAATTGCACTTTAGTCCCTGAATTTTAAAGCTTTTTACTTGAAACTAGGACCCACAATTCAACCACTCAGCCCTTTTATCACATTTTTCATTCCTTGATTTCGAACCGAGATCAGATTTTGGAGCAGCAAACCCCCCCCCCCCCATTTTTGCCACTTTGAACCCTTGAAGAAATTTGAGCTCTAACCTTCATTTTCCTTCACCATCTTCTAAGGGTAAGCTTGTATTTGATATGTACATGATTAAGTGGTCATTTTCATCAAAGAAAATCTGATTTTCATCCATGTTTGATATGATTTTTGTCTCCTGAAGTGAATAGTTAGGTTTTATGCCATATTTGAATTTCATGACTTTCTTGTTGTTTCTTCTTGAATTGGAACTGAAAACTTGATCACTTATGCTTCATTGATTCCTAATTAGATCTTATTTGGATGGTAGTTGTGATATGGGTGAGATACCATTAATGTTCTTGAGGTTTTGGATGAGTTTAGGCATGGGTTGGTACCATTTTCTTTCTCTCCAGCCTGCTGTTCGTTTTCAGCCTTAATTTGGGAGTATATGACTTGATTTGCGGCTGAATTGCATACCTTAACATGTCTCCTTGAGTTGGTATTTGTTTGGTTTGAGTTTCAGGGCTGAATAGGGGTGCAAACGTCCCATTCTCGCGAGTGGAATGTCTCCCAGGCCGGGCAGATTTTGCCCATGGAAGTACCCGGCCGGGTACCTTCTATGCAGAAACTTTCTGCATGAAAAGTACCCATTCTGTACAAAAACTCCCCTGGGCGGGGAGATGAGGTGCTGCCATTGAATGCTTTATTTGTTTTCCTAACTTATGCATGGTTCCTAACGTGAATAAATGCATGGAATGATAAGTTGTGAACTTTGCAAGGATCTTACTATATTATTTGTGTCTTCAAGTGTATTTAATATGGCTGCTAGTACGTGTATATATATAATATATGTAGGATATGTTATATATTTAAGTAATTTGAATTTAAGTGCTTTAAATTTAATGTTTTAAATTGAATATGGTCATATGGTTTTATATCAATTCTTATGCATGAAATGTGTGATCTAAATGTGATTTTGTGATTAAAATTATTTGCTATATTTTATGAAATAGGTTTATGAAATTATTTGATATGCATTATGCGAATTTGAATTTAAATGATCTAAGTTATGCATTCTTGCATTTCATTTGCATCCATTGCATTCATGAGAATTGTCGAGCGTCTATATGGTTCATTACTGAGTCTAAGTCTCGGGTCTTGTCTTCTCTTCTTTCAGAGCCTCTTCCGGACGTGCAAGATCCCGGAGTTTAGGTGGTCGTTCGCTCTTTTGCCGGTTTCACTCCTTTTTCGTTTTGAGGTGAGGTTAGGATCATTTGTATTAGATAAGCTAAGACCTATTACGTGTTGTTTTCTTACCCCGTATGCGAATATATCTCTTATATATATATATATATATATATATATATATATATATATATATATATATATTAAATATGAGTGCGGAAGCTATGTTATGATTTTGCGAATAAGCTTTACGTTTTTTAAATTCGTATAAGTATCGGCATAAGTAAGCTATATTTTGAAATTCGTTATTCGTATATGATATGTATGAGCAAGTGGTACCCTGAAAGATGGGAGTTTTGTTTAATTTGGTTGTTGGGCCCCGGAGACGTGGGTAAGGGAGACCTGGGACGACCATGGGGTCGCCGTTATGACCCCTGTGCACGCTCTCATTTGAGATATTCACGTGCGACCTATGGAGGTTGGGAAGGCGTGGTATCTTGAGCCCTCGGTGGATAACCGGGGAAGACATATCGTTGGTTAACTACCCCGTATGTGTTGGTAATGTAGGTGTTAGGGTTTGATTCCCGATACACCATGGATGTGGGGTTGGAATTGTGATTTGAATTCGATTTTATGTATGTTTGATGGAGTAAGGGATAGTCCGTTCTCGCCGGACTTATGTTATGTTATGTTTTGTTTAATAGATTATGAATCGAGTTAGGATCTCTTTATGTACTATATGTTATGATTTAAACGTTTTTGTATGAAAAACCTTAGCTCGGTTCATGACCATCACCTTTGTTATTTGCTCTGCTTTATATGTATTTAGGTGTGGGGGTGCGTTTAGCCCCCCTCACTCAGTCGAGTTTTGACTGACCCTTCTTTTCCCTACCCTCAGTTGCAGGTTGTCTCAAGCTAGGCAGGGAAGTGCTTCGAGACTTGTTGTACTTCTAGTTTAGGTCGAGTTACATTTCATATTTCCTGCCTTTTGATACTCCTCTTATGTATTTAATTTCATGACTTGTATTTTGGAGAATTATAAACTTTTGATGTATATACTTGACCTTTTGGGCCGTGAGGCCATGTATATAATCGAGCTCTTTAGATCTTGTTTATTACTTCCGCACACTTATATGTTTGTTTTGCGTGCTCTGTCCGATTTTTAGCCCCGCTTAGCCTAGGGAGTTAGTGTAGGTTCCGTTCGCTTAGAGTTGGACTCATGTATGGAAATCTATTTCATATGTAGGTTCGGGTTTAGGTGCGGGGGATGTGGTGGCCCACCGCTCCAGGCGTCACACCACTCCTCTGGGCCATCTCCATTTTCTCTACCCTCATCCAATCTCCCGCTATCTCGAGTAACTTAGAGATCGAGTCAGGGTTCTTTCGAACGATGTGCCGGGCACATTCCTTATCTTTGAGGGCCGTATGGAGGGTTGGAATCAGAATGTCCATGCTGGGTACTTGGACTTGGACTGCTGCTCGGGAGAATCGAGTGAAGAAATCCCTGAGTGTGTCATCTTCTTTCTGCCTGATATTGTAAAGGTAGGTCGCAGGTAGCTTGTCTCCCTTCACAGAGGAGAAGTGGGCTATAAAGCGGTCCATAAGCTCATCGTATGTCTTAATGCACCTCGGGTGTAACAGCCCGTAATGGGGCCGGGTTGAAATGGTAAGCTAAGGGCAGTGGTAAAGCGTTTATATACCATGATCCAACTTTACAAAACCTCGTACAATGCATTGTTATCTGATCAACGTGCTCATATGTGATTTTTAGTACGTTAAGGGGAAATTTTTTACCTTTTACCACTTTACTATTCATTTACCAAGCCTACTTTACCCATCTTGTCACTCAAACCTTAGATGTTCATAATCCATGTTTTCCAATCATTTCAACTTGTTTTCCAAGGTTCAGAGTCCTTTCTTTAGCATCAAGGGCATTTCGGGCACTCACTGTCCAAAGTTACTATTCATCTTGCAAAAGAGTTTTGATTCGGACACCTCTTACTACTCAAATTTATAGTCAAATCGATCCTTGAGTCAATACGAGTCTTTTCAAATCATTCTTGACTTGAAAATCTATTTCAAAATTCATTTGAAATTAAACGTTTATTTAAAACCCTAATTCACTATTCCTTCTACGAACGGTTTTTCGTTCGGAGAACTTCTACTCTTCAAATTTGGGTTCAAAGTACTTCTAGATTGATTTCATGATTTCTGAGATTGATTATGTGACACCCCGACTCCGCGACCGTAAAGGTATGGCGTATGTGCGCAATTTAAATTATTTTAATTTCATATCTAATTGATGAATTTAATTAAATTATATTTTATTATTTGAAATTCTTATATGAATTATTTGAATTTATATGAAATATTTGAATTATGTGTCAAAATTTTCCTCAACTGATTTATGATATGAATTTTTATGAATTTATGATATGTGAATTTAATTTCCGAGCAAGCTAATTTCGTAAATTATGTGATTTACATGAGTTAAGGGCTTAATTGTACGATTTTATTTAATTTTGGACTTAATTGAAAATTTGAATTGGACTTATTTGACACTTTTTGAAAGTTTTGGACCTAATTGAAAAATAGTCTTTTTAATAAAATTTTATTATTTTTAATTCGTTTAAATTTTTATTTTATTTATTTTTATTTATTATTTCTTGAATTTAAATTTTTTTTATTCGAATAATATACTTATTTGTTGAAATGAGATGCGTCCGTGTTCGATTTGAGATCGAAATTTCGTGTCATTTTAATATGTTGGAGTTTTATGAGTCTTGAACTTGAATACGTGCTCGTTATGTGTTTTCGGGTTTATATGGCGGGTTTTCGGGAGTTGTTTTCGTTGGGTGACCTAAAGGGGGCTAAAGTGTACTTAGCGCACCTTGGGTTCCGGGTAGCATATCTTGAACTCGGGAATTTGGATTGGAATTCCGTCACCTCTGTTGAACTCCTTTCGACAATTCGAGTGCAATGGAACAGGCCTTGTAATTTTTCAACCTCGTTTGGTACCCCGAAATCAGCCCGTAACTTTATATCGCTCTCATATGGCCACCTTTCACTAAATTGCACATAAGTCCCTCAATTTTTGGCCAATTACCCTCAAACTAGGAGCCACATCTCACTAACTCAACCCTTTATCACCTCATACCCCTTTCACTTCGTTCCATACACAAGAGAATGGAGGGAGATCAGATTTTTGGAGCAGCAGCCCCTTTTCCCGTCACTATTCACCCATTGAAGAAATTGAGCTCTAATCTTCATTTTCCTTCATCATCTTCAAAGGGTAAGCTTGTATTTGATATGTACATGATTAAGTGGTCATTTTCATCTAAGAAAATCTGATTTTGATCCATGTTTGATATAGTTTTGCCTCAAGACATGAATAGGTAGGTTTTATGCTATTTTTGAATTCCATCACATTCCTTGGTGTTTAGCTTGAATTGGAGTTGGAATATTGATCATTTATGCTTCATTTATTGTTGAATATACCTGAATTTGGTGGTACTTGAGGTATGAGTCAATTATCATTAATGTTCTTAAGGTTTCAAGTTGAGATATGCATGAGTTGGTTCCATTTTCTTACCTTAGCTGCTGTTGTTCGATTTCCAGCTTGTTTGAGGGAGATTTTGTGTTGAATTGCTGCCTTATTTGCTACCTTAATATGCCTTAATGATGTGGCTGAAGGTTGGTATGAGATTCAGGGCTGAACATGGGTGTTTTCACCATTTTCTCGGGACTGGAGTGTCTCCCCAGCCGTGGAGATTTTGCTCATGAAAATACTCGGCCGGGTACCTTCTGTAACGCCCCAGCTTTCGGCCATTCAGGTATGAACGACACATGTGAGTTTGAGAGTTGTAATTTAATTATTAATTGATCATTTAATCCATTTTCCTTGTCATGACATAATTTTTATAAAATTATATTCTTGGTATTTTTATTGAAATTCATATCATATCATATTTATCGTATATATTAGATGTGATTGCAGCGTGAATTAATTTCCCGAACTTGACTTAATTTCGTTGTGACCTTATTTGATCATTTTCATGAATTTGGGACTTAATTGCATTGGACTTGAGTGATCAATTAATATGGAATTGGACCTAATTGCATAACTTAATAAATTGAGGGATTTAATTGCAAATTGGCCATTTTCTTTCCTTCATTAGCACCATATCACGTACCATCACATTTCCTTCTTCATACAAAACATTTCATATTGTTCTTGCTTTCCTTGCCAACCGAACCAAACCCTCATTTTGAAGAGAGGAGATTTCATCATTCAAGCATCAAATTTGTGGGATTTGTGATCATTGAAGCATCATCAACATCATCTCTTCATCTAATCTTCCATTTCTTTCTTTTGAGGTATTTTTGGAGAATTGATGATTTTCTTGAAAAGATGTGATAGATAGGGCTTTACATTGAATGGGCTAAATTGTGTATTGGTTGTTGGAAATATGTTTATGAACATTGAGCTTAAGTTGGATGCATTCATCTTGAGTTTTATGGACTTGGAACATGAATGAGTGTATGGGTTTGTATTGATGGATTCTTGATGATCTAACTTGGAAATGAGTGTTTAAATGAGTTGTTATTGATCTATATGTATGATAGTATGTGTACTGCATCAAATTTATGCTTTTCAACTTGATTTTGATTCTGTTTGTTGGTTGGTTTTGTTGGATCATTGTTGTTGCTGCTACTGCTCTGTTTTCTGCTGCTCTCGTATTTTGGGAACGGCCCTTCCCAGCCCCAGTTTAAAACTGGAACGGCCGTTCCCATGATTCAGAGTCAGCCAGGCCAGCGAGACTGGGAACGACCGTTCCCATTTTAGCCTGTGTGCCGGAAGGGCCATTCCCAGCTAAAACGTTTTCCCTTTTTAAAAACGCTGGCGCATTTCTGAAGGGCCATGTGAACGGCCCTTCCCATTTTCAAAGGGAAGCCGGAACGGCCGTTCCCAGACTCCAGAAAGTGTTCAAAATTCACTGCAAAAAAGTGCATTTTTAGCCCCTCGTTCCGACGGCTTCTGTGACCCCAAATTGCTATTATATGATTGTTTACATGTCGAAACGCGATATTTTCATGGTACATTGCATCATACTCGTCGTCTCGTTCCATTTTCTCCGTTCGTCCTATTTGGTACATTTTGAGTCGTGTCTTTCTTGCACAGACCAGCTTCCTGGTGACGAGGAGCAGGCCCCGTGAGCTGTTTCCTTGGTTGTTTTTGGGTCGTTCAGGTGAGATTTAATTTTAGATACATAGGACCCGTATAACCCTATGTGAAGTTTTAAGCCAAAACCTATCTATATATCTATAGGTTGCAAATGTCATTGGTTTTCAAAGGATTTATCGAACTATTGATTGATTGATTGATTGTTTTGGTGAGTATTGTATTGCACTGTGGGCCCGAGGGAAGTGACTCGAGCCAACCGGGAAAGCATGGGCTGACGGGTAACTCGAGAGCTATCCTCACCAAATTGGGATGACCCCTGAACCCCCTAGGAGATTAGGGGAGGAAGGAGTTCCGGGCTTAGGGATTCATGTACCCTCTGCCCAGACTGATTGGATGGTGGGGCCTTGCAATCCCACCATCACCCGGAGGAAGAAGGCGTTATTAAACTTGCTAATTGTGCACAGTAATAAATTGCTTGATCACCTAATCACCTAATAATTGATTGATTGATTGATTGTACACAGTCGGAGTAAGGTTGGAGATTTGCCCTCACTCGCCGGGCCATAATTGATTGTATTGAATTGAACAAATTGCCAAATTGAATTAGTTGTAACCTCGGGCGATAGAATCTCTTATTTTACTAAATTGTATTGTTATTTCCCAAAGTTATTACCCGAGGTTATAACTTGCATGTATGTGCGCTTATATTTATTTATACCCCTCGCTCAGTCCATGTTGGACTACCACCTCAACTTTTCAGTTGTTTTGCAGGGCGTGCTAGGCGGGAATTTAGAGTCTAGTTCTCTTTAAATTCGGGTCTAGCACACTTCATTTCATATTTTGTTCATGTATTGATACTTATTGTTTAGTAGCATGCCTTGTGGCTTATTTTGGAGATGATATTGTATTGATAGTGTAAATGTTGGTACCTATTAGTAAATAAATAAATATGGTACCTATAAGTATTGAAAGAAATATTGCTTCAGCTTTTATCTACTCTGAATGGTTGGTTTGGTTTTAATTGAGGGTACCCACCTAGCCTTGTGTCGTTTTTTATTGTCTCCCGTTCGCTATAGCTTTGATTCATGTATGGGTTGTCCTTTTCATATGTGGATTGGGGTTATAGTGCGGGGGATGTGGTGCCTAGCGTTCCGGGTGCTACACCTTCTATGCAGAAACATTCTGCATAAAAAGTACCCGGGAGTGTACTTTTATGAACAAAAACTCCCCTGGGCGGGGAGATGGGGTGCAGCCATGGAATGTTTTAATTTTTTTCCTAACTTTTGAATGATTCCTTACGTGAGATACATGGAATGCTTCATTTGTTTCCTAACTTTTGCATGGTTTGTCCGTGGGAATGCATGGTTAGATTATTTGTGGACTTTGCATGGACTCTACATGGATTATAAATGACTTTAAGGTTTAAGGAATTGCTAGAACGTGTATATATGCATGTAATATATTATGTTATATATTTATGTAATATGAAATTTAAGTGCTTTAAGTTTGATATTTTAAATTAAATTTGATCCTATGGTTTTATATAAATTCTTATGTATGAAATGTGTAATCTTGTGACGCCCGATATTTCGGTCGTACAGGTATGACATAAGTGTTTACCAAATTGCGCGAATTAATTGTTTATACATATTTTATATTTAATTTTATTTTAAATATTAAAAATGTTAATTATTATATTTTAAGTTTACTTAATACTAATTTATATGTTAATGTGGTTTGTTATTAAATCAATTATGAAATTCAATTATGTTTATTAATATTAATATGTCATTCCATTTCGTTGACTTTACTTTCATTTCTTTTATTTAATTACGAATTCAAATTTTATATTATTTGTAATGTTATCGATTTTCTTGATTTGCTTATAAGTGACATATACGTGCTTCGTTTTTACATGAATTGATACCGAAATTTCGTACAAATTTAATATGTCAGAGATATACGTGTCTTTAATATGAATATATATTCGTTTCGTATTTTCGGGTTCATTTGCATGAGTTTCGGATTTAATTTGATTTTTGGAATCCAAGTTGGGGGCTAACGAGCAATTAGCGCACCCTTGGTTCCGTATGTGATATCTTGAACTCGGGAACTCGGATTTGAGTTTCGTCAACTTCGTTGAACTCGTATCGAAGATTCGAGTTTAATAAACTTAGCCTTATATTTTTCCAAAATCATTTGAACCTCCGAAATCCAACCGAAAAATGAATCGGCGCCTAAACTGCCATGTTTTACTAAAATGACCATGTCTCATTTATATCTTGACCAAATTAACTATGTTTGGACTCCTTGGAAACCTAAATCAACCCTCTAACCAACCTTAGTCACCCCAAACCGTGATAACCCTCATCACTTAGAGCAATTTCAGCAAACATCTCCTGCATTCCAGTTTTCCCGTAGCTCTTGTCACCCTCGGAGATTCAAAGCTCAAATCTCTTCCAAACCTTCATTAGTCCACAAGGTAGGCTTAGGGTTGTCATATACATTCAATATGTGTCATTTTAAGCTATGCATCCCCAATTTTTAGCTTGAATCCATGGAGATTTGAAGGCATGAGTGAATAGTTAGGTTGAATCTCTTTTTCTTGAATTCATTGTTAAATTTCCATATTTCTTGAGAATTAACGCATGAGACTTGACCACTCTAGCATTCTTTAGACATTCATGAACTTGATTTTGACTTGTGTGAGGTGTGTGTGGGTCTGGTATGATCGAAAATATGAATTTTGAAGCTTTTGGGACTGAATTTGCTTCCATGCCTGCTGCTGCCTTGTTACTACTGTTGCGTGTGTGTGTGTGTTGTGTTATGGCATGTTTTCTGCGTTCTTTCCTTTCCTTTAGGTGTTGGTTTGTTTCTACTTTGATATTTGAAGAAATCCCCTGCTACTGCTGCAAAAATAATGAGAAACAGGGGAGTTGCTGCGTCTTTTTTCTGGTTTGCGCAGAGTCGCGCCCGCGACTTGGTTTGTATGTGTTTTTTATCGCTCCCGCGACTGGTTTTGGGGCTGCTCTCGTATTGTTGTTTTTTTTTAAAGAAAATTCAGGTTTTAGCGGGTAGCGGCCGCTACCATTTCATGAAGAAAATGGGTCGCAGCCGCGACCCTCATAATTTCTGCATAAAAATTTCAGTTCAAAATTCAAATGCATGGTTCATGTTTGTTTGTAATTCCTATGTTTGCATGTAGGGCCACGTACATATATATGTTTGGATGAATGTTTCCTTAGTTATTATTTAATGCATGTATGTTGAGATTTTAATTGTTTTGTTCCTTAATGTGTGCATGCATCTGTACGTATTAAATTTATTTCATGTATAATTGTTCTATTTTTCTAGTAAATTGCATGCATGGCTATATACACCTATAATTAAATATATATAAATACGATTTGGTATATATATTTAAGAATTATGTAATTTATTCAAATTTTAGAATTTAATTATTATCTATTTTGTGTTCTTTAATTTTCGAACATGATTTGAATATGTCTATTTATCTATTTTGTAATTGTAAATATGATTTAATACGTGCTATGATCATATTTGAAATTCTTGGATTAAATTGATTTGAAATGTGAATTTATGAATTCGAATGAAAGTGAACGAATGATTGAATGGCTTGTTTATATGTCTTAAATTCCTTAATAGTGCACATGATCATTTTCATGACATATTCTTATCTTTTATTCATTCATATCATGATCATTACATTGCCGAGCGTCTTATATGGTCATATTGAGTCTCACTTCACCTTTCTTGCACAGATTTTGATTCCATTGGAGACGAGGCCGGTCATTGAGGCTCTTGTGTTCTCCTTTTTTCCGTTTAAGGTGGGTTTCTCTACTATTTAGTTAAATGGCCCTATATACTTCCAATGTGAAAAGATTTCAGCAAAAAATATATAAATGTATATAGAGTCGTTTTCAAGGGTCAATGATTTTAAAAGTAAAGCTTTTCTTTTATGAACCTACCAAATGTTTTGGCGAGAAAAGAATGAATGTTATGCACAAAATAGGGCCCACGGACTTGGTGTGAGTGGTGACTCGAGGAGGCATGGGCTGACGGTCAACCCTCACACTAGTTCCACCAATGAACGGCGTAACCGGACCTCGTTAGGAGTTAGCGAGGAATGGACGTTGAGTGCCATCTGGGGAGTCATGTTCCCCTTTTGATCAATGAATGGGTGGTCGGGCCTTGCAAACCTACCACCAACCCGGAGGAAGAAGGTGGAAATGTTATTGAATGTGCACGAAAGAATGTTATGCATGAAAAGAAAGAAAGAACGAATGTTAATGAACTACACAAGGTGTTGGTTGGAGATAATGCACGCCCACTCGCCGGGCCAATAATGACCTAATGTAAATGAATCGTTATAATCCCTCTTGATGATTTCTATTCACCCACTTGGGAAATTCTTTAAAAACCTCACTTGGGATTATAGCTTGCATGTGAATGTTTAAATACTGTCGTATATTATATCTATGCCCTGTTCTTATACCGACCAGTCCGTTTTGGACTGAACCCGTGTTTGGTTTTAAGTTGTGTTGTGCAGGTGTCAAGGGAGATAGGCGGGAATTCGAGTCATAGGTCTTGCATTCGCTTCTAGCTTTTGTATTTTAGTCTTACACTTGCATACTCTACTTTTGATCATTGTATATGAATGTTAATATGGAGCGTACATGTTTTGGGCCGTGACGGCATTTGACGATATATATGAATTATTTTGGAACTTTGATGCTCATGGTTTATTTATTTGAAATATGATCAGTTTATGTTTCCGCTATAATGTTTACTCTGATTTTATGGTTTAAGGGTTAGCCCGCCTAGCATAGCGTGTGTGTTTGTCCCCGTTCGCCGTGATTTAGCTCAGGTATGGATCGTCCATTTCATATTCGGGTCGGGTCTCGGTACGGGGGATGTGGTACCTTGCGCTCAGGTGCTACATCCTTAAGTGGTATCAGAGCCCGGTTGCAAAGCCGGTGTTCTAGTGTCGTGATTGAGTCAGTCTTCGTCGTTCGGCGTAGGAACTACGTGATAATGTGTGCATTGCATCTATCTTGAACATGAAATTGTCTTTTCTTTTTAATCTTGTCGAATTACCTGTTGTATTTTATGTTGGATCCATGCCTTTCGTGTTGAAAATGTGCCATGGGCTCTACTAATCGCATGCATATATCTTCGAAATGAGTTATGATTTACAGGTTATAAAGATAATATCAAACCACGGCCAAGTTCCACGATAAAGACGATCTATGGCAAGTTCTTTCTGAGGCATGGAAGATAGGAGGGATGCACCGGGGAGAAATATGGAGAATTCGAGATGTGAGGCCTTCCTATATGGAGCTAGAGTTCAAGGGTTAGGAGTCGGAATGGGAGGTTCCACTTTAGGGATGCAATGGTAGTGAGCCACTTGATAAGATTAGAGTTGATCGGGGAAAATATTTATGACTCCTAATATGGGTATATACGGCTGTCCTACATAAGATGCCTTAATTGGATTCAACGGGGATCGTTCAACCTAAAGAACGAAGTAAATGAACGTTGAGGGTATTTTGGTTCAGGGTTCGGACCATTGAAGAAGTACCGAGGACTGAGACGAGTCAATGTAAAATAAATCCGATGGGAATTGAGCACCAAGAGTTGTCAAAGAAGGGTTTCTGAATAAACCTGGAAATTAGAAATCAAGATTGTAGAAGTCAAGATCGGGAAGAGTATAAATTTAGGTGCTCTGGATTTCCACTAAGATAGAAACGAGTAGGGAAGATGGTGATATTGAGGACGGGAATTGAATTCGTTTTCAAAATCCAAGCTAAATTGCCGAGTTGTGAGGTCGAATTGGGAGATATAGAGCAACAAATGGAAACGATAAAGTAAGGCGAAGACTCTTTGGAAGGAAATCATGTGCTTAAGTATAAGCAATCGAAAAACAAGGTTAATTCATCAATCTAAGTTCATAAAGGATAAGCGCGGGAAATTTGATCAGGGGGATGATTCGAAGTAGAATTCAAACACACAGTCGGAGTAATTTTATAAGACAAATTGGGGAAATGTCGAAGGGTGATTCTTGGGGAGAAAATCAGATACTAATTCAATGGATGTAGAAGAAATTAGGGATCGCGAAATTTTAATTTCGGATCGTGGGAGATACAAGGGATGCATGAAGATTCATGGAAAACTGGAAGACCGTGGGAAAGACAAGGCAAGATTAGCAAGTCGAAGTAATCTCAGGATTGGAGGAACGAGGAAAAGCTACCGAATTAACAACTTACTATATTGGTGACAGGTTCCAAAGCATTCATGGCACGTGCATCATAATTCGCACCAAATTATTCATTTTTCTCTACTTATGTTCGTGCGCGTATTTTTATTTAATTTTATTGCTTTAATGTACTGTATATTTAATTGTCGCAAGTGTGCCATGTGCATCGTCATTTTTAACCCGACATGCATTTTAGTGTTTATTTAATAGGACGTTCTTTTATCTCACTTATCAAGTATCTCTTCGATCGGGCCACATCTGAGTTCAGTGGAAAAGAAATAATGGGAGGGTACGTTACAAGGAAGGTGACGTTGGGAAAATAAAGAATTTCAAGTAAGGGATAGGCTAATGGAAACATGAATTCATAAAGAGAAGCGACCTTAGAGTTGACTGCGGGGTGGTTGGATCGGACAAGAATAGGAAAGGGGTTTCGGAGATCAAGAAAATTAGAAGGGAAGTTGAAAGGCAAAACCTTGGGGTTGCCATTTTGATTAAAATCCTCCCTAATGGAAATTATTCATCCAGAATTTCGACAAAAGAAGAATCGATGGAGTTTAACATGTGATAATAGAAATTTAAGGGGGAGAGCACGACCGAGAAACAAATTGGATGATTGAAGTGGTAATCGAAGAAATATTTTAGTAAGAATAACGGAATTGCAAATTAAGGAAGACCTGGAAGTCCTAATGGTGGTGATCGAAAATAAATAAAAGAGCCTTAACGGTTAAACCGTTAAAGTGAACGTTAAGTATTAAGTTCGTGTTGAAGGCCACCACGGGATATTGAGGAGATGGTTTATTGAGCATTTCTACACATGGGATTTAGATTTTGGGAAAGAATGGAATTATGGAGGAGCTTCTGCGAGACCATTAAATCGCCTCAGGGAACAGAAATTAAATCAAATTAATGCGTTCGTGATGGCAACCATAGAGGGTAATTTGACTAAGTATTGGAGGAGTTCGGACATCACTTAATAAAATAAAACCCTAGTGCATCGCTAGTCGTTTTTCCATAATGAGTTAGAAGGAATTTGAGAAGAAAGGAATCAGAAAGAAGTGACTATGGAAGGACTTGAATTGAATCTCAAGAAGTATCAAGGAGGTTTTCCCTTGATTAGAGATTTGGGTTGATCGAAATTCAATGCACGCTTAATGGCTCTAAGAGGATGAAGGGATGAGGAAACGATCCACGAAGAGGTTAATCCAAAAATTTTGGGAACCGATGATCACAACCCGGTTTGGAAAGAACTCGTCAAGAAGGCTGTGATCATTAATCAAAAAGATTATTGAATTTTAGGGGTTTCACCAAATTATAGAAGGAGACTTGAACCGTGAAGAAGACTGGTCCGAAATCTGAAGATGTAGTGTAAAACTCGGTTTAGAAGGGGCAGGTTGATTGGATCAGGGTCAACGTATAACCGAGAAATGGAAGAAGGTAAGAAGATATAAGAATCAGAGTGGAATTAAGAACACGACCGGTCGAGAGCCTTATCCGTTTCTCAGGTGGACACGTTGAAGATATTAAAGACAAGCCAAGAGTCGAGCTAGCTTTTGGGATTCAGACCATACCTTGGGACCATGAAGGCTTTAGCTTCAAATTCATTTCCACGGTGAACGGTACCTCAGACATCCATGGCATATCCATACGCGCATTGTTAATTTAAATAATTTTGATAATCTGTGCTTTGACGCTTTGATGTGTTAACTATTGTTGTATAATCGATGTTGGATGTAAGTAAGTGGTAATTGTTCCCTGGACTTATGTGATTGTTTTGATTAAGTTGTCGTAATTGGATCTTTGATGCCTCCTAGTTGGTGTTTGCTCTTCGTTGTGACTGTATTTTGTATTTTGAATTTCTTTACCTGTTTGCGAGAGACGGGGTTCTATCATTGTTCTTCGAGAGATGGGGCTCTCTCGTTGTTGCTTTTGAGAGATGGGGTTCTCTCATTGTTGTTTGAGAGACGGGGTTCCTTCATTAATTGTTTTCAGGCAGACAATGAATCCGAGGACGGATTCTTTTAAGGGGGAGAGGTTGTGACGCCACGATATTTCGGTCGTACAGGTATGACATAAGTGTTTACCAAATTGTGCGAATTAATTGTTTATACATATTTTATATATTTAATTTTATTTTAAATATTAAAAATGTTAATTATTATATTTTAAGTTTTATTAATACTAATTTACATGTTAATGTGATTCGTTATTAAATCAATTATGAAATTCAATTATGTTTATTAATATTAATATGTCATTCCATTTCGTTGACTTTACTTTCATTTCTTTTATTTAATTACGAATTCAAATTTTATATTATTTGTAATGTTATGGATTTTCTTGTTGCATTGCTTATAAGTGACATATACGTGCTTCATTTTTATATGAATTGATATACGTGTCTTTAATATGAATATATGTTCGTTTTGTATTTTCGGGTTCATTTGCATGAGTTTCAGATTTAATTTGATTTTTGTAATCCACGTCGGGGGCTAACGAGCAATTAGCGCACCCTTGGTTCCGTATGTGATATCTTGAGCTCGGGAACTCGGATTCGAGTTTCGTCAACTTCGTTTAACTTGTATCGAAGATTCGAGTTTAATAAAGTTAGCCTTATATTTTTCCGAAATCATTTGAACCTCCGAAATCCATCCGAAAAACGAATCGGCGCCTAAACTGCCACGTTTTACTAAAATGACCATATCTCATTCATATCTTGACCAAATTAACTATGGTTGGACTCCTTGGAAACCTAACTCAACCCTCTAACCAATCTTAGTCACCCCAAACCGTGATAACCCTCATCACTGAGAGCAATTTCAGCAAACATCTCCTGCATTCCAGTTTTCCCGTAGCTCTTGTCACCCTTAGAGATTGAAAGCTCAAATCTCTTCCAAACCTTCATTAATCCACAAGGTAAGCTTAGGGTTGTCATATACATTCAATATGTGTCATTTTAAGCTATGCATCCCCAATTTTTAGCTTGAATCCATGGAGATTTGAAGGCATGAGTGAATAGTTAGGTTGAATCTCTTTTTCTTGAATTCATTGTTAAATTTCCATATTTCTTGAGAATTAACGCATGAAACTTGACCACTCTGGCATTCTTTAGACATTCATGAACTTCATTTTGATTTGTGTGAGGTGTGTGTAGGTCTGGCATGATAAAAAATATGAATTTTGAAGCTTTTGCGACTTGATTTGCTTCCATGCCTGCAGTTGCCTTGTTGCTGCTGTTGCGTGTGTGTGTGTTGTGTTATGGCATGTTTGCTGCGTTCTTTCCTTGCCTTTAGTCGTTGGTTTGTTGCTACTTTGATATTTGAAGAAATCCCCTGCTACTGCTGCAAAAATAATGAGAAACAGGGGAGTTGCTGCGTCTTTTTTCTGGTTTGCGCAGAGTCACGCCCGCGACTTGCTTTGTATGTGTTTTTTATCGCTCCCGCGACTGGTTTTGGGGCTGCTCTCGTATTGTTGCTTTTTTTGAAAGAAAATTCAGGTTTTAGCGGGTAGCGGCCGCTACCATTTCATGAAGAAAATGGGTCGCGGCCGCGACCCTCATCATTTCTGCATAAAAATTTCAGTTCAAAATTCAAATGCATGGTTCATGTTTGTTTCTAATTCCTATGTTTACATGCAGAGCCACGTACATGTATATGTTTGCATGAATGTTTCCTTAGTTATTATTTAATGCATGTATGTTGAGATTTTAATTGTTTTGTTCCTTAATGTGTGCATGCATCTGTACGTATTAAATTTATTTCATGTATAATTGTTCTATTTTTGTAGTAAATTGCATGCATGGCTATATACACCTATAATTAAATATATATAAATATGATTTGGTATATATATTTAAGTATTATGTAATTTTTTCAAATTTTAGAATTTAATTGTTATCTATTTTGTTTTCTTTAATTTCCGAACATGATTTGAATATGTCTATTTACCTATTTTGTAATTGTAAATATGATTTAATACGTGCTATGATCATATTTGAAATTCTTGGATTGAATTGATTTGAAATGTGAATTTATGAATTCGAATGAAAGTGAACGAATGATTGAATGGCTTGTTTATATGTCTTAAATTCCTTAATAGTGCACATGATCATTTTCATGACATATTCTTATCTTTTATTCATTCATATCATGATCATTACATTGCCGAGCATCTTATATGGTCATATTGAGTCTCACTTCACCTTTCTTGCACAGATTTTGATTCCATTGGAGACGAGGCCGGTCAGTGAGGCTCTTGTGTTCTCCTTTTTTCCGTTTAAGATGGGTTTCTCTACAATTTAGTTAAATGGCCCTATATACTTCCAATGTGAAAAAATTTCAGCCAAAAATATATAAATGTATATAGAGTCGTTTTCAAGGGTCAATGATTTTAAAAGTAAAGCCTTTCTTTTATGAACCTACTAAATGTTTTGGCGTGAAAAGAATGAATGTTATGCACAGAATGGGGCCCACGGACTTGGTGTGAGTGGTGACCCGATGAGGCATGGGCTGACGGTGAACCCTCACACTAGTTCCACCAATGAACGGCGTAACCGGACCTCGTTAGGAGTTAGCGAGGAATGAACGCTGAGTGCCATCTGGGGAGTCATGTTCCCCTTTTGATCAATGAATGGGTGGTCGGGCCTTGCAAACCCACCACCAACCCGGAGGAAGAAGGTGGAAATGTTATTGAATGTGCACGAAAGAATGTTATGCATGAAAAGAAAGAATGAACGAATGTTAATGAACTACACAAGGTGTTGGTTGGAGATAATGCACGCCCACTCGCCGGGCCAATAATGACCTAATGTAAATGAATCGTTATAATCCCTCTTGATGATTTCTATTCACGCACTTGGGAAATTCTTTAAAAACCTCACTTGGCATTATAGCTTGCATGTGAATGTTTAAATATTATCGTATATTAGAACTATGCCCTGTTTTTATACCGACCAGTCCGTTTTGGACTGAACCCGTGTTTGGTTTTACGTTGTGTTGTGCAGGTGTCAAGGGAGATAGGCGGGAATTCGAGTCATAGGTCTTGAATTCGCTTCTAGCTTTTGTATTTTAGTCTTACACTTGCATACTCTACTTTTGATCATTATATATGAATGTTAATATGGAGCGTACATGTTTTGGGCCGTGACGGCATTTGACGATATATATGAATTATTTTGGAACTTTGATGCTCATGGTTTATTTATTTGAAATATGATCAGTTTATGTTTCCGCTATAATGTTTACTCTGATTTTATGGTTTAAGGGTTAGCCCGCCTAGCATAGCGTGTGTGTTTGTCCCTGTTCGCCGTGATTTAGCTCAGGTATGGATCGTCCATTTCATATTCGGGTCGGGTCTCGATGCGGGGGATGTGGTACCTTGCGCTCAGGTGCTACATCCTTAAGTGGTATCAGAGCCCGGTTGCAAAACCGGTGTTCTAGTGTCGTGATTGAGTCAGTCTTTGTCATTCGGCGTAGGAACTACGTGATAATGTGTGCATTGCATCTATCTTGAACATGAAATTGTCTTTTCTTTTTAATCTTGTCGAATTACCTGTTGCATTTTATGTTGGATCCGTGCCTTTCGTGTTGAATATGTGCCATGGGTTGTACTAATCGCATGCATATATCTTCGAAATGAGTTATGATTTACAGGTTATAAAGATAATATCAAACCACGGCCAAGTTCCACGATAAAGACGATCTATGGCAAGTTCTTTCTGAGGCATGAAAGATAGGAGGAATGCACCGGGGAGAAATATGGAGAATTCGAGATGTGAGGCCTTCCTATGTGGAGCTAGAGTTCAAGGGTTAGGAGTCGGAATGGGAGGTTCCACTTTAGGGATGCAATGGTAGTGAGCCACTTGATAAGATAAGAGTTGATCGGGGAAAATATTTATGACTCCTAATATGGGTATATACGGCTCTCCTACATAAGATGCCTTAATTGGATTCAACGGGATCGTTCAACCTAAAGAACGAAGTAAATGAACGTTGAGGGTATTTTGGTTCAGGGTTCGGACCATTGAAGAAGTACCGAGGACTGAGATGAGTCAAGGTAAAATAAATCCGATAGGAATTGAGCACCAAGAGTTGTCAAAGAAGGGTTTCTAAATAAACTTGGAAATTAGAAATCAAGATTGTAGAAGTCAAGATCGGGAAGAGTATAAATTTAGGTGCTCTGGATTTCCACTAAGATAGAAACGAGTAGGGAAGGTGGTGATATTGAGGACGGGAATTGAGTTCGTTTTCCAAATCCAAGCTAAATTGCCGAGTTGTGAGGTCGAATTGGGAGATATAGAGCAACAAATGGAAACGATAAAGTAAGGCGAAGACTCTTTGGAAGGAAATCATGCGCTTAAGTACAAGCAATCGGAAAACAAGGTTAATTCATCAATCTAAGTTCATAAAGGATAAGCGCGAGAAATTTGATCAGGGGGATGATTCGAAGTAGAATTCAAACACACAGTCGGAGTAATTTTATAAGACAAATTGGGGAAATGTCGAAGGGTGATTCTTGGGGAGAAATTCAGATACTAATTCAATGGATGTAGAAGAAATGAGGGATCGTGAAATTTTAATTTCGGATCGTGGGAGATACAAGGGATGCACGAAGATTCATGGAAAACTGGAAGACCGTGGGAAAGACAAGGCAAGATTAGCAAGTCGAAGTAATCTCAGGATTGGAGGAACGAGGAAAAGCTACCGAATTAACAACTTACTATATTGGTGACAGGTTCCAAAGCATTCATGGCACGTGCATCATAATTCGCACCAAATTATTCATTTTTCTCTACTTATGTTCGTGCGCGTATTTTTATTTGATTTTGTTGCTTTAATGTACTGTATATTTAATTGTCGCAAGTGTGCCACGTGCATCGTCATTTTTAACCCGACATGCATTTTAGTGTTTATTTAATGAAGTTCTTTTATCTCACTTATCAAGTATCTCTTCGATCGGGCCACATCTGAGTTTAGTGGAAAAGAAATAATGGGAGGGTACGTTACAAGGAAGGTGACGTTGGGAAAATAAAGAATTTCAAGTAAGGGATAGGTTAATGGAAACAGGAATTCATAAAGAGAAGCGACCTTAGAGTTGACTGCGGGGTGGTTGGATCGGACAAGAATAGGAAAGGGGTTTCGGACATCAAGAAAATTAGAAGGGAAGTTGAAAGGCAAAACCTTGGGGTTGCCTTTTTTATTAAAATCCTCCCTAATGAAAATTATTCATCCAGAATTTCGACAAAAGAAGAATCGATGGAGTTTAACATGTGATAATAGAAATTTAAGGGGGAGAGCACGACCGAGAAACAAATTGGAAGATTGAAGTGGTAATCGAAGAAATATTTCAGTAAGAATAACGGAATTGCAAATTAAGGAAGACCTGGAAGTCCTAATGGTGGTGATCGAAAATAAATAAAAGAGCCATAACGGTTAAACCATTAAAGTGAGCGTTAAGTATTAAGTTCGTGTTGAAGGCCACCACGGGATATTGAGGAGATGGTTTATTGAGCATTTCTACACATGGGATTTAGATTTTGGGAAATAATGGAATTATGGAGGAGCTTCTGCGAGACCATTAAATCGCCTCAGGGAACAGAAATTAAATCAAATTAATGTGTTCGTGATGGCAACCATAGAGGGTAATTTGACTAAGTATTGGAGGAGTTCGGACATCACTTAATAAAATAAAACCCTAGTGCATCGCTAGTCGTTTTTCCATAATGAGTTAGAAGGAATTTGAGAAGAAAGGAATAAGAAAGAAGTGACTATGGAAGGACTTGAATTGAATCTCAAGAAGTATCAAGGAGGTTTTCCCTCGATTAGAGATTTGGGTTGACCGAAATTCAATGCACGCTTAATAGCTCTAAGAGGATGAAGGGATGAGGAAACGATCCACGAAGAGGTTAATCCAAAAATTTTGGGAACCGATGATCACAACCCGGTTTGGAAAGAACTCGTCAAGAAGGCTGTGATCATTAATCAAAAAGGTTATTGAATTTCAGGGGTTTCACCAAATTATAGAAGGAGACTTGAACCGTGAAGAAGACCGGTCCGAAATCTAAAGATGTAGGGTAAAACTCGGTTTAGAAGGGGCAGGTTGATTGGATCAGGGTCAACGTATAACCGAGAAATGGAAGAAGGTAAGAAGATATAAGAATCAGAGTGGAATTAAGAACACGACCGGTCGAGAGCCTTATCCGTTTCTCAGGTGGACACGTTGAAGATATTAAAGACAAGCCAAGAGCCGAGCTAGCTTTTGGGATTCAGACCATACCTTGGGACCATGAAGGCTTTAGCTTCAAATTCATTTCCACGGTGAACGGTACCTCAGACATCCATGGCATATCCATACGCGCATTGTTAATTTAAATAATTTTGATAATCTGTGCTTTGACGCTTTGATGTGTTAACTATTGTTGTATAATCGATGTTGGATGTAAGTAAGTGATAATTGTTCCCTGGACTTATGTGATTGTTTTGATTAAGTTGTCGTAATTGGATGTTTGATGCCTCCTAGTTGGTGTTTGCTCTTCGTTGTGACTGTATTTTGTATTTTGAATTTCTTTACCTGTTTCCGAGAGACGGGGTTCTCTCATTGTTGTTCGAGAGACGGGGCTCTCTCGTTGTTGCTTTTGAGAGATGGGGTTCTCTCATTATTGTTTGAGAGACGGGGTTCTCTCCTTGTTGCTTGTGAGGAACGGGGTTCCTTCGTTAATTGTTTTCAGGCAGACAATGAATCCGAGGACGGATTCTTTTAAGGGGGAGAGGTTGTGATGCCACGATATTTCGGTCGTACAGGTATGACATAAGTGTTTACCAAATTGTGCGAATTAATTGTTTATACATATTTTATATATTTAATTTTATTTGAAATATTAAAAAGGTTAATTATTATATTTTAAGTTTTATTAATACTAATTTATATGTTAATGTGATTCGTTATTAAATCAATTATGAAATTCAATTATGTTTATTAATATTAATATGTCATTCCATTTCGTTGACTTTACTTTCATTTCTTTTATTTAATTACGAATTCAAATTTTATATTATTTGTAATGTTATGGATTTTCTTGTTGCATTGCTTATAAGTGACATATACGTGCTTCGTTTTTATATGAATTGATATACGTGTCTTTAATATGAATATATGTTCGTTTTGTATTTTCGGGTTCATTTGCATGAGTTTCAGATTTAATTTGATTTTTGGAATCCACGTCGGGGGCTAACAAGCAATTAGCGCACCCTTGGTTCCGTATGTGATATCTTGAGCTCGGGAACTCGGATTCGAGTTTCGTCAACTTCGTTGAACTCGTATTGAAGATTCGAGTTTAATAAAGATAGCCTTATATTTTTCCGAAATCATTTGGACCTCCGAAATCCAACCGAAACACGAATCGGCGCCTAAACTGCCATGTTTTACTAAAATGACCATATCTCATTCATATCTTGACCAAATTAACTATGGTTGGACTCCTTGGAAACCTAACTCAACCCTCTAACCAATCTTAGTCACCCCAAACCGTGATAACCCTCATCACTGAGAGCAATTTCAGCAAACATCTCCTGCATTCCAGTTTTCCCGTAGCTCTTGTCACCCTTAGAGATTCAAAGCTCAAATCTCTTCCAAACCTTCATTAATCCACAAGGTAAGCTTAGGGTTATCATATACATTCAATATGTGTCATTTTATGCTATGCATCCCCAATTTTTAGCTTGAATCCATGGAGATTTGAAGGCATGAGTGAATAGTTAGGTTGAATCTCTTTTTCTTGAATTCATTGTTAAATTTCAATATTTCTTGAGAATTAACGCATGAAACTTGACCACTCTGGCATTCTTTAGATATTCATGAACTTGATTTTGATTTGTGTGAGGTGTGTGTAGGTCTGGCATGATCAAAAATATGAATTTTGAAGCTTTTGGGACTGGATTTGCTTCCATGCCTGCTGTTGCCATGTTGCTGCTGTTGCGTGTGTGTGTGTGTTGTGTTATGGCATGTTTGCTGCGTTCTTTCCTTGCCTTTAGGTGTTGGTTTGTTGCTACTTTGATATTTGAAGAAATCCCCTGCTACTGCTGCAAAAATAATGATAAACAGGGGAGTTGCTGCGTCTTTTTTCTGGTTTGCACAGAGTCACGCCCGCCACTTGCTTTGTATGTGTTTTTTATCGCTCCCGCGACTGGTTTTGGGGCTGCTCTCGTATTGTTGTTTTTTTTGAAAGAAAATTCAGGTTTTAGGGGGTAGCGGCCGCTACCATTTCATGAAGAAAATGGGTCGCGGCCGCGACCCTCATCATTTCTGCATAAAAATTTCAGTTCAAAATTCAAATGCATGGTTCATGTTTGTTTCTAATTCCTATGTTTGCATGCAGGGCCACATACATATATATGTTTGCATGAATGTTTCCTTAGTTATTATTTAATGCATGTATGTTGAGATTTTAATTGTTTTGTTCCTTAATGTGTGCATGCATCTGTACATATTAAATTTATTTCATGTATAATTGTTCTATTTTTGTGGTAAATTGCATGCATGGTTATATACACCTATAATTAAATATATATAAATATGATTTGGTATATATATTTAAGTATTATGTAATTTATTCAAATTTTAGAATTTAATTATTATCTATTTTGTGTTCTTTAATTTCCGAACATGATTTGAATATGTCTATTTACCTATTTTCTAATTGTAAATATGATTTAATACGTGCTATGATCATATTTGAAATTCTTGGATTGAATTGATTTGAAATGTGAATTTATGAATTCGAATGAAAGTGAACGAATGATTGAATGGCTTGTTTATATGTCTTAAATTCCTTAATAGTGCACATGAACATTTACATGACATATTCTTATCTTTTATACATTCATATCATGATCATTACATTGCCGAGCGTCTTATATGGTGATATTAAGTCTCACTTCACCTTTCTTTTACAGATTTTGATTCCGTTGGAGACGAAGCCGGTCAGTGAGGCTCTTGTGTTCTCCTTTTTTTCCGTTTAAGGCGGGTTTCTCTACTATTTAGTTAAATGACCCTATATACTTCCAATGTGAAAAGATTTCAGCCAAAAATATATAAATGTATATAGAGTCGTTTTCAAGGGTCAATGATTTTAAAAGTAAAGCCTTTCTTTTATGAACCTACCAAATGTTTTGGCGAGAAAAGAATGAATGTTATGCACAGAATGGGGCCCAGGGACTTGGTGTGAGTGGTAACCCGAGGAGGCATGGGCTGACGGTGAACCCTCACACTAGTTCCACCAATGAACGGCGTAACCGGACCTCGTTAGGAGTTAGCGAGGAATGGACGCTGAGTGCCATCTGGGGAGTCATGTTCCCCTTTTGGTCAAAGAATGGGTGGTCTGGCCTTGCAAACCCACCACCAACCCGGAGGAAGAAGGTGGAAATGTTATTGAATGTGCATGAAAGAATGTTATGCATGAAAAGAAAGAAAGAACGAATGTTAATGAACTACACAAGGTGTTGGTTGGAGATAATGCACGCCCACTCGCCGGGCCAATAATGACCTAATGTAAATGAATCGTTATAATCCCTCTTGATGATTTCTATTCACCCACTTGGGAAATTCTTTAAAAACCTCACATGGGATTATAGCTTGCATGTGAATGTTTAAATATTTTCATATATTATATCTATGCCCTGTTTTTATACCGACCAGTCCGTTTTGGACTGAACCCGTTTGGTTTTAAGTTGTGTTGTGCAGGTGTCAAGGGAGCTAGGAGGGAATTCGAGTCATAGGTCTTGCATTCGCTTCTAGCTCTTGTATTTTGGTCTTACACTTGCATACTCTACTTTTGATCATTGTATATGAATGTTAATATGGAGCGTACATGTTTTGGTCCGTGACGGCATTTGACGATATATATGAATTATTTTGGAACTTTGATGCTCATGGTTTATTTATTTGAAATATGATAAGTTTATGCTTCCACTATAATGTTTACTCCGATTTGATGGTTTAAGGGTTAGCCCACCTTGCATAGCATGTGTGTTTGTCCTCATTCGCCGTGATTTAGCTCGGGTATGGATCGTCCATTTCATATTCGGGTCGGGTCTCGGTGTGGGGGATGTGGTACCTTGCGCTCGGGTGCTACAAATCTAAATGTGATTTTATTATTTAAATTATTTGTTATATTTTATTAATCATGTTTATGAATTTAATTGATACGGTTCGTACGTGTTTTGAATTTAAATGACCTAAATGACGTATTCTTGCATTTCATATGCATTCATTTTGTACATATGCGTTTTCGAGCGTCTAAGTAGTACATATTTGAGTCTAAGTCTCGGGTCTTGTGTTTTTTTTGTTTCAGAGCCTCTTCAGGAAGTTAACGAGCCCTGGGTTTAGGTGTCCGGTTGCTTCTTTTGTTTGGCTTTCACTCCGTTTCCACTTCCAGGTGAGGGTTAGGATCTTTTCTTTTAGATAAGTGACCTATGACCTTTATCTTATTGATTTCCTATCCCCACATGTGGCTATATATGTATTATATGGTTAAATACGAATACTTATGATACGTTTATGATTTTATGAGTCCCCGTACGAATTTATGAAAATGGTATAAGTATGGGCGTATATGAGCTTATGATTTTGAATCCCTTGTACGTTTCCTTTATGTTTCTAGCGAGATGTGCCCTGAAAGATGGGATTATGGATAAGTTTCTTATGAATCCGGGCCTAGGGATTGTCCGTAAGGACGCCCGGGATGGCGAGGGCCGTCGGGTTAAGCCTGTGCACTTCCCATTTGAGGTGTTGGCGCGCGACTCTTGGAGGTTGAGAAGGCGCTATTACCTTGAGCCCTCGGTGAATAACCGGTGAAGGCATATCATGGGTTAGCTACTCCGAATGTATATAGAATCCATAAGGGTGGAGAGGGTTTGATTCCAGATCACCAAGGCCTTGAGGAGTTATGAATTTATGAATTCTTATGTATTTATGATTTGTACGAGGGGTTGAGGAGGTCTGTACTCACCGGACGTTTATGTTTCCTTTTATGCTTTGGTGGTTGTGAAACGAGTTAGGATTTCCTTTGTATTATATGTATGTTTTCACAATGATTTGATATGTAAAACCCTAGCTCGGTTCATGGTCAGCCCCTTTTGATTATATGCTATGCTCTATATGTATTTATGGTGTGGGTGTGAGTTAGCCCCTCACTCAGTCGAGTTTAGACTGACCCCTTCCATTTTACACTTTAGTTGCAGGTTGCTCGAATTAGGCGGGGAAGTGCGTCGGTCGTGTCGTACTTTCGGGTTTAGGTCGAGTCGGCATATTTACCTGTTGCATTTTGATTACTTTTATGAATTGTATTTGAATTCTAAGTATGTAGATCGAGAATTATGTAAATACTTGACCTATTTTTGGGCCGTCAGGCCAATGTATATGATGTAAATGTTAGTATAGAGCTCTTTTCGATCCTTATGTTATTGCTTCCGCATTCTTATTTGTTTGTTTTATGCGCTCTGTTTGAGTTCTAGCCCCACTTAGCCTAGCATGTGAGTGTAGGTTCCGGTTCGCTTAGACTTGGGCTCATGTATGGAAATCCATTTCATATGTGGGTTCGGGTTTAGGTGCGGGGGATTTGGTAGCCCACTGTTCCGGGCGCTACAGATTACATCTCTTCGTTCAAGCCCTAACTCGAGTTTGAATAAAACGTTTTTTTTTTTAAATAAGCTACTATTCAACCTACGTTTCTAACTTTTTATCGGTAAAACTTTTTATATTCAATATTGGGCTTAAAATGATTGTCAATTTATTTTATGGCATTTTAAAACAATCTGGACTTTCAAACCATTTGCGGAGGTCGTTTTTCATTCGTATTTGTTTAAAACGTTCAAGTTTTTGTTCTTTAAAACTAATATATCTTTCTAACGGTAAATCCGTTTTCATCGAGTAAATATTCGTTTCGAAGCTAATTTTTGTCCGATTCACATAAGCCAACTTCCAGCAACTCGTCTTCATGTTTACCATGTTAAATTACCTAAATACCCTTCATTTCCCATTTTTATTTAATTCCTAAGGCCAAGCTTACAATAGAAGCTACTACCATTTGGAGATAGTTTTATTACAAGGTGAGGGGCCTCCCAACAAGTATATTACCCCCCTAACTCATTCATTTCCTCTTGCACCAAGTCTTGTGTTGACAAGCACTCCTCTCTCCCTCCTTTTCCCTCTAGTGCCGGAGCACTTCCCCACCCCATGGCCGACCTAGCCCCCAGTCGATCAAAAACACCCGAGTTCCTGGGTTCTCTATCCCTTCCCCCACAAAAGGGCGTTCCTCGGGACTCACTAGCTGTGACACCGGTCTGATCAACCGTATAGGTATGACGTACTTATTGGAAAACACGAATCAAAAAGCAGCGGAATTTAAAAAATTTTCCCAACAAAAGGACCTTGAACTCGCAATCGTGTAACCAAATTCGTAATGATAGAAAACTTACTTTTCTTTTGTTCTTTCTTGAAGCGTTTCAAGCCACCCAAGAACGCTCTTCTCGCGGCTTGATCCCCTCTCCTTGGTAAAGCTCGAATCTTCAAACTTCTAACTTGAAGTCTCTAGAGAAAGTCCACCAACTTGATCACAATCTAACTAGTAAGGACGCTAGTTCTCTAGTTAGTGTTTAGGCTTAACCTAGGGTTTAATTTAATCTTGGAGAAAGGAAGGTGTTCAACACATGAACCAAGAATTGTCTATTAGCTCTAAAGGGGAGCATGAGCTCCCCTATATATAGGAAAGGGGAGGGGCGGCCGAACCTAGTCCTAATGGACAAAGGATTTGGTCCCTCTCTCTCCTATTACTTGATCATCAAGTATTTTCCAACTTTGACTTTGAATTCTAATTCAAGTCAACTTTTAAGAGAGCTAAAAATATCCAAACTATTTTTGGATAATTTTATACTTTATTTATTATAAAATAAATAACTTATTTTTATCTAATTAATTAATTCGTAATTAATTAACTAGATTATTTTGTCCAAAATTAGACTTTCTTTTTAATTCAAAATTAAACCAAAGTCTATTAAATAATTAACTAATTAATTATTTAATATATATATAATATATATATAAACACACGTGTGTGACACGTGTCACAGTGACACGTGTCACTCACGTGAGCCACACGTGTGACTTCACACGTGTGGAACCCTCTTGGCCCGATTAACTCGTTTACTCATTTTCAAGCCTCAACTCATGTAACCAAGTTGTTGTGTGTGACCCTCTAGGTTCTCAATTCAATTAGCAGTGACCCCAATTATTTAATTCACTAATTAATTAATCAGTCCACAGATTAAACGACCATAGTCTAGCAACAGGTGTTTAACCCCTAGCTGAATTGGAATGTTCGGATTCGACAGAACCTTTAAGTCATTGATTCATGTGAGATACAATCCTCCTACTTACTATCTCTCAACCAAGATCTAGGGCAAGGGAATAATCAGAACCCTAATAATCTGGTCTTAAAGCTAAGTGCATTTCATATCCATTTGATCTCAATCCAAGAAACCCTTTTCTTGATGTCTTGATCTACTGCCTTGGCCAAGGACTCCATATGGCATATGAATGACTTACACAATAAGAGATCACCTTGCAAATGCAAGTGTAGGTCCTTTCTTCATTCTCATTCACTTTCATGAGTCACTTGTGCAGCCCCAGCATAAGCCTTGAATCAGTTGTCTAAGGCGACACCCTTTAAAGCTTATACCTAAGACTACAGAGTTAACTCATAAAGTGACAAGGAACCTCAAGTCTAAAGATCAATTAATCACATCAATGACTCGTGAGATATTTCCTAATCTGGAAGTTTCCATTTCCTGAAATAGAAACTTCCTTTCCCATTTAGGAATGTTCTCACACGGGGTACCTCAGTGAACTTACTTATTAAAGTAAGCACCCTCATGTATCACGCACGTATCAACTATACACTTTGCACCTCCATGAAACAAGGTGGTCCTTCTTAAGGGCGTGATCCCACAAGCAAGCCTTAGAGCAGTCAGGTTGACACTCCCACTGTCTGTAGGACTCATCGGCTTGGAGTATTTTACTAATCATGACTTATGTGATATAGGGCTCGTTTCATGAACCATTTCACCTAAATGGTAGAGTCCTAAAGTCATCAGGATTAGGGGAGTTCTCATACATGCACAGCTAAAGTAAACGCATACCAAACAAGAGCATATAAAGAAGTGTTGCCTCAATTCGTTATTTCATTCAAAGATTGTCTGTGATTACAATAAGGAAAAGTACAAAGCGGATATACAATCGGCTTTCTAGGGCACTATTCCTAATAATCTCCCACTTGCCCCTCAAAGCCATTCTAAAGCTACTCTAAGTCCCATCTTCTGAAGATGACCTTGGAAAGCTTCTCGACTAAGGGGTTTAGTAAGTGGATCTGCCACGTTCTCTGCTGATGTGACCCTCTCAATTAGCACATCTCCTCTTTCGATAATATCACGGATTAGGTGATACTTCCTCATAATGTGCTTGGTCCGTTGGTGAGATCTTGGTTCTCTTTCTTGAGCAACCGCCCCAGTGTTGTCACAAAACACAGTAATGGGGTCTTTCATGCTAGGAACAACATTCAACTCTTGAATGAAGTTTCTAATCCAAACACCTTCCTTAGCTGCATCATTTGCAGCTAAGTATTCGGCCTCAGTGGTCGAATCTGCAGTGGTAGTTTGCTTGGAACTCTTCCAACTCACTGCTCCGCCGTTTAGGCAGAAAATGTATCCTGACATTGACTTAAAATCATCTAAGTCAGATGCAAAGCTTGCATCGCAGTATCCTTCGACAGTAAGATCTTTCTGACCTCCGTAAACTAAGAATAAATCTTTAGTACTTTTCAAGTACTTAAGAATATTCTTCACGGCAGCCCAGTGACCATCTCCAGGGTCAGATTGGAAACGACTCGTTACACTAAGTGCATAAGCCACATCCGGTCGAGTACATAACATTGCATACATTATGCTACCTATTGCTGATGCATAAGGTGTATGAGTCATTCTTTCCTTCTCAAGGTTAGTCTTAGGACACATCTTCTTTGAAAGACATGTTCCTACACTCATAGGAAGGTTCTTAACCTTTGCTGACTCCATATTGAATCTCTTCCATACTTTGTCAATGTACATCGACTGTGATAGCCCTATTAACCTTCTAGATCTATCTCTATAGATTTTAATTCCAAGGATATAGGACGCATCACCAAGATCTTTCATCTCGAATTGGTTCGATAACCATAACTTAGTCACTTTCATGTCATCCTTCGAATTCCCAATAAGAAGGATGTCATCAACATAAAGTACTAAGAATTGCACTGAGGTCTCCAATTCCTTTCTATACACACATGATTCATTCGAAATTTGGATGAAGCCAAACGCTTTGACCGATTCATCAAATCGAATGTTCCAATTCCTAGACGTCTGTTTCAATCCATAGATTGATCTTTGGAGTTTGCAAACCTTTTGCTCACTCCCACTGAATGTGGAACCTGTGGGTTGCTCCATATAAATGTCTTTGTCAATGTCACCATTGAGAAAGGCAGTTTTCACATCCATTTGCCATATCTCATAGTCATAATATGCAACAATGGCAAGCATGATCCGAATAGACTTTTGCATTGCAACTGGTGAAAAGGTTTCATCAAAATCCACGCCGGGTCTTTGAGTGAATCCTTTTGCAACCAGTCTTGCTTTGTAGGCTGCAATGCTTCCATCAACTCCAAGCTTTCTCTTAAAGATCCATTTGCAACCTATGGGTTTGACCCCATCAGGCAAATCTACCAAGGTCCAAACTTGGTTGGAGTTCATGGAGTCCATTTCGGATTTCATGGCTTCTATCCACTGTTCAGAGTCAGAATCTGAAAGTGCCTCCTCATATGTTGAAGGATCATTATCCTTTTGAGAGATTTCATGGAAGAATCCATACCATCGCTCCGGCTGTCTAGGATTGCGTTCAGAACGCCTTAGAGGAGGATTTTCATGTGTATCGAAATTCATGATTGGTTGTGGTTGATCAGAGTGGGACGTTTCTTCAGTGGGTGGTATGGGGTCACTTTGTACTTCTACTAATTCTATGATCTTGCCTTGCTTTTCTTTAAGGAACGGTTCCTCCAGAAAAGTAGCATTTCTGGAAACAAACACCTTTTGCTCAGATTGATCATAGATGTAGTATCCTATGGATTCCTTAGGATAACCTACAAAGTAGCATAAGTTAGAACGAGATTCTAACTTATCTCCCACTGTCCTCTTCACGTAAGCAGGACAACCCCAAATTCTTAAGTAAGAATATCTAGGGATTTTACCATGCCACATTTCATAGGGCGTTTTAGGGACTGACTTAGAGGGAACTAGATTCAAAATCTTTGCTGCACTTTCTAGGGCATAACCCCAGAAAGAAGGTGATAAGTCAGTGAAACTCATCATGGAACGAACCATATCAAGTAGGGTTCGATTCCTTCTCTCAGAAACTCCATTAAGTTGAGGAGTTCCCGGAGGAGTCCACTGAGAGATAATTCCATTATCTTTGAGATGATTAAGGAATTCTTCACTAAGATACTCGCCTCCTCGATCAGATCGAAGTGCTTTGATCTTGTGACTAGTTTGGTTCTCAACCTCCTTTTGAAATTCTAAGAATTTCACAAAAGCTTCAGATTTATACTTCATTAAGTATACATAACCATACCGGCTAAAGTCATCAGTAAAGGTTATGAAATACTGATGATTGCTTCTAGTGTTTACACTAAGCGGTCCACAAACATCAGTATGGATCAAATCCAAAACCTTAGTGGCACGTTCCACAGTTCCTTTAAAAGGAACTTTGGACATCTTTCCTTTGAGACAGGATTCGCAAGAAGTCAACTCTTTGAGATCATTTTCAGAGAATGATCCTAAAGTGTTTATCTTGCTAATTCTGTTCTTGGAAATGTGTCCTAATCAAGCTTGCCATAAGGGAGCTGAAACTTTGTCATCTCTCTTACGCTTTGTTTCTCGTTGTATATTCATAATATTGATATTTTGAGTTAGGTAAAGTCCATTACTTAGAGTACCGATATGAACGGAAGAGTTGTTCCGTTTGATAAAATATTTACCATTCTTAATATAAGTTTCATAACCTTCACAATCTAATATTGGAACTGAAATTATATTATGAATAATGCTCGGTACATAAAGGACTTTATTTAATACTAACTCAAAACTACCTAAATCTAATCTAATTGTGCCTAAAGCTCGAGCTTCAACGTTTGAGCCATCGCCGATCTTCAAGACACATTCTCCTTCTTTGAGTTGTTGGACTTCACTTAGCATCTGTACATCATTACAGATATGAGTTCCACAACCGGTATCAAGTACCCAAGAACTAGAATTAATAGAAAGATTTACTTCAACGAGAAAGATACCTTTCTTTATTGTAGCCTTGTACTCTGGGCAGTTTCTCCTCCAATGTCCCGCTTTGCCACAATGGAAGCAAACATTCTCTTTCTGATCACGCTTCTTCTTTTGGGCCTTCCCCTTCGAAATGCCACCAGTGGGCCTAAGGGGTTTCTTCTTCTTCTTTTGGGCTTTCTTGCCCTTACCTTTAGAAGGCCCAGAAGAGGAAGATGGAGCATTCACCATCAAAACCTTATTGTCCTTCTTGATCGTGCTTTCAGCAGTCACAAGCTGACTAATCAGCTCAGCTACAGTAGCACCAGCATGATTCATGTTGAAGTTAAGGACAAATGGGTTGAATGATGGTGGGAGCGAAGCCAGCAACAAATCCACTGAAAGCTCATCTTTCAGTGGCATGTCCATGGAAGCAAGTTTCTCAGTAAGGGCAAGAAACTTGAGTCCATATTCATGGACACTCGAACCTTCCCTCATTCTCAAGTGGAACAATTCCTTTGAAGTGTTATACCTTGTAACACGTTCATGAGGGCGGTAAAGTTGCTCTAAGTGGTCGTGAATCTCCCAAGCAAATTCCATGGCCTCATGTTGCCTTTGCAAGTCCGGAGACATGTTAGCCAACATAAGGCAACGGGCTTGGAGATTATCATCCTTCCACTTCTGAATCGCGTCCCGCTCGGCCCGAGTGGGAGCCTCCCCTTCGGGACTAGGCTCCCCTTCCACGAGAACATAAGTTCTCTTCTGAGAATCTAAAATGATTTTTAGATTCCTCAGCCAATCAGAATAGTTGGGACCAGTCAACTTGTTTGACTCGAGGATCGATACAAGAGGGTTTTTGGTTGCCATTTCAAAACACGTAGAGAATCACAGAATCTATGACCTAAAAGGTAAAACAGAGAACTAGTGAGCATGCTGAATTATAACGATATACAAAAGATAAGGTCTTTAATCTAATGTAGCTCCCACTGTTTTTCAAAGATCTAGAATTCCCAAAGATCTAAGAGGAACACGTTTCCCAATGGGTACTAAGATCCTAGGCATTTTACCTCGAACCCACGACTCGCGGACATTCTAAGTAAGAACCCTAGGTAGGTACAACTTACCAATTCTAACACCTTTAGAACTCTTAGTAATTATTTTTGCATCACCTATCTTTCAATATGGACCCACGACTCGTGCGACATCCACATTTACTTAGGCGTTAAGCTAGACCCATCAATCATAAGATCATGACCAAAACTTAGTTTGAACGACCCACGACTCGCGGACATCGCCCTTGCTAAAATTGACCATGAAATATTGATCATTTAAAATGATCAATTAGGTAACTAAGAACTAATAAGTTCCACTAGCTATCCCACGACTCGCGGACAATAACTAGCTTTACTTACTAAACTTAAAACCTATTGATGGAATGCTAGGAATTTAATTCAAAATTTGCATCTCGAATTAAAAACCTATTTGTTCGAAATTAGCTTAATATTTAATGGGAATTTTCGAATCAACCGGAGAGTTGTCCGGTTCGACCTCACCAACATATATGTTATCCAATTTTATTAGTCTTGATTAATGCAAGTACACTTAAAATGCATATCAAACAAGCACATAAACAGATAACATGTCCTAGCATGATATGTGGGAGCCACTCCACAATCACAAGTTCTAACATACATGCCACATAAACAGTTTAAATCACATAAGGGAAAGCGGTAACAAAATACGAGCCCTATCTCTATTACATTTAACAATTGAGATTCCCCTCCCTAACATTTTGAGGGGTCTTCACTTATGGCCTCCTTGTTACTTGAATGTGGTCCATCTTACTCCATGGGTGCATTGTCTCCAAAATGAAAATAAATCCTCACCACCTATCTCTACTCTCAAATTACAATAAAAAGAAAAAGACATAAAGTAATAAGGCTCAATCTTCATATTGGCCTTAGAAAATCACACGGGGCATACCCCGGCCTCAAAAACAGTAATATGGAAAGCCACATAATAAATCACATAACAGTACGCACATAAGTGAGGCTCCAACCTCAATTGAAAAAACGCAACTATAGGGCTCCAACCCCAATTTAAACCATCCATGTGCATAAATTAAAACCATACATAGATCTAAACCCATGATCACCTAACATGCTTTTGCAAGAATTTAAATTTAACCAATAAATTAAAATTCTCGTTTCAAGTCCTAATGACTTAAAACACGACTTAGATGCAATTCTTGTTCAAGAGCCTTTTCAATAAAACCCGAAAAACAATAAACCAATAAAATTCCAATTAATTTCCAAAATTAATAATTTTATTCTTTCATTATTTTCAGAAAATAAAATTCATAATTTTTCCAAAATCCAAATCGCTTTAATTTCTCAAAAATCCCAATTTAATCAAAATTTTAAAATAATTTTATTTTAGCAAAACTGATTTTAAAAGATAAAATTAAAATAAAATTAAATCGGGATTTTAAGGACCGAAAACACGAAAAACACGAAACACGAAAACGAGCCCAAAAAGGGCCCAGCCGCGTGAGGCACCGCCGAGCAGCAGCGCGCGCAGACGCGCGCCAACAGCACGCACAGCGCGCGGCAGTTGCCGCTCGCATGCGCACGCTGGGCGTGCATCATGGGCGCGCCGCGCGCAGCAGTGCAGGCCGCGACTAGGCGGGCTGTGCAGGCGTCCCACGCGGTTACGGGACGGACTGGGCGGGCGTGCTTAGAAGGCTCCCTCGTGGTTGCGGGAGGAGCTGGGCGGCGTGCGCGTGCAGGCCTGGGGCGTGCTACACATTGGCACGTCCCAATCCCGCGCGTTTGTTTCGCGTCTCGTTTCGTGTCTAGGTTTCTCGAAACCAATTCAATCCAAAATTAAAAAATTCGATTTTGATAAATTTCAACTAAAACAATTTTCAAAAACAGTTTTAGAAATTCAGGAAAAATTACAGTTTCGTATTTCAGGCTTTCTAAAAGAACTCATGAATACCTAATTCGCATCTAAGCCTAAGAATTTCTACCAAATTCAGAATAATTGAGACGAATCAGAAACACGATTAACGAGGTGGCTCTGATACCACTTGTTGGAAAACACGAATCAGAAAGCAGCGGAATTTAAAAATTTTTCCCAACAAAAGGACCTTGAACTCGCAATCGTGTAACCAAATTCGTAATGATAGAAAACTTACTTTTCTTTTGTTCTTTCTTGAAGCGTTTCAAGCCACCCAAGAACGCTCTTCTCGCGGCTTGATCCCCTCTCCTTGGTAAAGCTCGAATCTTCAAACTTCTAACTTGAAGTCTCTAGAGAAAGTCCACCAACTTGATCACAATCTAACTAGTAAGGATGCTAGTTCTCTAGTTAGTGTTTAGGCTTAACCTAGGGTTTAATTTAATCTTGGAGAAAGGAAGGTGTTCAACACATGAACCAAGAATTGTCTATTAGCTCTAAAGGGGAGCATGAGCTCCCCTATATATAGGAAAGGGGAGGGGCGGCCGAACCTAGTCCTAATGGACAAAGGATTTGGTCCCTCTCTCTCCTATTACTTGATCATCAAGTATTTTCCAACTTTGACTTTGAATTCTAATTCAAGTCAACTTTTAAGAGAGCTAAAAATATCCAAACTATTTTTGGATAATTTTATACTTTATTTATTATAAAATAAATAACTTATTTTTATCTAATTAATTAATTCGTAATTAATTAACTAGATTATTTTCTCCAAAATTAGACTTTCTTTTTAATTCAAAATTAAACCAAAGTCTATTAAATAATTAACTAATTAATTATTTAATATATATATAATATATATATAAACACACGTGTGTGACACGTGTCACAGTGACACGTGTTACTCACGTGAGCCACACGTGTGACTTCACACGTGTGGAACCCTCTTGGCCCGATTAACTCGTTTAATCATTTTCAAGCCTCAACTCATATAACCAAGTTGTTGTGTGTGACCCTCTAGGTTCTCAATTCAATTAGCAGTGACCCCAATTATTTAATGCACTAATTAATTAATCAGTCCACAGATTAAACGACCATAGTCTAGCAACAGGTGTTTAACCCCTAGCTGAATTGGAATGTTCGGATTCGACAGAACCTTTAAGTCATTGATTCATGTGAGATACAATCCTCCTACTTACTATCTCTCAACCAAGATCTAGGGCAAGGGAATAATCAGAACCCTAATAATCCGGTCTTAAAGCTAAGTGCATTTCATATCCATTTGATCTCAATCCAAGAAACCCTTTTCTTGATGTCTTGATCTACTGCCTTGGCCAAGGACTCCATATGGCATATGAATGACTTACACAATAAGAGATCACCTTGCAAATGCAAGTGTAGGTCCTTTCTTGATTCTCATTCACTTTCATGAGTCACTTGTGCAGCCCCAGCATAAGCCTTGAATCAGTTGTCTAAGGCGACACCCTTTAAAGCTTATACCTAAGACTACAGAGTTAACTCATAAAGTGACAAGGAACCTCAAGTCTAAAGATCAATTAATCACATCAATGACTCGTGAGATATTTCCTAATCTGGAAGTTTCCATTTCCTGAAATAGAAACTTCCTTTCCCATTTAGGAATGTTCTCACACGGGGTACCTCAGTGAACTTACTTATTAAAGTAAGCACCCTCATGTATCACGCACGTATCAACTATACACTTTGCACCTCCATGAAACAAGGTGGTCCTTCTTAACGGCGTGATCCCACAAGCAAGCCTTAGAGGAGTCAGGTTGACACTCCCACTGTCTGTAGGACTCATCGGCTTGGAGTATTTTACTAATCATGACTTATGTGATATAGGGCTCGTTTCATGAACCATTTCACCTAAATGGTAGAGTCCTAAAGTCATCAGGATTAGGGGAGTTCTCATACATGCACAGCTAAAGTAAACGCATACCAAATAAGAGCATATAAAGAAGTGTTGCCTCAATTCGTTATTTCATTCAAAGATTGTCTGTGATTACAATAAGGAAAAGTACAAAGCGGATATACAATCGGCTTTCTAGGGCACTATTCCTAACAGTACGTGCGCGATTTAATTTATTTAATTTCATTTATTTGTTAATTTAATTCTTTAATTATTATTTCTTTTCAAATTTAAATTCAGTTATTTGAAACATTTGCCTCTTTGTTGGAAATGTATTTCGTTTGTGTTCGATTTGAGATCGAAATTCCGTGTCATTTTAATATGTTGGATTATTATGTGTTGTGAATTCGTTTTAGTGCTCGTTTTATATTTTCGGACTTGTTTGAAATGGTACCATTTTATTTATTTTGGGGACTCGAGGGCCTAACTAGTTTTAGCGCGCCTTGTGTTCCGGAATTTATAACTTGAGATCGGGAATTTGGATTCAAACTCCGTCACCTCTGTTCAACTCATTTTGATTATTTGAGTGCAATGGAACAAGCCTTGAATTTTTCTAACTTCATTTGGTACCCCGAAATCAGCCCGTAACTTTGTGTCGCGCTCATATGACCACCGTTCACTTATTTGCACATAAGTCCCTCATTTCTTGGTATTTTCACTTGATTCTTGGCCCCACTTCTTCCCAACTCAGCACCCTATATTTCCCTTTTCATTTGGACTGAACCACAACCAATAAAGAAAGGAAATCAGTAGCAATTTGGAGAAAACCCTTCATCCCTCAATTTTCACTATTCAACCAAGAGATTTTTGAGCTCAATCTCTCTTATCTTCCAACTTCTTCTAGACGTGAGTTAATATTTGAATTCTCCATGATCTTATGAGCATTTCCATCCATGAATTTCCAGATTTCATCAATGATTCGTATTCGTATGAATTTCCATCCATGACTTGCATTTCTTTGGCTAAAATCTTGATAAGAAGCTATATTTGTGATCCTTGTTACCTCATTTATGATATATGAACTTATATTAATAGTTGGTTGTGTGGTGGGTGAGATACCATTAATGAATTCAAGCTTTTCCCTTCTTTTTCTTGTTACCATCGGTTCCTTTTCTTGCCGGTTTAAGAGGTGAGATTGAGGGGCTGTTTTAGCGTGATTTGCTATAGCTTTGGCTGTGTTTTTTTGTTGCCTTATTTCCTGGTACGTTGCTGCTGTTACTCAATTCAGAACAGGGGATAAGCCTCGGTTTCAGCTGCTGCACGACTGGAATGGATCTCCCCGGGAGGGGAGATTTGCATGGAAGAAGTCCCTGGCCGGGGACTTTACCTGAAAGCTACTGGAACGTTTTGCATGTTTCCCCGGCTGGGGAAAGCTACAAAGAGAATCTCCCCTGGCGGGAAGATGGACTGCCATTACTTATTTGATTTAATTACTATCTCTTTGTTCCTCAGGTGTTTTTCTTGTTCTTATGCATGGTTTCTATGTAGTTAATGCATGTATGATGAATGATATTATGAATATGATCTTGTTATTATTATTTAGATATTAAGCAATAACTTTTATTTTAAATGGAATTCATATGCATTAAATTTTGTTCCTTTGCATGGGTTTTACGTGGAATGAATACATGATATGATGATATCAATTATAAATGTGGACCTATGGTTTTATATGAATTCTTATGCATGAAACGTGTACTCTAAGTGTGATTTTGTGGATTAATTATTTGCTATAATTTATGAAATACATTTATAAAGGATTTGATACGTTTTATACGGATTTGAATTCAAATGACTTAGGAGATGCATTCTTGTATTTCATTCGCATCTGTTACAGTCATGAGCATTGTCATGCGTCTACATGATTCATGATCAAGTCTAAGTCTTAAGTATGTAATTATTTGTCTCAGATTCGAGGTGAGAGGTGTCGGATCCACCATTTACCTCCTTTTTAACCGTCAACGCTCACTCGTTGGTACTTTGGTAAAAGGTGAGGTTTTAGATTTGTTTTCTTTTTAGTTAATACGACCTACAACCCTATGTGCTCATTTTCAAGCTCGTATGTAGCACCCTAACCCCCAAGGCACTACATCCCCGCACTATAGCCCGATCCACATACGAAATGGACAATCCGTACATAAACCGAAACTACAGCGAACGGGTGACCATCAAGAAAGAACGAGTTAAGCGGGACACTCCCCAACATACACAAACCAAGACATGAAATTAAAAGCGGAAGCATTTAGATTAATACGTATAAGTACCATATTTACCAAAATATATACATAGTAGGTACCAACATTAACTATCAATACATTATCATCTCTTATATAATATATATGTCCAAGTATCAAAATGTAGTAATAATGATCATAACGTGAGATGCCCAAAAGTTCTATACATGAAGATACAATGCTAGACTCAGGGAAATGCAAGACCTGACTCGACTCCCGCCTAGCACGACCCGGTACCTGAAAAGTGAAGTATCAGTCTACCGAAGACTGAGTGAGGGGTAATATATATATAACACACGTCACATGCAAGTCATAATCCCGGGTGAAGACTTGGAAATGAAATAAATATAAAGTTTAGGAATAGATTGTTCTTTGCCCGAGATTACGACTATTCAATTTAACATGTTAACTTGATCATTTCATGAAACATGTGGCCCCGGCGAGTAAGGGCTAATCTCCAACCTTTCCACAAATCATGAACAATGCGTGCTTGCATGACTCATTCAATACGTGATCATACATTTCATTTAATGTTCAAGTAGGCATAATCATGATTAAAACATGCGATAACCCAAGGATAATCCGTGGTGCCGGATCCATCCCCAGTCTCCTTCTTCCTCCGGGTAATAGTGGTTTTGCAAGGCCCAACTATCCACGACATGGTGTACGTCGGGAACATGACTCCCGCGGAACTCCTTCCACCACCAATTTCCTAGTGGCTTCGTGGGTGATCCCAATGAGGTGAGTATAGTTCAAGAGTTACCCGTCAGCCCTTGTTTTCCCGGTTGGCTCAAGAAACTACCCTCGGGCCCAAGCGTAATCATGAACTCGCCAAAACATGTTTGAAATCATGAACAATCATGGCTTGCTTGCTTGAAAATGTTTATAGTTTGAAAACGTTTATAGATATAATAAGTTTTGGGCCGAAAATGTCACATAAAGGTTGTAAGGTTCTAAGTACCTAGAACAAAACCTCACCTTTACTACAAAATAAAACAAGGATATGCTCTAGGGAGCCTGCTCCTCGTCCACGGCCTCGTGACCTGTGCAAACACAACGTGTATATGTGAGACATGTTTCAAAATGGACCAAATAGCACGAACGGCGAAAATGTAACGAGATGATGAGCAATGAACAATGTAGCATGAAATTATCTTGTTTTGACATGTATTCATTCATATAATAGCAATTTGGGATCAAAGAATGCATTGAATCAAAACCCCAAAAATGAAATTTTATGCAGTAGCTTTTGCTCTGCCAGACAGTATGGGAACGGCCGTTCCGGCTTCCCTTTGAAAATGGGAAGGGCCGTTCCCGCGCCCCTTTAAAACGTGCCAGCAACTTTTTAAAAATACCATGCGCCTTTGATGGGAACGGCCCTTCCGGCACGCAGGCCAAAATGGGAACGGTCGTTCCCAGGTTCGGCCGCCTAATTTAAATCAGAAGCATGGGAACGACCGTTCCCATAACGCACTAAGACGGGAAGGGCTGTTCCCAGCTTCTGCAACTGGAAAAACAGAGCAGAAGCAGGGCAACAGCTACAGCAACAACATTAACAACAAAACTCAAAGTTTTAATCCTCAAAATTGCTTCTTTTCTAGAAATATGCATGCATATAAGTTCATAGAAACATAAAACATGATAGAAATCATCAACCATGCTTGATCCTTCAAGTTTTTCCACTTTCAAGCTCAAGTATAAATTCAATATATAATTCCATATTTTACAAGAATTCATAAAATAAACCATGATATAGTCATGTAATAATGCTTTGAATAACAAATAATCTATTTCGGCCATAATTCCCAAACCCTAGCCAATCCATACTTGAGCAAAAATCATCAACCATGCAAGTACCCACCTTGAAATGAAAAGAAATGATGAAGAAAGATGATAAAGATGATCAAGCTCCAAAGCTTCAAATATTTCTTGAAATTCTTCATGAAAAAGATGAAAATCTCTTCTTCCCATTTTACTTGAAGAACCGAGAGCAAGAGGAATGGATATGTGGGTGAAATTTTGGATGAAATTGATCAAGGAAGCTTGAAGAAGCCATATACCGTGATTCATGGTTTTGAAATGTGTGAAATACTTTTATTGCAATTTAGTCCTCCAAGTGTTCAAGTCATGCAATCATGTATGTAGAGTTTTTAATATACTCAATTAAGTCCTTGGAAATTCATGTAATTTAGTCCCTAAAGTTTAAAGAAAAAATGATCAAGTAGGGACAATTTCATAATTAAAGCACTCCCGAAAATTATTTCACGCAATAAATATTTTTCCGTGACTTGAAATAATTTTTCAATAATATGAAATCATATATTTCACATAAATAATGTATCATGAAATTTATAAAAACATGTAATGTTATGGAGGAAAAATATAAGAATTAAAGGCTTAAAATAAATCCTACACTCAAAATCTCACACGTGGCGTGCTTACCTGTTCATCGCAACCGGGGCGTTACAACTCCCCCCCCCCCAAAAGAATCTGGTCCCCAGATTCTCTAGTCTTGCGAAAACAACTCCGGGTGGAACCGTTTCATCTTCTCTTCGGTTTCCCACGTAGCTTCTTTGGTTTTATCGCTTCTCCACAAAACTTTAACCCTCCGATTTCTCAACTCCTGAAATTTCTAATCCAAGATCCTAACCGACCTTTGGACGAACGTCAAATTCGGTTCCAATTCAACTTCTTCCACGGGGAGAATCGTAGTCTCATCGGGGTAATATTTCCTTAGTTGCGATACATGAAACACGTTGTGAATCCCCGTAAGACTTTGTGGTAGGTCCAGCCGATAGGCTACCACGCCTATTCTTTTAAGAATCTCGAAAGGACCCAAATAGCGAGGATTAAGTTTTCCTCCTTTCCCGATCCGGGTGAAACCTTTCCTTGGTGACACTTTCAAGAATACCGGGTCACCAACTTCAAACTCAAGATCTCTTCGGCGGGTATCGGCATAGCTCTTTTGCTTATCTTGAGCTGCTTTCATCCATTGTTGGATTGTTTGAACTTTATCAATCATAGCTTGAACGACCTTGGAAGGTTTCTCAAATCTCTCACCTTTCTTTACTCCTTCCTATTTTGACCATTTCCACTCTTCCAAGTCGAAAAACAACGGAGATCGGCACTTTCTTCCATAAAGAAGTTCATAAGGAGCCATCCCGATCGAAGCCTGAAAGCTGTTATTGTAAGCAAATTCAACCAAAGGGAGCTGTTCCTGCCATGAATTCTGAAAATCCATCGCGCAAGCCCGAAGTAGATCTTCCAAATACCTTATGAATCTCTCCGTCTGGACGTCTGTTTGCAGGTGGAATACTATACTGAATTTAAGCCTCGATCCCATCAGGGCCTATAACTCTTGCCACAACTTAGATGTGAACCTCGGGTCTCGATCTGAAACTATGCTCACCAGAATCCCATGAAGTCGGATAATTTCTCTGTTATAGATCTCGGCCAACTTCGGAATCTTATAAGACATCCGGACCGGTAGAAAGTGAGCAGACTTCGTGAATCTATCCACGATTACCCAAATTATATCAAATCCACCATTTACCTTCGGTAATCCGGATACAAAGTCCATCGTTACTTGTTCCCACTTCCATTCGGGAATGGGTAACGGTTGTAGCAATCTCGCGGGTTTTTGGTGCTCAACTTTCACCCTCTGACAAGTCAGGCAATGTTTTACATACTCGGCAACGTCTCTTTTCATTCCATTCCACCAATAATATTGCTTCAAGTCTTTATACATTTTATTTCCTCCCGGGTGGATCGAATATGCTGACTTGTGAGCTTCTTCAAGTAGAACCCGTTTCAACTCTTCAGGTACAAACGCTCTGTTCTTGAATCGAAGCAAACCCGTCTCATCAAACCCAAAAGTACTCTCCGGATCAGCTCTAGCCTTACTTACCAATTTCTGTACCTCCGGATCATTATTCTGAGCTTCAAATAATCGATACTTTAATTCCGGCTGAATTGTAATGTTGGAAACCCGAGCCTTTATGTAACGCCCCAATTTTCAATTATACATTATGTAAATTATATTACTAAGTGTCTACGTGAAATTTTTTACCTACTTGAGAATTATGGTGTGCTAATTGACGTGAAGGAATTACCGAGCGAGTTTTATTTGCTTAATTATCCTTGATCGATTGCTTTTGTAAATTGAGAACTTGATTGCATGAGAATCTCTTTGGACCAAATCGATCACATGTTAAAGTTTACTCCTTGATTGCATTAACTTAAATTCTTTGTGGACCAAGTTGTAATTTCCCATTCTCTTTCCCTATTTTTGATTGATATAATACATATACACACACATACATACATTTTGTTCTTCAATCTTCATTTCATCCAAAAACCAAAGCAAGTCTCTCTCTACCTCTCTTCTCTTCAATTTCGAATCAATCAAGGAAGCTAAGAGCCAAGCTTTTCCACCAATTCTTCAAGGAATCAAGCTCCATACCATCATCTCTCTTTTCCCCTTCATTCCTTTTTTCTTCAAGGTAAGATCATGCATATCTTTTGATGAATTCATGGAGCTTTACTATGGTTTTATGATTCTTTGAATTCCATGACTTAAATTGAAACATGTATGTTGATTGTGAGTTGGTTCCATGCATATTTAACTTGAGTTCAAGAAACATGGAGCATATATGATCAAAATACTCTTAGGGATTTTGTTGGATGGATTTTGATGGGTCAAGCATGATGTGTTCATTTCTTGGTGGTCTAAATGATATATTTGAACCATATACATGTTAGATGATAACTTTGAGTTGATTTCTTGTCTTAGTTAGGTGTTTGAATGGCTTGCGAGCCATTCCCGTGAATCCCATATTTTTCCCCTGCTATTTTTCAGACAGAACCTTCCCACGTTTGGGCTTCTAGTTATAGCACCAAACACCCGTTTGGCACTGTTGTAGGAAGTTTTCACAAGCCCATTTCTGCTTTCAGACCAATTTTCAAACGGGCGTTTCTCCCTCATCTGAACTCCAAATGACCTGATTGTTGAAGCCACGGAAACCTCTTCAAGTCTAGAACAACCTCCAACTGGAATAATCCCAATATATTTTCTATTTTGACAGTTATAATGAATTCTTTTAGGTGTCGCCACTTTCCCGACAAACTGCACTTGCCTAATTTCAAGCTTATGCCATTTTCTCCTCGTTTTGAACTAGAAAACGAGCCATATATCCTCGGAAAGGTCTTTCTGTCTAGTTCCATTCCAAACGAACTCAATTCCCACTTCTAGAATTAAAGATATTCCAGTTTTACCTCAGCATGTACGTTTCCTAAAATTGTCCCTTTTTGCCAAACTTCACCAAAACCTTTCTTATTGCATTCCTTTCACTCTCTTGGCTCCCATATGTGATTTATATGAGTTATATACTTGATTTATTGATAGTTATGATCTTATTTGATATTCCTTAATTATTATTGCATGACATATTGATCATGATCTTGTCGTGCATCGTAAATGGTTCATGCGAGTCGTGTCTCACACACCTTTGCCCTTGCTACACGGATTTTCTTCCGGTTGACGAGGACAAGGTTCATAGTTATATTCTTATTATTTTTCGACACATGTGAGGTTTAATTTCTAGATATATAGAACCCATATAACCCTATGGGATATTTTAAGCCAAAATGTATGTATATATATCTATAGTTTTCCAAACTCTATTGGTTTTCAACTGGTTTCACGGATCGAACTGACTGATTGATTGATTGATTATTTTGGCGAGTAAAGCATGTTGACTTGGGCCCGAGGGTAGTGTATTGAGCCAACCGAGGAAGCAAGGGGCAACGGGTAACTCTTGCACTATCCTCACAACTTTGGGATGCCCCCTGAATCCACTAGGAGATTAGTGGGGGAAGGAGTCCCGGGCAGAGGGACTCATGAACCCTATTCTCGCCGTTACTGGGTGGTGGGGCCTTGCAATCCCACCATCACCGGAGGAAGAAGGATGGACGGAAACTGCTAATTGTGCACCGTAATTAACTGCTTGATCACCTAATCACCTAATAATTGATTGATTGTACACAGTCGGAGTAAGGTTGAAGAATTGCCCTCACTCGCCGGGCCACGAATTGATTGTATTGAATTGAAGGAATTAATAAATTGAATTGGTTGTAACCTCGGGCGATAGTATCTCTTATCTTACTAAATTGTATTGTTATTTTCCAACATTATTACCCGAGATTATAACTTGTATGTATGTGCGCATATATTTATTTATAACCCCTTGCTCAGTCCGTGTTGGACTGACACCTCAACTTTTTAGTTTTTGCAGGTTCGTGCTAGGCGGGAATTAGAGTTTAGCTTGTCTTTCATTTGGGTCTAACTCTTCACCTCATATTTTGTTCATGTATTGATACTTGTTATTTTGTAGCATGCCTTGTCTTATTTTATGTTGGAGATGATACTGTAATGATATGTAAATGTTGGTATCTATTAGTAAATATGTAAATATGGTACCTACAAGTATTAGATGTTATTGCTTCCACTTTTATTACTGTGAGTAGTTTGAATGGTTTGGGGTTAGTCCCGCCTAGCTTTATGGTCGCTTTTTTTATTGTCTCCCGTTCGCTATAGCTTTGGTTCATGTATGGATTGACCATTTCATATGTAGATCGAACTATAGTGCGGGGGATGTGGTGCCTAGCGTTCCGGGTGCAACATCTTAGGTGGTATCAGAGCCCGGTTGCAAAATCGCGGTTCTTGTATCGTGTCTTGTGAGTCTAGGTCGAACGACATAGGATTAATTGATAATTTGCAAGTCTTGCATCCTTTTTGCAACTACTTGAACTTATTTGAATTTATTTGAACTTACTTGAATATCCTTAAGTTGCTTGATAATTGTGCATTGCATTGATTCTTGTCACCAATTGTTGATTAATTGGCTTTAACTTACTTGAATTTTATATGATCAACATGGTTTAATTTAAATTTTGTTGAATTATCTGTTGCATTTGGCATCAAATTTGTCGCTTTGGTATCAATTATCTGTCATGGGCATGTCCTAACTACATGCATTTAGCTTGAATTCATTTTTTTATCTATAGGCTATGAAGATCATATCAAACCACGGCCAATTTCCACGATAACAATGATCTATCTCTAGCCTTACTTTCAACCGTGGAAGATGCAAGGATTGTACCAGGATTATATATGGGAATTTGGGAAGCTGTGGCCCTTCCTAAGTGGGGCTATGGCTCGAGTGGTAGAGTCCGGAATAGGAGGTCACTGTATGGAAATTTCGTAATCTATTGTAGATGGTGGATCCTCGATGGGATAGAAGTTGGGGTGTTTGATGATTATGATTCACGGGATCAACATGCATGCCTACACTACGAAGATTGTCTACTCGGAATCCATAGGATCATTCCATCTAGGAGAGAAGCGAAGAAAACCCTGAAGTTACTTGAGTTCAAGGTTCGAATCAATGAGGATAATTAAGAGGCTTGAAAAAAAAAAATTGGTTGCTAAGAGATAAGCAATAAAGGTTGTCAAGGGCGAGTCTCTAAGTGAACCAAGTTATTTGAATTGAAGTTAGGAGTAGAGGATCCGGAATATATCAAGATCATTGAACGGCGAGCAAAACAAATCCTCAAATAAGGACTTCCAAGTAAATCAAGTTGCTAGAAGCTAAGTTTGGAGTAAAAGAAAGAAGAGAGGAATTGAAATACATCGGATCCCGGGTAAGATAGGACAAGCTCAAGGAAATTATATAGATATTTTCCAGAGGGTAGTATGTATTTCGGATTTAGGGGGGGTTAGATCGATGAAGAAGAATGAAGAGACTAAGAAAAAAAAAAAAGGAAAGTGAAGTCACTACGAATTTCGAGTAGGGAAGAAGTTGAATTTGAAGATATGGAGCAACAAATGAAAACGGCAAAGAAAGGCAATTAACTTTTGGAAAGAAATTATGTGTTCAACGCGTAAGCAATCAGAAGGTGAATTCGTTCAACTATTCGAATTCTTAAAGAATAAATCGAGGAAGCTTTGATCAAAGTAACAACTATGGTAAAGACTAGGACAACATTTGGAGATTAATTCTTGAAGAGGAGTCAGGATACTAACTTCATGGGTATCGAAGTATTTGAATTCAAGAATCACGATCTTGGATTATAAAGTTATGTGAGGTGATACAAGGAAAGTTTGATCAAGAAGATGGCTAAGGTAAAGGTTCAGGCAACACTTAGAAACCAATACTTTGGAAGGATTACTTGGGGATGGAATCAAGCTCAAGAAATTTCGGTTCTAGAGCGATGGATATGTATGAGTTGACGCTGGGGATTTTGGAAGAAGTTGGAAGACCGTGGGTAACAAGAAATGGCCAATCAATTCAAGGCAAGCTCGTAAGTCAACAATTAAGAAAAAGTGTTAAGCTGAAAGATGCAACTACGGTGACAGGTTCAACGCATCCATGAGCACGTGCATCATACATTGTTTAAATTAGTTAAATTTCTTTAATTATTTATGCATTCCTAATTGAGCGTAATTTTTCCAACTTGTGTATTTGTTACTTACAAGTGTGACACATGCATCGACATCTTAACCCAACATGCATTTTAAGTGTTTTCTAGATAGGAACTCTCCCCACCTCATTTATCACACATTACTTCAATCGAGACACAAGATAATTGGATTGCAAAGTATGGACCAAGAGGGAAAGAACAATTTAGAGGTCGGAGAAGTAGCCGGGAGTTGGATAGGTAGAAGTGGGTTGCTATTCCTATCAGTTGTTGCAAAAGTAAAACGAGAAGATTTTTTTTTGCCAACTGGCATGGATAGAATCAATTGTATCAAGGACGCAATAGAAAGAATTGAGATTCTTCAAATTAGGAATGGATGCCACGAGTTCAACGAATAACAATGGAAATTCTTAAGGGGGAGAGTCGATTGGGATTAGTTGAAATTTGGAATTTTGCTTAAGTGGGCTATCTCGTTAGTAGCAATACAATTTCAAGAGTCACAAAAAATGGGAGTTCTTGGAAATGAAGATACGGAAAGAATTAGAATAATCTGACACTTGATGATGTTCAAGGTTGGGATGAGAAAATTTTGAGGATAATTTCAAAAAAGGCTAAGTTCTTCAAGAACCGGAGGTGAATATTCAAGAAAGAATGGTAAATTTAGTGATTGTTTTGACATCCAACCGGGGTGGAGGAATTTCAGGAACAAGATCGGAAGTGATAGGCACTTCAAGAGATAAAACTAAGAATTCGAAGAAAGCTTCGGAATTAACTTTACAAGATGAGGTGAAAGATAATGGAGGGCAACTTCAGTTGCAAGATCAACGTCGTTAGTTGTTATTTCGGGAGCATACAAACTCAATCTTCTAAGGTCGCAAGGATAGTACTTCATGAACGAGTTTCATATCTCGAAACATATCAAGAATTGATAATGAGAATATTGGGGAGGAAACTTGATCGGGTCATCACATATTGGGATGGAAGTGAGAGTTCATTCAAGTAAGTGTTGGAAGTGTAGGATTTAGGGAGAAAACCACACACTCAAGAATTAAACTTCCGAACCATGGTGTTGGAAAGGATTTGATCGAGGGTGAAAGGCCGAGTAATCATAAAATATCTGTATCTACATCGGACATCTCGGGACATAATATTGTGTTCAGAAGATAGATCGTGGAATAGAGACCGGGTGATTACCAAAGTGTCGAATACATCGTGAAACTTCGAGGTAGGGCGCTATCGTTATACAAATCTCCAACAAGGAGTCAAGTATCAAATTGGATCAATCTAATGAAAGAATTCCAACGGACGGTGAACGGTAGATCTAATCATGCATATATATCACATCCATCATCGATTTTATTATCCTCGTATAAAATTTCTTGTTAGTTAAAAAATTACTTCTGTACAATTGGTAGTTGGTGTGCTTGACCTTGTTCTACTTGCTTCTTATGTAATAACTATGTGAATGCTTATGTAATAGTTCTCTTGATCTATCATTTCTTGTTTGAGAGACGGGGATCTCTCATTGTGTGTTAGAGAGGCGGGGTTCTCTCATTGTTTGTTTGAGAGACGGGGTTCTCTCATTGCTTGTTTGAGAGACGGGGTTCTCTCATTTCTTGTTGAAAGACGGGGTTCTCTCATTACTTGTTTGAGAGACGGGGTGCTCTCATTGTTTGTTGGAGAGACGGGGTGCTCTCGTTGCTTGTTTGAGAGATGGGGCTCTCTCACCGCTTGCTTTAAAGATTTAGAACTCGAGTCTGGACCTGGGGACCAGGTCCTCTAAAGGGGGAGAGAATTGTAACGCCACAATTTTCAATTATACATTATGTGAATTATATTACTAAGTGTCTACGTGAAATTTTTTACCTTCTTGAGAATTATGGTATGCTAATTGACGTGAAGGAATTACCGAGCGAGTTTTATTTGCTTAATTGTCCTTGATTGATTACTTTCATAAATTGAGAACTTGATTGCATGAGAATCTCTTTGGACCAAAATCGATCACATGTCAAAGTTTACTCCTTGATTGCATTAACTTAAATTATTTGTGGACCAAGTTGTAATTTCCCTTTCTCTTCCCCTATTTTTGATCGATATAATACATATACACACACATACATACATTTTTTTCTTCAATCTTCATTTCATCCAAGAGCCAAAGCAAGTCTCTCTCTCCGTCTCTTCTCTTCAATTTCGAATCAATCAAGGAAGCTAAGAGCCAAGCTTTTCCACCAATTCTTCAAGGAATCAAGCTGCATACCATCATCTCTCTTTTCCCCTTCATTCTTCAAGGTAAGATCATGCATATCTTTTGATGAATTCATGGAGCTTTACGAGGGTTTTATGATTCTTTGAATTCCATGACTTAAATTGAAACATGTATGTTAATTGTGAGTTGGTTTCATGCATATTTAACTTGAGTTCATGAAACATGGAGCATATATGATCATAAAGACTCTTAGGGATTTTGTTCGATGAATTTTGATGGGTCAAGCATGATGTGTTCATTTCTTGGTGGTCTAAATGATATATTTGAACAATATACATGTTATTTGATAGCTCGGAGTTGATTTCTTGTCTTAGTTAGGTGTTTGAATGCCTTGGGAGCCATTCCCGCGAATCCCTTGTTTTTCACCTGCTATTTTTCAGACAGAACCTTCCCAAACGCACGTTTGGGCTTCTACTTATAGCACCGAACGCCCGTTTGGCACTGTTATAGGAGGTTTTCACACGCCCCGTTTCTGCTTTCAGACCAATTTTCAAACGGGCGCTTCTCCCTCATCTGAACTCCAAATGACCTGATTTTTGAAGCCACGCAAACCTCTTGAAGTCTGAAACAACCTCCAATTGGAATCATCCCAATATATTTTCTATTGTGACAGTTATAATGCATTCTTTTAGGTATCGCCACTTTCCTGACAAACTGCACTTGCCTAACTTCAAGCTTATGCCATTTTCTCCTCGTTTTGAACTAGAAAACGAGCCATATATCCTCGGAAAGGTCTTTCTGTCTAGTTTCATTTGAAATGAACAAAAATCAATTCCGACTTCTAGAATTAAAGATATTCCAGTTTTCCCTTAGCATGTACGTTTCCTAAAATTGTCCGTTTTTGCCAAACTTCACCAAAACCTTTCTTATTGCATTCCTTTCACTCTCTTGGCTCCCATATGTGATTTATATGAGTTATATACTTGATTTATTGATAGTTACGATCTTATTTGATATTCCTTAATTATTATTGCATGACATATTGATCATGATCTTGCGTGCGTCGTAGATGGTTCATGCGCTTCGTGTCTCACACACCTTTGCCCTTGCTACATAGATTTTCTTCCGGTTGACGAGGAGCAAGCTTCATAGTTATATTCTTATTGTTTTCCAGCACAGGTGAGGTTTAATTTCTAGATATATAGAACCCGTATAACCCTATTTGATGTTTTAAGCCAAGATGTATTTATATATGTCTATAGTTTTCCGAACTCTATTGGTTTTCAACTGGTTTCACGGAGCGAACTGACTGATTGATTGATTGATTATTTTGGCGAGTAAAGCATGTTCACTTGGGCCCAAGGGTAATGTATTGAGCCAACCGAGGAAGCAAGCGCTGACGGGTAACTCTTGCACTATCCTCACAACTTTGGGATGCCCCCTGAACCCACTAGGAGATTAGTGGGAGAAGGAGTCCCGGGCATAGGGACTCATGAACCCTATGCTCGCTGTTACTGGGTGGTGGGGCCATGCAATCCCACCATCACTGGTGGAAGAAGGATGGATGGAAACTGCTAATTGTGCACCGTAATTAACTGCTTGATCACCTAATAACCTAATAATTGATTGATTGTACACGGTCGGAGTAAGGTTGGAGAATTTCCCTCACTCGTCGGGCCACGAATTGATTGTATTGAATTGAAGGAATTAATAAATTGAATTGGTTGTAACCTCGGGCGATAGTATCTCTTATCTTACTAAATTGTATTGTTATTTTCCAATATTATTACCCGAGATTATAACTTGCATGTGTAACGCCCCGTGCTTTCACACGTGCAGGTGAGAGTTACGTGCGCATTTTTATTTAATTATATGATTTCATATCTTGTTTTACTAATTGAATTCGCCTCTAATTTGATTTAAATTGTTTAAATTATATTTGGACTCCAATGTGTGCTTTGATTAAATGAATGAAATTGCGAGATTGTGAATCCTATGAATTCGGTGTTAATTGAATGGAATTACGTATTTCGTGTAATCCGTGGACTAGTTTGTAACTTATTTGAATGCTTTGGACTCAATTGGAAATTGAGTTTGGGCTTAATTTCCACTTTTTGAAAGTTTAGGGACCTATTTGTATATAGGCAACCCTAAACGGTTTTCGCGATATCTTGAGCTCTGGACCTCGAAATCGAGATCCGTAACCGGCGTTGAGCTTGTCTCGATGATACCTATCCATTAAACTTGACCTTATACTTTTTCGATACCGTTAGAACCTTCGACAATGAATTTTTCCACAACCTCATTTCTTATAACTTGTTTGAACCGTTTACTAAACAAACCGGACTTGAACCGACCCGAATCCTACCCATTTCTAGCACTAAATATCAGGATTTTCCTCCTCCCTTACACCCATTTGATCGATCAATTCATCATCCAAGAGGCCAAGGAAGAAGCTCCAAGAAAACCCTTGTTTGATCATCCAAACTTTAAGCTCAAGAACAACTTGCATCCAATCTTCTTCCAAGGTAAGATATGGATTGTTTTTCTCCCCTTCTCCTCTCCATTTTCTTCCGATTATATCTTGGTATAGGTTGGAGAATCTTGTGTTATGAAGAAAAGCTTGATAATGAATTATATGGTATAAATTCTTGGTTACATGTCTTTCTTTGGTTTTAAGTGTTAGGTGATGAATGAAATGTGTTGCTTGGAACTTCCTCATCGTTTTGATATGCTTGGATTTCATGATGGTTGTGTATTACTTGATGTGCCATTAATGGAGCTCGAAGCTTCCATGGATGGATAGCTTGATATTGAGTGAGCTTTGGCCAACTTTGGGTGTGAATTCTTGTATATATGATTGGATTGGATGATATATGTGAAATATATGAAGTGAAAACATGTCTAAGTGCAATATATAAGCTTCCTTGTGGCTGCCCTGTTCTTGAAGCTTTTCCCTCGAAGTTTCTCTTGTGAAGACTATGAGCTGACACGGCCGTGTCAGCTTTGAATTGAAAATGGACACGGCCGTGTTGGGCTCTGGACTTTGAATTTTTTTCTGAATTTAATCTCGGACACGGCCGTGTCCAAATCCTTTGAAAACTCAACACGGCCGTGTGAAGCCCTCGACCTTTAATTTTTCTGATTTTTAACCTCGGACACGGCAGTGTCGATTTCCTTTGAAAACTCAACACGGCCGTGTCGTTTGAAATGGCAGCTTTGGGGGAACTCTTTTATTGCTTGTTTTGCATTTTGGCTCGTATTGGTGGATTGTATGTACCGTGATTATGTTAAAGCTATGTTTTATGATTGATATATGATATTTATAATCTTATGAATGCAAGTATGGAAGTATGAATGATATGAACGAGAAGGAATACGGTTTTTACCGTCTATTGAACGAAACTTGTTGAATTATGTGTTTAATTGGATTCTATGACATTCATGACCATAATTGAACATACTATTGCATTTTAAGCATTCCTTAACATGTTATTGCATAGCCAAGCGTCCAATGTGGTCATGATTGAGTCTCACACTACCTTTGTCACACAGGTCTTGGTCCAGTGGGTGACGAGGTCGACCAGTGAGAGTTTGTCGGGTTCTTTTGTCTACCAGGTGGGTTTTTCTTCTATTAGATAACAATATGACCCGGACATCTAATGTGCAAGATTTTAGCCAAAACTCTATATAGGTATTTATACCAAGTTTTTAATGAGCAAATGTTTTAAACGAAAGCCTTTTATTATGATTATCCTACCAAAATGTTTTGGCGAGTAATGAATAAGTGATCACAATGAATGGGGGCCCGGGACTTAGTGTAGTGGTGAACCGGGGAAGCTTGGGCTGACGGGAATCCATTTATACTAGTTCCAACAATTTCGGCAACCTGGATTTCACTAGGAGATTAGTGAATGAAAGGGGACCCGCGCTATAGGGGATTCATGTACCCATCTAGCATTAATGAATGAGGGTTCGGGCCTTGCAAACCAGTTCCCTACCCAGAGGAAAAAGGAGTATATGAATGATCGAATGAATGTGCACGAAAGAATGAATGCATGAACGAATGAATGAATGAACGATTAATGAATAACACGAGGTGGTGGTTGGAGATAATGCACGCCCTCTCTCCGGGCTACTAATGACCTAATGAATGAAATGAACGGTTATAATCCTATTCGTTGTATCTTATTTAACTCCCACTTGGGAAAACGGGTTCTAAACCTCGAGTAAGGATTTTAACTTGCATGTACGTGTTTAAATTCCGAAATATTATGATATTATGCCTCTCTTTTTATACCCACCAGTTTGTCTAAGACTGAACCCGGAGTTGTTTCAATTATTTTTACAGGAAGGGGATGCTAGGCGGGATGCGAGTCGGGAGGAGAGTCTTGCATAGTGTCTAGCCTTTCCTTTACACGCATATGATTACATTTTGATACTCTTGGATTTTGTATATGTATGGAGCGTACATAGAATGGTACCTATATGTATCTTACATGAAATATTGGTACATAGAGCGTATAGCTCAATATATGAATTACATGTTGGTACCTAGAGCTTCTAGCTCCATATATAATATATGAATGACTGCTTCCGCTATTCTTCTGTTGCTCTGATTGCTGTTATGGTTGTTGTGGTTGTTGGGGTTTAAGTTTTAGGTTAGTCCCGCCTGGCTTAGCGAGTGTATATGTCTCCGTTCGCTATGATTCGGCACGTGTATGGAAATCCATTTCGTATACGGGTCGGGTCATGGTACGGGGGATGTGACATCTCGCGCTCGGGCGTTACATCCTGTGAGTGGTATCAGAGCCCAGGGTTGCAAAACCAGGGCTCTAGTGTCGTGTTGAGTTAGTAGGTCATTCGGCTGTAGGAATTACTTGTTAATTTGGAACATTTGCATTCAATATGATTTGGTGTTTGATTCTTGACTTGAATGATTAAATGAATTTAATGCATTGTCACGCATGAACTAAAATTAGCACGCATGTCAGTGTTTGAATTGATAGGAAGCCTCCGAGAAGACATCGGGAAAGGTCTCCGGGTCATCATCATCATAGAGATCGTTCTCCTAATCCTCCACAATCGCCTATGAATATGGAGCACTTTATGGAAGCGGTATATAACTACGTGGAACATAGAAGGGCTCAGGATCCTCCAGTACAACCGCAGGCTGAACATCAAACACCTCCTCCAAATAACCCGAGAGATCATCATGGGTTGTTTTTGAGCTATAATCCTCCTAGATTTTCGGGTACGGTAGATGATGCGGTATCGGAAGGATGGCTCACTCGAATTGAGAGGATCTTTAATGTTCGACAATTTACCTCTCAAGAGAAAGCTCAATTTGCCATTTTTCAACTAGATGGAGAGGCCTATGATTGGTGGGAACATACTAGAGAGAAGCTTGAAGTGGAAGGGGAAGAAGTTACTTGGGAAGTGTTTATAAGGGAGTTTCGAGAGGCTTTTGTGCCCGAGGTCGTTCGAGAAAGGAAAGAACAAGAGTTTATGGAATTGAAGCAAGGGACTCGAACGGTGGCTCAATATCTTTCTCTTTTCAATAGGCTTGGTAAATATGCACCTCACATTACGAGGGATGAAAAGGGAAAGGCAAAGAAGTTTATAGCTGGATTGAGGCAGGATCTGAGGCATGGGCACGTGGGTCATAACTTCGAATCTTTCGCTGACACTATACAAAGGGCTCTGGTATTGGAAGAGGAGTACAAGAAAAAGGACCCCTTACCTCGTATGCAAATGGGACAAGGATCCTCCTCAGCCATTTCAAGGGCAAAACAAGAGGTTCCGACCTACAGGAGCTGCACCGCCGAAGCCACAAGCACCTCCAGCTACTTCCAATCCTCGGCATGATAGGTCACCATGTTTATATTGTGGAGGCCCGACTCACACCTACAACACTTGCCGAAGGAGGTTGGGACAGTGCCTGATTTGTGGAAAGACGACACATATGGCCAATACTTGTCCGGATAAGACTCCAGGCTACCAACCGGGAGCTCAAAGGCCGATGATCCCAGCTCGTGCTTATGCTCTTGCGGGTGAAGAGCAAAATGTGGAAGCCAACCCCAATGCTATGGCGGAAGGTACGATATGCATCCATAACACGAACATATATGCATTATTTGACCCTGGCGCTACTCATTCTTTTATTTCCTGCAAATTAGTTGATACTCTGTGTTTGCCTGTTACGTGCTTAAATGCTTGTTATGTGGTGAGTTCGCCGTTGGGTGGAAGTCTTGAGACGGATCGGGTGGTCAGAGATTGTGTGTTTGGGTTTGATGGCAGAGAATACCGAGCAGATTTGGTGGAAATGCCGATGAACAGATTTGGGGTGATTCTGGGAATGGATTGGTTGTTTCGGTATCACGCCACGGTTGATTATTTCACCAAAACAGTTAAGTTGGGAGAAGAAGTGGCAGTGGGAAAAGAATCAGAGATTGCTCCTCTTTTATCGTTCACGGAAGCTCATAAATTGATAAGGAATGGGGCAATGGGATTTATTGCCTATATTTTGAATAAGCCGAAAGATCAGGCAAACTTGGAAGAGACTGAAGTGGTAAAGGAGTATCTTGAGGTGTTTCCTGAAGTTTTAGGTTCTTTGCCTCCGGATCGAGAGATCGAATTTGTAATAGACTTATATCCGGGATCTGAACCTTATTCTAAGACTCCTTACCGGATGGCACCGGCAGAGTTACAGGAGTTAAAAGTTCAGTTGGAGGAACTTCTCAAGAATGGATATATTCGACCGAGTTCATCACCGTGGGGCGCGCCGGTTCTCTTTGTTAAGAAGAAAGATGGAACTTTAAGGATGTGCATTGACTACCGGGAGTTGAATCGGATGACGGTAAAGAATAAATATCCATTGCCTAATATAGAGGATTTGTTTGATATGCTACAAGGGTCAAGAGTGTATTCGAAGCTCGATTTAAGGCAGGGATATTATCAGTTAAAGATTAAGGAGGAAGATATTCCTAAGACAGGATTTAATACCCGGTATGGACATTATGAATTCGTGGTGATGCCATTCGGATTAACTAATGCACCGGAAGCTTTTATGGACATGATGCATCGGATTTTCCGGCCGTATTTGGATAAGTTTGTCGTGATCTTCATTGATGATATTCTGGTGTATTCAAGGTCAGAAGAGGATCATGCTCGGCATGTGAGATTGGTATTGGAGACTTTAAGAGATAACCAGCTCTACGCAAAGTTCAGTAAATGCGAGTTTTGGATTGACAGGGTGAGTTTCTTGGGACATATCATTTCGAGCAAAGGATTAGAAGTGGATCCTTCGAAAATAGAGGCAGTTTCGAAGTGGCAGAGTCCTAAGAATGTTTCTGAGATCCGAAGTTTCTTGGGTTTAGCCGATTATTATCGAAGTTTTGTTAAGGATGTCTCTAAGATTGCGGCTCCGTTAACCCGATTAACCAAGAAGGAGATTCAGTTTAAGTGGGATGAGAAGTGTGAGGCTAGTTTTCAGCTCTTGAAGGATAAGTTAACTTCTGTACCGATACTTGCACTTCCGGATGGCATTGAAGGATTTATTGTGTATACGGATGCTTCCTATGAAGGTTTAGGTTGTGTTTTGATGCAAAACGGGAGAGTAATTGCTTATGCCTCTAGGAAATTGAAAGAGCATGAGAAGAATTATCCCACTCACGACCATGAACTTACAGCGGTGATTTTTGCCTTAGGGAAGTGGAGACATTATTTGTATGGGACTTCTTTTGAGATTTTCACCGATCACAAGAGTCTTCAGTACTTATTCTCTCAGAAGGAGCTGAATAGAAGGCAACTGTAGCGCCCCCACTTTGCTGGTAGAGAGCGGTGCCCCAACCCCCGCACTGAAGCACCCCTCAAGTAATGGTGTGAGCCATCACTCAAGAAATACCCCAGCGAACGGCATGTCCATTAACGAGTAACAATAATAGTGTTTAACTATGTGGCTTATGCAGCGGAAAATCAGAGTATTTTAAAACTTTTCAAAACATGTGCGTGATGGCATATAAACAAGCAAGTACTGATCGTTAAGCAGTAGAGACTATTAACATTACTGTCAATTGAACGTTGTCACGGGAGCATATGATAGCAATTGTAGCAGTAACCAAGTAGCAGAAGGATTATTACAAAAACATAAGGTAAAGTATCAAAGCAGCCATATAACATATGCAGGACACAAAATAGATTAATAAAGTAAAGTCCTGACTCAAGAAAAATGAACACTCTAGAGCTTCAAGATACCTCTAGACTGCGGCTGCAAGACCTGAAACCATGAGGCCAGAAAACAGGTAGAGGTATTAGTCAAAGTGACTAAGTGAGGGATATCTTTAAAAGAAAGTACTTAAAGTAAACGTTTGAAGTAAAGTTCATAAGGAAAAACCTTTAATGCAAAGCTTTGAAGAAGAACTTAAGAATAAGTTCAAGTGATAAAACCCTTTGATGCAATGCTATAAGTAATGAGAGTTTTCAAAACACTTTCATGAATGCTGTCACACGCGCACACATATGCTATGATTTGGTTCATATGATTTTCATAAAACGGGATAAGGGTAGGGAACAACTTTGCAAGATATGAACCAACTTTATGAAAACATTGATGCCCGCAAGCTAGGCTTCTTCATCCTTACTCCAGAAAACATGACCATTAATAGGGTGTCGGACCGAGATCAACAACACCCTAACACATACACACATGCACTATCCTCCACCAAGTTTCACTTCGGGGAGCGACCCCTAGGTGACCATTAACCATTGATTTGGGAATAGATTTGCGGTCCATTCCCGAAAATTGTCCTGACTTAACCAAACCTCCTGATTAAAGTCGGTATCAATCGCCTAGTGTGGCGGCCGGTATTAGTGATGTCGTTGGCGCTCACCTCCCGAGCATCACCTCTACACATAACCGCCGGGCCCATACCATTAACCATTGATTGCTTGCACCATTGATGACATCCAGAATAAATCCGAATGTATGAACCATTGAACATATGCATTAAACCATTGATGCAATACTTTGAAGACATGAACCATTGATGCATTACTTTGAAAACATTGAACCATTGATGCATTACTTTGAAAAACATGTGCCTTTGATCAATGAATATGGATAGGTCTGGGTTCTTTGAAGAATCATCCCTTATAAAGGATATTTCAAAACAAGAATGTAAAGCACTAGGCTTAGAGTTTCAAAACGATTGAATCATTAAGTATTCATGGTTCCAGTTGAAATAGTTTAACCTCACCTATTAGTAACAGTAGGTAGGATAGATTATGCAGTGCCCTGGGGATTCCAGTGCTCAACCTTAACTCCTCTAAGTGTGTACTAAGGTGAGCTAAGACACACTTCTATCACGATGCACATAAACATATAAAACAAGTACAGAACATGTAATGACAAGAGAGTAATACCATTTAAGGTATTAGAGAAGGATAACACACAAAGGAATCCTTAAAGTGAGTTATCATTAACGTGGGACTATGATCTTACTATAATCGATTAGGAATTAATCAAATTATGAATCCTATCGCAAAACCTTAAGGTTATGAAACAAGTCCTCAAAAGAAAACACATTTTCAAAAGATATTTTAGACCCCGGATTTGAAAACCCTAAGTGCAAATGTCTATTAAGAAAGCACAAGTTTTAATTCACTTTTACTATTCAAAAGTACTATTCACAGTTACTATTCACTTGTCCGGTCAAAGGGTCGGGTCAAACCCACACACTAAACACACACGAACACACTCACACACACACGGCATGCATACATACACTCACCCTAATTCAATTATGATCTTGATTATAACCTATAGTTTCAAGTTCATGTTATTATAAGCAATTGTCATCTAGGTTAAAGGCATAACCTATGGTTAAGAGGTCTAATTAAAGCATAACATCAAGTTATGAAACACTATTCTATCTTAGGTTATAACATGTGACACTATCAAAGTGTATAACATATGATCAAGCCACTATTCCATTAATCCATATCATATCATAAGCTCAAGTCACAATATATGAGTCATGTAACATTGTAACAATGTAATAACATATCATAGACATAAGTCATAGCATATCAAGACCATTAATCATGTAGCATTCATCAATTGAGACCATATAGTAACATGTAACAAGTTATGATATAATTGATCATAGGTTACTATTCCATTGCATAACATGCTTGAACATAAATTAAATATCATAATCATGCATCAATTATCATCACATAATAGCTCCATAACATGATAATACCATATACTAAAGCAATTCATAACATTTCATAGCATATACTAAACAATTAAATCATAATTCACTACTAAGAAACATATCATAAAAACTATATAATAAATGCATAAAATAAAATCCTATATGGCTTAGGGAAGACCCTAAGACCCAACCTAAACATAATATAAACATACCATACCATAAAAACATAAAACTAAACTATAACATAACATAAACTAAAGCATAAAATAAAATAACTAACCTAGCTAACAAAAGGGGGGGAGATGGCAAGAGGGGGAGAGAGGGAGGAAGAAAGGGAGTTGTTAACACAACATATGAGCAAGGAATTCAATGGCATGAGGGGGGTATTTATAGGTGTTGGGAAGCCCCTCACCTTGGAAATAAAATGTAGAGAAGGGTAGGAGAGCAAAATGGTAAAACTTCTCTTGGAAGCTAATTTTGTTCTTGAAGCTAAAATGGGACTGCTGGGGGGTATCTCGGTATTTTCACTGCCAAAACGTGGAGGTAAGTGTCTGGAAGTATAACCATTCCGACCGGGCAAAAATTAGCTTCGAAACGCATATTCATACGTCGAAATCGGATTTACCGTTTGAAAGATACATTAGTTTTAATGAATAAAAGTTTTGAGCTCGAAACTCAACACGAGTGAAAAACGACTTTTGAGAATGATTTTCGAGTCCGGATTGTTTCCAAAATTCAAGAAATAAATCGAGAAGCGTTTTGAGTCCAAAATCGACTATAAAACATTTTACCGTTAAAAAGTTGAAAACATAGAGTGAATAGTGAATTCTTACGTACAAGCGTACGCTTCAAAATTTCAAGCTAGGGTTTGAATCAAGAGTTGTAAAACATCTCAAAAATATTGAAATAGCTCGAGTAGTGCAAATCCGAAGAGAAAACATTTTCCGAATGAAAACCGATCGTAGAAGGAATAGTGAACTAGGGTTTTCCTAAACGTTTTCAAATAAAACAAAGCTCGGAATAGATTTTCAAGTCAAGAATGATTTCAATAGATTCGTCTCGACTCAAGGATCGATTTGACTGTAAACTTGGGTAGGAAAGATATCAGAATCAAAAGCTCATTTTCAGATGAATAGTAACTTTGGTCGGTAAGTTCCCAAAATGCCCTTATGGTTCAAGGAAGGTTTCCGGAGCTTGGAAAACAAGTTCAAAGGATAGGAAAACATGTGATATGAACCTATAGGGTTCCATTGAAGCATTGGGTAATATAGGCTTGGGAAATGAATAGTAAACTGTATCAAAGGTCAAGAATTCCCCCTTAAAACATGTCAGATCACATATGAGCACGAAGTTCATGTAAGAATGCAATGCGTGAAGGTTTATAAAGTTGGATCACGGTCTATAAACGTTTTACCAATACCCTTAGTTTACTGTTTTCATCCAGGCCCTGTTTTGGGCTGTTACAATCACCCCTCCTTAAAGAGAATTTGTCATTAGATTCTTCTGCAAACAGTTCGGGGTAATGTTTCTGCATCTTATCCTCTGTTTCCCACATTACCTCTTCTGTACCATGTTCCTTCCAAAGGACTTTTACCAAAGGAATCTTCTTATTCCTTAACTCCTGGAACCTTCTGTCGAAGATCTTTACCGGTTTCAACATGTAAGTCAAGTTTGGTTTTGTCGGTAATTCTTCCACTGGTACTATCTCTTTTTCATCCAAAACCACTTGCAAATCTGAGATATATAGGATACATTGTGGATCGTTGTATGACTTGCAGTTAAATCCAATTTGTAAGTAGTTTCTCCAACTCGTTCCATTATGTGGAAGACTCCAACATATCTTGGGTTTAATTTACCACCTTTCTCAATTCGAGTAAACCATTTCTTTGGTGTCTTTCACTCCATCACTGCTTCGACTTTGATGGTTCTACTTTAACTCCGGTTCTGAAAATGATGTGTCCGAGAAATGTAACGTTTTCTAGCCAAAACTCGCATTTGCTGAACTTGGCATATAGCTTGTGATCCAGCAAAGTGCTCAGCACAATTCGTATATGCTCGGTGTGCTCCTCTGGTGTCTTTAAGAACACCAAAATGTCGTCCAATTATTTTCTCAACTCTTCCAAGATGACTTCCTTCTTGTAATAATCCAGATTAACATGGTACTTAAACAACCAATCCATTCCAAGGATAATTCCATATCTCGCCATAGGCAACTCAATGAAATCTGAAGGGTAGTAGCAATTACCAGTGCATATAGGGCAGCGTTTATATACTTGATCCGTAACGAGGTGAGTCCCCAAAAGAGAACTTACTTCAAATTTCATATGACAGTTATTCAAGTGGAAATTATAATTGCGCACATAAATTAGATGCAATTAATAAATGCATGGCACCAGGGTCATATAAGACCTTAACTGGCGTGTTAAGAATGTGCACAGTACCTTCCACATCAGACGAAGGATCAACCTCCTCATTACCATCCATTACGTATGCTCTGCCGTTAACCACTGGTGTGCTCGTCGTACCCACCACCGCTTTACCCTTGTCTTGAACCCCAAATCTTTTAATCCTGGTAGGACAGTGTTCCCTTATATGCTCAGGGGAGCCACACCAATAACACTGACCATTCTTCTTACGACAATTTTCCTCAGTGTGTCCTTTACGGCTACAGTAGTCACAGACTATCTCCTCTTGAGTGGGCTGAGTTGTTTCATACTGTTGGGGTGCCCTTTGTTGTTATTGCGGTGCCATAATTGGTTTCTTCCCGGTTCCTCGAAAGGAGGATCCGGCAGGTCGCTTTGTTCCTTGAAAAGTCTTAGGGCTAGAAGGCTCTTGACGACTAACGGTCATCCAGATATCCTTATGGGTTGTCTCGACCTTCAATGCTCTATCAACTGCTCTAGTGTAGGTCTCGTCATCCAAAGAAGCTAGTGCCCAACGGAGCTCAGGTTTCAAACCATCAATGAACCTTTTAGTCTTACGACGTTCATCACTCAGAATGTGGGGTGCATACTTGATCAGCCTAACAAACTTAGCTTCGTACTCCATCACGTTCATAGATCCTTGGACCAAATTCATAAATTCAGCTTCTCTTGCATCACGTGTCACCTGAGGAGTGTATTTCTGCTGAAACTCCTTCACAAACTCAGTCCAATTTCCATCAACGTTGTTCTCTGTCCACATGTGTTGAGTATGCCTCCACCAGTTAAACGCCGCTCCTTCCATCAGAAATGCAGCATACTGAACTCGTTCACGATCTTCAGGGTTGATATCCATAGCTTCAAAGATCTTTTCGAGACTAGTTAACCAATTTTCAGCCTTCAAGTCGTTGGGTTCACCATAAAACTTAGGCGGGTTCATTCTTAGAAACTTTTCTAGTGTTTTCCCATTAGGAGAATTACAAGCCCTCACGAATTGTCGCAACACATCAGCTAAATCTGGAACTTCCTCCCTTCTAGGAGGTGGTGGCGTAACATCCCTTGGCGGTGTAAGATCCCGTTGTGGCGTGACTTCTCTTTAGGGTGGCGATGGTGGTACGCGATTACGTGGTGCTCTTCTTGGTGGCATGATGATACTGAAGTTTCACGCATTTAGACATGTGTATAATGCATGACAGTAAGGATGATTCACATAATTGGTAACCACGTATTCACATTTCCACGTAGTCACATATAATCATGAGAATAACACATTCCCACAACAAGATATCAACGATAATCCATTATCACATTACCACATAGGCAAGAGCAACTTATAAGCATGAACAACATATCAACATTGATCCATCGTTCCATTATCCATTACCATTGATAATTCACGAACATGTATAACATATCAAGTATGATAACAACAAATGAAATGGCATGATCCTATAACGACCTTAATGGTATCTTGAAGCAACTCTAAGACTCATGCAATGACAGTTATGGAAAGCAGTAAACAGATATCCAATATAAAACCGAATGTGTTATAAACGTGTAAGGTTTGGAAAAATTTTCTACATTAGGCCACATTTTTAAACAAAATTTAAAATAAGGAGGACCCGATACCATCGAGTTGACTCCCATTCAGGCCTTACCATTCATCCAAACCAAGTGCAAAATACCTCTTGTGGTTCCATGTTGTCTGAAATTTGTCATCCGTGGTGCCAAAATTTAGGGGTCTTCTACCAAAGCTATACATCCCCTTCGCCAAACAACCCTGTCCATGCCCTGCTAGATCAGCCTCATCATCAACAGAACCATCATTACCTCCATTAGGCTGCTCCTAGTCCTGCCTCTGTTCTTTAGTTGACGCCAAGTATAGAAGTGAGTACCTCCTCGGTGAGAAACAGCCACAGTACGTGAAGCCTCAAACTGCTTGAAAGAGGCCTCGTCTATCTGCTGCTGGTTAGGATCGAGATGTGGCTAAACTGCCATGGCCATACAGAGAACCACGGATATGAATGCCAGAAGATAGAACCATGCAACGTCAAACAAGCTTCCATGATGTGAGCAATCCAGGTCAAGTCTCTTCTTACTTAACCTGGCGCTCTGATACCACTTCAGGCTGTAGCACCCCCACTTTGCTGGTAGAGAGCGACGCCCCAACCGCCGCACTGAAGCACCCCTCAAGTAATGGTGTGAGCCATCACTCAAGAAATACCCCAGCGAACGGCATGTCCATTAACGAGTAACAATAATAGTGTTTAACTATGTGGCTTATGCACCGGAAAATCAGAGTATTTTAAAACTTTTCAAAACATGTGCGTGATGGCATATAAACAAGCAAGTACTAATCGTTAAGCAGAAGAGACTATTAACATTACTGTCAATTGAACGTTGTCACGGGAGCATATGATAGCAATTGTAGCAGTAACCAAGTAGCAGAAGGATTATTATAAAAACATAAGGTAAAGTATCAATGCAGCCATATAACATATGCAGGACACAAAATAGATTAATAAAGTAAAGTCCTGACTCAAACAAAATGAACACTCTAGAGCTTCAAGATAGCTCTAGACTGCGGCTGCAAGACCTGAAACCATGAGGCCAGAAAACAGGTAGAGGTATTAGTCAAAGTGACTAAGTGAGGGATATCTTTAAAAGAAAGTACTTAAAGTAAACGTTTGAAGTAAAGTTCATAAGGTAAAACCTTTAATGCAAAGCTTTGAAGAAGAACTTAAGAATAATTTCAAGTGATAAAACCCTTTGATGCAATGCTATAAGTAATGAGAGTTTTCAAAACACTTTCATGAATGCTGTCACATGCGCACACATATGCTATGATTTGGTTCATATGATTTTCATAAAACGGGATAAGGGTAGGGAACAACTTTGCAAGATATGAACCAACTTTATGAAAACATTGATGCCCGCAAGCTAGGCTTCTCCATCCTTACTCCAGAAAACATGACCATTAATAGGGTGTCGGACCGAGATCAACAACACCCTAACACATACACACATGCACCATCCTCCACCAAGTTTCACTTCGGGGAGCGACCCCTAGGTGACCATTAACCATTGATTTGGGAATAGATTTACGGTCCATTCCCGACAATTATCCTGACTTAACCAAACCTCCTGATTAAAGTCGGTATCAATCGCCTAGTGTGGCGGCCGGTATTAGTGATGTCGTTGGCGCTCACCTCCCGAGCATCACCTCTACACATAACCGCCGGGCCCATACCATTAACCATTGATTGCTTGCACCATTGATGACATCCAGAATAAATCCGAATGTATGAACCATTGAACATATGCATTGAACCATTGATGCAATACTTTGAAAACATGAACCATTGATGCATTACTTTGAAAACATTGAACCATTGATGCATTACTTTGAAAAACATGTGCCTTTGATCAATGAATATGGATAGGTCTGGGTTCTTTGAAGAATCATCCCTTATAAAGGATATTTCAAAACAAGAATGTAAAGCACTAGGCTTAGAGTTTCAAAACGATTGAATCATTAAGTATTCATGGTTCCAGTTGAAATAGTTTAACCTCACCTATTAGTAACAGTAGGTAGGATAGATTATCCAGTGCCCTGGGGATTCCAGTGCTCAACCTTAACTCCTCTAAGTGTGTACTAAGGTGAGCTAAGACACACTTCTATCACGATGCACATAAACATATAAAACAAGTACAGAACATGTAATGACAAGAGAGTAATACCATTTAAGGTATTAGAGAAGGATAACACACAAAGGAATCCTTAAATTGAGTTATCATTAACGTGGGACTATGATCTTACTATAATCGATTAGGAATTAATCAAATTATGAATCCTATCGCAAAACCTTAAGGTTATGAAACAAGTCCTCAAAAGAAAACACATTTTCAAAAGATATTTTAGACCCCGGATTTGAAAACCCTAAGTGCAAATGTCTATTAAGAAAGCACAAGTTTTAATTCACTTTTACTATTCAAAAGTACTATTCACAGTTACTATTCACTTGTCGGGTCAAAGGGTCGGGTCAAACCCACACACTAAACACACACTCACACACTCACACACACACGGCATGCATACATACACACACCCTAATTCAATTATGATCTTGATTATAACCTATAGTTTCAAGTTCATGTTATTATAAGCAATTGTGATCTAGGTTAAAGGCATAACCTATGGTTAAGATGTCTAATTAAAGCATAACATCAAGTTATGAAACACTATTCTATCTTAGGTTATAACATGTGACACTATCAAAGTGTATAACATATGATCAAGCCACTATTCCATTAATCCATATCATATCATAAGCTCAAGTCACAATATATGAGTCATATAACATTGTAACAATGTAATAACATATCATAGACATAAGTCATAGCATATCAAGACCATTAATCATGTAGCATTCATCAATTGAGACCATATAGTAACATGTAAGAAGTTATGATATAATTGATCATAGGTTACTATTCCATTGCATAACATGCTTGAACATAAATTAAATATCATAATCATGCATCAATTATCATCACATAATAGCTCCATAACATGATCATACCATATACTAAAGCAATTCATAACATTTCATAGCATATACTAAACAATTAAATCATAATTCACTACTAAGAAACATATCATAAAAACTATATAATAAATGCATAAAATAAAATCCTATATGGCTTAGGGAAGACCCTAAGACCCAACCTAAACATAATATAAACATACCATAACATAAAAACATAAACTAAACTATAACATAACATAAACTAAAGCATAAAATAAAACAACTAACCTAGCTAACAAAAGGGGGGGAGACGGCAAGAGGGGGAGAGAGGGAGGAAGAAAGGGAGTTGTTAACACAACATATGAGCAAGGAATTCAATGGCATGAGGGGGGTATTTATAGGTGTTGGGAAGCCCCTCACCTTGGAAATAAAATGTAGAGAAGGGTAGGAGAGCAAAATGGTAAAACTTCTCTTGGAAGCTAACTTTGTTCTTGAAGCTAAAATGGGACTGTTGGGGGGTATTTTGGTATTTTCTCTGCCAAAACGTGGAGGTAAGTGTCTAGAAGTATAACCATTCCGACCGGGCAAAAATTAGCTTCGAAACGCATATTCATACGTCGAAATCGGATTTACCGTTTGAAAGATACATTAGTTTTAGTGAATAAAAGTTTTGAGCTCGAAACTCGACACGAGTGAAAAACGACTTTTGAGAATGATTTTCGAGTCCGGATTGTTTCCAAAATTCAAGAAATAAATCGAGAAGCGTTTTGAGTCCAAAATCGACTATAAAACATTTTACCGTTAAAAAGTTGAAAGCATAGTGTGAATAGTGAATTCTTACGTACAAGCGTACGCTTCAAAATTTCAAGCTAGGGTTTGAATCAAGAGTTGTAAAACATCTCAAAAATATTGAAATAGCTCGAGTAGTGCAAATCCGAAGAGAAAACATTTTCCGAATGAAAACCGATCGTAGAAGGAATAGTGAACTAGGGTTTTCGTAAACGTTTTCAAATAAAACAAAGCTCGGAATAGATTTTCAAGTCAAGAATGATTTCAATAGATTCGTCTCGACTCAAGGATCGATTTGACTGTAAACTTGGGTAGGAAAGATATCAGTATCAAAAGCTCATTTTTAGATGAATAGTAACTTTGGTCGGTAAGTTCCCAAAATGCCCTTATGGTTCAAGGAAGGTTTTCGGAGCTTGGAAAACAAGTTCGAAGGATAGGAAAACATGTGATATGAATCGAAGTATTTGAATTCAAGAATCACGATCTTGGATTATAAAGTTATGTGAGGTAATACAAGGAAACTTTGATCAAGAAGATGGTTAAGTTGAAGGTTCAGGCAACACTTAGAAACCAATACTTTGGAAGGATTACTTGGGGATGGAATCGAGCTCAAGAAATTTCGATTCTCGAGCGATGGATATGTACGAGTTGACGATGGGGATTTTGGAAGAAGTTGGAAGACCGTGGGTAATAAGAAATGGCCAATCAATTCAAGGTAAGCTCGTAAGTCAACAAATAAGAAAAAGTGTTAAGCTAAAAGATGCAACTACAGTGACAGGTTCAACGCATTCATGAGCACGTGCATCATACATTGTTTAAATTAGTTAAATTTCTTTAATTATTTATGCATTCCTAATTGAGCGTAATTTTTCCAACTTGTGTATTTGTTACTTACAAGTGTGACAAATGCATCGACATCTTAACCCAACATGCATTTTAAGTGTTTTCTTGATAGGAACTCTCCCCACCTCATTTATCACGCATTACTTCAATCGAGACACAACCGAGTTATGATAAGGAGATAATTGGATTGCAAAGTGTGGACCAAGAGGGAAAGAACAATTTAGAGGTCGGAGAAGTAGCCGGGAGTTGGATAGGTAGAAGTGGGTTGCTATTCCTATCAGTTGTTGCAAAAGTAAAATGAGAAGATTTTTTTTTTGCCAACTGGCATGGATAGAATCAATTGTATCAAGGAAGCAATATAAAGAATTGAGATTCTTCAAATTAGGAATGGATGCCACGAGTTCAACGAATAACAATGGAAATTCTTAAGGGGGAGAGTCGATTGGGATTAGTTGAAATTTGGAATTTTGCTTAAGTGGCCTATCTCATTAGTACCAATACAATTTCAAGAGTCACAAACAATGGGAGTTCTTGGAAATGGAAATAGGGGAAGAATTAGAAGAATCTGACACTTGATGATGTTCAAGGTTGGGATGAGAAAATTTTGAGGATAATTTCAAAAAGGGCTAAGTGCTTCAAGAACCGGAGGTGAATATTCAAGAAAGAATGGTAAATTTATTGATTGTTTTGACATCCAACCGGGGTGGAGGAATTTCAGGAACAAGATCAGAAGTGATAGGCACTTCAAGAGATAAAACTATGAATTCCAGGAAAGCTTCGGAATTAACTTTACAAGATGAGGTGAAAGATAATGGAGGACAACTTCAGTTGCAAGATCAACGTCGTTAGTTCTTATTTCGGGGGCATACAAACTCAATCTGCTAAGGTCGCAAGGATAGTACTTCATGAACGAGTTTCATATCTCGAAACATATCAAGAATTGATAATGAAAATATTGGGGGAGGAAACATGATAGGGTCATCAAATATTGGGATGGAAGTGAGAGTTCATTCAAGTAAGTGTTGGAAGTGTAGGATTTAGGGAGAAAAGCACACACTCAAGAATTAAACTTCCGAACCGTGGTGTTGGAAAGGATTTGATCGAGGGTGAAAGGCCGAGTAATCATAAAATATCTGTATCTGCATCGGACATCTCGGGGCATAATATTGTGTTCAGAAGATAGATCGTGGAATAGAGACCGGGTGATTATTAAAGTGTCGAATACATCGGGAAATGTCGAGGTAGGGCGCTATGGTTATACAAATCTCCAACATGGAGTCAATTATCAAATTGGATCAATCTAATGAAAGAATGCCAACCGACGGTGAACGGTAGATCTAATCATGCATATATATCACATGCATCATCGATGTTATTATCCTCGTATATAATTTCTTGTTAGTTAAAAATTGCTTCTATACAATTGGTAATTGGTGTGCTTGACCTTGTTCTACTTGCTTCTGATGTAACAACTATGTGAATGCTTATGTAGTAGTTCTCTTGATCTGTCATTTCTTGTTTGAGAGACGGGGTTCTCTCATTGTGTGTTAGAGAGACGGGGTTCTCTCATTGTCTATTTGAGAGACGGGGTTCTCTCGTTGCTCATTTGAGAGACAGGGTTCTCTCATTGCTTGTTGAAAGACGGGGTTCTCTCATTACTTGCTTGAGAGACGGGGTTCTCTCATTGTTTGTTGGAGAGACGGGGTGCTCTCGTTGCTTGTTTGAGTGATGGGGCTCTCTCACAGCTTGCTTTAAGGATTTAGAACTAGAGTCTGGACCTGGGGACCAGGTCCTATAAAGTGGGAGAGAATTGTAACGCCCCAATTTTCAATTATACATTATGTGAATTATATTACTATGTGTCTACGTGAAATTTTTTACCTACTTGAGAATTATGGTATGCTAATTGACGTGAGGGAATTACCGAGCGAGTTTTATTTGCTTAATTGTCCTTGATTGATTACTTTCATAAATTGAGAACTTGATTGCAGGAGAATCTCTTTGGACCAAAATCGATCACATGTCAAAGTTTACTCCTTGATTGCATTAACTTAAATTATTTGTGGACCAAGTTGTAATTTCCCTTTCTCTTCCCCTATACACACACATACATACATTTTGTTCTTCAATCTTCATTTCATCCAAGAGCCAAAGCAAGTTTCTCTCTCCCTCTCTTCTCTTCTATTTCGAATCAATCAAGGAAGCTAAAAGCCAAGCTTTTCCACCAATTCTTCAAGGAATCAAGCTCCATACCATCATCTCTCTTTTCCCCTTCATCTCCTTTCTTCTTCAAGGTAAGATCATGCATATCTTTTGACGAATTCATGGAGCTTTACTAGGGTTTTACGATTCTTTGAATTCCATGACTTAAATTGAAACATGTATGTTGATTGCGAGTTGGTTTCATGCTTGTTTAACTTGAGTTCATGAAACATAGAGCATATATGTAGCACCCCCTCACGTGGAGATGCCACACCCCCGCACTATAGGTCAATTCACATACGAAACTGGTATTCCGTACATGAACCCACCTATAGCGAACGGGTGACAATGCAAATAAAACAACACACAACAACACAAAGCGGAAGCCTACTATACTTTCGATCATTTAGCAAGTAATCTACACTTGGATTTTACATATCAATACATTATCGTCTCCTAAATTACATAACAAGTAACATTAACAATAATTCCTTTGATCACATAAACAAATAAATGCACCGTGTAGGGCTCGATTGCAAGGACTTGACTCAGCTGGAAGCTCACCTAGGGTGTACCTGCAAGAACACGGCATGTATATCGATTTCATGAATTACTTCGCCACTCCACAACCCCATCACTCCAATAAACACCACCACTCCCAATCACTACCTCGCTCCAACTACTCCATCACTCCAATAACTACATCACTCCAATCACGATAACACGATAGTGGGAAGGTAGCGAGCCCTCACCATTCCCGATACACATTCATGCTGCGCACGTTAGGATTTATAAGTCCCACGTGCGGGATTCCTTCCTCCACCAGTTTCCTGATGGATTTAGGGGTCATCCCGTTCATACATGCTACGCACGTCAGGATTTATGAGTCCTAAGTGCGGGATTCCTTCCTCCACCAGTTTCCTGATGGATTCAGGGGTCATCCTGTTCATGGCATTAATCACATTGCACGTATTGCTCCACATGAACATGATGCCAATCAAACTACACGCATTGCTTTGCATGAGCGTGATTTGCTTGTTATCCATTGAATGATTCGATCCTGTACGCTCATTGCTTTGCACGATCAAGACCTGCTTGCTACACACTTAAGGGCTTGCAAAAGATTAGTAATAAACAAGTATTCTCATACCTATTTGGTCTAAACTTCATATGATGAGAAATCGTGCAAAGAACAATGTAGCATGCAAATATCATGTTTTGGCATGTAATTGATCATATAATCACAAATTGGGGTTAAATAATGCATTGGAATTGGATTCCAAAATTCTAATTTTATGCAGAATGTTTCTGCACCTCCCGAGGGCTGGGAACGACCGTTCCAGGTTTTAGTATAAAATGGGAAGGGTCGTTCCCCACTCCCGAAGCTTCTCCCCGAAGATGGGAACGGTCGTTCCCGTCTGTGAGACAAAGTGGGAACGGTCGTTCCCGTCCTCGCCGCCAGGCACACTATTCAAAATATGGGAACGACCGTTCCCCAATTACAAAGGGAACGGGAAGGGCCGTTCCCGTTAGGCAGAAGATACAGAAACAGGGGAGAAGAACAGAGCATACACGAACCACAATCAAAGTTCATCATACTCATCATAATCTAACTTCTAACAATATAATTCATGGAAAATAACATATATGCATACCTTAGGTATAATAATATTTAATATAACCACTTATTTCATGCTTGATCATGCCAAATTCATCAATTAAGTCTATAATCCTACCACAAGCAATCAAGCTCCAATCTTCATAATTTCAAGTGATAAATGCATAAAATCAACCCCACATCGTCATCTATATATCATATAATCCCATGGAATGAAATAACCATAACCCTAGTTTTATATATAAATTTTAAGAAATTATGTATGCTTCCATCTCTACCTTGAATGAAAGAAGGAGAAGAAAGGATGAAGAAATGATGAAGATGATGTCCCAAGACTTCCAATTCCTCAAAGATTTTGGCAAGAAATGATGAAAATCTCCTTTTTCCTCCTTGGAGATTTGGCTCGGTAGAGAGAAGAAAGAATGGATGATGATTCTTGATGAAAATGAAAAATGAAAATGAAGAGCAAGGAAGAGATGCATATATCGTTATATTTTTGGAAAAATGTGGTATTTGAGACTAAATCCTCTAAGTTCTATAAGTTATGCCATTAAGTATAGAAAGTTTGGAAAATGATCAATTAGGTGCAAGAATATATATGCAATTTAGTCCTTGGAATTTCAATGATGATCAATTAAGGACATATAAACAATTAAGGCACGTTCGGGACTTAATTCCCGTAACAATTAAATTCAAAAGTAATCACATTGAAATATAATTTATAAAATTTGTCACGAATTATAAGAATATAATAACCAAAAGAATTAAAATAATTCTAGCTCTTGGAAAATTCACACATGTCATGCGTACTTGGAAAGCCGGATATTGGGGCGTTACAATATAAGATCATAATACACTTAGGGATTTGTTGGATGAATTTTGATGGGTCAAGCATGATGTGTTCATTTCTTGGTGGTCTAAATGATATATTTGAACCATATACATGTTATTTGATAGCTTGGAGTTGATTTGTTGTCTTAGTTAGGTGTTTGAATGGCTTGGGAGCCATTCCCGCTAATCCCCTATTTTTCCCCTGCTATTTTTCGGATAGAACCTTCCCAAAAGACCGTTTGGGCTTCTAGTTATAGCACCAAACGCAAGTTTGGCACTGTTACAGGAGGTTTTCACACTCCCGTTTATGTTTTCAGACCAATTTTCAAATGGACGTTTATCCCTCATCTGAACTCCAAATGACCTGATTTTTGAAGACACGGAAACCTCTTGAAGTCCAGAACAAAGTCCAATTGGAATCATATCCATATATTTTCTATTTTGATAGTTAAAATCAATTATTTTAGGTGTTGCCACTTTCCCGACAAACTGCACTTGCCTAACTTCAAGCTTATGCCATTTTCTCCTCGCTTTGAACTAGATAACGAGCCATATATCCTCGGAAAGGTCTTTCTATCTAGTTTCATTCCTAATAAACAAAACTCAATTTCCACTTCTAGAATTAAAGATATTCCAGTTTTCCCTCAGCATGTACGTTTCCTAAAATTGTCCGTTTTTGCCAAACTTTACCAAAACCTTTCTTATTGCATTCCTTTCACTCTCTTGGCTCCCATATGTGATTTATATGAGTTATGTACTTGATTTATTGATAGTTATGATCTTATTTGATATTCCTTAATTATTATTGCATGACATATTGATCATGATCTTGCCGTGCGTCGTCAATGGTTCATGCGAGTCGTGTCTCACACACCTTTGCCCTTGCTACACAGATTTTCCTCCGGTTGACGAGGAGAAAGCTTCATAGTTATATTCTTATTGTTTTCCGGCACATGTGAGGTTTAATTTCTAGATATATAGAACCCATATAACCCTATGTGATGTTTTAAGTCAAAATGTATTTATATATATCTATAGTTTTCCAAACTCTATTGGTTTTCAACTGGTTTCACTGATTGAACTGACTGATTGATTGATTGATTATTTTGGTGAATAAAGCATGTTCACTTGGGCCCGAGGGTAGTGTATTGAGCCAACCGAGGAAGCAAGGGCCGACGGGTAACTCTTACACTATCCTCACAACTTTGGGACGCCCCCTGAACCCACTAGGAGATTAGTGGGGGGAAGGAGTCCCGGGCATAGGGACTCATGAACCCTATGCTCGCCGTTACTGGGTGGTGGGGCCATGCAATCCCACCATCACCGGAGGAAGAAGGATGGACGGAAATTGCTAATTGTGCACCGTAATTAACTGCTTGATCACCTAATCACCTAATAATTGATTGATTGTACACGGTCGGAGTAAGGTTGGAGAATTTCCCTCACTCGCCGGGCCACGAATTGATTGTATTGAATTGAAGGAATTAATAAATTGAATTGGTTGTAACCTCGGGCGATAGTATCTCTTATCTTACTAAATTGTATTGTTATTTTCCAATATTATTACCCGAGATTATAACTTTCATGTGTGTGCGCATATATTTATTTATAACCACTCGGTCAGTCCGTGTTGGACTGACACCTCAACTTTTCAGTTTTTGCAGGTTCGTGCTAGGCGGGAATTAGAGTTTAGCTTGTCTTTTATTCGGGTCTAGCTCTTCACCTCATATTTTTCATGTATTGATACTTGTTATTTTGTTGCAAGCCTTGTCTTATTTTATGTTGGAGACGATACTTTATTGATATGTAAATGTTGGTATCTATTAGTAAATATGTAAATATGGTACCTACAAGTATTGGATGTTATTGCTTCCACTTTTATTACTCTGAGTTGTTTGAATGGTTTGGGGTTAGTCCCACCTTGCTTTGTGGTCGTTTTTTTTATTGTCTCCCGTTCGCTATAGCTTTGGTTCATGTATGGATTGACCATTTCATATGTGGATCGAACTATAGTGCGGGTGATGTGGTGCCTAGCGTTCCGGGTGCTACACTTTAAGACAATCGGAGCAATTTCATCACTTTCTCTGATTTCCAAATTTGATACACTCGCCTTCCTGCTAAGTGCATAGGCGACCACGTTGGCTTTTCCCGGATGATACTTGATCGTACAATCATAATCTTTCAACTTTTCCATCCACCGTCGTTGCCTCATATTCAAGTCATTCTGCGTGAATAAATACTGGAGGCTCTTGTGGTCGGTGAAAATCTCAAAAGAAGTCCCGTAGAGGTAGTGTCTCCATTTCCCGAGAGCAAAGATCACGGCTGCGAGTTCCAGGTCGTGCGTAGGATAATTCTTTTCATAATCCTTTAATTTCCTGGAGGCATAAGCAATCACCTTTCCCTTCTCAGTCAACACACAACCTAAACCTTCCTTAGAAGCATCGGTATACACGGCATACTCCTATGAACCCTCGGGAAGTGCTAACACCGGATCTGACACCAACTTTTCTTTCAAAAAGTTCAAACTTTGATCACACTTCTCGTCCCAAACAAACTTGACATCTTTCTTTGTCAATCGGGTTAACGGTGCAACAATCTTAGAGAAATCCTGAACGAACCTTCTGTAATAACCGGCCAATCCCAAGAAGTTTCTAATCTCCGAAGTATTCTTTGGTTTTTCTCATTTAAGCACGGCCTCAATCTTCGAGGGATCGACTTCCAAACCTTTACCCGAAATCACATGTCCCAAGAATGCAACTCGATCGATCCAAAATTCACACTTACTGAATTTAGCAAACAACTGCTGCTCCTTCAAAGTCTGTAACACAAGCTTCAGATGTCTTGCGTGATCCTCGGCAGATTTGGAGAATACCAAAATGTCATCGATGAAGATTACCACAAACTTATCGAGGAAAGGCCTGAAAATCCGGTGCATCATATCCATGAAAGCTGCAGGGGCATTATTTAACCCAAATGGCATAACCACGAACTCGTAATGCCCGTACCGAGTATTGAATCCCGTCTTTGGAATATCCTCTGCCCGGATTCGCAGCTGGTAATACCCCTGTCTCAAATCCAATTTTTAGTAAACCTTGGAACCCTGAAGTATGTCGAATAACTCCTCGATATGTGGAATGGGATACTTGTTCTTGATAGTCATCCGGTTCAACTCCCGGTAATCGATGAAAATCCTTAAGGTTTCGTCCTTTTTCTTTACAAATAAGACCGGTGCTCCCCACGGTGAAGAACTCGGCCGGATGTACCCAACTTCCAATAACGCCTCAAGCTGAACCTTTAGCTCTTTCAACTCAGCTGGAGCCATCCGATATGGATTTTTTGAATACGGCTCTGCATTCAGATAAATATCAATCACAACCTCGATTTCTCGCCCGGGAGGCAAAGAATCCAATTTCTCTGGGAAGACCTCGGGAAATTCCTTCACCAATTTCGTGTCTTCCAACATCACCTGATCCTTAGGCTTATTCAAAATGTAGGCAACGAAGCCTATAGCCCCGTCTCTGACCAATTTCTGAGCCTCTGAGAATTAAAGTAGGGGTATTGTCTTCGAAGTCCAACCCGTAGTGACCTCTGAACCCAACTGTACTTTCTTGGTCCGGCAGTCTATTGTAGCACAGTGCCTGTACAACCAATCCATCCCCAGAATAGACCCATATCTTTCCATCGGCACAACAATGAAATCTGCCAAGAACTCTCGATCCTCAATCATCACCAGAATATCCCTGTAAACCTGATCCGTCTCTCTCCTACTACCAAAAGGAGAACTAACTACATAGCGCACAGAAGAACAGATAGCAGAAAAAGATAGAGTAATAGCAATGGAATGCGCAAGAAAGGAGTGTGTACCTCCTGGATCAAATAATGTATGGATGTTCATGCCATGGATGCATATAGTACCTTCTATAACAGCTGCGGGGTCAATCTCAGGATCCTGGTCCTCTCCAGCCAGTGCATAAGCTCGAGCTCTCACAAGTGGCCTCTGGCCTGCGGGTGGCGGATCCTGATGATCAGGACAACCATCAACCCGGTGCTCGTCACTCCCGTAGATCAAATACAAACCCAACCGGAGTCTGCAGTTATCATACGTATGTGTAGGAAGTCCACAAAATCTACAGCCCGGTCTCTGAGGTGGCTGTGGTGGTGCTGGAGCCCGTGGAGCCTTCTTAGGTGGTCCTGTTGCTTTAAGTTTCTTCCCGGAGTCCTTCGGTGCTGGAGGTGCAGAGTAAACCATAGGCCTCTTTCCTGAACTCGACCCCTGTCCTGATCTCGAGCCTAAAGCCTGTCCAGTGTGGGGAATAGGCCTTCTAGCAATGTCTGACTCCTCGACCTTCAAAGCTTTGGTGGTAGCTTTGGCCCAGGTGCTCGTGTTAGCCGCTTTCAAGGCATCCTGGATGTCTAGCCTGAGTCCTTGTACGAACTGCATCGCCTTGTGAAAGTCATCATTCGCTATGTTGGGTACATAGCGAGAAAGTCTCTCAAACTCAGCGATGTACTGGCCCACTGATCTCCCTCCTTGCTTTAACTCGGTAAACTCTCTCAACCTGTGAGTACGGGAAGCTGGAGGAATGAACTTGTTTCTGAACTCCCGTACAAAGACCTCCCACGTAATAGCTGTCCCGGCAGCCTCCAAGACTATCTGAGTGCTCTCCCACCAGGAGTAGGCCTCGCCCTGAATCAAAGTAAGGGTGCAGCGAGCTTTCTCCTGAGTATCAAAAGGAATGAGCTACTAAATCCTCTCGACCTCTTTCAACCACATCTCAGCCGGAATATCGTCGCCCTTATAGAACTTCGGGGGTTGCTGATTCTGAAACTCTCGTAGTATAGCAGAAATATGGTTCTCCTGGGGTGCTACGGGTGCTGGTGGTCCTGGAGGAACCATTTCTTGCAACCTATGATCGATCAGCCCTACCACAGCGTTCATGAAATCCTGGGGCTGTGCCTGAGCAGGTGGAGGAGGAGGTGATCTCTCAGGGCGATGATGGCGGCGATGATGATGCCTAGGGGATCGGTCACGGTGATGTCTGTCATGATCCATCCTCGAATCAAATCACTACACATGCGTGGTTGATTAATAAATGCAATCTGTGCAAATAATTCAATAATATCAATAAAGCACACCTTTAAAGAAGATCAAATAGCTCAAGTAATGAAAGAATGGAAGTAAATCACATAATTCAATTAAATGCGGACTCTCAAGTAACAAGTAATCCTATGCCGTGCGACCTAGACTCACTTGACACGACTCGAGAAACTCGGTTTTGCAACCGGGCTCTGATACCACCTGTAGATGTCGTACCCTAACCCCCAAGGCACTACATCCCCCGCACTATAGCCCAATCCACATACGAAATGGACAATCCGTACATAAACCGAAACTACAGCGAACGAGTGACAATCAAGAAAGAACGAGCTAGGTGGGACACTCCCCAACATACACAAACTAAGACATGAAATTAAAAGCGAAAGCATTTAGATTAATACGTATAGGTGCCATATTTACCAATATATATACACAGTAGGTACCAATATTAACTATCAATACATTATCATCTCTTATACAATATACATGGCCAAGTATCAAAATGTAGTAATAATGATCATAACGTGAGATGCCTAAAAGTTCTATACATGAAGATAGAATGCTAGACTCAGGAAAATGCAAGGCCTGACTCGACCCCCGCCTAGCACGACCGGGTACCTGAAAAGTGAAGTATCAGTCTACCGAAGACTGAGTGAGGGGCAATATATATATAACACACGTCACATGCAATTCATAATCCCGGGTGAAGACTTGGAAATAAAATAAGTATAAAGTTCAGGAATAGATTTTTCTTTACCCGAGATTACGACTATTCAATTTAACATGTTAACTTGATCATTTCATGAAGCATGTGGCCCCGACGAGTAAGGGCTAATCTCCAACCTTTCCACCAATCGTGAACAATACGTGCTTGCATGACTCATTCAATACGTGATCATACATTTCATTTAGTGTTCAAGTTGACATAATCATGATTAAAACATGCGATAACCCGAGGATAATCCGTGGTCCCGGATCCATCCCCAGTCTCCTTCTTCCTCCGGGTGATAGTGGGTTTGCAAGGCCCAACTATCGACGACATGGTGTACGTTGGGAACATGACTCCCACGTACGAAACTCCTTCCACCATCAATCTCCTAGTGGCTTCGAGGGTGATCCCAATGAGCTGAGGATAGTTCAAGAGTTACCCGTCAGCCCTTGCTTTCCCGGTTGGCTCAAGAAACTACCCTCCGGCCCAAGCGCAATCATGAACTCGCCAAAACATGCTTGAAATCATGAACAATCATGGCTTGCTTGCTTGAAAATGTTTATAGTTTGAAAACGTTTATAGATATAATAAGTTTTGGGCCGAAAATGTCACATAAAAGTTGTAAGGTTCTAAGTACCTAGAACAAAACCTCACCTTTGCTACAAAATAAAACAAGGATATGCTCTAGGGAGCCTGCTCCTCGTCCACGGCCTCGTGACCTGTGCAAACACGACGTGTATACGTGAGACATGACTCAAAATGGACCAAATAGGACGAACGACAAAAATGTAACGAGATGACGAGCAATGAACAATGTAGCATGATATTATCTTGTTTTGACATGTATTCAATCATATAATAGCAATTTGGGATCAAAGAATGCATTGGATCAAAACCCCAAAAATGAAATTTTATGCAGTAGCTTTTGCTCTGCCAGACGGTATGGGAATGGCTGTTCCGGCTTCCCTTTGAAAATGGAAAGGGCCGTTCCCGTGCCCCTTTAAAATGTGCCAACAACTTTTTAAAAATACCATGCACCTTTAATGGGAATGGCCCTTCCGGCATGCAGGCCAAAACGGGAACGGCCGTTCCCAGATTCGGCCGCCTAATTTAAATCAGAAGCGTGGGAACGACCATTCCCATAACGCACTAAGACGTGAAGGGCCGTTCCTAGCTCCTGCAACTGGAAAAACAAAGCAGAAGCAGGGCAACAACTGCGACAACAACATCAACATAAAGCTCAAAGTTTTAATCCCCAAAATTGCTTCTTTTCTGGAAATAAGCATGCATATAAGTTCATAGAAACATAAAACATGATATAAATCATCAACCATGCTTGATCCTTCATGTTTTTCCACTTTCAAGATCAAGTATAAATTCAATATATAATTCCATATTTTGCAAGAATTCATGAAATAAACCATGATATAGTCATGTAATCATGCTTTGAATAACAAATAATCCATTTAGGCCATAATTCCCAAACCCTATCCAATCCATACTTGAGCAAAAATCATCAACCATGCAAGTACCCACCTTGAAATGAAAAGAAATGAAGAAGAAAGATGATAAAGATGATCAAGCTCCAAACCTTCAAATATTTCTTGAAATTCTTGATGAAAAAGATGAAAATCTCTTCTTCCCTTTTTACTTGAAGAACCGAGAGCAAGAGGAATGGATATGTGGGTGAAATTTTGGATGAAATTGATCAAGGAAGCTTGAAGAAGCCATATACCGTGATTCATGGTTTTGAAATGTGAGAAATGCTTTTATTGCAATTTAGTCCTCCAAGTGTTCAAGTCATGCAATCAAGTATGTAGAGTTTTGAATATACTTAATTAAGTCCTTGGAAATTCATGTAATTTAGTCCCTAATGTAATACCCCGCTCGTCCTTCAAATAAGGTACGTTACTTTTAAACCTTTTTATGTGTTTAATTATGTGATTTTGTGCTTTGTGTGGCCCTACTTTGAACTCTTTAAGAGTTTAGGGGCTTGTTTGCAATTTTCTATTTTAAGGGGTTTTCCAGTCATTACTCGTTCGGTCGAGAGTTAGACCTTTTTGACCCCTGCTTTGCGTTCGGGGCATCGAAACGAGTCCGTAGACTCTAAGTTTGCCCCATTCTGACTTCGTCAGCCCGTTCTTCCGACCGTTTTTGTGTACGAGGACCCGAGATATATACCCCGGATCCTCGTTTTGTCTGCCAGAATTTCAGCTCCAGCTTCAGCCGTCTTTTTCCCGCGATCCGGCACTATTCATGCAGTGGAGGTGTGAAAACACACACATGTCCATTCTCGTTCGTTTCTCGATGAAATTCGACGTTTGAGTAGTGGAAATTTATCAACTCGATGAGCCCGACACGATGGTACAAGAATCATAGGGTGAAACTCAGCGGTGGTGGCGCTATGGCGATGTAGCGGCGGCAGAAAGGACATCCGCCATTTCGCCGCCTCTTCGCAGCGGTCTCCGACGACTTTTCTCAGACACGCGCCACCCCATCTGTTAGAAGACCTCGCGGCACAACTCCAGTTTCAACGGCGCGGCCAATGATGGCTGGACGGCACCGCACGGGCCACCTGAAGCTCGCGGCGGCGGTGGCGGTTACTGTAGCGGCGAGTTTTGCCGCCGTATTCCGATGGGGTTTGATGGTTTCCAAGGTTTTCGACCCTTCCGAGTTCATTTCCGGCCTCAGATTGGAGCGAATCGCGGCAGAAGTGGTGGTTCTGGCGTGGCAGTGGTGGCGCGGGTTTTGGCGGTGGTTTGAAGCTTTTTCGGCGATCTTTTAGCGACGGTTCCTTCGGAGAAGTTGTCTAACTCGACGAGATCGAGTTCTTCGTGTAGGTGGTGGCCTAAAAACCGGCCGACGGCGCGAACCGGTGGTGGACCGGCGGTCCAATTTTCCGGTGACTTTTTTGCCTTTAGGGTAGGGGGCTTTCGAATGACTCGCTACGGGCTTTCCAATGGTATGTTCGGATTTCATTTTCGTTTTAGGTTTGTGTTTAATTTTAGCTTTCGTCGTTGGGATTTAGTTCAGTTTTTCGTCAACGAAGTCCGACGTGTTTGGTATTTTCTGAAATTTGTTGAGGGTTTTTGTCGAGCAGGCCGAGGGGCATGTTTCTGTCCTTCCGGGGAATTTTCCGACCACCAGAGGTGGTGGTCCGGCGGCTGCACATGGCGGTTCGGTTGGTTCCGGTGGCGGCGTTCCGACGCCCTTCGGACAACAAGTTCCTTTCGTCGTGGTGAGTTCAACGCCACTTTTCATTCGTCAATCGGATGTCCGGTTGATTTGTTGTGATTTATTTTATGTATTCTGAAATATTTGGAATTAATTGTTTAATTGCAATAAATTGTGTATTGTTGCAATTGTCGATCAATATGTATGTCAACGGATATAAAATCATGTATTAAGTGAAATGTGATATGTATGAATATCTTGATCCGCAAATTGGACCCCGATATGTTGAATTCATCCTATTTGTTTAAGTTTGAAAGGGTGTATGTGTAATTTCATTAAACATATAAATTGTATGACTTCAATTAATTAATCCTTGTGGATTGATAAAACAAATATGCTAATTATGATTTCGATTAAGAGAAATTATTACGCCTAAGCTTGAAGCTTTTAATTAGTCTAATCACTTAAATTGAATTGGAATTTATTATTTGATATTAGAATTTGTTATGCAATTTATGATTTAGAAAGAATTGAATTAGTAAGTCTTGGATGATTTAATTTGAAACTTTGTAATTTAGGTTTAATTATTTAATTTAAAATAATCCTATTATGCGATATATGAATTGTATGAAACTTATATGATTAAATTAGAAACTTTTGCACGTAAGAAATAAGTTATTCGTACGAATATGAATTGTTATTTGATATATGAATTTATATGAAATAATATGACATGCATTGCCTTTCCATTTTGTTTGTTTAAATTAATTATGCATAAGAACATCTCTTGATCTACTTTATGAATATGTTGAGCCATGTGATATTTTATTTTGCAAGTAATTAGTATGAATGTGAAATCTGCTTATGTGATTGCATTTCTTAAGTACTTGAGCATGTGTCATGCATCTTTATATGGTTGTCTGAGTCTGAGTCTGAGTTCTGTACTGTATTTTGTGTGTTGAGTTGGTACAGGTGCACCCGGGGTGGTGACTTGTGGTCGTGCAGGATCGGGGGTGGACCATTTGCTTTGGGTTTGGCTTTGTCTGGTACCAAGTGAGGGTGTTTTCGTTCTAGTTACATACTAAACCCTAGAACCCTTATGTGACAAGTTTTGGCCAAAACCTTATGTATGTATATATATATGTTATTTTCAAAGTGGAGTCATCAAGTAAATTATTATCGAGAATGTATATATATATGTTATTTTCTTATGAACTGAAATGTTTGGGCGAGATTGCATGTATGTTATGTTCACGGGCCCAGGAATTTAGTACTTGTGGCTATCCGGGGACGCAAGGGCCGACAGTGATCCCATGTGCTGATTCCATTTATATTTAACGACGAAACGGATCTCGTTAGGAGTTTTGACGAGAAAATGCTAGTCGGGCTTTTGAGGATTCGTGTACCTCACTAGCCATTATGCATGAGGTGGCCGGGTCTTGCTAACCCTTCCACCACCCGGAGGAAGAAGGTTGAAACTTATTTTATGATTATGTTTATGTTATGATATGGTTAGGCACCGTGCGGGAAGGCCGGGATACGGATTGCCCAAACGATTATATCTTATGTTACATGACTTGCATGTACTATGATATATTGCATGATCACGTATTCAAATGTATTATTGCTATTTGTCGTACACGATCGGAGTTTGGTTGGAGATGATGCACGCTCACTCGCCGATTCTTTATGTTTATGTATGAATTATGAACTTAATGAATTTAATATGATTTGTCGTAAAGTCCGAGCATTGCTTAGTTATTCTCTTTCCCTCTTGGAAACTAACTTTAAATAAAACTTTGCTCGGAATTTATGACTTGCATGTGCATGTTTTTATATATATTTATCACTCCTGCTCGCTTAGTCTTCTAGAGACTGACCGTCCCCCTTCTTTTCCACTTTTTAGTTCTTGCAGGTTTGAGCTAGGCGGCTTTGAGTCGGGTCTGTCGAGTCTGTGTCGGTCTGTTCGATTTGTTAAGTACTTTGTTTGGATTTGTGAAGGAAACTACGTAAATGATATGTATATATTATGCAGGTTGTTACTTATGATTTGGATGTATGAATTTCGGGACAGGTTAGGACAGGTGCTCGGTTTAGATGAACCCGTTTTGATTATATGCTTGATCGGGACAGGTTCTAGGGCAGTTGAACCCGTTTAGTTAATGTTGAGTTACTTTTTGAAATATATGAATTATGATTGCTGATTAAAGTTTTTGAGAATTCATATTTTGTATCGCTTCCGCATTCAGGTTTTGCATAATTACATTTATACAGGGTTTAGGTACCGCCTAGCCTAGGTTGGTTTTACGTTTGTCACCCGTTCGCTGTGGCTTGGTGCGTGTGCAGACTTTCCATTTCGTACACGTTTCGGGTCATAGTGCGGTGGTGTGGTGCCCCACCGCTTGGGGTGCTACACCTAAAGTTTAAAGAAAAAATGATCAAGTAGGGACAATTTTGTAATTAAAGCACTCCCGGTAATTATTTCACGCAATAAATATTTTTCCGTGACTTGAAATAATTTTTCAATAATATGAAATCATATATTTCACATAAATAATGTATCCTGAATTTTATAAAAATATGTAATGTTATGGAGGAAAAATATAAGAATTAAAGGCTTAAAATAAATCCTACACTCAAAATCTAACACGTGGCGTGTTTACCTGTTCATCCGAAACCGGGGCGTTACATCACATGTGACTATACTATTATATTTATATAATAAATACGTGCTTATAAGATACGTTTATGATCTTGTTATAAGATTAAGTGTTTTGAACTATATGTACGAGCATATATGAGCTTGAAATGTTTTGCAACGAGGCTATGCTGCAAACCGTGTGTATTCAAGCTAGTTAAGGATTAGGATGACACAGAGAGGAACGTCTATCGCATATGCTAAGTTGCAAGGTAAGGTATGCTCTGATAAGGTACGTAATTTTTGTATGTAGCGTGTTTTGGTATTGTGTTCGTAATGGTTTACTTTAGCCCCCCCTCCCCCCCGAGACGTGAGTAAGGGAGACCCGGGATGACCATGGGGTCTTCGGTTACGACCCCTATGAACGCTCTTATTTGAAGTACTCAAGTGCGACTCGTGAAGGTTGAGAAGGCGTGATGCTTTAAACCCTCAGTGGACAACTGGGAAAGGCACAACGTGGATTAGCTACCGCGTGTGTTTTTGGTAATGGTAACGGTAATGTGTAGTGAGGACTTACTCCCCAAACTACATCGTTGATGGGGAAGGATTGTTTATGATTTTTGCTTTACAGTTGTTTTTCTATTAAGAGTTGGGGAGTTCGAGTAAGACCCGTGCTCGACGGGTATAAGAATCAATTTGATATGTTGATTATGAAACGGGATAGAAGCTTTCCTTTAAATTATAATACGAATACGTTAAATTTTTATGTTTGATAAGTATAAGTTTAAGTTTGATTCGAAAATGACTTTAGTATGCAAAACCCTATCCCGGTCCATAGTCTTTTGTTTATTACGTGATTTGCTCTATTTGCATACCTATGTGGGTGTACGTTAGCCCCCCTCACTTAGTCGGTGGACTGACCCTCTCCTTTCATGTAGCACCCCTACACCGGTAGATGCCACACCCCCGCACTACAGGTCGATTCACACACGAAATTGATAGTTCGTACATGAACCAACCTGTAGCGAACGGGTGACAATAAAAATAAAATGACAACTAGCTAGGCTGGACTGTAGCACCCCTACACGTGGAGATGCCACACCCCCGCACTACAGGCCGATCCACCCACGAAATGGATAGTCCGTACATGAACCAACCTGCAGCGAACGGGTGACAATAAAATAAAAAGACAAGCTAGGCGGGACTAACTTATACATGCAACAAAATTAAGTGGAAGCATAATCGATCAACTTGCAATTATAACTATTAAACATGCTATGACATTGATTATTCATCACATAACTCGTATACTTGTTCGTATATCAATACGTTATCATCTCCGAATATATAACAATAACATTAACCATAACTCTGCATGCAACAATAAATAACCAAATACACGGGCCATGTTTGACTAAACTACATGAACTGGACTCGACTCGACTCCCGCCTAGCGTGCACCTGCAATAACCTGAAAGGTGGAGGCGTCAGTCTGTGAAGACCGAGTGAGGGGCTTAAATAAATATTAGCACAGATAACATGCAAGCTATATTCTCGGGTAAAGGTTTAGAAAGATAAGTATATAAGTTCAATAAAGAGATCTCCTCGCCCGAGAATACAACTACCAATATTAATTACTTGATCATTTTCATGCAATCAATACATGGTGTAACGCCCCGGTTTTACCATTCAATCATTATGGGATATTATATGTTACATTATATTAAATTTCACAACATTGTATGTAATATATTTTTATGCATTTATATGAATTATCATTAACGTGGAATTTACGTGAATTAATTGCTAACGTGCATAATTGTTATTATGTGACTTTACTTGATCATTTCATAAATATGTGGATTGAATTGCATTAACATGAATGGATTCAATCGATTAATTTCCATGAAGTGAAACTTGATTGCATCCATTCAAATACTCCAAGGACTAAGTTGCAAAAATGGTTGAGTCATCATAATTGTTGGAAGACTTTGGAAATATCTATACTTCTTAGCTCTCTTATTTCATTCATCATTTTAGACATAAGAGAATTACACACACACACCATATTCCGTTTTTTACACCTCAAGAAGGGAAGAAGGATTGCATCTCATAATTCAAGCTAAAATTGTGGAGGATTTTTGGAGTTAAGATCATCAACAACATCATATCTTCATCTCATCTACTCTCTCTTGAGAATCAAGGTAGAACTTGAAGGATTTATGGAATTCTTGAAATCATGATTGAGTAGGGTTCATGGATTATTTGATGAATTATTGTAATATGTGAGTTAGGAGCATGATTAGGATGATTAGAATGGAAGTTTGCATAAATATATGGAATTTCATGGAAGTTAGAAGCATGAGGCTATATATGGGGTTTTAATGATGATTTTTGATGCCTTGATGTATAATCTTGGTTGGATGGTTGAATAAGTGAAGAATAGTGTATATTTGATGTGTTAAATTAGTTGTGATGGATTGAATGGGAATTGGTTGTGGTTTTGTGGTGTTTTGTCTCGGAAATCCCCTATTTTCCCCTGTTTTGCTGCTGCTGCTGCGTAACGGGTCGCGAACGCGATTGAAAATAGGCCAAAATTGGTCGCGCCCGCAACCCCATTTTAGCCAAGTTTCGAATTTTGAAAAATTGGAGAAAATTCGGCCAAAAATACTTGGTCGCGGCCGCGACCATTTTCTGAAGAGCGACCCCTCCAGAAACTGCATTTTGTCCAACTTCAAACCAACGCCATTTTCACCTCCGTTTGAATTAGAAAACGTTCCATATAGCGTTGGAAAGGTCTTTGTGTCTAGTTTCAGATCCAATAAAGAAAAGTCAATTCCCATTTCTAGAATTAAAGATATTCCAGTTTTCCCTCAACATGTACATTTTCTAAAATTTTACGTTTTTGCTAAACTTCACCAAAACCTTTCATATTGCATTCTTTTCACTTCTTTGGTTCTCGTATGTGACCTATATGAGTTATAGACTTGGTTTAGTGATAATTATTCTCATAATTAAAATTTCTTGATTGTTATTGCGTGACATATTGATTAGGACATTGCCGTGCATCTTAAGTGGTTCATTTGAGTCGTGTCTCAAGAACCCTTGTCCTTTTTGCACAGATTTCCTTCCCGTTGATGAGGAGCACGCACCATAGTTATATCCTTGTTTTGATCATCGCAGGTGAGGTTTAATTTCTAGATATATAGAACCCTAAAACCCTACTAGATGTTTCAGCCCAAATGTATCTCTATATCTATAGTTTTCCCAAACTTTAATTACTTGAAAATTGATCGATTGTAGTTGCTTTTGTATTGACCGATTGTTATCGTATTTAATTGATTGATTATGTTTTGGCGAGTAAAGCATGTTCACTTTGGGCCCGAGGGTAGTGTATGGAGTCACCTGGGAAAGCAAGGGCTGGCGGGTAATCTGTACACCATCCTCATCGTTTTGGGATCCCTTCTGAATCCACTAGGAGGTTTGGTGGAGGAAGAATATTCCGTGCGTGGGAGACATGTTCCTAACGCACACCGTTATTGGATGGCGGGGCCTTGCAATCCCCCATCAACCGGAGGAAGAAGGAGACTGGGGATGGGTCCGGTACCACGGATTGTCCTCGGGTTATTGTCATGATTGCACTTATTGATTGTCTTGTTTGAATGCAATATGCACGAATGCACAATAATTGAACTGCATGATCACCTATTGATTAATAAAGCAAGCACGAATTGTACACAATCGGAGTAAGGTTCGAGAATTGCCCTCACTCGCCGGGCCACTGATTGAAATGAATTGTAATTGATTGTATTGTTAAATTCGGTAGTTGTAATCTCGGGCGAAGATTATTTCTTTTATTAATTTATATTGTTTCAACTGTAAAAGACTTTACCTGAGATTATAGCTTGCATGATACGTGCGCTAATATTTATTTAAACCCCTCACTCAGTCGTGGTAGACTGACAACTCACAATTTTCAGGTCGTGCAGATCTAGTGCTAGGCGGGGTTGAGTCCATTTTACAGCTTTTGGGAGTCTAGCATTGATCTTTCATTGTAATGCATGTCTTGAATGTTTATAAATTTTGGGAGTATGTATTGGTACCTATATGTATATTTTGTACTAGTATACTTGCAACTTGAATCCTTGGTGAGGTGCATATTAAATGAGAACATAGAATAAGTGGTGGTACGAAGGTATAGTTCTATGCTTCCGCTTTTATTCTGAATTGTTGTATTATTTGAGGGTATCTCGCCTAGCTAGTGCAGGTTTTTTTTATTGTCACCCGTTCGCCATGAGTCCGGTTCATATATGGACTACCCATTTCATGTGTGAGCTAGACTTATGGTGCAGGGGTGTGGCATCTCGGCGTTCCGGGTGCTACATCTGAAGTGGTATTAGAGCCCCTGTTGCAAAACCGAGGTTCTAGTATCGTGTCTCGTGAGTGTAGGTCGAACGGCATAGGATTAATTGATAATTTTCGAGTCCTGCCTCTTAGTTGGAATTACTTGAACTTATTTGAACTTACCTGAACACCCTTGAGCTACTTGATAACTTGTACTTGTAGTGATTCTTGGCCTTAATTGTTGATGGATTGATTGCATGTTGCTTGAATTTTATATGTCCAATGTGTTTTAATTTTTATTTTGTTGAATTATTTGCCACATTCTGCATCAAATCTGTGTCTTTGGCATCAATTATTTGTCATGAGAATGTATTAACTTCATGCATTTATATTTGAGACGAGTTGTGATTATAGGTTATAAAGATCATGTCAAACCACGGCCAATTTGTACAACAACATTAATTACTGCAAGTCATTCTCTAGCTTTGAAGTTACAAGGAATGCAACGAAAGCTATATAAAAGAGTTGGGAGTCATGGTTTTCTTGATGGAGGTATGATTCGAAGGTGAGGATTCGGAATAAAAGGTTTGAATTATGGAATGATTTACAAGTTCTAAGGACTAACCATGAATCCTGTTAGAGCCTTAATTTTGGAAGTGTTGGTGATGACTGGAGGGAATTTGAGGCAGAAGAAGGGGTAAATTTAGAAATTTTATGGTCCGAAAGAGGAAGTAAATGATTTAAAGGGAGATGAGCTTGTCAATGGGTTCAAGATAAGGGAAGGTCTAGCACCAAAGGTTGGATTTTTGGATAGTTTGGAGCTTATTTTCCATACCCAAGTTGAATGGTCATGTTGAGAGGGTGAAGTGGAAGTAACTTACAAGATCTAGTGAGGTTAAGGGATAATCAAGGAAGATAATGATTCAAGGTTCGGATGTGTAACTGAATTAAGGATTTCTGTTTGTTGGAACTAAAATTCAAGTATGAGAGGAAAGTAACTCAAATGATTTGGGTCAAGGTCGAAATTTGGGGATTAAGTTTCGGAATGAATTGAGACATTTTCGACCTTGGAACAAGATTTGGATTAACTTGGAAAAAATTAGGAAATTACGCCATTTTGGGCTTCTACAGACAAATTAAAAGGATTGAACAACGAGGTAATTGACGTAGAACTACAAGAGTCGAAATATGTGGATTTCGGGTTAAGAAGGCAGTCGGATAGGAAGAGTAAAGAGAACAACTAAAATGGAGATTGCTAGTTCGTGGTAAATGAAAGTACTAAAGATTCTATTGTCGGTCGGATGGAGTTTATTCTTCATATCCAAGCTTAATTATCATGTGTTGCGGTTGAATTGGGAGATATGGAACAACAAATGGAAACGGTAAGGAACGATAAAGGACTTTTGAAGAAAATTATATGTTCAAGGTGTAGGCAAGCCAGAAAATAAGTCCCAAAGAAAAGATTTAGAGGATTTCAATCAAGGCGGCGACTAGATGAATTCGTGATTATAATTGGAGCCTAGCCTTCAAGAGAAATTAGGATATTAACTTCATTGGTGCAGAAGGATCTAAGTTCGGGAGTCGTCATTGTGGTTTATACGGTTATATAAGCTGATACAAGAAACTTTGATTAAGGAAATACTTATTGTGAAAATCCAAGCAATACTGAAGATCGATACTTGGAAAGGAACTTGGGTTCAAGAACTTTCAATTCCGAGCTATGGAGGGGTACAAGTTGGTGTTAGGAAATCTAGAGATTTAGAAGACTGTGGGTAATAAGAAATGACTAACAAATGCAAGGCAAGCTTGTAATTCAACAAACATGGAACGAGTGCCAAGCTAAAGGACGTAACTACGGTGACAGGTTCAATGCATCCATGAGCATGTGCATCATATATTGTTTAAATTATTTATATTTCTTTAATTATATATGAATTCTTAATTGAGCTTAATTACTCCAACGTGTATATTTTATTACTTACAATTGTGGCGCATGCATTAGCATATTAACCCGACATGCATTGTTAAGTGTCTACTTGATAGGAACTCTCCCCACCTCACGTATCAAGTATTACGTCAACTGAGACACACCTGAATTATGAGAAGGAAAATAATTGGATAGCAAAGTATGGACCAAAAAACGGAAAGAGCTATTGAGAGGCCGGGAAAAGTAACTGGAAGTTGGAATGGAGGAAATGGGTCATTATTCCTACTAATCGCTTCAAAGGTAAACGTTAGAAACTTTTTGGACAAGAGGCATGATTGGAATTATTTATACCAAGTAAGCTAAATTTAAAGAATCAAGAATCTTTAAAGTAAGAGGCGATGTTAGGAACAAACAACTAAGTACAGGCGTTCTTAAGGGGGAGAGTTGAGCAGAGGATGACTTCAAATTTATGGATTGACTCAAATGGATTACTTTCAAAATAAGTAACAACGTTGCAAGAATCACCAACAACGGGATCTCTTGAAGATGGTAAAAAGGGGAAGAATTAGAAGACCTTGGTACTTGATGACTTCAAGATTTGGTTGAGAAGGTCTCGTGAGATTAATTTTAGAAAAGGCTAAGTACTTCAAGAACCAGATGGAGCATTCAAGCAATGGTGGAGATTTTGTACTCAGATCAATTTCAAACCGAGAAGGATGAAGCTTCAAGAAAAATTGGAGGAAGTGAGTAAATTAAGAGATGAAGTTATATATATATATATATTCAAAGATTGCTTGGGAATTGACTTAACAAGGTGGGCCAAAGGATTAGTGAGGGTAACTTTGAGGGCAAAATCAACATCGTTAGTTTTCTTTCGAGATCCATACAAAGTCAATCTTTCAAGGGTGCAAGGATCTTGATGTGCAACGTGTATTCAGCCTTAAGGAATTCTAAGAATTGGAGAGGAGAATGTTAGTTGAGGAAAGCATAATATGAATAAGATGGATTACCGGTTCGTTGAATTTTTCCCGAAGGAACCAGAAAAACTATGCGGGTTAAAAGACTAGACTTTGAGCTATTAAATGAATACCTCGAGCATCCGAGAAGGTTGATTATAAAGTGTGATGGAGATGGGGTATGATTATGAAAAAGAACGAGTTAGTTGGGTTCAAATAAAGCATACACTTAAGAATTAAAATTTTCGGATCGTGGTGTTAGATAAAGTAAAGGACTTGATCACGGGTTGAAGGCCGAGTAATCACGAAAATATTTATATTCACACAGGCCATTTCGGGGCAAGATATTGTGCTTAGAAGATGGATCGTGGAATAGAGACCGGGTGGTTATTAGAGTGTCGAATACACTGGGAAGTTTTGAGCACAAACTAAAGAATGAAAGCTCAATTAGGAATTTTGGACCGTGGTACCAGTTAGGATAGGAGAAATTGATCATGGAAGTAGGATTGAATTGTCATTTAAGTATTAGATCGTGAGGATTTCAATGTTCAATGCTCTGGGTGGAGGAATCTCCAACATCAAAACAAATGTTGAACGGATCACTATCATGGAAAATTCCCTAACAATGGTGAACGGTGCACTTAATCATGCATATCATATGGATCATGAATTTTATTGTTGTTGTATTTGACTTCTTGTTAATTGCAATTTGGTGGTATATAAGGGTTAGTTATGTGATTAACGTGATGCTACTTGCTCTATGTGACATTTATGCAAGTGTTTCTACATTTTATTTTCTTGATTCGTTGTTTTGGTGTGTGTTGAGAGACGGGGTCCTCTCATTTCTTGTTGAGAGACGGGGTGCTCTCTTTTCGTGATAGAGGGACGGGGTTCTCTCCCTACATGCTTGAGAGACGGGGTTCTCTCTTTACTTGTTTGAGAAACGGGGTTTTCTCATTGCTTGTGCAAGAGACGGGGCTCTCTTGTTGTTGTACATCATTTTAAAACTCGGCAGTGGACCTGGGGACCAGGTCCTCTTAAGGGGGGGAGAATTGTAACGCCCAGGTTTTTCCATTCAATCATTATGGGATATTATATGTTACATTATATTAAATTTCACAACATTGTATGTAATATATTTTTATGCATTTACATGAATTATCATTAACGTGGAATTTACGTGAATTAATTGCTAACGTGCATAGTTGTTATTATGTGACTTTATTTGATCATTTCTTAAATATGTGGATTGAATTGAATTAACATGAATGGATTCAATAGATTAATTTCCATGAAGTGAAACTTGATTGAATCCATTCAAATACTCCAAGGACTAAGTTGCAAAAATGGTTGAGTCATCATAATTGTTGGAAGACTTTGGAAATATCTATACATCTTAGCTCTCTTATTTCATTCATCATTTTGGACATAAGAGAATTATACACACACACCATATTCCATTTTTTACACCTCAAGAAGGGAAGAAGGATTGCATCTCATAATTCAAGCTAAAATTGTGGAGGATTTTTTGAGTTAAGATCATCAACAACATCATATCTTCATCTCATCTACTCTCTCTTAAGAATCAAGGTAGAACTTGAAGGATTTATGGAATTCTTGAAATCTTGATTGAGTAGGGTTCGTGGATTATTTGATCAATTCTTGCAATATGTGAGTTAGGAGCATGATTAGGATGATTAGAATGGAAGTTTGCATAAATATATGGAATTTCATGGAAGTTGGAAGCATGAGGCTTTATATGGGGTTTTAATGATGATTTTTGATGCCTTGATGTATAATTCTTGGTTGGATGGTTGAATAAGTGAAGAATAGTGTATATTTGATGTGTTAAATTAGTTGTGATGGATTGAATGGGAATTGGTTGTGGTTTTGTGGTGTTTTGTCTCGGAAATCCTCTGTTTTCCCCTGTTTTGCTGCTGCTGCGTAACGGGTCGCGACCGCGACTGAAAATAGGCCAAAATTGGTCGCGCTCGCGACCCCATTTTAGCCAAGTTTGGAGTTTTGAAAAATTGGAGAAAATTCGGCCAAAAATACTTGGTCGCGGCCGCGACCATTTTGTGAAGGTTTTTGGTCGCGCCCGCGACCTCTCCAGAAACTGCATTTTGTCCAACTTCAAACCAACGCCATTTTCACCTCCGTTTGAATTAGAAAACGTTCCATATAGCGTTGGAAAGGTATTTGTGTCTAGTTTCATATCCAATAAATAAAACTCAATTCCCATTTCTAGAATTAAATATATTCCAGTTTTCCCTCAACATGTACATTTTCTAAAATTGTCCGTTTTTGCTAAACTTCACCAAAACCTTTCATATTGCATTCTTTTCACTTCTTTGGTTCTCGTATGTGACCTATATGAGTTATAAACTTGGTTTAGTGATAATTATTCTCATAATTAACATTGCTTGAATGTTATTGCGTGACATATTGATTAGGACATTACCGTGCGTCTTAAGTGGTTCATTTGAGTCGTGTCTCACGAACCCTTGTCCTTATTGCACAGATTTCCTTCCCGTTGATGAGGAGCACGCACCATAGTTATATCCTTGTTTTGATCATCACAGGTGAGGTTTAATTTCTAGATATATAGAACCCTAAAACCCTACTTGATGTTTCAGCCAAAATGTATCTCTATATCTATAGTTTTCCCAAACTTTAATTACTTCAAAATTGATCGATTGTAATTGCTATTGTATTGACCGATTGTTATCGTATTGAATTGATTGATTATGTTTTGGCGAGTAAAACCTGTTTACTTTGGGCCCGAGGGTAGTGTATGGAGTCACCTGGGAAAGCAAGGGCTGGCGGGTAATCTGTACACTATCCTCATGGTTTTGGGATCCCTTCTGAATCCACTAAGAGGTTTGGTGGAGGAAGAATATTCCGTGCTTGGGAGTCATGTTCCTAACGCACACCGTTATTGGATGGCGGGGCCTTGTAATCCCCCATCAACCGGAGGAAGAAGGAGACTGGGGATGGGTCCGGCACCACGGATTGTCCTCGGGTTATTGCCATGATTGCACTTATTGATTGTCTTGCTTGAATACAATATGCACGAATGCACAATAATTGAACTACACGATCACCTATTGATTAATAAAGCAAGCACGAATTGTACACAGTCGGAGTAAGGTTGGAGAATTGCCCTCACTCGCCGGGCCACTGGTTGAAATGAATTGTAATTGATTGTATTGTTAAATTGGGTAGTTGTAATCTCGGGCGAAGATTATTTCTTTTATTAATTTATATTATTTCAACTGTAAAAGAATTTACCCGAGATTATAGCTTGCATGATACGCGCGCTAATATTTATTTAAACCCCTCACTCAGTCGTGGTAGACTGACAACTCACAATTTTCAGGTCGTGCAGATCGAGTGCTAGGCGGGGTTGAGTCCATTTTACAGCTTTTGGGAGTCTAGCATTGATCTTTCATTGTAATGCATGTCTTGAATGTTTATAAATTTTGGGAGTATGTATTGGTCCCTATATGTATATTTTGTACTAGTATACTTGCAACTTAAATCCTTGGTGAGGTGCATATTAAATGAGAACATAGAATAAGTAGTGGTATGAAGGTATAGTTCTATGCTTCCGCTTTTATTTTGAATAGTTGTATTATTTGAGGGTATCCCGCCTAGCTAGTTCAGGTTTTTTTTATTATCACCCGTTCGCCATGAGTCGGGTTCATATATGGACTACCCATTTCATGTGTGAGCTAGACTTATGGTGCGGGGGTGTGGCATCTAGGCGTTCCGGGTGCTACACATGGCCCCGGCGAGTGAGGGCAGTCTCCAACCTTACTCTAATTGTACATGAAACATGCTTGCTTCATTGTTAGTCACTAGGTGATCATGCAATTCAATAATCGTGCAATTCTGCGATAGTGTAATCAAGTAACAAGTTCAAGGAATGAAAATCATGCAATAACCCGAGGACAATCCGTGGTGCGGGACCCGTCCCCAGTCTCCTTCTCCCTCCAATGATGAGAAGGTAGCTAGCCTTCACCATCCACGACGTGTTGAGCAGAGGGTACATGAATCCCTAAGCCCGGAACTCCTTCCTCCACTAATCTCCTAGCGGATTCAGGGGTCATCCCAATGTGGTGAGGATAGACCGAGAGTTACCCGTCAGCCCTTGCTTTCCCGGTTGGCTCAAGCCACTACCCTCGGGCCCAACGTGAACGGTCATGCTTACTCGCCTAACATGCTTGATTCTTGACAGTAACATGACTTGCTTGCTTTCTTTTCATGAACATGACTTGCTTGAAATGGTAAGTGATTTCATGTAAAATTATAGATATAGATACCTTTTGGCCGAAAGATGATATAAGGGATATACGGGTTCAATATAGCTAGCAATTAAACCTCACCTGATAGGCGACACAATGACTCGGGGAAGCGTGAACGTGCTCACGGTCAATAATCTCCGCCCAGGAGAAGAGCTGGACTGAAAACAAAACATACGTGCATACGTGAGACAATACTCGACAATGGTACCAAATATGATGCATGGCATGATCACATAACGAGATATCGTCCAATGAACAATGTAGCATATAATTATCAGGTTATGACATGTAATTGATCATATAATCACAATTTGGGGTCAAATAAACCATTGGAATCAAATCCCAAAAATCCATTTTTATGCAAAAACATTCTACCTCTCTAGGGGTCTGGGAATGCCCGTTCCGGCCGTTAGTTTAAAATGGGAAGGGGCGTTCCCAGCTCCCCGAAGATGGGAACGGCCGTTCCGGCTTACAAGCCAAAACGGGAAGGGTCGTTCCAGTCCTCGCCGCCATGCACACAATTCAAATATATGGGAACCACCGGTTTGGTTTCGTGCAACGCCCTCGCAGTTCCCCAACTACAAAGGGAACGGGGAGGGTCGTTCCCGTTACTTAGAAGACACAGAAGCAGGGGAAGCTATGAACCAACATCTAACCTCAACAAAACTCATATAACTTAATCCCATATATTATAATTCATGAAATGAAATATGTATAAATGCTTAAAGTGCAATAAGACCCAAGATAAACACTTGTTTCATGCCTTGATCATCACGATCATTATTTCATGCTCAAATATCAATTTAGCATACAACTCCATAATCTTCAAGATTTAGGCATGAAATTCAAGGCTAAAGCTTAGAATCATAATCCTAACATCATGTAAACAAGTGATCACATGGAAATCATAACCCTAGCTTCAAGAATTGTTATTAAGAAATCGCATATATGCTCATATATACCTTGAGGTGAAAATAAATGGAAAAGGATGATGAAAGATGATACTTGAGCCTTAATCATGAAATTGTTTAGCAAATTCTAGCTTGAAGATGATGATTTTCTCCTTCCCTCTCCATGGTGTTGGTTCGGTGGAGGTAAGAAGCAAATATGGGAGATGATTTGATGAAATGAAATGAAGTTTGTGGAAGGGATGCATATACTGTGATATATCAAGGAAAATATGTTATTTGCAACTAAATCCTCCAAGTATACAAGTCATGCAATTAAGGATGCAAAGTTTGCAAATTGATCAATTTAGTCCAATAATGTTTTCATGCAATTTGGTCCTTTAATTTGAATAAATGTCAATTAAGGACAATTAAGCAAATAATTTAAGTCTGGGAATTATTTCACGTAACAATTGAATTCAATATGTAACATAAGTCTCAAGTTGACACATTTTTCACACAATCAAGTTAAAATACAATTTGTAAAAATTAACTAAAATTAATATGAATTGAATAACTAAAATAATAAAATAAAATCCTAACGCTCGAAACTCACACGTGTCGAGCGTACCTGACATCCGAAAATTGGGGCGTTACAACTCTCTCCCCCTTAAGGGAATCCGTCCTCGGATTCATTGTCCTGAATTCCTAGAATTTAATTGGCTCTTACGTGTTCATCCCGCGCGGGTTAGCTACTCCCCGTCAGGGATTAGTCCGAAAGAGATCTTCAATTCACAAGGTCTTCCAATGTGTGAAATCACGACCCTTGACTTTCCGGAGCCTAAACACTCGTAAGGAAATCTAACCTTCTACTAAAACAAGTTGACAAGTAACTGAAATAATGAGAGTGCCCCGTCTCTCAAACAACTAACGAGAGAACCCCGTCTCTCGAGCAAGAAACAAGACAACCCTGTCTCTTGACAACCCTGAGAGAATCCCCGTCTCTCACGCACACAAAATAAAATTTAAGCAAGCACTTAGATACACATTTACAATTAACTCACAAGAACCAAGTAGAAATATCAGTTGTGCAACTTACTGTTCACAGAAAACAATTAATAGTATACAAGGAATCATATACAAGAATAACAAAATAATAATAAACAAATAATAATAAAATAATGGAGCATGTGGTATGCATGATTAAGTGTACCGTTCACCAAGGATTGAAGTTCTTGCACTGAAACAATTCGGCTGAATACTTGGTTCTTTAGTTGAGATTTTCTCGCGTTGTACCGCTACGGTTCGATATTCCCATTCTTGATAGTCATCTTAGCTCCAGTGCTATTTTCTAACATAATCCATAAATCATCATTAATCACCACATCTTCATACCCGTTTTAACCTCAGATTTACCGGTTGCACCCTTCTTAAATTAATTACCATATTTACTTTCGGGTTTTGGAATTGAAAACAACACTGTGTTCCTTGTCATGGAGTGGTTGTATATTTATGCTTAGAAGACTGGCTTTGTGCTCCAAGCAAGCTCTTATCCGACAAACAGAGAGAACAGGTTTTACTATCTCCTCAGCCTCTTGAATCAAAGTAAAACATTTTCCTGAAGCAAAGATCTTAAACTCTTTGTTTTGAAATTCGAAAGTTGAGCTCCTATTCCATTATAAGATAACTCAACGAAACCATTAATACCATTATGACCTTTGGTTCCACAACTATTTTTAGTCGAGTTGTTTACCCTGTCCATTTTATGAAGGTTTCCATTTCCTTCGATGTTTTGGTTTGGAAAGAAACATCAATTTCGCTGCAACTGGTATATTATAGAGGCGACGCCGACAGCACGAATGAAAGGGCGATGCACAGTTACAGACATCTCTAGGGTATAAATAACAACTTCATAAGAAAACTCTTGCCGGAGTCGACCTATTAAAACTTGGAATTGGTTCCAAGTATTAACCAAGTTGCATCCTTTTCTATTTACTGAGTCAACTGATATCCTGAGACTATCAGAGGATTATAAACGGTGTACCCACATCCTTCGGAAGGGTGATAAGGCGAAGGTACTGTCGATGATGGGACTTTTCTTTGTGTAAGAGGGAGAAAAAGACTTGAGGTATTGAAACTTCCTTCACACGATTCCGATAAAGGCTCCAGGAAGAATTAATTTTCTCGAAGTTTCCCGACCGACTCTCCCCGTTAAGAAATTGGACATATCTAATTCCTTAAGTTTGTTCTGTTCTTTTCCCACTTGTAAGCTTCTCTGCTGATTCAAATCCCGTAACCTTTTCCGCGTCCTACTTGCTGTTAATCAGGATTTTGATTAATGGCTCTTTTATAATCCTTTCTTGTAACACCCCGGAACGAAGGGTACCACATCCCCTCGCTCTATAACCCAACACGTGCAACGAAATGGAGACTCCGCACACGCATCAAGTTACAACGAACGAGTGACAAACAAAAACCACACACTATCTAGGCGGTCTAGACCCTCATTCAGAGTGCGTAACAAAACAAAAGATATGCAGAAGCAACCAGGATCACAAAATACCAACATACATGCTACATTAATACAAATATATACATGTTGTGCCCATCCAAGGCCAAGGAATCATACAAATTCAAGTTCAACTCTGAATCAAAGTTCATACGAAGCTTGTACTTAGTACCATATTTATACAAAGTACCAAAACGGGAAATAAAGATGCAAGGATGCAAAAGACTCCACTAACAAACTCGAACGACTCAAAGTAAAAGACCACCGCCTATCACGAACCGAAGACCTGCACCTGCAAACTCAAGAAGAAAAGGGGGAAAAAAAAACAACGAAGAGGGGTCAGTCCTAAAGACTGGTGAGGGGACTAACACACGCACACTTACATAAATATAGAGCATAGCATAGTCAAAACGAAGATGTTCATGAATCGGGGCGTGGTTTTTGCATTCTAAAGCCTTTTAACCCGTGTTATTATATATATAAAAGAAAGGTTTAAGACCGAAGGCCAAAATTCACCAAGTTTTAGAAGTTAGAAATCCACTCCCGATTCACAAACCTTAAACGAAAGCAAAGCATAAACAACTCGAAGAGTACGAGTTCCAACCCACTTACTCCATAGCAAAACGAAGCATATCAAAGCAAAACATAAATCAATCCCACCTTAACTCCGTTTTGGGGAAGAGAGAGCGCTCCCTCAACCCCCGCACTTACCTTATAGCAAATACGCTTATATGTCAGGGACGTGAGTTTCATGACACTCACGTCCCAAGGACTCCGTCCCCTACCTCCCTCCGAGTGGGTTTCGGGTTGATCCTATAAAGTGGAGAAGTGTCCTGGGGTTGCAACCGACGACCCCAATGGTCGTCCTGGGTCTCCCGAACCACACAACTCCAGGGCCCAAACTTACACTTACACTTACACTTACAAAGGCTTATCTTTCAAAGCTTAATCTCGCCAAAACATATCACTTGCACACGCCAACCCTTTTCAAAACAAAAGAACGAAAATATTGTTTACTTATACGTAAAAGCGGTTTCAAACGTTTTATAACAAAAGGACCAATTCCCACAAAATACTTATCGAACACATATCTATATACATATATATAGATATAGGTCACATGCGAGCTTAAAACACATTTAGGGTTGTAGGTCGTAATAACTAAAAGAAAGAAACCTCACCTTGCTGACCAAACCAACGAAACGAACTTAAACCCTTCTAGATGCTCGGCTATTGCATATGAATGTAAGTGATGCAAATGAAACAACAAGAGATAGCATATTCAAGCGTTCAAGAAAAATTCGAGTAAAACTCGTATCAATTAAATTCGTAAAATTCATACAAGACATTTATCAAATAATCTAACATGTTAACATAGCTTATGAGTCATAACCGAATAAAAGAAGGCATTAGAAAACACAAAACCAAGCACAAAAGCCAAGTATGCAAATTCCAAATTCTTGAGATCACAAAATTTAAAGTATTCAAGTTAAAATACATAAAATTCGAATTACATAATTTCAAGGAAATATTAGGGAAACTAACAAATAAGATTCGCATTAATTAATATAACATGCATCTCATATATTTATTTAAGTAATATCACACATGCATGTACTGATATATTATATACACATGCACTTACGTACTCACACACACACTCAAATATAAATGCATAACTACTATATATATATATTTACAAAGTCAGCATATATATGAGATTTATATATATACATACACACGTTACACAATTCCACAAAAGAAAGTGCATGCATGCACCTTATCAAACTATTATATTAATGTATGAAATGATTATGAAACATGTATATATGTCACACATGCAACATTAACGTAAGGAAAGCAAACAATGCAAATTCATGCACATATATAATAAACTCTACACAAATGCATGGAAAGAGGCTAAGAATCATACAAATGCATATATATATGTCACACATGCAATTAATACGTAGGGAAAGAACAAACATTACCGTCAAGCCCCGGTTGTCCGCTGAAAATTTAAAACAATTCGGAACTAGGACACGGCCGTGTTGGCCTTTAGTTCAAAATGGACACGGCCGTGTCCGATTTTATTAAATTTGGCAGCCAATCTCGAGGACTCAACACGGCCATGTCCATTTTTCAAACAATTCGGACACGGCCGTGTTGGCCTTCTTCTCCGCGAAAACAACGCAGCAGCAGCAGAGTTCCGGAGCAGGGGTGAAGGCAGGAGAAAGACGCAACAAACACAGCAGCAACACACCAATTTAAGGCACAAAAATCTCAGCAAGAAAGGCCATATACAACTCACAACAAACCGACAATCAAGGAGTTCAAAATTCCAACCATAAAAGCTTCAAAAACTCAAGGTTTCATCAATGGTGGATCACTCCACACTTCACGAAATTCAGATTCAAGCATAGGAAAAGAACAAGGACACATCAAGGGTCACATAACACTTCACGGATCAAGAATCGGACTAGAAACGAACCAGATATCATAAAAAATCCACAAACCCATAACTATTCATGACTATGCCCAAAACTCACCCAAATCATGCTCAAAATCAGAAATTCAAGTCTTAGAAGATGTACCAAGGTGTGGACAACAAGAAAGTACACTTATGTCTTCGATTTCATGAAGAATGGAGGTCAAACGAGCCCAAAATCTCCGGTGAGTGAATAGTGGCGGAAATCCCCTTTCTCTTCCCTTTCTCCTTCTCTCTCTCGGTTCTCCTGAGGTCTGGGACTGAAATGGGCAAGTGGGAGATAGGGTTTTAAGTTAGGGTCACATAGGCTCAAGAATCGGGTCATTTAGTCAAGAAACGAATAAGTTATGGCCAAAACCGTAAAAGGTGGCGAATCTGCGCGGGGTCCACGTTTCGGGCGAAATTCGGAGGACCAAACGGGCTTAGAAAAATATAAGGCTAGGTTCCAAAACTCCCAAATTTCGTTACGAGTCCGGCATCACTTCCGGAATTCGAATCCGAATTCCCTAGCTGAAGATATAAATTCCGGAACACAAGGCGCGCTAAAACTAGTTAGGCCCTCGAGTCCCCAACAAGTAAAATATGGTGCGTTACCATATCAAACAAGTCCGAAAATGAAAAACGAGCATATAGGAAAATCCATAACACATAAAATTCATGCATATTAAATTTTCACGAAATTTCGAAACAAGTTGGAGCTCAAACGAATTAAAAACAAGTTTAAAAGCTTAAAAACAATTAATTATAAAATCTTATTATTTGACAAATAATTCAAATTAATTAAGAAAGTCATTTAACAATAAAATAAATAATTAAACGCGCAATTAACACACTCGATACAGTGTACCTGTACGGCCGGACGATCGGGATGTTACATTTCTGTTAACGACATACCCAACTTGAAGCTCACCGACTATCACCACTCTAATCCGATAACTGAAATTTCGCAACACCCCACAATCTGACAAAACATGATTAGCCATTAAAGTTCTTTAGGTGAAGGTTGGGAACTTCTGCTATCCGTAGAAGGCGCACAACATTACACTCGCCACACATTGCTTCCCGAAAGCTGATACTTAGCAAAATAACCCCATGACTTGTTTGAAATTCTCAGTGTCTATACCACTCCGGACCATTAAGTCTTGGACCCTTAGTTCTCACAGATCCCCAACATATTACTAACTTCAAGCAGAATCGGATGACCCGGTTACCAACATAATACTCGATGGCTAAGATATATCCTTCTTGAACTCAAGTTGGTAGAAATGGATCGAAGCAGTGATTGGGCAGAGAATAGGGAGAAACTATTGACAATAAACACTAAATAATGCATGCCGGTTAAAATGTTATTACACATATTACACTTACAAATAATTTTAAATGCAACACGTTAGAGCAATTATATTAATTTAAGAACATATATGTATACACGAAGAAATTTAATAACTTAAATATTTTAAATAGGGTTAATCTTTCTTTGCACCCCAACCTTTGGGGTGCGTTGCACTTTGGTACCCAACCTTTCATTTTTGACAAATCAGTACCCAACCTTTGTAATTTGGTCAATTGCATCCTCATCCGTCCGCTTCTTCCACACCATTGCTGAAGTTCTTCGCCTCGTACACAGTGAAGAAGACAAGGGTTTTGTTTTGTTTGTTTGAAATTCAATTTTTAATTATAGAGACAGCCGTTGTGATACAAATGGAGGGAGTGACATACAAAATGACTCATTTGCCCTTAAGAAATCGCTTGCAATACACGCACAAAGCCTTGCCCGGAGATTTTGGCCGGAATGTTGACTTAGGTACTGAAATTGACCAAATTACAAAGGTTAGGTACTGATTTGTCAAAAATGAAAGGTTGGGTACCAAAGTGCAACGCACCCCAAATGTTAGGGTGCAAAGAAAGATTAACCCTTTTAAATAACGCATTTAACACATTCGGTATAAAATCTTAAATAACAATTATAACAACATATATAAACAGGGGCAATTAATTATTAACTACAATGCATGTGCGTATGAATGCATTAAAGAACCTGTCACCGTAGAAACGTTAAACTTGGATCCGGTACGCATTCCTTGTGGCCAAATTGCAAGCTTGATTCAAACGGTTGATGATTCCCAAATTTTCCCACGGTCTCTTAAATCATCAGAATTCTCCAACTTCGACATAGATCTTTTCATGACTTGGTTGAAAATTTCTTGACCCCAACTCCTTCTCGGTTATTGTTGTCCAAATAGTTTCCAAACCCTTTTCCATAATTTACTCCATGGTCCCGAATTTCTTAGTATGACTTTTGATATCTTTAGGATCCGAAGTGGTACTTCTTGGATTCAATTACTTCCATTTGTTGCTCCATATCTTCCAATTCAACCATATCATAATTGGTACCCTTATGAATCCACTTCCTCATCAACTCCCCGAGAATACCTCTTCCTTGTTGCTAGAAATCTCGAAGTCACCCGTCTTCGAAATTCTTCTCTCTCTTCTTCTTCTTCTTTTTTTTTTCCCCAACCTCTCGAGTCCTGTAACTGATTTCCACGCTTGATCCCTCTTTTCTGAATTCGTCGCTTGAGTTCCAACCCGATAAGAAGGATGATAACTTTCGGACCCTTGTATGAATTTCCAGCATACTTCCTTACCCTTCCTAAGTCAGAGAAAAAATCTTGTAATAAACTAAAATTATCGAACGATTGACCGCGGTTTGCTATTATTTCCACAACCTGTCACTCACAACTTACTTTGAAAATAAATGCATGAGGGTAAGGCATGCTCGTGTCATATATTCAATACCAAGAACACGAATTCAATGCATAAGGCCACAACGAATTCAATAAAATTAGCAAGTGAGGGAATCAACAGAAGAATCCGAGTCTGAAACCTCTGAAAACTAATGCTTCCAAGATCCTGGTCCAAGTGCAAGATGATATTTTTTTTAGTAAAGGAGTTGATGTCGAGCTCAACTTTACCATCATGGTGAACGGTACACAAAGCATTCATGTCATTCTATACATGCATATTTATTTAAGTTTTGTGTCACCTTCCTTTCCTCGTTGTTTGCTTGTTACTTGCTCATTGTTTGCTCGTAGCTTTCTTTTCTTTTGTGTGAATTCTCTTCTTGGAAGAGAGTTTGGTGAGCTCGAGTGCTCGGGTGGTTGTGAGTTGTGAGGGCCGAGTTTGCCTGGTAGCTTTGTTTGAGTGAGGTACGGAACTACCTTAGGTGTGGGTTGGTTGTTCTGGCTCTGAATTGAGTTGGTGTTTGGCTTTAGGAGGTCCGTTTTGGGCTCAACGATATTTTTCGATAATAGATTGAAGGCTAGCCCGTTTATATCCTTTGTGGAAACGGTTGTTTAATCCGGGACGGTGCAATGAGCTTTGTGGTTTACCTTTGGGAAACCCGAGGGTTTGAGCCAAGCTCGAGGAGACAAAGATCGAAGTAAAGCATTTTGATGTTCCTTAAAAGTTAGGATTCTATACTACTTGATAGGGATATTAAGAAGTCGTTGATCTTTATCCCGGGGTTGAACTTGTTTGAAGATTCCCTACCGAATGACTCTAGCGTGGTTGTTGGAGTTGAAGGCGTAGTTCGATGAGCTCTTAGAAGGTGGTTTCACCCATTGAATACTTCTTCGTGGAGTACTCTAGTCTTGCCTAGGAAGAGACAAGACCATAGGGTGAGTATCGACTACCGTGAGCTACACAGGTTAACTGTAGAAGATAAATACCCTCTGCTTGCTTTGAAGAGTTGTTCGTTCTACCCCAGAGTTCCGTGGTTCGCGCTGAGTTAGGTGTTAGCAAGGGTATAACCGACTACGCATTCGGGTAGAAGAACCGAGAATTACCCCAGAGTAATAAGTCTCTCGTGTTGACGGGGTATATTAGGCAATTCTTTCCTTTAAGAATGCCAACCGTTGATTCGCCTGATAAGAAAGAGGTACGGTTTTAGAGTGGGAAGAGGTGGTAGAAGAGAGTCGCCTTTGGCACCGGCTTTTGCCTAATCGGGGCACTCAATACTACTTTGTTTACAATCGTAGCACTAAGGAAGGCTTTGGTTGTGTGTTGCTTGTGGGAGAGTTTAGCCTACGTCTCGTGATAAACAAGGTCTCGAGACTTACCCCACTCTTGGTTCAAGTTTGTTCGAGGACTTGAAGAACCGGTATAGATGTATCGGCGTAAGAAGAGACGTTGAAAACTTCGTGTAGCAATGTCGAATATGCCGTCGATTGAAGGCCGAGCATCAAGATCCGCTTGGATTCTCTAACTACTTCTATATTTTAATTGGAAGTGGGAGCAAATGGCTAAGGACTATGTGTCCGGTTTGCTAAAGTTAAGGAGATTTTGATGAGATTTGAGTGGTCGCTCGTTTTAACGAGTTGGCTATTTTCTCATGGTTTCGTGGTTCGACAAGGGCTCGAGAGCTTCACAGTTTGGAGATGAAGGCTCCTAGAGTTGAAGTGGGAGATTGAGATTCCTTGGAAGCATCTCCTACAAGGGGTTTGTTGTTCGTCAGCAACTGGTTAGAGTTTGGGTTCGACAGAGGTTCAAGTCGAAGACTAGAAGTTTTCCTTTCGGTAAGAGTTCTTGTGGCGGGATTTAAAAATCCAAGAAGTCGCTTGGAAACAGAATCAAAGTGGCGCAGTGGAAGCGTGGAGTTGAGCTTTTCTGACGTTGATCAAGACCCCGATTCGGACCAGAGGACAGGTCCTTTTTAAGGGGGAGAGATTGTGACACCCTGATTTTTCGGCCATCCAGGTACGCACTTACGAGAGAGCTAAATGTGCAATTTAAATTATTTTAATTTCATATTTAATTGAATTATACTTGATTATTTGAAATTCTTATATGAACTATTTGAATTCATATGAAATATTCGAATTAAATGTCAAAATTGCCCAAGTGATTGATGATACAAATTTTTATGAATTTTATGATATGTGAATTTAATTTCCGAGCATGCTAATTTTTGTGAATTGTGTGATTAAGTGCTTAATTGTATGATTTATTTAATTTTGGACTTAATCGAAAATTTGAACTTTTACTTATTTGACACTTTTTGAAAGTTTTGGACCTAATTGAAAAATAACCTTTTTAATAAAATTTTAATTATTTTAAATCGTTTATTTATTATTTTAAAATTTTTATTTATTATTTCTTTGAAAATTTAATTTTTATTATTTGAATAATATGTTTATTTGTTGAAAATGTGTTGCGTTTGTGCTCGATTTGAGATCGAAATTTTGTGCCAATTTAATATGCATGAATTATACGTGTTATGAATTCGTTTATGTGCTCGTTTTAATTTTTCGGACTTCTTTGATATGGTAACGAACCATATTTTAATTGTTGAGGATTCGAGGGCCTAACTAGTTTTAGAGCGCCTTGGATTCCGGAGACCGTAACTTGAGCTAGGGAATTCGGATTCGAATTCCGGAAGTATCGACGGACTCGTAACGAAATTTGGGAGCTAAAGAACCTATCCTTGTAATTTTCTAAGCCCGTTTAAGCCTCCGAAATTTGTCCAAAACGAGCTGTTCGCGCAGATCTGCTACCTTGGAGTATTTTGGCCATATCTCTCTCGTTCCTTAACCAAATGAGTTGATTCTTGAGCTCACTTAACCCTAGTTAATCCCTATATCTATATCCCTAACTCTCATTTCAAACACAGACCTGGAGACAGAGCAGGAACAGCTGAACCGAGCGAGGAAGAGAAAGGGATTTTCTGCACTATTCATTTTGCCTTTTCAAGCTCAATACTTCTTCGATTGGCCTCAAATTCGAAAGGTAAGTCCGTGATTTGATTCTCCATCTTCTCCTCTTTCTTTTAAGTCCATATTTGTTGAGTTTCACGATCATTTGAGCATGTTTGAGGCTGTTATATGAATAGTTAGGTTTATATGAAAATTTTGTTGAATTCTTGGGCATCCTTGTTTCGTTTCTGATTTGCAGCTGGATATATGATCAATATGGTGTATTTGTTTCATTTATATGCATGATTTACATGTTTCTTGAGTGTGTAATGATCTACCATCGCTGCACTTCATGAAAAGCTTGAAGAAATGAGTTTAAATTCCATCCTTTTTCATCCTTGCTGCTGCGTATGAATTGCTACTGTGATTGTGCTTGCTTTGGGTGCGTTTTTGCTGCTTCTTTCACTCCATATTGCTACCGTGTTGTTCCTGCTACCTTGCTCTGCTGTTGCTGCGTGAAATAGATGAAAAACAGGGGAATGTTACCTGCTGTTGCTGCGTCTGCACCATTCTCCCCGGCCGGGGTGAATTTGTTCGTGAAATATACCCGGCCGGGTAGCCTTGTTGCAGTAGCTTTCTTCATCTTTCTTTCATTGTTTTTGTGTGTGTTGTGATTCTAGTTATGCATGTGTGCTTGTATACGTGCATTGCATGAATACATATATATATATGTAGTATATTAGTTATATGAATGCATGTACGTATTATATATATATATACATAATATGTGTGTGAATGTGTAACATATGTAATATATATATATATATATATATATATCGTGTGCTACGTGAATGCATGTAGTGTATATATATAAGTATATATGTAATATATTTTATGCATGTACGTATATATATATTTGTATATATTATAATATATTATGTAATTAGTTATTTAAGAACTTGATTTATTTTATATAGTATGATTTTGATACTTTGATCTTATATATGAAATTTTAACCTTAAGAACGAATGTGATATGCTATTATACGACATGCTTTGAACTTATTTGTTATGTTATGAATTTATTTGGCGTGTTATGTGTAACGCCCCGGTTTTTATTTACTAATATCTTATGTCTAAAACAATTTTATAAATTATATTTTTATAATACTTTCATGAAATTCATACTAAACTTGTAATTTATCTCATAACTTGAAAATATTTATTTCGTAAAATAATTACCGAAAATGATTTAATTGTCAACTTGGCCTATATGTTCATTCTTTTAAATTTAGGGACCAAATCGCATAACATTTTGAAGGACTCAATGGATCAATTCCCAAAGCCTTTCATCCTTAATTGCGTGACTAAATTATTTGAAGGACTAAAGTGCAATTTATACATTTCACATAAATCAAGGAGGATGAATCACGGTATATCATCTCCAAGCTTCCACAATCATTTCATTCTTGATTTTCATCACATTTGCTTCCTCTCACCACCGAGACTGAGCTGCCAAAAAGGGGAAAGAGTGATTTCATCATTTACATCCAAGAATTCAGGGAATTTCAAGCTTTGAAGCATCATCATCTTTATCATCATCCTCATCTTATATTCTTTTTCTTTCAAGGTTGGTTTTGCATGAGTTGCTGATTCTTGATCATATTTGAATTAGCTAGGGTTTGGGAATTAGGTGCTAAATGAATTGTTGGTGACCAAAGTATGATTATGTGATCATATATCGGATTATGGCATGAGTAAGAACATGAATTCTTGAATAATTGGCATGAATGATCAAGTTTGATCATGATCATGAAACTTTGATTACTTGATGAAACTTCAGGATTTATGTGGTTAGATGATATATCACTGTCTTTTAAGTGTGTATGCATCATATTTCCAGAAAATCATGACTTTGTTGATTGAAAATGGAATTTTGGTGGCTTTGTTGTGCTTTGCCGAGAGCTTCCCCTGTTTTTCCTCTGTTCTTCCAGTTTCAAAAACTGGGAACGACCGTTCCCAGCCTCAAGGCATTGTGGGAACGGGCGTTCCCACATTTTCAAATGATTTAGGCGGCCGAGCATGGGAACGGCCGTTCCCATTTTGGCCTTGTGCCGGAAGGGCCGTTCCCAGCTTCAGCGCGTTTTAGAAGCTGGAAATCGTTGGCGCGCTTTTGGGGACTACGGGAACGACGGTTCCCATTTTACAAAGGGGTCCGAAACGGCCGTTCCCACCTGAATTACAGAACAAAATATTCTGCATAAAATTACATTTTTAGCCCCTCGATCCAACGACTTCTTTGAGCCCGAATTGCTATTATATGTGCTAATATGTACTGAAACAACATGTTATCATGCCACATTGCATTTTCCTCGTCATCTCGATACATTTTCGCCGTTCGTCATATTTGGTTCATTTTAGAGTCAAGTCTCACGTGTACACGTCTATTTTGCACAGACCAGCTTCGTAGGGACGAGGAGCAAGCCCCGTAGGCCGTGCCTACTTGTCTTTTGTCGGTAAAGGTGAGGTTTAATTGTTAGTTATATAGAACCAGTATATCCCTTATGTGATATTTCGGCCAAAAAGGTATTTATAGTTATACTTTCTATAAATCATTGATCATTCCAAGTCATGTTCAAGCAAGCAAGCAAGCCATGTATTGTTTCGTGCATGTTTAGGCGAGTAGCATGACCGTTTACGTTTAGACCCGAGGGTAGTGACTAGAGCCAACCGGGAAAGCAAGGGCTGACGGGTAACTCTGGCGCTATCCTCACCGTGTTTGGGGTCACCCCTGAATCCACTAGGAGGTTAGTTGAGGAAGGAGCTCCGGGCTTAGGGATTCATGTACCCTCTGCTCAACGAGATTGGATGTTGGGGCCTTGCAATCCCTTCATCAAACCGGATGAAGAAGGAGACTGGGGACGAGTCCGGCACCACGGATGTGCCTCGGGTTATTGCATGATTTCCATTTCATGAACGTGTTATATGATTACACGATCGCACAATTGCACGATAAGTGAATTGCATGATCACCTATCGATTATTAAACAAGCAAGCATGTTCATGTACGTTGGAGTAAGGTTGGAGACCGCCCTCACTCGCCGGGGCCATGTATTGATTGCATGAAAATGAACAAGTACTTAATACTGGTAGTTGTAATCTCGGGCGAGTTTATGTGATTGTGAACTTATATTACTTTTAATTATAAAACCTTACCCGAGGTTATAACTTGCATGTGATTGCGCTAATATATATGTATTGCCCCTCACTCAGTCTTTGGTAGACTGATACTTCACTTTTCAGGTACTTGAGAGCCGGTCGTGCTAGGCGGGAGTCTGGTCCAGTCTTGCATTGTCACGAGTCTAGCAGTGTACCATCATGTATATACTTTGCTACTTCTCCTGTTATGTCCGTTATTATCACATTCTGAATACTTGATCATGTATAGGTTAGGAAGAGATGATAATGTATTGATACATGTTGGTACCTATTGGTATCTATACTTTTGATGTAAATATGGTACCTATAAGTAATGTTGATATTAATGCTTCCGCTTTTAACTTTTATGTCTTGGTATTGTATTGCTTCGGGGTTTAGTCCCGCCTAGCTCGTCTTTTCTTTTATTTGTCACCCGTTCGCTATAGGTTAGTTCATGTACGGATTGTCCATTTCGTATGTGGATCGGCCTATAGTGCGGGGGTGTGGTATCTCTACGGATAGGGGTGCTACATCAAAGGTGGTATCAGAGCCCGGTTGCAAAACCGAGGTTCTAGTGTCATCTCGTGTCAAGTCTAGGTCGAACGGCATAGGAACTAATTGGTAATTTGAGAGTCTTGCATATTATTTGAATCTATTTGAATTCTCTGAATTAATTAGATTACTTGATAACCTGTGCTTTGCATCGATTTTTGTAATTTATTGTTAATTAATTGATCTTGAGTTCTTTGAAATTACGTGCTTAACGTGTTTTATTATAAACATCGATACACTACTTGTTGCATTTATATTAAACTATCGTTGCGAGTATCAATTATGTGACTATTATGTGACATGAGCATGCCTTACCCACATGCATTTATTTCGAAGAAAGTTGTGAGTTACAGGTTGTAGAAAGAATATCAAACCACGGCCAATTGCTCGATAATTTTGGGCTACTATAGGATTTCAGAAGGGTGTGCAAGTTGAGGCTAAAATTAGGGCGTGGAGGAAAGTCAATTAAGTATTTCCGATCAAAGTACAAGCTTGGGAATTACCTTTGGGTTTAAATCAATCGGATTCAACTTTCTAACACGACAGCCAGAAAGATTAAACAACTAGCTATGGAAAATCAACATGTTCGGGATTCTACACTCGGGTAAGACAAGTTATTTTCTTTGTCAAGATAAATTGCCATGTTGCGAGAGTAACTGGATTGCCATTAGCGAGTGATTCAAGGGTTGGAAGGAAAAAGGAGTTTCGAAGATGCCTAATCGGGAGTCTAATAATAGGGAAAAGAGGTATTCTCGGGAATAAGGGCTTTAAAAAGACTGTCAACTATGATGTGGTTGAATTGGAAGATATGGAGCAACGAGCCAAAGCATCTAGATTTAAGAATTACCAACTTGGATCATCAATTCACAAAGAGTGCTACCAAGGAATTTTAGACTAAGGATCAAATATGGAAAAGTTCGAAGACAAGTTTATTAAGTTATGATTCAAAGGATGAGATCCGGAATAAAAGAATTCACTGTAGGAAATTTGTACTACCAAAGATGACGCGTCTACCGGGTAAGGAAGTCTATTTCATTCGAGGATAAGGTGAAGGAGATTGGGGTACTAATTACTCAAGATTCAGGTGTGTTGTTAAATTGAGACTTAGTTAATTGGGAAACAAATTCAGGTAGGAGAAGAAGATCATTTCAATTGAGCTAGTAGATTTGGATGATTTATTCATGAAAGGTAAAGATCCTAGGACTCTATAATCTGGTGGAATGAGTTTATTTTCCGGACTCAATTGGGGTGGCCGTGCAAGAGTGCGAATTGGGAGATTTGGAGTAACAAATGAAAATGGCAACGGATAAGGAATTTTGGAAGGAATTATATGCTCAAAAGTAGGTAAGTAAGATGAGGAGTTTTATAACCGATTCAAATTGAAAAGAGTAGACTTGAAGGATTTCAATCACGGTGGCAACTTGGTGAATCGGGATAATAACTAGAGACTTATGGTTCGAGAGGGGTCAGGAAATTAATTCCATAAGTGGAACAAGAATTGAATTCAAGAGTCTTGGTTGGGGATCATATAGTTACCCAAGTTAACACAAGGACAATTTTGGGATTTCAATTAAGAAAGGGATAAAGGAAACTCAGCACTCCAGTGGATATGAAGTTGAAAGACAATCATGTTAAAGATTTTGGTCTAGTTGGGTATTTCCAGATCCAAGCTAAATTGTCGTGTTGTGAGGTTACGTTAAAAGATAAGAAGCAACAAATGGAAACGATAAAGAAGGTAATGAATTGCTAGGTAAAGGTTGGGTGATCGAGTGCCAACAATGGAAAAGGGAATTCATTCAATTATTCAAACTCTTAAGGAGTAACCAAGGGAGTTGGATAAAAGTGACAACCATGAAGAGGATTCGGGCGACAATTGGGGAGCAACTATTAAAGAGTAAGTTAGATGTTAACTTCGTAAGCATTGAAGACTTCGGGTTTCAGAAATCATTATACTGAGTCGTGGGAATGCTCGAGTGACTGTAAGCTAAATTTGAAGAATAGAAGACCGTGGGAAAACAAGAAATGATTACCAGTTCAAGACAGGCTTATGATTCAACACACAAGGAATTTCATGTCGGGATAAAATTTTCCATTACTTCGGTGGCAGGTTCAATGCATTCATAAGAACGTGCATCATACACTACTTTAATTTTAAATTTCTTTACATATATGTAATTTCCCTGATTGAACTTAATTGCTTCAATGTGCTGAATTATTACTTCTGAGTGTGTAACTTGCATTGGCATATTAATTCAACATGCATATTCAGTGTCTTGATTAACAGGATGTCTCAAGATCGCCCTTATAGGGAACGAGTGCTTAGAGTTTCCCCGCATTTACCCCCTCCGGTTCAGCCTCAGGAGTTCTTCGAATCCTTGGTTCGTTTGGTGGATCAGAAGATAAAAGAGTATGTCTCCTCAGCGCCACAGGTCTTATCATCACAGCCGGGCCAAATTTCGATAGCATTTAGGGAATTTCAGAACCAACCATCCTCTAGACCCGTTGAAGGAAATAAGGATTCCAACGGGTCACAACTCAAAAAAATCAAAAGAGTGTGGGAACTAATTCCGAGTGGCTCCCAAGAAAAGGTCCGAGGCACCACCTCGTTGGAGGCAAGAAGGTCTAATCCTCACCCCGGATAGGCTTCAGGTTCGAAGTCGGGACGGCTTTCTAGCAAAGGAAAGCGGCCTATCTCTTATCATACCCCGGCACCTCAGGAAAGATCTCGCAAGAAAAAGAAGCAATCACTTGGATCGAGTTCGAGAACTTCACGTATCCCAGTGTCAACAACATCTTCCGGGAAACTTCTTTGCAGTTATTGTGGACGTGATAACCACACTTATGATGGCTGTAGGAAACGGTTGGGATTATGTCTCTACTGTGGGAGTGACGAGCATCACATAGATACCTGCTCAAGGCTACGAGAGAAATCGACCGGGGGTGGAAGATTACTAGTGCAAGCACGGGAAGGCGTTCATGAGAGGGAAGTGTAAAATGTAAATGCGAATCTGGTCCGGGAAGAAGAAGGTACCAATTATATGCATGATACAATCAACGGTGAACGGTACATTTAACCATGCATACCACGTGCATCACTGATCTTATTATTATTGTACTTAATTGCTTGTTCATGAACGTGATAAGTATGTGATTAAATGGTTTAATTGTCTATATGATTCTAATTGTTTATGCAACATTCATGCCATTATTTGTGCCATCTACTCCTTGAACTACTTCAGTGCTTGTGAGAGACGGGGCTCTCTCATTTTCTGTTGAGAGACGGGGTTCCCTCACTTCTTGCGGAGAAACGGGGTTTTCTCATTTCTTGCTGAAAGACGGGGTTCTTTCATTCTTGCTCAAGAGACGGGGTTCTCTTATGACTTGTGCATCGTCTTAAAACTTGACAGTGGACCTGGGGACCAGGTCCTTTTAAGGGGGGAGAGTTGTAACGCCCCGGTTTTTATTTACTAATATCTTATGTCTAAAACAATTTTATAAATTATATTTTTATAATACTTTCATGAAATTCGTACTAAACTTGTAATTTATCTCATAACTTGAAAATATTTATTTCGTAAAATAATTACCGAAAATGATTTAATTGTCAACTTGGCCTATATGTTCATTCTTTTAAATTTAGGGACCAAATCGCATAACATTTTCAAGGACTCAATGGATCAATTCCCAAAGCCTTTCATCCTTAATTGCATGAATTAATTATTTGAGGGACTAAAGTGTAATTTATACATTTCACATAAATCAAGGAGGATGAATCACGGTATATCATCTCCAAGCTTCCACAATCATTTCATTCTTGATTTTCATCACATTTGCTTCCTCTCACCACCGAGACCGAGCTGCCAAAAAGGGGAAAGAGTGATTTCATCATTTACATCCAAGAATTCAGGGAATTTCAAGCTTTGAAGCATCATCATCTTCATCATCATCCTCATCTTCCATTCTTTTTCTTTCAAGGTTGGTTTTGCATGAGTTGGTGATTCTTGATCATATTTGAATTAGCTAGGGTTTGGGAATAAGGTGCTAAATGAATTGTTGGTGACCAAAGTATGATTATGTGATCATATATCGGATTATGGCATGAGTAAGAACATGAATTCTTGAATAATTGGCATGAATGATCAAGTTTGATCATGATCATGAAACTTTTATTACTTGATGAAGCTTCATGATTTATGTGGTTAGATGATATATCACTGTCTTTTAAGTGTGTATGCATCATATTTCCAGAAAATCATGACTTTGTTGATTGAAAATGGAATTTTGGTGGCTTTGTTGTGCTTTGCCGAGAGCTTCCCCTGTTTTTCCTCTGTTCTTCCAGTTTCAAAAACTGGGAACGACCATTCCCAGCCTCAAGGCATTGTGGGAACGGGCGTTCCCACCTTTTCAAATGATTTAGGCGGCCGAGCATGGGAACGGCCGTTCCCATTTTGGCCTTGTGCCGGAAGGGCCGTTCCCAGCTTCAGCGTGTTTTAAAAGCTGGAAATCGTTGGCGCGCTTTTGGGGACTACGGGAACGACCGTTCCCATTTTACAAAGGGGTCCGGAACGGCCGTTCCCACCTGAATTGCAGAACAAAATATTCTACATAAAATTACATTTTTAGCCCCTCGATCCAACGACTTCTTTGACCCCGAATTGCTATTATATGTGCTAATATGTACTGAAACAACATGTTATCATGCCACATTGCATTTTCCTCGTCATCTCGATACATTTTCGCCGTTCGTCATATTTGGTTCATTTTAGAGTCAAGTCTCACGTGTACACGTCTATTTTGCACAGACCAGCTTCGTAGGGACGAGGAGCAAGCCCCGTAGGCCGTACCTACTTGTCTTTTGTCGGTAAAGGTGAGGTTAAATTGTTAGTTATATAGAACCCGTATATCCCTTATGTGATATTTCGGCCAAAAAGGTATTTATAGTTATACTTTCTCTAAATCATTGATCATTCCAAGTCATGTTCAAGCAAGCAAGCACGCCATGTATTGTTTCGTGCATGTTTAGGCGAGTAGCATGACCGTTTACGTTTGGGCCCGAGGGTAGTGACTAGAGCCAACCGGGAAAGCAAGGGCTGACGGGTAACTCTGGCGCTATCCTCACCGTGTTTGGGGTCACCCCTGAATCCACTAGGAGGTTAGTGGAGGAAGGAGCTCCGGGCTTAGGGATTCATGTACCCTCTGCTCAACGAGATTGGATGTTTGGGCCTTGCAATCCCTTCATCAAACCGGAGGAAGAAGGAGACTGGGGATGAGTCCGGCAGCACGGATGTGCCTCGGGTTATTGCATGATTTTCATTTCATGAACGTGTTATATGATTACACGATCGCACAATTGCACGATAAGTGAATTGTATGATCACCTATCGATTATTAAAGAAGCAAGCATGTTCATGTACGTTGGAGTAAGGTTGGAGACCGCCCTCACTCGCCGGGGCCATGTATTGATTGCATGAAAATGAACAAGTACTTAATACTAGTAGTTGTAATCTCGGGCGAGTTTATGTGATTATGAACTTATATTACTTTTAATTATAAAACCTTACCCGAGGTTATAACTTGCATGTGATTGCGCTAATATATATGTATTGCCCCTCACTCAGTCTTTGGTAGACTGATACTTCACTTTTCAGGTACTTGAGAGCCGGTCGTGCTAGGCGGGAGTCTGGTCCAGTCTTGCATTGTCACGAGTCTAGCAGTGTACCATCATGTATATACTTTGCTACTTCTCCTGTTATGTCCGTTATTATCACATTCTGAATACTTGATCATGTATAGGTTAGGAAGAGATGATAATGTATTGATACATGTTGGTACCTATTGGTATCTATACTTTTGATGTAAATATGGTACCTATAAGTAATGTTGATATTAATGCTTCCGCTTTTAACTTTTATGTCTTGGTATTGTATTGCTTTGGGGTTTAGTCCCGCCTAGCTCGTCTTTTCTTTTATTTGTCACTCGTTCGCTATAGGTTAGTTCATGTATGGATTGTCCATTTCGTATGTGGATCGGCCTATAGTGCGGGGGTGTGGTATCTCTACGGATAGGGGTGCTACATTATGAGTTTAATTCTCGATTTATTCGTGTGATATTATGTTATTTGATTCGATATGCCTAAGTATGAACTTATATGAAGTGCATTGCATCATTTGCATCCACATACATTAGCCGAGCGTTTCTATGGTTCATATGGAGTCTTAGCTTTGTTTCTTGCGTTTAGATTGTTCGAAAGGGAGTTGCTCGTGGGGTGCTTAGAGCCTTCCGTTCGTTTTGTACGTCAAGGTGAGGTTTTAGGTTTGTTATAGTTAATACGACCTACAACCCTATATGTTCGTTTTCAAGCCCGCATGTGATTATACTATTATGATTATATAATAGATATGTGTATATATGATATGTTTATGACTTTGTCATACGATTAAATGTTTTGAATTATATATACGAGCATACGTAAGCTTGAGATGTTTTGCAGCGAGGCTATGCTCCAAACCGTGTGTCTTCCTGCTCGCTACGGATTAGGATCACACGGAGAGGTAGGTCTATAGCATACGCCAAGTTGCACGGTAAGGTATGTCTAATAAGGTACGTCTATTATGATTAAGTTACATTTGTTTTGAGCGAGTTATGGTTTGATATGTTATGGTATGATTTGTTTGGTTCGATGGGCCCCGGAAATGTGGGTAAGGGAGACCCGGGACGGCCATGGGGTCGCCGGATATGACCCTTGTGCACATTCTCCTGTTGGATAGGATCAACCCGGAACCCACTAGGAGGTTTGGTGGGGGATGGAATCCTGGCGCGTGAGCGTCATGAAACCCACGACCCATACATAACGTAATGGATGGTTAGGGTCGCGCAACCCTTCCATCACCGGAGAAGGAGGTTTGTTATTAGTGTTATTTTTGTTTGATTTGTAATGTTTGATTCGTATGAGGAGCCCAGGATGGGATTTCTGCTCGTACTCGCCGAGCTTTTGTACGTTATGTTGATTATGAAACGGGATAGGACTTTTAAGTTAAAGATACGCTATGCTTTTGATACGATATGTATACGTTTATTTTAAAAATGGATTTCGGTGTGCAAAACCCTATTCCCGGTTCATAGTCTTTTGTTTAATACGTGCTATGCTCTATATTATGTATCGTGTGAGTGTGTTCAGCCCCCTCACTCAGTCGAGTTATAGACTGACCCCTCTCCTTTTCCCCCTTTAGTTGCAGGTGCAGGTTTTGGGTCGAGCTAGGCGGCGGTCTTCTTTTAGGTCTTTTGAGTTAGTTGTTCGAGTCTTTTTGCATTCTGCATCTTTATCATTATGCTTTGGAATTTTAGATATGTATAAGCCTGTGATTTTGTATCTAATGTATCTCATTGATTTGATATGACTCGGGACAGGTTTCTAGGATAAGAATGATCCCATTATGTATTCATATTCTATGTTTGATTTACGGGATTAGGTATCTATGCTAGTTGAACCCGTCGCCTGCTTCTATTTGAGATTTTGCATCATTATGACTGTATTTGTGATCCTGTTGCTTCCGCCTTTGGTTTTATTTTGTTGTGCACTCTGATTTAGGGTCTAGACCGCCTAGCCTAGGGGTGTGTTTTTGTTGTCTTCCGTTCGCCATGGCTTGGTGCGTGTGCGGAATTTCTATTTCGTTACACGTGTCGAGCTGTTGTGCGGGGGATGTGGTGCCCTTCGCTCCGGGGTGCTACAACGCTCTCCTGCTAACAACACACGACCAAAGTCTTCCTTTATGCCTCGATCGAGAGCGAGTAGCCTTATGTACCTTGGGCCGACAAAAGTCGGTGCCGAAGGTAACTCTCTTCAACCGCCTCTCCCCACTCCAAACCATGCCTCTTACTTGTCATTCATGTCAATGGGTTGGCATTCTTAAGAAAGATTCGCCTTGTCTACGCCGACGACACAAGAGACTTCTCACTCTGAGGTAATTCTCAGTTCTTCTACTCAAACACGTAGTTGACAAAACCCTTGCTGAAACCAAACTCTGCGAAGGCCTCGAAACTTTGAAGAACGACGAACAACTTGAGAGCAAGAGAAGGGTATTAATCTTCCACCATTGAGATTATGCAGCTCACGATAGTTATACTCCTCCTAAAGTACCATCTTCTTCTTAGATAGAACATGGGTACTCCACAAAGAAGTACCTAAACGAGCGAACCACCTTCTAAGAGCTTGTCGAGCTACGCCTTCAACTCTAACAATCTCGCCAGAGCCCACAAAAGCGAGTCTTCAAACAAGTCAGAACTCCGGGATGAAAATCAATGACAACCTAATGCTCACGTCAAGTGTTAAAGAATTCCACTTTAAAGGAAACACCAAAGAAGTCTTACTCTGATCTTCGTCTCCTCAAGCTTGACTCGATCCCTCGGTTACCTAAAGGTAAGTCACAAAGCTTGTCGCACAGTCCCGGATTGAACAACTGCTTCTACAAGGATATAGACGGGCTATCCTTCTATCTAGTACCCGAAGATATCGTTGAGCCCAAGACGGGCCTCCTCAAGGCAACCACTAGTTCCACTCGGCGCTCGAACAACCAACCCACGCCTAAGGTAGTCCCGTACCTTGCAAAACAAGGCGCCTTCAAACCGAACACCGGGCAAGCTCGGCCCTCATAACTCTCCAAACACTCAAGCTCTAAACTCACCAACTCTCTTCAAGCAGAGAGTTCCCACAGAAACAACAACCGCAACAACAACAACGAGCGCAAGGAAAGCAACTAGACAAGCAACAAGCAAGTACCAAGAAGTAACAAAGAAAGGAAAGTAATACAAAAGCGGGTTACCCCCAAGATAAATATGCATGAATGTAGTGCCATGAATGCAATTACCTCGATTCTTAGATTTCATTTGATCTCCAATTTGAAGCCTTTGATTCCTCCTTCTTTGTTTGTTAGCCCTCGAAGGATCACACTCCGGGAACTTATGCTCTGAAGATCCACAAACGTAGCATCTCTTCAACCGGATCCAACACCCATCGTAACTGTGGTTAGTCCCTTGGCAATGTGCACATGATGGAAACTCTCTCTCGGACCAAGGGGTCTTCAAGGGGTTACATTTCTTTTTCTTGTTGCTTCTTTTCTTGATGGTTATACTTGGTTGAGCCGGTTTCTCTTCAACTTGTATATTGGAACACGATCCCAACTCAAATGGTTGTTCCGTTGCATCTTCTTCAAGCCCTTTTCTTGCTATCCACCAAGTCTCAACCCGTATCGCCTTCTCAACGGCCTTGTCCCATGTACTTGTGTCTCTTATAACCAAAGCTTCTCTAAGTTCGCTCCGAAGGCCTTCCATAAAGTACTTTGCCTTCCATTGATCATCATTTGTAATGTGAGGCACATAGGCACCCAATCTCTCGAACTCTTCCAAATATTCCATAACCGTCCTTTCTTCTTGCTTGAGGTTGAGGAATTCTTCAAGTCTCCGTTGTTGTAGTATTGCCGGTATGTACCTCTTTTTAAATTCTTGAACGAACACATCCCATGACAATACTTCTCCCGCCACCTCTAGTCGATGAACAACTCTTGACCACCAAAGATTTGCTTGCCCTTATAGGAGTAGAGTAACTAGACAGACTTTATTGTGAGCATCACACGGCCACTCTAAAGATTGCCTCTATCCCCGAAAGCCATTCTTCAACTTCAATATCATTACCTCCTCGAAATTGTGGAGGGTTGAATGTCCCAAACTCCCGGTACAAGATTGCTATTGGATCCATAGGTGACACTGTTGATGTTGATGGTTCTTGATTCGGGTGTAAGTGTTGAGGTGAGAATTGCCCAAGGTTCTTGTCAACACCGTGAAATCCTGAAATTCTCAAAATTATAATGGAAATATATTTGCATGTTGATCAGTAGGTGCATGTTTATGTGCACAATTAAGTCAAATAATAACGAATAAGTCACATAAATAGTGTAATGAATGCAAACAAACATGTAACCCTAAGCAGAACAACCTAGACAGACCAGACACGACTCAAGAGCTCCGGTTTTGCTACCTAGAGCTCTGATACCACCTTAGAGATGTAACACCCCGGAACGAAGGGTACCACATCCCCTCGCACTATAACCCAACACGTGCAATGAAATGGAGACTCCGCACACGCATCAAGTTACAGCGGATGAGTGACAAACAAAAACCTACACACTAGCTAGGCGGTCTAGACCCTCATTCAGAGTGCACAACAAAACAAAAGATATGCGGAAGCAACCAGGATCACAAAATACCAACATACATGCTACATTAATACAAATACATACATGTTGTGCCCATCCAAGGCCAAGGAATCATACAAATTCAAGTTCAACTCCGAATCAAAGTTCATATAAAGCTTATACATAGTACCATACTTATACGTATTTATACGTAGTACCATATTTATACATAGTACCAAAACGGGAAATAAAGATGCAAGGTTGCAAAAGACTCCACTAACAAACTCGAACGACTAAAAGTAAAAGACCACCGCTTAGCACGAACCGAAGACCTGCACCTGCAAACTCAAGAAGAAAAGGGGGAAAAAGAAACAACGAAGAGGGGTCAGTCCTAAAGACTGGTGAGGGGACTAACACACGCACACTTACATAAATATAGAGTATAGCATAGTCAAAACGAAGATGTTCATGAATCGGGGCGTGGTTTTTGCATTCTAAAGCCTTTTAACCCGTGTTATTATATATATAAAAGAAAGGTTTAAGACAGAAGGCCAAAATTCACCAAGTTTTAGAAGTTAGAAATCCACTCCCGATTCACAAACCTTAAATGAAAGAAAAGCATAAACAACTCGGTGAGTATGAGTTCCAACCCACTTACTCCATAGCAAAGCGAAGCATGTCAAAGCAAAACATAAATCAATCCCACCTTAACTCCGTTTTGGGGAAGAGAGAGCGCTCCCTCAACCCCCGCCCTTACCTTATAGCAAATACGCTTATATGTCAGGGACGTGAGTTTCATGACACTCACGTCCCAAGGACTCCGTCCCCCACCTCCCTCCGAGTGGGTTTCGGGTTGATCCTATAAAGTGGAGAAGTGTCCTGGGGTTGCAACCGGCGACCCCAATGGTCGTCCCGGGTCTCCCGAACCACACAACTCCAGGGCCCAAACTTACACTTACACTTACACTTACACTTATAAAGGCTTATCTTTCAAAGCTTAATCTCGCCAAAACATATCACTTGCATACACCAACCCTTTTCAAAAAAAAAAGAACGAGAATATTGTTTACTTATACGTAAAAGCGTTTTCAAACGTTTCATAACAAAAGGGCCAATTCCCACAAAATACTTATCGAACACATATCTATATACATATATATAGATATAGGTCACATGCGGGCTTAAAACACATTTAGGGTTGTAGGTCGTAATAACTAAAAGAAAGAAACCTCACCTTGCCGACCAAACCAATGAAACGAACTTAAACCCTTCTAAGAGACCACCTCTTCAACCATGAAACGAACCTAAGAACAAAACAAAGATCGAAAGACAAACTTAGACTCAAAATGAACCAATTAGATGCTCGGCTATTGCATATGAATGCAAGTGATGCAAATGAAACAACAAGAGATAGCATATTCAAGCGTTCAAGAAAAATTCGAGTAAAACTCGTATCAATTAAATTCGTAAAATTCATACAAGACATTTATCAAATAATCTAACATGTTAACATAGCTTATGAGTCATAACCGAATAAAAGAAGGCATTAGAAAACACAAAACCAAGCACAAAAGCCAAGTATGCAAATTCCAAATTCTTGAGATCACAAAATTTAAAGTATTCAAGTTAAAATACATAAAATTCGAATTACATAATTTCAAGGAAATATTAGGGAAACTAACAAATAAGATTCGCATTAATTAATATAACATGCATCTCATATATTTATTTAAGTAATATCACACATGCATGTACTGATATATTATATACACATGCACTTACGTACTCACACACACACTCAAATATAAATGCATAACTACTATATATATATATTTACAAAGTCAGCATATATATGAGATTTATATATATACTTACACACCTTACAAAATTCCACAAAAGAAAGTGCATGCATGCACCTTATCAAACTATTATACTAATGCATGAAATGATTATGAAACATGTATATATGTCACACATGCAACATTAACGTAAGGAAAGCAAACAATGCAAATTCATGCACATATATAATAAACTCTACACAAATGCATGGAAAGAGGCTAAGAATCATACAAATGCATATATATATGTCACACATGCAATTAATACGTAGGGAAAGAACAAACATTACCGTCAAGCCCCGGTTGTCAGCTGAAAATCTAGAATTTAAAACAATTCAAAACTAGGACACGGCCGTGTTGGTCTTTAGTTCAAAATGGACACGGCCGTGTCCGATTTTATTAAATTTGGCAGCCAATCTCGAGGACTCAACACGGCTATGTCCATTTTTCAAACAATTCGGACACGGCCGTGTTGGCCTTCTTCTTCGTGAAAACAACGCAGCAGTAGCAGAGTTCCGGAGCAGGGGTGAAGGCAGGAGAAATACGCAGCAAACACAACAGCAACACACCAATTTAAGGTACAAAAATCTCAGCAAGAAAGGCCATATACAACTCACAACAAACCGACAATCAAGGAGTTCAAAATTCCAACAATAAAAGCTTCAAAAACTCAAGGTTTTATCAATGGTGGATCACTCCACACTTCACGAAATTCAGATTCAAGCATAGGAAAAGAAAAAGGACACATCAAGGGTCACATAACACTTCACGGATCAAGAATCGGACTAGAAACGAACAAGATAACATCAAAAATCCACAAACCCGTAACTATTCATGACTATGCCCAAAACTCACCCAAATCATGCTCAAAATCAGAAATTCAAGGCTTAGAAGATGTACCAAGGTGTGAAAAACAAGAAAGTACACTTAACTCTTCGATTTCATGAAGAATGGAGGTCGAACGAGCCCAAAATCTCCGGTGAGTGAATAGTGGCGGAAATCCCCTTTCTCTTCCCTTTCTCCCCCTCTCTCTCGGTTCTCCTGAGTTCCTGGACTGAAATGCAAGTGGGAAATAGGGTATTGAGTTAGGGTCACATAGGCTCAAGAATCGGGTCATTTGGTCAAGAAACGTATAAGTTATGGCCAAAACCGTAAAAGGTGGCGAATCGGCGCGAGGTCCACTTTTCGGGCGAAATTTGGAGGATCAAACGGGCTTAGAAAAATATAAGGCTAGGTTCCAAAGCTCCCAAATTTCGTTAAGAGTCCGGCGTCACTTCTGGAATTCGAATCCGAATTCCCTAGCTCAAGATATAAATTCCGGAACACAAGGTGCGCTAAAACTAGTTAGGCCCTCGAGTCCCCAACAAGTAAAATATGGTGCGTTACCATACCAAACAAGTCCGAAAATGAAAAACGAGCATGTAGGAAAATCCATAACACATAAAATTCATGCATATTAAATTTTCACAAAATTTCAAAACAAGTTGGAACTCAAACGAATTAAAAACAAGTTTAAAAGCTTAAAAACAATTAATTATAAAATCTTATTATTTAACAAATAATTCAAATTAATTATGAAAGTCATTTAACAATAAAATAAATAATTAAACGCGCAATTAACACGCTCGATACAGCGTACCTGTATGGCCGGACGATCGGGATGTTACATTTCTGTTAACGACATACCCAACTCGAAGCTCACCGACTATCACCACTCTAATCCGATAACTGAAATTTGGCAACATCCCACAATCTGACAAAACATGATTAGCCATTAAAGTTCTTTAGGTGAAGGTTGGGAACTTCTGCTATCCGTAGAAGGCACACAACATTACACTCGCCACACATTGCTTCCTGAAAGCTGATACTTGGCAAAATGACACCATGACTTGCTTGAACTTCTCAGTGTCTATACCACTCCGGACCATTAAGTCTTGGACCCTTAGTTCTCACAGATCCCCAACATATTACTAACTTCAAGCAGAATCGGATGACCCGGTTACCAACATAATACTCGATGGCTAAGATATATCCTTCGTTAACTCATGTTGGTAGAAATGGATCGAAGCAGTGATTGGGCAGAGAATAGGGAGAACCTATTGACAATAAACACTAAATAATGCATGCCGGTTAAAATGTTATTACACATATTACACTTACAAATAATTTTAAATGCAACACGTTAGAGCAATTATATTAATTTAAGAACATATATGTATACACGAAGAAATTTAATAACTTAAATATTTTAAAAAACGCATTTAACACATTCGGTATAAAATCTTAAATGACAATTATAACAACATATATAAACAGGGGCAATTAATTATTAATTACAATGCACGTGCTTATGAATGCATGAAAGAACCTGTCACCATAGAAACGTTAAACTTGGATCCGGTACGCATTCCTTGTGGCCAAATTGCAAGCTTGATTCAAACGGTTGATCATTCCCAAATTTTCCCACGGTCTCTTAAATCATCAGAATTCTCCAGCTTCGACTTAGATCTTTCCATGACTTGGTTGAAAATTTCTTGACCCCAACTCCTTCTCGGTTATTGTTGTCCAAATAGTTTCCAAACCCTTTTCCATAATTTACTCCTTGGTCCCGAATTTCTTAGTATGACTTTTGATATCTTTAGGATCTGAAGTGGTACTTCTTGGATTCAATTACATCCATTTGTTGCTCCATATCTTCCAATTCAACCATATCATAATTGGTACCCTTTTGAATACCTCTTCCTCATCATCTCGAAGTCACCCGTCCTCGAAATTCTTCTCTCTCTTCTTCTTCTTTTTTGTTTTTCCCCAACCTCTCGAGTCCTGTAACTGATTTCCACGCTTGATGCCTCTTTTCCGAATTCGTCGCTTGAGTTCCAACCCGATAAGAAGGATGATAACTTTCGGACCCTTGTATGAATTTCCAGCATACTTCCTTACCCTTCCTAAGTGAGAGAAAAAATCTTGTAATAAACTGAAATTATCGAACGATTGGCCGTAGTTTGCTATTATTTCCACAACCTGTCACTCACAACTTACTTTGAAAATAAATGCATGTGGGTAAGGCATGCTCGTGCCATATATTCAATACCAAGAACACGAATTCAATGCATAAGGCCACAACAAATTCAATAAAATTAGCAATTAAACACATTGAACATGTAAATTTCCAAGAAGATAAAATCAAGTACTCGACAATTATGAACAAGAATCAATGCAAGGCTCAAGTTATTCGTGAATTCATGTATTTCAGGAAATTCAAATAGGTCACGAAATTCAAATAGAATACAAGGCTCTCAAATTGCCAATCGATTCTTTTGCCGTACGACCTAGACTTGACATGACACGACACTAGAACCTCGATTTTGCAACCGGGCTCTGATACCACTTAAGATGTAGCACCCCTACACGTGGAGATGCCACAACCCCGCACTATAGGCCGATCCACCCACGAAATGGATAGTCCGTATATGAACCAACCTGCAGCGAACGGGTGAAAATAAAATAAAACGACAAGCTAGGCGGGACTAACTTATACATGCAACAAAATAAAGCAAAAGCATAATCGATCAACTTGCAATTATAACTATTAAACATGCTATGACATTGATTATTCATCACATAACTCGTATACTTGTTCATATATCAATACATTATCATCTCCGAACATATAACAATAACATTAACCATAACTCTGCATGCAACAATAAATAACCAAATACACGGACCGTGTTTGACTCGACTACATGAACTGGACTCGACTCGACTCCCGCCTACCGTGCACCTGCAATAACCTGAAAGGTGGAGGCGTTAGTCTGTGAAGACTGAGTGAGGGGCTTAAATAAATATTAGCACAGATAACATGCAAGCTATATTCTCGAGTAAAGGTTTAGAAAGATAAGTATATAAGTTCAATAAAGAGATCTCCTCGCCCGAGAATACAACTACCAATATTAATTACTTGATCATTTTCATGCAATCAATACATGGCCCCGACGAGTGAGGGTAGTCTCCAACCTTACTCCAATTGTACATGAAACATGCTTACTTGATTGTTAGTCAATAGGTGATCATGCAATTCAATTATTGTGCAATCGTGCGATAGTTTAATCAAGTAACAAGTTCAAGCAATGAAAATCATGCAATAACCCGAGGACAAGCCGTGGTGCCGGACCCGTCCCCAGTCAACTTCTCCCTCCAATGATGGGAAGGTAGCTAGCCTTCACCATCCACGACGTATTGAGCAGAGGGTACATGAATCCCTAAGCCCAGAACTCCTTCCTCCACTAATCTCCTAGCGGATTCAGGGGTCATCCCAATGTGGTGAGGATAGCGCGAGAGTTACCCGTCAGCCCTTGCTTTCCAGGTTGGCTCAAGCCACTACCCTCAGGCCCAACGTGAACGGTCATGCTTACTCGCCTAACATGCTTGATTCTTGACAATAACATGGCTTGCTTGCTTGCTTTTCATGAACATGACTTGCTGGAAATGTAAGTGATTTCATGTAAAATTATAGATATAGATAACTTTTGGCCGAAAGATCACATAAGGGATATACGGGTTCTATATAGCTAGTAATTAAACCTCACCTGATAGGCTATCGACTAATGGATGCGTGAACGTGCTCACGGTCAATAATCTCCGCCCTGGAGAAGAACTGGACAAGAAACAAGACATACGTGCATACGTGAGACAATACCCGAAAATGGTACCAAATATGACGCACGACATGATCACATAACGAGATATCCTGCAATGAACAATGTAGCATATAATTATCATGTTATGACATGTAATTGATCATATAATCACAATTTGGGGTCAAATAAACCATTGGAATCAAGTCCCAAAAATCCATTTTTATGCAGAAACATTCTGCCTCTCCAAGGGTCTGGGAACGGCCGTTCCGGCCCTTAGTTTAAAATGGCAAGGGCCGTTCCCAGCTCCCCGAAGATAGGAACGGCCGTTCCAGCTTACACGCCAAAACGGGAAGGGCCGTTCCCGTCCTCGCCACCATGCACACAATTCAAATGTAAGGGAACGACCGTTCCCCAATTCCAAAAGGAACGGGAAGGACCGTTCCCATTACGCAGAAGACACGGAAGCAGGGGAAGAAACAGGGGAAGCTACGAACCAACATCTAACCTCAACAAAACTCGTATAACTCAATCCCATATATTATAATTCATGAAAGGAAATATGTATACATGCTTAAAGTGCAATAAGACCCAAGATAAAAACTTCTTTCATGCCTTGATCATCACAATCATCATTTCAAGCTCAAATATCAATTTAGCATATAACTCCATAATCTTCAAGATTTAGGCATGATATTCAAGGCGAAAGCTTAGAATCATAATCCTAACATCATGTAAACAAGTTATCACAGGGAAATCATAACCCTAGCTTCAAGAATTGTTATTAAGAAATCACATATATGCTCATATATACCTTGAGGGGAAAATAAATGGAAGAGGATGATGAAAGATGATACTTGCGCCTCAATCATGAAATTCTTTAGCAAATTCTAGCTTGAAGATGATGATTTCCTCCTTCCCTCTCCATGGTGTTGGTTCGGTGGAGGTAAGAAGCAAATATGAGAGATGATTTGATGAAATAAAATGAAGTTTGTGGAAGGGATGCATATACCGTGATATATCAAGGAAAATATGTTATTTGCAACTAAATCCTCCAAGTATACAAGTCATGCAATTAAGGATGCAAAGTTTGCAAATTGATCAATTTAGTCCAATAATGTTTTCATGAAATTTGGTCCTTTAACTTGAATAAATGTTAATTAAGGACAATTAAGCAAATAATTCAAGTTCGGGAATTATTTCACATAACAATTGAATTCAATATGTAACATAAGTCTCAAGTTGACACATTTTTCACACAATCACGTTAAAATACAATTTGTAAAAATTAACTAAAATTAATATGAATTGAATAGCTAAAATAATAAAATAAAATCTTAACGCTCGAAAGTCACACGTGTCGAGCGTACCTGACTTCCGAAAATTGGGGCGTTACAACTCTCTCCCCCTTAAGGGAATCCATCCTCGGATTCATTGTCCTTAATTCCTAGAATTTAATTGGCTCTTACGTGTTCATCCCACGCGGGTTAGCTACTCCCCGTCAGGGATCAGTCCGAAAGAGATCTTCAATTCACAAGGTCTTCCAATGTGTGAAATCACGACCCTTGACTTTCCGGAGCCTAAACACTCGAAAGGAAATCTAACCTTCCACTAAAACAAGTTGACAAGTAACTGAAATAATGAGAGTGCCCCGTCTCTCAAACAACTAACGAGAGAACCCCGTCTCTCGAGCAAGAAACAAGAGAACCCTATCTCTTGACAACCCTGAGAGAATCCCCGTCTCTCACGCACACAAAATAAAATTTAAGCAAGCAATTAGATACACATTTACAATTAACTCACAAGAACCAAGTAGAAATATCACTTGTGCAACTTATTGTTCACAGAAAACAATTAATAGTATACAAGGAATCATATACAAGAATAACAAAATAATAATAAACAAATAATAATAAAATTATGGTGCATGTGGTATGCATGATTAAGTGTACCGTTCACCAAGGATTGAAGTTCTTGCACTGAAACAATTCGGCTGAATACTTGGTTCTTTAGTTGAGATTTTCTCGCTTTGTACCCCTACGGTTCGATATTCCCATTCTTGATAGTCATCTTAGCTCCAGTGCTATTTTCTAACATAATCCGTAAATCATCATTTTTCACACAATCACGTTAAAATACAATTTGTAAAAATTAACTAAAATTAATATGAATTGAAAAACTGAAATAATAAAATAAAATCCTAACGCTCGAAACTCACACGAGTCGAGCGTACCTGACTTCCGAAAATTGGGGCGTTATAGGGACTAACTTGTAAATGCATCAGAAATAACGCGGAAGCATAATATATCCAATATCACATACCAATTATCAAAACATGCTATCTCTAACTATGTCTCACATATCAATACATGATCATCTCCATAATACATAATCCGTGTCAATAACAAGAGCCATAATTTCTTATGTAACAATAAATAAATGAACCGTACATGACTCGAAATGCAAATACTGAACTTGACTCGATTCCCGCCTAGCACGCACCTGCACGTACCTGAAAGGTGGAGGCGTTAGTCTATGGAAGACTGAGTGAGGGGTTTAAATAAATATTAGCGCAGTTAACATGCAAGTTATATTCTCGGGTAAAGCTTTGGAAAAGATAAGAATATAAGTTCAATAATGAAACATTCTTCACCCGAGAATACAACTGTCCAATTTAATTACCCATTCAATTCATTTCATGCGATACATGGCCTGACGAGTGAGGGCGTTCTTCAACCTTACTCCAAATGTAAATGAATCATGCTTGCTTGATTAATCAATAGGTGATCATGCAATTCAATTACGGTGCATTAGTGCGATAGTGTATTCAGGAAATACAATCAAGGAATGGAAATCATGCAATAACCCGAGGACAATCCGTGGTGCCGGACCCGTCCCTGGTCTCCTTCTCCCTCCAATGATGGAAAGGTAGCTGGCCTTTACCATCCACGACATGTTGAGCAGAGGGTACATGAATCCCTAAGCCTGGAACTCATGACTTGAATGTCGTTATCATCTATTCCGCTTTATTTAATTACCAATCATGACTTGAATGTTTTTATTTGCCTATTTTCTAATTGTAAACGTGAAATAGTACGTGTTACGATCGTTATATGAAATTCATGGATTTATTTGATATAAAATATGAAGATATGAATTTGAAATGAATTTATGAGACTAAAATAGTAATATTATTTCATGAAGTGTGACCTTTAAATTTTAATGTTATGCTATGAATTATGGATTTAATTTATGGCATGAGTGGAATGCCTATAATTCGTTTAAATTATAAATTGTTATTTGGAATTCTTGACTTAAATTACTATGAATTACGAAATGAATGAACGGGAAACCTTCATTTCTTGAGAGTACTTGAATGAATGGCTTGTCTATATGCCTTAAATGCATTAATAGTGCACATGAACGTGTTCATGACAAAATATCATCTTATATGCATTCATATCATGTGCATAATATTATCGTGCATTATATGTGGTTCATATGGAGTCTTGAGTCTTACATTTGCACTGTGTCAATTTTTTACAGTTTTCTCCAGGGCGAAGACGTGCAAGGTTCATATGTTACTTTCAAGCCTTCTTTTCTTCGTGGTATTGTTCGGTAAGGTGTAACAGGTGGGTTTCTCTTCTATTAGTTACGATGACCCGATATATCCCTTATATGAAAGATTTGAGCCAAAATATTATAAATATATATATCGAGTCATTTCAAAAGAGTCTATGTTTTTCAACGTAAAACCCTTCTCTTATATATCCCCACCTTATGATTTTTGGCGTGGACATGATTATGATTGCACGGGCCCAGGCACTTCGTGCAAGTGGCTAACCTGGGAGGCAATGGCCGACGGGGATCCCTTGTACTAGTCCCACCACATTTACGGTGATACCGGCCCACGCTAGGAGGTTTAGCGAGGAATGGGAGCTGAGTGCCCTTGGGGGATTCATGTACCCCCATTGGCCTATGTATGGACCGGTGGCCGGGTCTTGCTAACCCGTCCACCACCCGAAGCAAAAAGGTGTAAGTGTTTATGATTATGAATATGCATGATATGAATATGAATATGATTATGAACGAATATGTATAAATGTGTATGATCACTAATGAAAAGAGTGAATGGATATGCACACACGAGGAGTAGGTTGGAGATATTCGCCCACACGCCAGGGCTCACGTATTGACCTTATGAACGACTATGATTATGAATAACGGAATTGACGGTTGTAATCCCGAGCGTTGTTTTCTTTCGAGTTTTCACCCACTTGGGAAATATCTTAAAAACCTCGTATGGGATTATAGCTTGCATGTGTGAGTGTTTAAATTTTGTGGTAATATTATGTATTGCCCTGTTTTATACCCACCAGTCTCTTATAGACTGAACCCGGCTTTGTTTTCAGTTCTTTGTAGGTTTTGGAGTGCTAGGCCGGAAGTCGGGTCGGTTGAATCTCTTGATCGAGTTGGAGTATAGTCATATGCATTTTACAAAGTGTTAAGTTATAGACTTACACATGATTTGTTAGGATTATATGATATTATCTCGGGACAGACTTCTAAGGATAATGGAACCCGTGAATTTGTGATTATGATTTATGTTTTAGTTTTCGGGATTAAGTACTCTTGTTTGTGATCGTTTCCGATAAACCTCGTGATTGATTATATGTTCTGCTTCCGCACTTGCATTTAATTCTTGAGCTTGTTTATTTGGTTTCGAGGTTCTAGCTCCCGCCTAGCCTAGAGAGCGAGTGAGTCCCCGTTCCCCGTGATCCGGCTCGTGTATGGACTACCCATTTCATATGCGGGTTGGGTCCCGGTACAGGGGATGTGGGGCCTTCCGTTGGGGCGCTACATCCACTAATCCCACATGTACATCTAGTGTATTGATTACAGGATGCCTCAAGATCACACTCGCCGTAACAGTTTTTCTCGAGTTCCTCATTGTTCATCCCCTCCGGTTCAACCTCGGGATTTTTTCAATTCCTTGGTTCGTTTTGTTGATCAGAAGATAAAAGAGTATGTTTCTTCAGCACCACCAACTACATCACCACAACCGGCTCAAATTTCTATTATATTCAAGGAGTTTCAGAACCAGAAAATCCCAAAGTTCTTTGATGGGAGTGATATCCAAACCGAGCCATGGCTGAAGAAAGGTGAAAGAGTTTGAGAACTTATTCCGTCTGATTCTCAAGAGAAGGTTCGATGCACCACCCCTTTGAATGTAAGGAGGTTTGATCCTCAACTTGGACAGGCTTCAGGATCAGAATCAGGATAGAGTTCTAACAAGGGAAAGCGACCTATTTCTCATCATACACCGACACCTCAAGAAGGGTCTCAAAAGAAAAAGAATCGATCACTCGGATCGGGTTCGGGAGCTTCACGTACCTTGGCTTCAACAACACCTTTTGGGAAGCCTCTCTGTGCTTATTGTGGACATGACGTACATACTTACGAGGGTTGTAGAAAGCGCTTGGGTTTGTGTTTCCGTTGTGGGAGCGCTGAGCACCAAATAGATACATGCCTAAAGCAACGAGAAAGGTATGACGGGGGTCAGAGATTACTCATCATGGCTCATGCTCATGCCCAGGAAAGAGAGGAGCAGGATGCAAATGTGGATCCGGCCGTGGTAGCAAAAGGTATCAATTGCATGTATGGCACCATCAACGGTGAACGGTACACTTAATCATGCATAGCGCGTGCATCATGAATTTTGATATCCTCGTGTATAATTTCTTGTTAGTTGCAACTTGTTTGTATATGAATGGTAATTGATGTGATCAACAGGGTCATACTTGCTCTTTATGTGAAAATTATGTAAATGTTTATATAATCGTTCTCTTGCATTGTTATTTCGTGTGTGTGAGAGATGGGGTTCTTTCATTGCTTGATTGAGAGACGAGGTTCTCTCATTGTTTGTTTGAGAGACGGGGCTCTCTCGTTGTTGTTTTAAATTTAAAACTAGACGATGGACCTGGGGACCAGGTCCTCTTAAGGGGGGGAGAGTTGTAACGCCCCAATTTTTTTTCTAGTATACATTACGTGACAATATATGAATTATATTCTTATACGTTTATGTGAAAATAGGATATTTTTCTCAAATCATGAATTATTGCATAACTTGTATTTAAGTGATATGTGAATTAATTGTCAAACATGATTTATTTGATTATATGGCCATACTTGATCTATTCTCATAATGTGGACTTATGTAACGCCCCAACAAGGGCATCCCACGCCTATCCCGCGCTACTGGCCTAGCTTGTATATAGAATTGCTATCCATATACCCGCCAAGATTGAAGCAAGCGGTGACAAACGGACATCCTAGCTAAGCGGCACTAGACTCACATCAAGAGAATTAAAACAAACACAAATACGCGGAAGCTTAAAACATACCACATGCATAAGAGTTCAATTTCAATATACTCACTTCAGACCTTCTCAAGTCAAATGAAAAAAAATGCGAAAGATTAAATCATCAATTAAGTGACCAACACAGTCCAGCATGAAATGCTCAAAATACAGGAATGTAAATCATCCAAGAGACCGCCACGGTCCAACTAACAAGATAATAAATCCGACAACATACATGCTGAATCCAAAACAACTCTAAGGTAACAAAACCAAAGTAAAAGCAACAAACATAACTAGACAACTAGACCAGACTCTCAAGATAGACCCCGCCCTAGCATGACTCCAAAAGCAACCTGTGGACACGAAAGGTAAAGGAGATAAGTTCAAATGGAACTGGTGAGGAGACGTATACGTAATATAATTAACATAAGAAGGTTCAATGCATGCTCAAATCAAAGGTGTTCATGATCCGTTAACGTTTTAGAAAACAATGCAGATTTTATAAAAATACGGATCATAAACCAAAGCACCGGCTCGGCGAGTACGAGCACTCCATCCTTGCTTCCCAAACCAAGTGAAATCAAACCAATCCATCCTTAACACCGTTGATGTTGAGGGTGTGCACCCCCCGATCATCGCAAAAGATCCATGGAGAAGTGGGTCCATGAAACCGACCTTCTCCCAAGCTTACCTCAACCCCGAACCCTCCTCGGAGTCTTAGCAAACTTGTCCAAAAGTGGGTACTTCGTAAGGGTGCAACCGTCTGCCCTTGCGTTCCCGGTCTTACCACTTACTCCGCCCCGAGCGCTATCAAAAGAACTAACCAAGCAAGCGTCCTTGCAAGGTATAACAAAGGCTCGCTACACAACTTACACGTGCATAAAATCCAAATGAAAGTTCTAAAAGCATTTTGGGTACCTATCCCATATACCGAAACACGAGTTTTACTTGTAAACCGTTTTCCATAGTCAAACATCATAATATGAGCAACGCTCACAAAACTTGGCTTATTAAGCCTACATATACCTTTTCGAAAATGGGAGTTCAAAACCATCAAACATGATAGGTCATATGTGTCCACAGTTTTAGAAAACATTTTGATATTATAACTCCTCACCTTTACCAAGAACCTCGAAGATCAAGCACAAACAAGGAAGGTTACACGTCCGGAGACTCACCACCTAACAAGATAACGTACCAACAAAGGTAAGACTCGACTCAAAACCCAACAAGACGACGCACGGCTTTGACATGAATGCAAATATGTTAATAGTGTGGAAGGAATGTTCAACGATGGTATAGATTGGCAATTATGATCATATTGCATCATATAAGTCATGTATCAATTTCCCAAGTCATGTGTACTAAGCGACATATGAATCATACTTAACACATTTTAAATAAACGCATAACTTAGTCAATTAAGATAACTTAAGCATGATTGAGGTATAAAGATCATAATATAAGGTATGCATGAGATGTCACAACATATAACGAGGTCACAGTACATTAGAGACATAATATAAATAAGTAAGGAACAAACGAGAGGCAAAACAAGTGAAACGAATCAAGAAAACAGGGCTGGGGACAATCCACCCCCATGGATTTTCCTTCACAAAAAAATCCACCCTCGCGGATTTGGTCCAGAAGCTATTGCCTGAAATCCACCCCCATGGATTTTTACACAGCAAAAATCCACCCTAATGGATTCTGCCCAGAACTTAAAAAAACGTGACAACAACTTCAAACTCGACGGGAATGAGTTCAAAACACCCTAAAACATGAAATTAAGCTTCCAAAACCACAAATAAGCATCATAAATCATCAAGTTACATAATAAAGCACTTAGGAACATATAAACATCAAGAAAGGTAGCAATTCATACAAGAACTTCATCTTCTACAAGTTTCATGAAAGCTTCAAGCATAACAATGGTGAAATCAACAATCATGCAAGAAACTCAAAGCAATTAATCACATTCTTCATGGAATTTCTCAAGGAACAAGAATCGATCATCAAATCAAGTTAAATCACACAAGAACATAAACATGCAAGAATTCTCAACAAAGCTTCAAAGGTCATCAATGGTGGATTCTTCAAATAAGCATGAAACTCAAGGAAACCTATCCTATTCTTCATAAAAGCACATAAGGAACATGAATCCATTATCAAATCAAGTTAAAACAAGCTAGGGCATGAACATGCATAAGTTCTTATGAAAAGCTTCAAAGTGCTTTAATGGTGAAATTTTCAAATGAACGTGAAACCAAGAAATTCTTATATCAAATTGTTCCTAGCATCAAAATAAACATATTTCCATCATAAAATTCGGATTTAATCCATCTAACATGAACCCTAGATTCATATTCAAGCTTAAAAGCTTCAAGAACACAAACCCATGAAAAGAGCACATAAGCCTACCTTGAGAGCTGAAAATCGAAGAAGAAATCTTGAGCTTTAGTCTTGAATCTCCAGCTTTAACCTTCACTCTTGGCTCTTGAAGATGGCTTGAAGGTGGCTTGAAGTTCTTGAGAGAATATGAATAGACTTTGAAAAAGTGTTGGGAGAGAATGAATATGATTCTTGGAAAATAACGTAACTTCTGTTTGGTGTTTAGGATCTGATTTGGGTCAGCTGAATAGGATCATGGAGCGGGTCATACGGGTCGGATTTGAGTGAAATTGGGTCTCAAATTCATTTAATTTCGAAATTGGGTCGCAGGTCAACAATTAAAGGCTTAAAAGGTTGACTTTTCGTAGAATGGCCATAACTTCTTCGTCCGAAGTCCGAATTGCGCGATTCAAGAACCCACGAACTCGTAATCGAATTATCTACTCAATTTCATTAAGTTCTAACCTATTCTAGTCTTGGAAAATAAATTTACCATTTAGTCCCTAAATTATGCTTTAATGTCCAAATAAGCACATTATTTCGTTTAACCATAAAGCATGCTATCAAAACTCTTTAAGCACTATACGAGCACATACTTATCATATCAAATAGCAACATAAGTCATGTAAATCATGTTTTTCACATAAGCACCAAATGTCTATCAAATTAAGGCATAAATCCACATAAATCATGCATAGAAAGGTAAATCGTACACTCTCGTGGCAAACCCTACCTTGATCGAGAAGCGGGGCGTCACAACTTAATGGTATTAATATAACATAAATGAATCATGCATACATAGATAGATATTTATACTTGACTATATATTCTTACAACTTATATATATATATGCATCACTTGATCATTATATAATATAATTGCCTTTACACCCACATCCCACTCACTTCTAACATGTAATTAAATAAGTAATAAGGGTCTAGTTACAATAATCACAATCATGCAAGACTTTTACACATACACATTTATATATATTATATACATAATATCTACTTTTACTTTATACATATAAGTTATATATCTATACATTACATTACATACATATTATATCATATACATATCATCTCTTCCATTTCATTCCCCACATTACATCAAGACTTCACACACACACACACACTAATACACGATCCAAACACCAAGAAGAGAAGAGAAGATTTCATCACATTTCAAGCTAGATTCTTGGAGGATTTGTGAAGCTAGAAGCATCATCTTCATCATCTCATCATTTCATCCATCCTTTCATTCATCTTAAGGTATAAATGGGAATTTGGTGGATCTCTTGAATCTTTGATGATATAGGGTTTCATGATTAAGTTATGTATTCTTGTTCATTTATGTTTAGAAGCATGTTTAGGGCAATTATATTCCATAGCTTGCATGAAAACCTTAAGTTTCTATGAAAGTTCATGACTTGAGATTTTGGAGTTTTGATTGATAATTCTTGATGATCCATACATGTTTCCATCGATTATATGATGCCTAATTGATATATATGAATTATATGCATGATATATGTTGGTTTGTAGTGATTTAATTGCCTTGGTTTGGTGTTGTATTTATTTGGGAGCCAAATTTCGAGCCTTGCCCTGTTTTCCCTTCGTATTGCTGTTGTAGCATGATCCACGGACGTGGATTTTTGTCCACGGCCGTGGATTTGAGTCCAGAAAACTTGGATTTTCGGCATAGAGAATCCATGGGCGTGGATTTTTGTACATGGAGAAATCCACGGCCGTGGATCTTCCTCAGTTTTCTGCCTGAGTTTGTTTTGTTCCGTTTACCCCTCAAGCGAACTCCGATTGACCTGATTCTTAAATCGACGGAAAGATCTTAAATTCAAGAACAACCTACAATTAGAATAGCCTCATTATATTTTGTCATTTGTGAGATATAATCCATTCTTTTTGGTGTCGCTGCTTTACCGACAAACTGCAATCATTCAACTTCAAGTTTACGTCATTTTCTCCTCGCTTTGAACTAGAAAACGAGCCATATATCATCGGAAAGGTCATTGTGTCTAGTTTCATTCCCAATAAAAAAAAATCAATTCCTATATCTAGAATTAAAGATATTCCAGTTTTCCTACAGCATGTGCGTTTCCTATAATTGTCCGTTTTTGCCAAACTTCACCAAAACCTTTCTTATTGCATTCCTTTCACTTTCTTGGCTCCCATATGTGAATTATAAGATACATACTTGATTAATTGATACGTATGCTCCTAATTGACACTTCTTGGTACTTCATTGCTCAAACGTAATTGTGTGACTCCATGCCTTACATGAATTGAACTTGAAATAATTGAATGATATGAATACATGATTCCCTGATATTAATTTCACCTCTTAGGTGTTAATTGGTTTGAATAAATGCTAAATGTCACTTGATTGCTAGTTCATTTAATTACATGAGCATGGCCGTGCATCAAACTTGGTCTCATATTTAGTCTCGTCTGACGAGTTCCCGTTATTTCCTTTCTTGTCCAATTTTTCCCCAGGGCGGAGATCATTGACCGTTTGGGCACTTTCTTGTATCCTTGTCTTGTTCCGTCGCTCGTCATGTGGGGTTTAATTATAGATATATAGAACCCGTACAACCCCTACGTGATATTTTCGGCCAAAATGTATCTATATATCTATAGTTTTCCAAACCTTATTGATTTTCAACTGATTTCACGGAACGAATTGATTGATTGTTTTGGCGAGTAAAGCATGTTCACTTTGGGCCCGAGGGTAGTGTATTGAGCCAACCGAGGAAGTAAGGGATGATGGGTAACTCTTGGACTATCCTCACAACCTTGGGATGCCCTCTGAACCCACTAGGAGATTAGTGGGGGAAGGAGTTCCAGGCATAGGGACTCATGAACCCTATGTCCAATGAGATTGGGTGGTGGGGCCTTGCAATCCCACCATCACCGGAGGAAGAAGGGATTGAAACTGCTAATTGTGCACTGTAATCGATTGCTTGATCATCTAATCATTGAATAATTGAATTATTGTACACAGTCGGAGAAAGGTTGGAGAATTGCCCTCACTCGCCTGACCACTAATTGATTGAATTGTTAAACGGATTAGTTATAATCTCGGGCGAGTTATATTTTATTATTGATCTTATATTGTTTCTCTTATAAAACCTTACCCGGGACTATGACTTGCATGGTAATTGCGCTAATATCTATCTATAAACCCCTTGCTCAGTCTTTCATAGACTGACACCTCACATTGTCAGGTCTGCAGGTTGCGTGCTAGGAGGGATCGAGTGAGGTCTTAACTTTTGAGTCTAGCATGTTCATTGTAAATTATTGATGCATATTTGTTATGTTATGAATCTTTTGGTACTTTCAAATTTGGAAAAATGGTTTGCATTGGAGGAAGTGATGAACATGGCGATGCTAAAGAATTGAATGTATGTATTGTATGATTCCGTTTCGGTTATGCATGTTGTATATAATTGAGGGTTAGTCCCTCCTAGCTACTGAGTCTTTTTTTTATTGTCACCCGATCGCTGTAGGTTGGTTCATGTATGGACTATCCATTTCGTATGTAGATCGACTTATAGTGTGGGGGTATGGCATCTCAGCGTTCCGGGTGCTACACTCCCATTGGTGGAGCTGTGTTGATGGGAGAGCTTGGGGACCCCACGGCCGACCCGAGTTACCATACCACTTCTCCGGGGCCCAAGGCAAAGTGTAAAACACACACCAACCCGATTTAACAAAGCTTATCTTTCAAAGTTCAAAGCTCGCTAGTGTAAAACACACACCAACCCTTTTCGAAAACAAACTAACAAAAACATAGCTTATATATATATATGTATATAGATGCGTGTTTGATACGTATTTTGTGGGAATTGGCCCGTTTGCTAAAAGAAAGACACATAAAGGACCACCTCCTCAACAACAGGACAAACCTAAGAACAAAACAAAGAACGAGAGACATACTTAGACTTAATATGAACCAATTAGATGCTCGGTAAATGCATATAAATGTAAATGATGCATAAAGAAAGCAACAAAGTAGCACTTAGATCACATTAAGTCATATTAAATCATATTGAGTCATATTTTCAAATTCCATCCCCTATTTGTGACGTCCAGTATTCTCGAAGGGCGTCCTGACGATATTAACAAGTAAGTCTCTACACTCGTGTGTGTTTAATTTAAGAGTTCTTGAATTATGTGATTTAATGTAAATCCAATTTAATATGTGATCATTCGGATTATTCCAAAATTAATGGTTAAGTTGATTTTAAATCCATCATGTTACTTAACTTATTTAATTTTGGTTTACTTGAATTCCTTGAGATTAATTGTCAATCATGTGTTTACGAAGTGTCATTAAATTGTAAGAAAGGTTTTTAAAATTAAATTTGAATTAAACTCTAATTGTTAAATCTCTCTTTCATTTTAATTTATAAAATTAATTCGGAGCTTGAATGTTTATTCGTAACTTTACCAATTTTATTTACGATATTTGTATGCGCTATTACTCTTTACTACGCGATAAGGATAGCCGATTGTATATAGCTTGTGCACAAGACACATTTCTCTCAATCTCCTCTTCTCTCTCTTGGTTCTCTCTTTCTCTCTCTCATTCCCGCACACACACTACGCCTAAAACACACACTAATCGTAACTTGGCCGTTTCTCGACGGAATTCGACGAATGGGTAGTCCATTTTGATGAGCTCGACGAGAGGATCACGATGGTGTAAAAATCTTGGCCAAAGACCAACGGTGGAGGAGAAATCTGCGATTTTCAGACATAGCTGCTGATAGGTTCGGAATTCGAGACTGGATTACGGTATCAACTTCTACAGCCTCGTACGGCCTCCTCCGACATCGGAATATAGCGAAATTGGTATGAAAATCAAACGTCTCGACGAGATCTAAAACATGGAAGTGGTGTCGCAGTCATTGGAGCAGCGGTGGCTCAACACGCGCAGCTCAAAGATCACGCCGCTGGTGGTGGATCTTGGCAAACTTCACCGATCGTTTTTGGTGATTCCGGCTGTGGTTTTCTATGGGGATTGATGGATTCCATGGTTTTTCGACCCCCTGAGTTCATTTCCAGCATCAATTTCACCAGATCTTGGCCGTAGGTGGTGGTTCCGATGACGTGGGCGGTGGCAGAAACTTCGGCGGCCAACGGGGCCCTTTTCCGGCGATCTTTTGGCCTCGGGCCTTTCACGAAAGTTCTTCGGAACGACGATAAGTAGTGGCCATTGATCACGCAACTCCAGATTTGGCCGATTGGCGGCGGATTGCGGTGGCACTATGACGGTGCAATGGCGGCGCTAGCTCCGAGGATTTTTCCGGCGTGCTACCCTAGGGCTTTCGACGAGCTCGTCACGGGTAAGACAATGCTTCTTTCAGATCGCATTTTGGTTCACCGGTTTGGAAGTAGTTTGAGTTTGAAGATTTTAGGGTTTTCGTGTTCTTAGATCTGAAATTGGAGGAGATTGACTTGGAATTTCCAGAAATTGATCGAGGATTCGGAACGGGCACGAAGACTTCATTCAGTACTGATTTTTCGAGATTTTTCCGGCGACCTTCGGCGGCGGCCCGGCCAAATTTCGGCAGCTACAGTGGCGGCGTTTGGTCAGAATGTTCGTCTCGTTGTGGTGAGTTCAACGCCACTTTCCGTTCGTTAATCGGACACTCGATCTATTTATTACGAATTATTTTGCGTAATTGTGATTATTTGAATTAATTGTTTTAAGTGCAAATAAATTGGTTATTGTTGGTTTGTTGATCGAGATGTATTCCAATCATATACGAAAACATGTATTGAATGGATTGTGATATGTATGACTGTTTCGATTTACAATTTGAATCCGATGTGATGAATTTATGCTATGTGTTTAGATATGAAGGGGTGTTAGTGTAATATTTAGAAACTAATCTTTTATGTGACTAAATGAACTTGAATGATATTTTAGAAGAACGAACATGTTGTGATTTCTCTATATGAATTTGAGACGTTCTCAATGTTATGTTTGTTATAAATTGTGTTTCAAATATGAAATTGAGACACATGAAAGATGCTTGAACAACTTGAGACTTGATGCATGATAGGAGTTAGAATTGTAATATCTTGATTTACTCTTACTACTTGAAAATGGTATATTATGAATTACTATAAATTCATAATTGTCATGTTTGTAAGTAATTAATTCCTAGTTGAATAATTGTATAAACACTTTAAACGAACAATTATGCTTAGTAATCAACTAAGGGGATATATGTGTAATAATTCTAAACTTTTATAAATGACTTAGGGGATGCAAGTGTAATATTATGAAACTATGAATGTGACTTGAGCTTGTGTACCAAACATGTTGTGAAGTTGTAAAGTATGATCTTAAGTGAATTAGATGCACTCTTTAATTGTATCAAGCATGTCATCTACCTACAACAACTTTGTATGTTTATATGATCAAGTTGCTCTTACTTATGCACTTTATAACTCGACATGAACTTGATGCCTAATTCTAATATTATAATTGAACCATGTGACATTGGATGATTTAATATGCATTTTGTGAATACATTGACTTCCTAAATTGATCTTGCATCTGCGGATATGGAATTGTGTGTCGGTTGCTTGTAAATATGACCTTGTTGAGCATTGATATGCCTTGAATGACCACCACACCTTATCCAAGCACAACATGAACACTTATGCATAACCACGATCATGTTGAGCAAAGTCGTGCGTCTTGTTTGGTTCATATAGAGTCTAAGTCTGGGCTTCTGTATGTCTTGTCACAGAGTTTGGTGGTGCCGGTGGGCCCGAGGTTTAGAGTGTTTGGCCCTTCACACTCTCAGACTCTACTTTCACGAGGTGGGGTTTAGGATTTTGTATAGTTATGCGACCTATGGCCTTTACATGCTGATTTCTACCCTTGTATGCAAGTATACCTTACTATAAATACGTATGTGTTGGATATGATATGTTTATGACCTTGCGTGCGTTCTGCGTGGATGGGTGCTTACGGGCTTAAATTCCATCGCGTGGGATCTGCGTGGATGGGTGCTTACGGGCTTAAATTCCATCGCGTGGGTTCTTCGTGGATGGGTGTCTACGGGCTTAAATTCCATCGCGTAGGCATATGTATAAAAACCAGTTTTTGAGGCATATGTAAGCTATTTTGGAAAATTCAGTTGTGTTATGATTCTGTAGCGAGATTTGCCATGAAAGATTGGTATCTGTTCTGTTCTGTTGTATTGTGGATCCGAGGAGCTACGGGTAATGGGGCCTCCGGGATGGTTAGGGCCGTCGGAGTTTCAACCATGTGCGTAGTTTCCATTTGAGATATCATTGCGCGACCTTAGGGTGATGAGGGAGGCGTGATATCTTGAGCCTTCGGCTAAGGCCGGGGATGACTTGTGGGTTCGTTACCCTCTTGAGATCGAGTCTATTTTAGACGATATTATTATAGATGGTTTTTGGGGACTGTACATCTCCTCCATCATTGGTGTAGCAGTTGGATTGATTGTGATTTATGTTCTGAGGAGTAAAGGTGGGAAGCTCGTACTCGCCGAGCATGTGTTCTATTATGTCTGGGAATCATGAATCGAGATAGAGTTTCTGAAATGTTTTCTCAAGCTGATACTTATAACTATCTTTTGGGTACTTTTGAAAATGTCTTTGGTATGCAACACCTATCTCCGTTTCATGAGTCCACCCTTCTGATGTGTGCTATGCTCTATATATATACAGTGGGTGTGCGTTAGCCCCCTCACTCAGTCAGTTGACTGACACCTCATTTTATCTTTTAGTTGCAGGTTTCTTTTGGCTTGAGCTAGGCGGATGTGAGTTTTCTGGGTCACACTTGTCGGTTTAGTTGGTGTTAAGATGCATTTGTCACATACTCTATTTTTGTTATGTATTCTTATTTCGCTTTTGGAGATTATGTTTTATGCTCTACTTAGACTTAAACCCGTGTGGGGCTAGTATGCTAGCATTTGGATGTAATTAGCTATTCTGCTGATACTTATGTTGGTTTATTACGTTGCGATGATTTGAGATTCGGGACTAGGTATCTATGCTACTTGAACCCGCCACCTGTTTTGTATGCTGATATTCGGGACTAGGTATCTATGCTAGTTGAACCCGTGACTTATTTTGTACGTTGATTTAATTGCTTCCGCTATCTGATGATAATTGTTTAAATTGCTTCCGCGCTCTGAGTTTGTCGAGTTAGATACGCCTAGCCTAGTGTGTGAGTGGGTCTCCCGTTCGCTTTAATTCGGATTCGGGTATGGACTTTTCATTTCGTGACCGGGTCTGGGTCTTAGTGCGGGGGATGTAGCATCCTCCGTTTGGGGTGTTACACTATTCCAGCCACAAAACTCCAAGAAAACCACCCCACACCCAATCCAACACATCATACAAGGTTTATGCAACAAATATTCAAAGATTCATGCCCTGACTCATGCAAAAACCGAAGCTACACGCATGAGAAAGGAAGAGATGCTTAAACGAGTTCATGTTCTTCAAGTTTATCAAAAATCCATTAATGGTGGTTTGATATGCAGCCAAATATCACCAAATGGATGCTCATAATTACAAATAGGACGGTCTTAGGAACATATAACTAGATTCAAATCAAGAAATACAATAAGAATGAGCAAGAGTTCTTCAAAAAGCTCTAAACCCTCACTATTCATGCCATATGCCGTAGAATGCTCAAACATGGATGAAATCTTGTAGACTTATAGTTAAAATGATCACATAGGGATTTAGAGCAAAAATATTAACTTACTTCTTGCATTAGGAGAGCTTTCATGAAGATTTCGACTAAAAATCACAATGGGTGAATAGTTTATCTTCTTTCTCCTTTCTTCTTCCTTGGATCAGACTTTGTGGCTGATTTTCTCTTCCATTTGGTGTGATTCTCGAGATTGGCTTATAGGGGAGAGATAGGGGATTGAGTTAGTGGAAAGTGGGCCCAAGAATTGGTCAAAAAGTAGTTGAAATGAAAAAGTTATGGCTATTTTAGTCAAAGGTGGTAAATCTGTCATATGGGCTCAATTCGGGTAAAAATTTCGGGGTCAAATGGGCTTAGAAAAATACAGATTTGGGTTCCTTGGCTTCCTTTCTTCATTGAGAGTCCAACGCCTCTTCCAAAATTTGAATCCGAATTTCTGAGCTCGACTTACGCCTTCCGGAACCCAAGGTGCACTAAAACAAGTTAGGCCCTCGTGCCCCTAACAAATAAAACGGTTCGAAAACCGTATCAAACGAACTCAAAAACAATAAAAGAGCACATAAACAAGCTCATAACACATATAAGTCATGCATATCACGTAGTCACAAACGGATCAAAAAGGAGTCAAAAGGTTAAAAACGTTCAAGTATTTAAAAACATACTTAGCAAATAATTCAAATAAATTCAAGAATAGCAATTAAACATTATAATAAATATATAATCGCATAAATAAATAATTTAAAAGCACAAATAACACTCTCGTTACAACGTACCTGTACGACCGGACGAGCGGGATGTTACAATTTTGAAGCCTGCATGCGACTTAAGTATATTTATGTATATCGATAGGTGTTTGATATTATTTTGTGGGAATTGGCCCGTTTCTTATGAAACTTTTGAAAAACACTTTTATTTACACGTAAGATATCTTTTCGTTTGTTTGATTTGAAAAAGGGTTGGTCTGTGTGTTTTGAAATTATCGAGTTATGACTTTGAAAGATAAGTCCGATTTTGAAAATTTGGAACTTTTGAACTTTGAAATTTTGAACAATTTGAACTGGGCCCCGGAGATTTATGCAAAGGAGCTCTGGGACGGCATTGGGCCATCGGGTCACTCCTGAGTGTGGTCTCCACTTGGAAAGGATCAACCCGAAACCCACTAGGAGGTTTGGTGGGGCATGGAATCCTCGAACGTGAGGGTCATGAAACTCACGACCCATGCAGTATGAACAATGGTTAGGGTAGGAACAACCCTTCCATCACCCAGAGAAGAGGTTTGTGCGCTTGAATTATGTTTTTGTTTGAATTTTGATTCCGATTCTGAATATGAACGGAGTTAGGTGGTCTGAAATTCGTACTCGTTGAGTTGTGTGATTTAGACTCTAAATATGGTTCGTGAAACGGAAGTGGATTTCTAATTACTAAAATTTGCTGATTTTGGCCTCCGACCTTAACTCTTTTCTATATAACCAGTATCATGGGCTAAAATGTTTTAGATTGCCAAAACCACGCCCCGGTTAATGAGCTTTTATGACATTAAATATGCTCTGATTTATGTATATGTACGTGTGAGTGTGTTAGCCCCCTACCAGTCTTTAGGACTGACCCCTCCTCTTTGTCTTCTTGTTCCCCTTTTGTTTATTGAGTTCACAAGTGCAGGGTTAGTTCGAACTAGGCGGCTTTCGTTTGAGTTGCTTGAGTCTTAGTTCGAGTTTTTTGCATACCGCATCATTACTTTTTGCTTTGGATTTATGTGTAGAGTTTGAATATGTATATGATTTTAAGCTTATGAATTTGTAAAATTTTATTTGCCCCGGCATGGACATGTTTGTATATCATGTATTAATTTAAATTAGTTGGATTTTATATGCATGTTTGACGATCCTGTTGCTTCCGCATGTATTTTGATTTTGTTGCACACTCTGAATTAGGGTCTAGATCGCCAGCAGAGTCTCTATTTCGTTACACGTGTCGGGTTATGGTGTAACGCCCCGTGCTTTCACACGTGCAGGTGAGAGTTACGTGCGCATTTTTATTTAATTATATGATTTCATATCTTGTTTTACTAATTGAATTCGTCTCTAATTTGATTTAATTGTTTAAATTATATTTGGACTCCAATGTGTGCTTTGATTATATGAATGAAATTGCGAGATTGTGAATCCCATGAATTCGGTGTTAATTGAATGGAATTACGTATTTCGTGTAATCCGTGGACTAGTTTGTAACTTATTTGAATGTTTTGGACTCAATTGGAAATTGAGTTTGGGCTTAATTGCCACTTTTTGAAAGTTTAGGGACCTATTTGTATATAGGCAACCCTAAACGGTTTTCGCGATATCTTGAGCTCTGGACCTCGAAATCGAGATCCGTAACCGGCGTTGAGCTTGTCTCGACGATACCTATCCATTAAACTTTACCTTATACTTTTTCGATACCGTTAGAACCTTCGACAACGAACAACCTCTTTTCTTATAACTTGTTTGAACCGTTTACTAAACAAACCGGACTTGAACCGACCCGAATCCTACCCATTTATAGCACTAAATATCAGCATTTTCCTCCTCCCTTACACCCATTTGATCGATCAATTCATCATCCAAGAGGCCAAGGAAGAAGCTCCAAGAAAACCCTTGTTTGATCGTCCAAACTTTAAGCTCAAGATCAACTTGCATCCAATCTTTTTCCAAGGTAAGATATGGATTGTTTTTCTCCCCTTCTCCTCTCCATTTTCTTCCGATTATATCTTGGTGTAGGTTGGAGAATCTAGTGTTATGAAGAAAAGCTTGATAATGAATTATAAGGTATAAATTCTTGGTTACATGTCTTTCTTTGGTTTTAAGTGTTAGGTGATGCATGAAATGTGTTGCTTGGAACTTCCTCATCGTTTTGATATGCTTGGATTTCATGTTGGTTGTGTATTACTTGATGTGCCATTAATGGAGCTTGAAGCTTCCATGGATGGATAGCTTGATATTGAGTGAGCTTTGGCCAACTTTGGGTGTGAATTCTTGTATATATGATTGGATTGCATGATATATGTGAAATATATGAAGTGAAAACATGTCTAAGTGCAATATATGAGCTTCCTTGTGGCTGCCCTGTTTTTTAAGCTTTTCGCTCGAAGAAACAGAGCTTATGCTCTGTTTCTCTTGTGAAGACTATGAGCTGACACGGCCGTGTCAGCTTTGAACTGAAAATGGACACGGCCGTGTTGGGCTCTCGACTTTGAATTTTTTTTCTGAATTTAATCTCGGACACGGCCGTGTCCAAATCCTTTGAAAACTCAACACGGCCGTGTCAAGCCCTCGACCTTGAATTTTTCTGATTTTTAACGTCGGACACGGCCGTGTCCGTTTCCTTTGAAAACTCAACACGGCCGTGTCGTTTGAAATGGCAGCTTTGGGGGAACTCTTTTATTGCTTGTTTTGCGTTTTGGCTCGTATTGGTGGATTGTATGTACCGTGATTATGTTAAAGCTATGTTTTATGATTGATATATGATATTTATAATCTTATGAATGCAAGTATGAAAGTATGAACGATATGAACGAGAAGGAATACGGTTTTTACCGTCTATTGAATGAAACTTGTTGAATTATGTGTTTAATTGGATTCTATGACATTCATGACCATAATTGAACATACTATTGCATTTTAAGTATTCCTTAACATGTTATTGCATAGCCGAGCGTCTAATGTGGTCATGATTGAGTCTCACACTACCTTTGTCACACAGGTCTTGGTCCAGTGGGTGACGAGGTCGAGCAGTGAGAGTTTGTCGGGTTCTTTTGTCTACCAGGTGGGTTTTTCTTCTATTAGATAACAATATGACCCGCACACCTAATGTGCAAGATTTTAGCCAAAACTCTATTTAGGTATTTACACCAAGTTTTTAATGAGCAAATGTTTTAAACGAAAGCCTTTTATTATGATTATCCTACCCAGAGGAAAAAGGAGTATATGAATGATCGAATAAATGATCTAATGAATGTGCATGAAAGAATGAATGCATGAACGAATGAATGAATGAACGATTAATGAATTACACGAGGTGGTGGTTGGAGATAATGCACGCCCTCTCGCCGGGCTACTAATGACCTAATGAATGAAATGAACGGTTATAATCCTATTCGTTGTATCTTATTTAATTCCCATTTGGGAAAACGGGTTCTAAGCCTCGAGTAAGGATTTTTAACTTGCATGTACGTGTTTGAATTCCGAAATATTATGATATTATGCCTCTTTTTTTATACCCACCAGTCTGTCTAAGACTGAACCCGGAGTTGTTTCAGTTATTTTTGCAAGAAGGGGATGCTAGGCGGGATGCGAGTCGGGAGGAGAGTCTTGCATAGTATCTAGCGTTTCCTTTACACGCATATGATTACATTTTGATACTCTTGGATTTTGTATATGTATGGAGCGTACATAGAATGGTACCTTTATGTATCTTACATGAAATATTGGTACATAGAGCGTATAGCTCAATATATGAATTACATGTTGGTACCTAGAGCTTCTAGCTCAATATATAATATATGAATGACTGCTTCCGCTATTCTTCAGTTGCTCTGATTGCTGTTATGGTTGTTGTGGTTGTTGGGGTTTAAGTTTTAGGTTAGTCCCGCCTGGCTTAGCGAGTGTGTATGTCTCCGTTCGCTATGATTCGACACGTGTATGGAAATCCATTTCGTATACGGGTCGGGTCATGGTGCGGGGGATGTGACGTCTCGCGCTCGGGCGTTACATCCTTTGAGTGGTATCAGAGCCCGGTTTGCAAAACCAGGGCTCTAGTGTCGTGTTGAGTCAGTATGTCGTTCGGCTGTAGGAATTACTTGTTAATTTGGAACATTTGCATTCTATATGATTTGGTGTTTGATTCTTGACTTGAATGATTGAATCAATTTAATGCATTGTCATGCATGAACTAAAATTAGCACGCATGTCAGTGTTTGAATTGATAGGATGCCTCCGAGAAGACATCGGGAAAGGTCTCCGGGTCATCATCATCATAGAGATCGTTCTCCTAAAACTCCACAACCGCCTATGAATATGGAGCACTTTATGGAAGCGGTATATAACTACGTGGAACATAGAAGGGCTCAGGATCCTCCAGTAGAACCGCAGGCTGAACATCAACCACCTCCTCCGAATAACCCGAGAGATCATCATGGGTTGTTTTTGAGCTATAATCCTCCTAGATTTTCGGGTTCGGTAGATGATGCGGTATCGGAAGGATGGCTCACTCGAATTGAGAGGATCTTTAATGTTCGACAATTTACCTCTCAAGAGAAAGCTCAATTTGCCATTTTTCAACTGGATGGAGAGGCCTATGATTGGTGGGAACGTACTAGAGAGAAGCTTGAAGTGGAAGGGGAAGAAGTTACTTGGGAAGTTTTTATAAGGGAGTTTCGAGAGGCTTTTGTGCCCGAGGTCGTTCGAGAAAGGAAAGAACGAGAATTTATGGAATTGAAGCAAGGGACTCGAACGGTGGCTCAATATCTTTCTCTTTTCAATAGGCTTGGTAAATATGCACCTCACATTACGAGGGATCAAAAGAGAAAGGCAAAGAAGTTTATAGCTGGATTGAGGCAGGATCTGAGGCATGGGCACGCGGGTCATAACTTCGAATCTTTCGCTGACACTGTACAAAGGGCTCTGGTATTGGAAGAGGAGTACAAGAAAAAGGACCCCTTACCTCGTATGCAAATGGGACAAGGATCGGGGTTCGGAAAGGGGAAAAGACCTATGGTATCTCCTCCTCAGCCATTTCAAGGGCAAAACAAGAGGTTCCGACCTACAGGAGCTGCACCGCCAAAGCCACAAGCACCTCCAGCTACTTCCGATCCTCGGCATGATAGGTCACCATGTTTATATTATGGAGGCCCGACTCACACCTACAACACTTGCCGAAGGAGGTTGGGACAGTGCCTGATTTGTGGAAAGACGACGCATATGGCCAATACTTGTCCGGATAAGACTCCAGGCTACCAACCGGGAGCTCAAAGGCCGATGATCCCAGCTCGTGCTTATGCTCTTACGGGTGAAGAACAAAATGTGGAAGCCAACCCCAATGCTATGGTGGAAGGTCCGATATGCATCCATAACATGAACATACATGCATTATTTGACCCTGGCACTACTCATTCTTTTATTTCATGCAAATTAATTGATACTTTGTGTTTGCCTGTTACGTGCTTAAATGCTTGTTATGTGGTGAGTTCGCCGTTGGGTGGAAGTCTTGAGACGGATCGGGTGGTCAGAGATTGTGTGTTTGGGTTTGATGGCAGAGAATATCGAGCAGATTTGGTGGTAATACCGATGAACAGATTTGGGGTGATTCTGGGAATGGATTGGTTGTTTCGGTATCACGCCACGGTTGATTGTTTCACCAAAACAGTTAAGTTGGGAGAAGAAGTGGCAGTGGGAAAAGAATTAGAGATTGCTCCTCTTTTGTCGTTCACGGAAGCTCATAAATTGATAAGGAATGGGGTAACGGGATTTATTGCCTATATTTTGAATAAGCCGAAAGATCAGGAAAAGTTGGAAGAGACTGAAGTGGTAAAGGAGTATCTTGAGGTGTTTCCTGAAGTTTTAGGTTCTTTGCCTCCGGATCGAGAGATCGAATTTGTAATAGACTTATATCCGGGATCTGAACCTTATTCTAAGACTCCTTACCGGATGGCACCGGCAGAGTTATAGGAGTTAAAAGTTCAGTTGGAAGAACTTCTCAAGAATGGATATATTCGACCGAGTTCATCACCGTGGGGCGCGCCGGTTCTCTTTGTTAAGAAGAAAGATGGAACTTTAAGGATGTGCATTGACTACCGGGAGTTGAATCGGATGATGGTAAAGAATAAATATCCATTGCCTAATATAGAGGATTTGTTTGATATGCTACAAGGGTCAAGAGTGTATTCCAAGCTCGATTTAAGGCAGAGATAATATCAGTTAAACATTAAGGAGGAAAGTAACACCCCGCACGTGAGGCGCCACATCCCCCGCACTATGACCCGACACGTGTACGAACTGGAAGGTCCGCACACGCGCCAAGTCACAGCGAACAGGTGACAAACAAAAACACACGCACTAGCTAGGCAGTATCTAACCCTGTACAAAAGAAAATATGTAAAACATGAGAGCGGAAGTAGCACGAAATGCCAACTTACAAAAACTTTCATACCTGAAACACATAGTACCATACAAACATCAAAATCAACTAAACGGGTTCGACTAATCCAGCAAACCTGTCCTAACCTGTCCCGAGCAATCATATATTCACAACGGGTTCAACTAATCCGAGCACCAGTCCTAACCTGTCCCGAATTCCATAAATTCAAATCATAATTGCAAACCTGCACAAACATATCTTATATAACATTTACAAATCATAAACCAGAGCCAGAACTTAATAAACTTAAACAGTCGGACACAGACTCGACACACAGCCGCCTAGCACGAACCCCAACGACCTCCAAAGCAAAGCCTGCGAACTAAAACATAAAAGGGGAGGGGTCAGTCCAAAGACTAGTGAGGGGCTGACACACGCACACTATACATATATATAGAGCACAGCACAAAGAAGAAGCGACGTTCGTGAACCCGGGGTTAGTTTTTGCACGCCAAAATATTTTTCCGTGATAATATACATATAGGGAGACTTATCAGACAGACTAAACAAATCTTAAATCAAAAGTTTCTTAAGGCACAACTCGGATTCATGCAGACATAACACACATATCGGAGCATATCTTAATAACTTAAAAGTATATCAATTTTTATCTTAATTTAACAATCTACCCCCGTTTCACGAACTTATGACAGACTGACAGACAGAACACACTTACCCAGAAACAAAGACGAACCGAAACACAAAACAAATCATAAATTAATCCCACCTCCACACCGTTTGGGGAAGAGAGGTGCCCCTCTCAACCCACCACAGAATGAAACATGTGAACCGGAGGATCCCGCCCGGTTCCTTCGACGGCCAGCCAAAATGCGCTCCGTCGGCATAGGAGAACAAAGTCTCCCGTTGGTGGAGAAGTGCACAGGGGTCGTAACCGGCGATCCCGATGGTCGTCCCGGGTCTCCCTTACCCACAACTCCGGGGCCCAAACAGATCAAAACCAACAGAAAATCGGAGACTTGCTTGAATCCGATACAAACGAAACAAAGCCTAAACTTATCACACTTACCAGACGAAAATTATACTTACACACACAGACAGATGAACAAATCTCATGCATATCGCACTTATCATATCGTACGTACATATCACGCAGACTGACCTCGAAATCATAACAGAACTGAGACAAAGCATACATAGGCTTGTACATAGCGATTCGTACTTTTCAAATCAAATCATATGACAAAACCAGCAAAATACATACTTCGCACATATCTACATATATATAAGGTTTATAAAGCACATGCATTCGAAAACGGGCACATTGCAATAGGGTATAACTATATCCTAACCTCACCTGGTACCAAACACAGCCTAACACAAAGTAGAAGGTCCACCCCGGAACCTGCACGACTCACTTGCCACCACCCCGGGTGCACCTGAACCAACTGAACACACAAACACAACACAGGGCTCAGACTCAAACTCAGACAACTACACAAAGATGCACGGCAATGCTCAAGCACTTACGAAATGCAATCACATAAGCAGGTTTCAAATTCATATTATTCATTTCATGCAAATTCACGTAACAGCTTTCATATCAATTGACACATATTAATAAATCAAATAAATCATAATAGCATGCTTCCTAATTCAATTAAAATCATAAGATTACATACCTGAATTAAAACTAAATCATAAAGAGCACAATTAACACAAACCAGAAAGGTAGGGAGACAAAGCAATTCAAATTATTTCATATTAATTCATATAGAGCATACCAAATTCATATTTGTACAATTAAACTATTTTTAAATACAAAAGTTGCAAATTAAATCTCATAAGTTTCACATAAGTCATATATCAAATTCATTTAACACCCAACAATTCATTTATCACAAAACGGATTCAATTAACAAGGTCTACCTAATTAAATCAAATAAATTCATATCATTTCCAAAATTACACATACACCCTTTTTAAATTAGACACTTAGCTCAATCAGACCAAAACGGGATTCAAATTGCGAATTACAATGTTCATATTTGTCACATTTCATATCATACATGATTTCATACATAACGGAATACATTTCAATCGGCAATTCAAGCATATGACAATTAATTTACAATTAGAACAATTAATCAAATAATTCTCAAATACACAAATAAATTCGTAGAAAATAAAACGAGTGTCCGATTGACGAACGGAAAGTGGTGTTGGGCTCACCACAACGAGGCGGACATTCTGTCCGAAGCCCGCCGGATCGCCGCCACTGTAGCTGCCGGAATAGTGGCCGACCGCCGCTGGAAGGTGCCGGAAAAATCCCGAAAAAACACCCGTGCAAGGATTCGTCGTGCTCAATCCAATTCCTCGATCAATTTCTGCAAATTCCAAGCCAATTGTCTCCAATTTCAGATCCAACAATACGAAAACCCTAAAATCTTCAAACTTCAATTACTTTCAAACCGGTGAACCAAAATGAGATCCGAAAGAGGCATCGGCTTACCCGTGACGAGCTTTACGAAAGCCCTAGGCTTTCTCGCCGGAAAAATCCTCATAGGTTGCGCCATCGGTGCGCCGCCACTGTGCCGCTGCGAACCGCCGCCAAACGGCAAAATCTGGAGTCGACCAAATGGAGTTTATTAGTTCTCGTCGTTCCGAACAACTTTCGTGAAGGGTCCGAGACCAAAAGATCACTGGAAAAGGCCCCCGATACCCTCCGAAGTTTCTGCCGCCGTCGCACCGCCCCTAACCACCACCTACGGCCAGAATTCACTCAAATTGATGCCGGAAATGGACTCGGGAGGTCAGAAAACCTTGGAAAACACTAACCTTCGTCGAAAAAGGGCGCCGGAGCACTGCCGTGACACTGTTCACGCAGCGGCGGCGTGTGCTTCAGGCTGCGCGTGCGCCACCGTCCGGTGGCCATTGGCCGCGCCGCCAACGTCCCGCGCTGCGCCAGGAGCTCCTCTAACTGGGTAGGGCGTGCGTGTCGCCAGAAAGTGGCCGGAAGCTGCCGCGAAAGGGCGGCGAAGTGGCGGCTCCGCCACCCTCCTCCAGCCGAGTCTGAAAATGGCGGATAACTTTGTCGTCGGTCGTCGGTTTGTCGAGTTCTTGGTACGGTTGAGACCGCATCATCGAGCTCGTCGAAATGGACTAGTGGTTCGTCAAATTCCGTTGAGAAACGAGCGAGTTCCGGGTTGTGCATGAAATCACACCTTCGAGTGTGTGTGTGCATCGTGTTTCGGCTGGGGGGAAGAGAGAGAGAGAGCTGCTGAGTTATGACACGTTAAACGAGGATCCGGCTGTTTTATCCCGGGTCCTCGCGCGAAAAACGAACGGTAGAAGGGGCAAACGACGTCAGAATTAAACAAACTCAGAGTCTACGGACTCGTCTCGATGCCCCGAACGCGTTGAAGGGGTCAAAATGGTCAAAATCTCGTTCGAACGATAAATGACCGAAAAATCCCTAAAAAGAGAAAATAACAAAGGGGCCCCTAAACTCTAAAAGAGTTCAAAATAGGGCCATGAAAAATATAAAATCACATAATTAAACACATTAAAAGGTTGAAACGTGGCGTACCTTATAAATCGGACGAGCGGGATGTTACAAACTCCCCTCCTTCAAAAAGACCTGTCCTCAGGTCCTAAAGTCGGATCTTGAACTACGCTGAAACGAATTCCACTTCAAGCTTCCGCTGCGCAACTCTGATCTAGGCGAACTGCAATCTCTGCTGAATACTTCTCCCTTCGTATTGACTCGTTGTCGTAGAGGTCCCACTGAGCACTGGACCGTTGGTCACTTCCAGCTCATTTGATCACCACTAGGCTACTGCACCCAAAGCTCGATACTATCACATCCTTGTTGCTTACAGATTGCTGTGAAGCCACACGTAACGCAACGACGACAAACAAGAGAGATTCCCATCTCTCAACACGCAAGGGAGAGAACCCCGTCTCTCGGCACACAAAAGAGAAAACCCCGTTTCTCAAAACACAAAAGAGAGAGCCCCGTCTCTCAAGCACAGAACTGGGAGAACCCCGTCTCTCAGCCTAAGTCTGTCAGATTCCATATCCTTCAGACATTCTAGTTTGAGAAAATCCGACATTTCTCAAACCCTAAATTCAAGGGAATCCAACATCCCTCGAATACCTAAGAACAAGAGAATCCAGCATCTCTCGTGCACAAAACTATAGAAAGAATCCGGCATCTTTCTATCACACAAACAGTTAGAATCCACATCTTCCTGGCACGTAATCAGAGAGAATCAAATCTCCCTTTCACTCATGCACATAAGCAAAGGTAAAAGCAAAAGCAAGAGCAAAAAGCAGGAAGCTCAACAATCAATACACAACATACTCGGCAAGTATCTCACAAAATAACAAATTAATCAAATAATCTATGCATGTATGCTCGTGCCATGAATGCATAGTGTACCGTTCACCGTAGCAACAGAGTCAAAGTTCCAATTTCCTTTGGTGGCAAATGTCCCCACTCGTAGAGATCAGAATCCTGACATCTAATTCAGAACTGCAGTGCTCCTCAAATTCTTAAGTGTTCTCTTAGCCTTGCTTGGTCAATCCTGCTTTAGCGTACCATCCTTGCTAGCCAAGTCTGATAGAGGTTCCATAGCAGCTTTCACACCTATCTGAAGGATGTTATCTACCTACTTCCATCAAACCATTTATGAGGCTACGAACATCGCTTTGTACAAAGAAGTTGACCACAGCCCGACGTTCTACCTTACACGCATTCACCTACAAATCACAAATTGAACGAATATCTATGCATGTTGGTCAGTGAGTGGACGTGTCAAGTAAGGGAAATAATTAAGAGCACCTAATTAAATGCAACTGCAATACATAGCTGCTAGAATTTAAAAAAAAACAACGAGTATAATATTGCATAATCATAATCATAGCATACGCACACTCACGTCAAAACGGATGCAATGCACACGCATTCCTATGTCGTACGACCTAGACTGACACAACACGACCCAGAGCACCGGTTCTGGACCTGGTAGCTCTGATACCACTTATAGATGTAACACCCCGCACGTGAGGCGCCACATCCCCCGCACTATGAACCGACACGTGTACGAAATGGAAGGTCCGCACACGCGCCAAGTCACAGCGAACAGGTGACAAACAAAAACACACGCACTAGCTAGGCGGTATCTAACCCTGTACAAAAGAAAATATGCAAAACATGACAGCGGAAGTAGCACGAAATGCCAACTTACAAAAACTTTCATACCTGAAACACATAGTACCATACAAACATCAAAATCAACTAAACGGGTTCGACTAATCCAGCAAACCTGTCCTAACCTGTCCCGAGCAATCATATATTCACAACGGGTTCAACTAATCCGAGCACCTGTCCTAACCTGTCCCGAATTCCATAAATTCAAATCATAATTGCAAACCTGCACAAACATATCTTATATAACATTTACAAATCATAAACCAGAGCCAGAACTTAATAAACTTAAACAGTCGGACACAGACTCGATAGACTCGACACACAACCGCCTAGCACGAACTCCAACGACCTCCAAAGCAAAGCTTCGAATTAAAACATAAAAGGGGAGGGGTCAGTCCAAATACTGAGCGAGGGGCTGACACACGCACACTATACATATATATAGAGCACAACACAAAGAAGAAGCGACGTTCGTGAACCCGGGGTTAGTTTTTGCACGCCAAAATATTTTCCCGTGATAATATACATATAGGGAGACTTATCAGACAGACTAAACAAATCTTAAATCAAAAGTTTCTTAAGGCACAACTCGGATTCATGCAGACTTAACACACATATCGAAGCATATCTTATTAACTTAAAAGTATATCAATTTTTATCTTAATTTAACAATCTATCCCCGTTTCACAAACTTATGACAGACCGACAGACAGAACACACTTACCAAGAAACAAAGACGAAGCGAAACACAAAACAAATCATAAATCAATCCCACCTCCACACCGTTTGGGGAAGAGAGGTGCCCCTCTCAACCCACCACAGAACGAAACATGTGAACTGGAGGATCCCGCCCGGTTCCTTCGACGGCCAGCCAAAATGCGCTCCGTCGGCATAGGAGAACAAAGTCTCCCGTTGGTGGAGAAGCGCACAGGGGTCGTAACCGGCGACCCCGATGGTCGTCCCGGGTCTCCCTTACCCACAACTCCGGGGCCCAAACAGATCAAAACCAACAGAAAATCGGAGACTTGCTTGAATCCGATACAAACGAAACAAAGCCTAAACTTATCACACTTACCAGACGAAACTTATACTCACACACACAGACAGATGAACAAATCTCATGCATATCGTACTTATCATATCGTACGTACATATCACGCAGACTGACCTCGAAATCATAACAGAACTGAGACAAAGCATACATAGGCTTGTACATAGCGATTCGTACTTTTCAAATCAAATCATATGACAAAACCAGTAGAATACATACTTCGCACATATCTACATATATATAAGGCTTATAAAGCACATGCATTCGAAAACGGGCACGTTGCAATAGGGTATAACTATATCCTAACCTCACCTGGTACCAAACACAGCCGAACACAAAGCAGAAGGTCCACCCCGGGTGCACCTGAACCAACTGAACACACAAACACAACATAGGGCACAGACTCAAACTCAGACAACTACACAAAGACGCACGACAATGCTCAAGCACTTACGAAATGCAATCACATAAGCAGGTTTCAAATTCATATTATTCGTTTCATGCAAATTCACGTAGCACCTTTCATATCAATTGACACATATTTATAAATCAAATAAATCATAATAGCATGCTTCCTAATTCAATTAAAATCATAAGATTACATACCTGAATTCTAACTAAATCATAAAGAGCACAATTAACACAAACTAGAAAGGTGGGGAGACAAAGCAATTCAAATTATTTCATATTAATTCACATTGAGCATACCAAATTCATATTTGTACAATTAAACTATTTTTAAATACAAAAGTTCCTAATTAAATCTCATAAGTTTCACATAAGTCATATACCAAATTCATTTAACACCCAACAATTCATTTATCACAGAACGGATTCAATTAACAAGGTCTACCTAATTAAATCAAATAAATTCATATCATTTCCAAAATTACACATACACCCTTTTTAAATTAGACACTTAGCTCAATCAGACCAAAACGGGATTCAAATTGCGAATTACAATGTTCATATTTGTCACATTTCATATCATACATGATTTCATACATAACGGAATACATTTCAATCGGCAATTCAAGCATATGACAATTAGTTTACAATTAGAACAATTAATCAAATAACTCTCAAATACACAAATAAATTCGTAGAAAATAAAGCGAGTGTCCGATTGACGAACAGAAAGTGGTGTTGGACTCACCACAACGAGGCGGACATTCTGTCCGAAGCCCGCCGGATCGCCGCCACTGTAGCTGCCGGAATAGTGGCCGGCCGTCGTTCGGCCGCCGCCGGAACGTGCCGAAAAAATCCCGAAAAAACACCCGTGCAAGGATTCGTCGTGCTCAATCCAATTCCTCGATCAATTTCTGCAAATTCCAGGCCAATTGTCTCCAATTTCAGATTCAACAATACGAAAACCCTAAAATCTTCAAACTTCAATTACTTTCAAACCGGTGAACCAAAATGAGATCCGAAAGAGGCATCGGCTTACCCGTGACGAGCTTTACGAAAGCCCTAGGCTTTCTCGCCGGAAAAATCCTCGGAGGTGGCGCCATCAGTGCACCGCCACTGTGCCGCCGTGAACCGCCGCCAAATGGCAAAATCTGGAGTCGAGCAAATGGGGTCCGAGACCAAAAGATCGCCGGAAAAGGCCCCCGATAGCCTCCGAAGTTTCTGCCGCCGTCGCACCAGCCCTAACCACCACCTACGGCCAGAATTCCCTCTAATTGATGCCAGAAATGGACTCGGGAGGTCGGAAAACCTTGGGAAACACTAACCTTTGTCGAAAAAGGGCGTCGGAGCACCGCCGTGACAATGTTCATGCGGCGGCGGCGTGTGCTTCAGGCGGCGCGTGCGCCGCCGTCCGGGGGCCATTGGCCGCGCCGCCAACGTCCTGCGCTGCGCTAGGAGCTCCTCTAACTGGGTAGGGCGCGCGTGTCGCCGGAAAGTGGCCGGAAGCCGCCGCGAAAGGGCGGCGAAGTGGCGGCTCCGCCACCCTCCTCCAGCCGAGTCTGAAAATGGCGGATAACTCCACCGTCGGTCGTCGGTTGGTCGAGTTCTTGGTACGGTTGTGACCGCATCGTCGAGCTCGTCGAAATGGACTAGTGGTTCGTCGAATTCCGTTGAGAAACGAGCGAGTTTTGGGTTGTGCATGAAATCACACCTTCGAGTGTGTGTGTGCATCGTGTTTCGGCTGGGGGGGAAGAGAGAGAGAGAGAGCTGCTGAGTTATGACACGTTAAACGAGGATCCGGGTGTTTTATCCCGGGTCCTCGTGCAAAAAACGTACGGTAGAAGGGGCAAACAACGTCAGAATTAAACAAACTTAGAGTCTACGGACTCGTCTCGATGCCCCGAATGCGTTGAAGGGGTCAAAATGGTCAAAATCTCGTTCGAACGATAAATGACCGAAAAACCCCTAAAAAGAAAAAATAACAAAGGGGCCCCTAAACTCTAAAAGAGTTCAAAATGGGGCCACGAAAAATATAAAATCACATAATTAAACACATTAAAAGGTTTAAACGTGGCGTATCTTATAAATCGGACGAGCGGGATGTTACAAGGAAGATATTCCTAAGACAGGATTTAATACCCGGTATGGACATTATGAATTCGTGGTGATGCCATTCGGATTAACTAATGCACCGGCAGCTTTTATGGACATGATGCATCGGATTTTCCGGCCGTATTTGGATAAGTTTGTCGTGATCTTCATTGATGATATTCTGGTGTATTCAAGGTCAGAAGAGGATCATGCTCGGCATGTGAGATTGGTATTGGAGACTTTAAGAGATAACCAGCTCTACGCAAAGTTTAGTAAATGCGAGTTTTGGATTGACAGGGTGAGTTTCTTGGGACATATCATTTCGAGCAAAGGATTAGAAGTGGATCCTTCGAAAATAGAGGCAGTTTCGAAGTGGCAGAGTCCTAAGAATGTTTCTGAGATCCGAAGTTTCTTGGGTTTAGCCGGTTATTATCGAAGATTTGTTAAGGATTTCTCTAAGATTGCGGCTCCGTTAACCCGATTAACCAAGAAGGAGATTCAGTTTAAGTGGGATGAGAAGTGTGAGCCTAGTTTTCAGCTCTTGAAGGATAAGTTAACTTCTGCACCGATACTTGCACTTCCGGATGGTATTGAAGGATTTATGGTGTATACGGATGCTTCCCATGAAGGTTTAGGTTGTGTTTTGATGCAAAACGGGAGAGTAATTGCTTATGCCTCTAGGAAATTGAAAGAGCATGAGAAGAATTATCCCACTCACGACCTTGAACTTGCAGCGATGATTTTTGCCTTAGGGACGTGGAGACATTATTTGTATGGGACTTCTTTTGAGATTTTCACCGATCACAAGAGTCTTCAGTACTTATTCTCTCGGAAGGAGCTGAATAGAAGGCAACGAAGATGGATGGAGACTCTCGAGGACTATGATTGTGTGATTAAGTATCACCCAGGCAAAGCTAACGTGGTCGCGGATGCATTGAGCAGGAAGGCTAGTGTATCCAATTTGGAGGTAAATATTGGACAACCAATGGAGTTGGTTAAGATAAAAGCTCGTATTGGTAGCATCTCAGTACGTCCAGAGTTAAGGCAACAGATAATTGAAGCACAATGGACGGATGTTGAGATTCAGAAATTGATAGAGAAGGCTCGATTAGACTCCGAGTGTCCATTTGGATTTGATGACACGAGAATCTTTCGATTTAAGAACAGAGTGGTAGTTCCGACAGAGTTGAGAAGAGCTATTTTGGATGAAGCTCATAAAACTGTGTATTCGGTACATCCTGGTGGAAACAAGATGTATCGGGATTTGAAACAGTATTATTGGTGGAACGGATTGAAGAGAGACGTGGTGAATTATGTGAAGCATTGTCTGACTTGTCAGTTAGTGAAAGCTGAGCATCAGAAGCCATCAGGATTGTTACAGCCATTACCTATTCCCGAATGGAAATGGGATCAGATAGCAATGAATTTTGTATCGGGTTTACCTAGAGTGAACGGTGGATTCGATGGAATTTGGGTAATTGTGGACAGATTAACCAAATCAGCGCATTTTCTTGCAGTTCGGATGTCAGATAAGATAGGTAAGTTGGCTAAGAGGTATTGTGACGAGATTGTTCGGTTACATGGGGTGCCAGCTAGCATTGTTTCAGACAGGGATCCCAGATTTACTTCCAAGTTTTGGCAAGAGTTACAGAAATATTTGGGAACTAAGCTCCAATTCAGTACAGCTTTTCATCCACAGACAGATGGGCAACCTGAAAGGTTAATCAGATATCTTGAGGATATGTTAAGGGCGTGTGCGTTGGATTTCTCGAGTTCATGGAAGGAACAATTGCCCTTAATTGAGTTTGCCTACAATAATAGTTATCAAGCTTCTATAGAAATGGCACCGTATGAATTTCTTTACGGAAGGAAGTGCCGATCCCCGTTGTTTTTCGATTTGGAAGAATGGAAGTGGAGTAAACAAGAAGGGGTTCAAAGAGGTGAAAAGAAAGATAAACCTTCCAAGGCTATTCAGGATGCTATTGAAAAAGTTCAGATGATTCGACAACGGATGGAAGTAGCTCAAGATCGACAGAAAAGTTATGCAGATAAGTGAAGGAAAGATCTTGAATTTGAAGTTGGGGATAGGGTATTCCTGAAAGCTTCACCTCGGAAAGGATTTACCTGAATTAGAAAAGGAGGGAAGTTGAATCCCCGATATTTGGGACCTTATGAGATTTTGGAGAGAATTGGAGATACATCTTACAGATTGGATTTGCCTCCAAGTTTAATTGGTATTCACAATGTCTTCCATGTATCACAACTTCGGAAGTACTACCCCGATGAATCAGTGATCCTACCGGTTGAAGAGGTTGAGCTCGAACCGAATCTCACTTTCGTTCAGAAACCAGTTAAGATTCTGGATCGGAAATTTCAAGAACTTCGAAACAGACGGTTTCCCTTGCTGAAAGTATTATGGCGAAGTGATAAGACGGAAGAAGCTACGTGGGAAACGGAAGAGAAAATGAAGAAGTTATACCCCGAGTTGTTTCCGACCGAGCAATGAATCCGAGGACGGATTCTCTTTAAGGGGGAGAGGTTGTAACGGCCCGTGCTTTCACACGTGCAGGTGAGAGTTACGTGCACATTTTTATTTAATTATATGATTTCATATCTTGTTTTACTAATTGAATCCGTCTCTAATTTGATTTAATTGTTTAAATTATATTTGGACTCCAATGTGTGCTTTGATTATATGAATGAAATTGCGAGATTGTGAATCCCATGAATTCGGTGTTAATTGAATGGAATTACGTATTTCGTGTAATCCGTGGACTAGTTTGTAACTTATTTGAATGTTTTGGACTCAATTGGAAATTGAGTTTGGGCTTAATTGGCACTTTTTGAAAGTTTAGGGACCTATTTGTATATAGGCAACCCTAAACGGTTTTCGCGATATCTTGAGTTCTGGACCTCGAAATCGAGATCCGTAACCGGCGTTGAGCTTGTCTCGTCGATACCTATCCATTAAACTTGACCTTATACTTTTTCGATCCGTTAGAACCTTCGACAACGAATTTTTCCACAACCTCGTTTCTTATAACTTGTTTGAACCGTTTACTAAACAAACCGGACTTGAACCGACCCGAATCCTACCCATTTCTAGCACTAAATATCAGCATTTTCCTCCTCCCTTACACCCATTTGATCGATCAATTCATCATGCAAGAGGCCAAGGAAGAAGCTCCAAGAAAACCCTTGTTTGATCATCCAAACTTTAAGCTCAAGATCAACTTGCATCCAATCTTTTTCCAAGGTAAGATATGGATTGTTTTTCTCCCCTTCTCCTCTCCATTTTCTTCCGATTATATCTTGGTATAGGTTGGAGAATCTTGTGTTATGAAGAAAAGCTTGATAATGAATTATATCGTATAAATTCTTGGTTACATGTCTTTCTTTGGTTTTAAGTGTTAGGTGATGCATGAAATGTGTTGCTTGGAACTTCCTCATCGTTTTGATATACTTGGATTTCATGTTGGTTGTGTATTACTTGATCTGCCATTAATGGAGCTTGAAGCTTCCATCGATGGATAGCTTGATATTGAGTGAGCTTTGGCCAACTTTGGTTGGGAATTCTTGTATATATGATTGGATTGCATGATATATGTGAAATATATGAAGTGAAAACATGTCTAAGTGCAATATATGAGCTTCCTTGTGGCTGCCCTGTTTTTGAAGCTTTTCCCTCGAAGAAACAGAGCTTATGCTCTGTTTCTCTTGTGAAGACGATGAGCTGACACGGCCGTATCAGCTTTGAACTGAAAATCGACACGGCCGTGTTGGGCTATCGGCTTTGAATTTTTTTTCTGAATTTAATCTCGAACACGGCCGTGTCCAAATCCTTTGAAAACTCAACACGGCCATGTCAAGCCCTCGACCTTGAATTTTTCTGATTTTTAACCTCGGACACGGCCGTGTCCGTTTCCTTTGAAAACTCAACACGGCCGTGTCGTTTGAAATGGCAGCTTTTGGGGGAACTCTTTTATTGCTTGTTTTGCGTTTTGGCTCGTATTGGTGGATTGTATGTACCGTCATTATGTTAAAGCTATGTTTTATGATTGATATAGGGTATTTATAATCTTATGAATGCAAGTATGAAAGTATGAACGATATGAACGAGAAGGAATACGGTTTTTACCGTATATTGAACAAAACTTGTTGAATTATGTGTTTAATTGGATTCTATGACATTCATGACCATAATTGAACATACTATTGCATTTTAAGTATTCCTTAACCTGTTATTGCATAGCCGAGCGTCTAATGTGGTCATGATTGAGTCTCACACTACCTTTGTCACACAAGTCTTGGTCCAGTGGGTGACGAGGTCGAGCAGTGAGAGTTTGTCGGGTTCTTTTGTCTACCAGGTGGGTTTTTCTTCTATTAGATAACAATATGACCCGAACACCTAATGTGCAAGATTTTAGCCAAAACTCTATATAGGTATTTATACCAAGTTTTTAATGAGAAAATGTTTTAAACGAAAGCCTTTTATTATGATTATCCTACCAAAATGTTTTGGCGAGTAATGAATGAGTGATCACAATGAATGGGGGCCCGGGACTTAGTGTAGTGGTGAACCGGGGAAGCTTGGGCTGACGGGAATCCATTTATACTAGTTCCAACAATTTCAGCAACCTGGATTTCACTAGGAGATTAGTGAATGAAAGGGCACCCGCGCTTTAGGGGATTCATGTACCCCTCTAGCATTAATGAATGAGGGTTCGGGCCTTGCAAACCCGTTCCCTACCCGGAGGAAAAAGGAGTATATGAATGATCGAATGATGCATGAACGAATGAATGAATGAACGATTAATGAATTACACGAGGTGGTGGTTGGAGATAATGCACGCCCTCTCGCCGGGCTACTAATGACCTAATGAATGAAATGAACGGTTATAATCCTATTCGTTGTATCTTATTTAACTCCCACTTGGGAAAACGGGTTCTAAACCTCGAGTAAGGATTTTTAACTTGCATGTACGTGTTTAAATTCCAAAATATTATGATATTATGCCTCTCTTTTTATACCCACCAGTCTGCCTAAGACTGAACCCGGAGTTGTTTCAGTTATTTTTGCAGGAAGGGGATGCTAGGCGGGATGCGAGTCGGGAGGAGAGTCTTACATAGTGTCTAGCCTTTCCTTTACACGCATATGATTACATTTTGATACTCTTGGATTTTGTATATGTATGGAGCGTACATAGAATGGTACCTATATGTATCTTACATGAAATATTGGTATATAGAGCGTATAGCTCAATATATGAATTACATGTTGGTACCTAGAGCTTCTAGCTAAATATATAATATATGAATGACTGCTTCCGCTATTCTTCTGTTGCTCTGATTGCTGTTATGGTTGTTGGGGTTTAAGTTTTAGGTTAGTCCCGCCTGGCTTAGCGAGTGTGTATGTCTCCGTTCGCTATGATTTGGCACGTGTATGGAAATCCATTTCGTATACGGGTCGGGTCATGGTGCGGGGGATGTGACGTCTCGCGCTCGGGCGTTACATATGGTGCGGGGGATGTAGTGCTCTGCACTCCGGGGTGCTACATCTAAAGTGGTATCAGAGCTCTTGGTTGCAAAACAGGAGCTCTAGTGTCGCGTCGGGTTTGTCTAAGTCGTTCAGCTTAGGATTATGTGTTTGTTTGTATTCACCATTTCATTTATGTGACTTATTTGTTATTATTTGTGTTAATTGTGCACGTGAACATGCACCAAAACCCCGCATGCATCGATAAGCGAAAGGCTGCTCGACCATGAGGTATTCGATTTCCATAGTCGCCCTCTTAGGGAGCGTTCCCAAGAAGGTTACTAATAGACCCGGCCCTTAAGGTATACCTTGGCCCCTCCGAAACCGGTCAAGAGAGTCTTAATCGGTTCGAGCCTTAAATTTTTAGCCAAATTCATTTTAGATAGAGTAGAGTAAAAGACAATATTGGTTGAGCTTCCATTATCAACGAGGTCTTGGATACAGCGAAGTTGGCTACATCTAATGTGACCACCATCGGACAACTAGGCTCATTGCCTTCCCGTGGTGGCCCATTAACTAGATCCCTATCACTAAAGGTAACTTCTATGTCGATCCAGCCATCCATCTGTCCCTACTCGACATGCATCACTTCCCTCGGCCCGAAATAGTTCCTCTGGTCCTCTCTCCAGGTACGCTTTCAGTCGGTCTTCGTGTCTCCTCCAGAGGGCCCCCCAGCAATCATGTCGATTCGACCAAGGCAAGGGTGGTTGTGGGCATCCCTCTTAGTCAGTTGTTTAGCTTCCCTGTTCCGGGGAGGCTGCGATCTTCTGCCCGTAGGGCAAGCTCTTCGAGCATCTTGACGAACTCCTGAAGCTAGCCGTCTTGGATTAGAAGCTCGACCTCGTCCCTCAGAGCGAAACACTCAGATGTGTTGTGGCCTGTCTACCGGTGGAAGTGGCAATACCCCTAGTCTCTCGTTTTTTGTGTCTCTTTAATCGGCTTTTGGGTTCGTGAACAGTTTCTTGTTGGAGACATTGTAGATTTCTTCGATGTGCCGATTAGGGGGGGGAGTGTTTAGTGCTTCTTCATACTGTTGTCAGAACACTAGTCGGCCCTTCCCTTGCTCTCCCTCCTCGACTCAACCCGTTGTGTAACAACACGGATTTTTAGACCAAGATAGACCAGGTAAGTAAAGGGTTAAGAGAAAAGCGTGTATAGCCTCCATCCATCATGCATCTCAGTTTATGTGAATTATGTGCCTTTGTGTTACGATTTATGATTAATACCTTATTATGAGAGCTATATCACTATTCATTAACCGAGCCTAAACCATCACATATTCTTCTTGAAACCTTAGAAACTTAAATTTCCCATTTTTCGGATTTATATCCTAGCATTTGATATTCCAAAACCGACCTTGGAAATTGTTTATCAAAAATTCCCTTTAGGTCCCTAGTCACTATTCATCCCTACATGTAGAAAATTTTCAGAGCATCTTTACCTATCCAATATTGAGTTCAAATGAATCCTTGTGAAATTTTATGAATTATGATCTCATTCCTAAACTCTAATTCTCATTGTAGCTTCTATAGTAACCATAACAGGCTAGAAACCCTAGTTTTGCCCTAATTTGAAGATTTTCGAAATTCAACGCTTTCCCTATACGATATTATAACCAAGACGATCCTTGGATTTTGTTATGAATTTTAAGAACCTCTAAACTCTAACTCGACTCCTAGCTTATTTATAAATTTTTCATATTTTTCCTAAAGTACTATTCCCGTCGTAAAAACTAACTTTCAAACCGTACAACTTTTGGTATCCAATATTATACTGAAAATAATCCTTAAATTATTTTAAGAATCATGAACACTTTCTCAGAAATTAATTCTCATCGTAGCTTTTTTTTATATATTTTCTCATATTTTTTCAAAATTCCGAATGATTACTACTTTAAATTTAGACGTTGAAACGTTAAGTGTGTATAACCATTGGAAAGATCTTTCGATTCTCTTTCTTTTGCAATTGTTCTCATTTCAAACTAAAATTTAGAGATTCTTCTACGTTTTTATTATTATTTTCACCCTATTTTAGAATTATTTTATTATGACATAATTATTAGATAATATATGTATACATAAGCTCCTACATCACATATACACCAAGCATACCAACTAAGTACCCTATATTTATACACCTAGCTACCCTAAACCCTTAATCACTACCCTAAATAATAGAAAATTACACTTAAGCCCCAAAATCTCACCTATAAGTAGAGGTTTTCATTCATTTCCAAGACTACACAAAAATCACACACTCTCTCTAAAGCTCATGAGATCAGCCCCATTCCTATACAAGGTGTTCTTTTCTTTTATTATTTCATGCTTTATATAATGTTTTTAGTATAATATAGTTATGGCATGCCTAGGTTTATTTAAATTATGCTTCAGGAATTTTATTTTATGAAATATATGCATAATTGTTAGTTTTAAATAAAATGTACCTACATTATGGAATTTTATTTAATTAAATGCATGAATTATGATATGATATAATATGAGTATGTGTTTAAATAATTATGGTCTTGTTTGATTGAATTCATGCCTAAAATAATTTATTTAGAATTAATTTTATGATTTAAGTTACATAAAGTGCTACATTGTGAGTTTAATTATATGTTATGGCTTAGGATTTACTAAATCTGATCATGAGCTAATATGAACACCTTCATAAGCCTAAGAACACATTCATAATGTTCTTTGATCAATTTTAAGTGCACGTGTGCAAGTGTGTGTGTGTGTAACGCCCCGATTTTCAGACAGCCAGGTACGCTCGACATGTGTGGGTTTCTAGCGTTAGGACTTTATTGTATTATTTTCTTTTATTTAACTTATACGTGCTATATTAATTTTATAAATTGTGTTTCAACATGATTACGTGAAAATATATGAAATATATGTCAACTTGAGAGTTCTTGTATGAATGGAATTTAATTGTTACATGAATTAATTGTCCAATTTGATTTAATAGCCAAATTGTCCTTAAATGCTCATTCATTTTAATTGATGCAATTTGGCCCTAAGTGGTCAATTCCAAACCTTTGATACTCAATTGCATAAATTAGAGAACTTGGAGGATTACTTGCTAATATTATATTTTTCCCTCTTGAAATGTCGGTATATGCATCTCTCCCTCAATCATCTTCATTCTCATGCCAATCACCTCATATTTGCTTCCTTCTTCACCGAGCCAATCCTCCAAGGAAAGAAAAGGGGAATTTCATCCATTTCAAGCTAAAATCATTGAGGAATTAGAAGTCTTAGGCCATCATCTTAATCATATCTCCATCCTTTCTTCTCCTTCTTTCATTCAAGGTATATATGTGATTTCTTGATAATTCATGAAGCTAGGGTTTGAGGTTAGATGATATATTATGTGTTTTGGTTGTTAGAAGCATGAGTTTAAGCTTTAGTCATGAATTCTTGCATGAATCTTGGGAATCCTTGGAGAAATTGGTGAGATATGATGGATATATATGTAAACTTGAATTGATGATTATGATGATTAAAGTGTGATATAGGTGTTTATGTTAGTCCTTTTGGTATCTTAAGCATGCAAGTGTATTCTTTTTCATGAATAATAATGTTTGGAATTGAATATGTGAGTTTTGAGGAACTTTGATGGTGGTTCGTGCATCCTCTGTTCTTCTCCCCTGTTTCTGGACTGTCTGCGTAACGGGAACGACCCTTCCCGTTCCCTTTGTAAATGGGGAACGGCCGTTCCCATTGTTTGAATAATATGCATGGCGGCGAGGACGGGAACGACCGTTCCCATTTTGGCTTACCAGCCTGAACGTGTTAGGAATAGTGCCCTAAAAGCCGATTGTATATCCGCTTTGTGCTTTTCCTTATTGTAATCACAGACAATCATTGAATGAAATAACGAATTGAGGCAACACTTCTTTATATGCTCTTGTTTGGTATGCGTTTACTTTAGCTGTGCATGTATGAGAACTCCCCTAATCCTGATGACTTTAGGACTCTACCATTTAGGTGAAATGGTTCATGAAACGAGCCCTATATCACATAAGTCATGATTAGTAAAATACTCCAAGCCGATGAGTCCTACAGACAGTGGGAGTGTCAACCTGACTCCTCTAAGGCTTGCTTGTGGGATCACGCCCTTAAGAAGGACCACCTTGTTTCATGGAGGTGCAAAGTGTATAGTTGATACGTGCGTGATACATGAGGGTGCTTACTTTAATAAGTAAGTTCACTGAGGTGCCCCGTGTGAGAACACTCCTAAATGGGAAAGGAAGTTTCTATTTCAGGAAATGGAAACTTCCAGATTAGGAAATATCTCATGAGTCATTGATGTGATTAAGTGATCCTTAGACTTGAGGTTCCTTGTCACTTTATGAGTTAACTCTGTAGTCTTAGGTATAAGCTTTAAAGGGTGTCGCCTTAGACAACTGATTCAAGGCTTATGCTGGGGCTGCACAAGTGACTCATGAAAGTGAATGAGAATCAAGATAGGACCTACACTTGCATTTGCAAGGTGATCTCTTATTGTGTAAGTCATTCATATGCCATATGGAGTCCTTGGCCAAGGCAGTAGATCAAGACATCAAGAAAAGGGTTTCTTGGATTGAGATCAAATGGATATGAAATGCACTTAGCTCTAAGACCGGATTATTAGGGTTCTGATTATTCCCTTGCCCTAGATCTTGGTTGAGAGATAGTAAGTAGGAGGATTGTATCTCACATGTATCAATGACTTAAAGGTTCTGTCGAATCCGAACATTCCAATTCAGCTAGGGGTTAAACACCTGTTGCTAGACTATGATCGTTTAATCTGTGGACTGATTAATTAATTAGTGAATTAATTAATTAGGGTCACTGCTAATTGAATTGAGAACCTAGAGGGTCACACACAACAACTTGGTTACATGAGTTGAGGCTTGAAAATGATTAAACGAGTTAATCGGGCCAAGAGGGTTCCACACGTGTGAAGTCACACGTGTGGCTCACGTGAGTGACACGTGTCACTGTGACACGTGTCACACACGTGTGTATATATATATATTATATATATATTAAATAATTAATTAGTTAATTATTTAATAGACTTTGGTTTAATTTTGAATTAAAAAGAAAGTCTAATTTTGGAGAAAATAATCTAGTTAATTAATTACGAATTAATTAATTAGATAAAAATAAGTTATTTATTTTATAATAAATAAAGTGTAAAATTATCCAAAAATAGTTTGGATATTTTTTGCTCTCTTAAAAGTTGACTTGAATTAGAATTCAAAGTCAAAGTTGGAAAATACTTGATGATCAAGTAATAGGAGAGAGGGACCAAAATCCTAGCCCGTAAAGGACTAGGAATTTCGGCACTCCCCTCTCTGTAAATAGGGGAGCTCGAGCTCCTTATGGAGCGAATTGGCAATTCTTTTGGTTCATGTGTTGAACACCTTCCTTTCTCCAAGATTAAATTAAACCCTAGGTTAAGCCTAAACACTAACTAGAGAACTAGCATCCTTACTAGTTAGATTGTGATCAAGTTGGTGGACTTTCTCTAGAGACTTCAAGTTAGAAGTTTGAAGATTCGAGCTTTACCAAAGGAGAAGGGATCAAGCCGCGAGAAGAGCGTTCTTGGGTGGCTTGAAACGCTTCAAGAAAGAATAAAAGAAAAGTAAGTTTTCTATCTTTACAAATTTGGTTGCACGATTGCGAGTCCTAGATCCTTTTGTTGGGAATTTTTTTTTAAATTCCGCTGCTTTCTGATTCGTTTTTTCCAACAAGTGGTATCAGAGCCACCTCGTTAATCGTGTTTCTGATTCGTCTCAATTATTTTGAATTTGGTAGAAATTCTTAGGCTTAGATGCGAATTAGGTATTCATGAGTTCTTTTAGAAAGCCTGAAATACGAAACTGTAATTTTTCCTGAATTTCTGAAACTGTTTTCTTAAATTGTGATTTTGAAAACCGTTTTGATTGAAATATGTTTAAATCGAATTTTTTAATTTTTGGATTGAACCGGGTTTTCGAGAAACCTAGAAATACGAAACGAACACGAAAAACAACGAGCCTAGGCGTGCTACCACGTCGCACGCCCAGGCCCGTCGCCGTCGCCCAGCTCCTCCCGCAACAGCGCGGGAGACGTCCCGGGCGCGCCTAGGCGCGCCCGCCCAGTCCGTCCCGCAACCGCGCGGGACGCCTGCTCAGCCCGCCTAGTCACGGCGGGCGTTACTGCGCGCGGCGCGCGCATGATGCACGCCCAGCGTGCGCACGCGAGCGGCAACTGCCGCGCGCTGTGCGCGCCGCTGGCGCGCGTCTGCGCGCGCTGCTGCGCGGCGGTGCCTCACGCGGCTGGGTCCTTTTTTTTGGGCTCGTTTTTCGTGTTTTGTGTTTTTCGTGTTTTCGGTCCGAAAAATCCCGATTTAATTTTATCTTAATTTTATCTTTTAAAAACAGTTTTGCTAAAATAAAATTATTTTAAAATTTTGATTAAGTTGGGATTTTTGAGAAATTAAAGCGATTTGGATTTTGGGAAAATTATGAATTTTATTTTCTGAAAATAATGAAAGAATAAAATTAGTAATTTTGGATATTAATTGGAATTTTATTGGTTTATTGTTTTTCGGGTTTTATTGAAAAGGCTCTTGAACAAGAATTGCATCTAAGTCGTGTTTTAAGTCATTAGGACTTGAAACGAGAATTTTAATTATTAGCTAAATTTAAATTCTCGCAAAAGCATGTTAGGTGATCATGGGTTTTAGATCTATGTATGGTTTTAATTTATGCACATGGATGGTTTAAATTGGGGTTGGAGCCCTATAGTTGCGTTTTTCAATTGAGGTTGGAGCCTCACTTATGTGCGTACTGTTATGTGATTTATTATGTGGCTTTCCATATTACTGTTTTTGAGGCCGGGGTATGCCCCGTGTGATTGTCTAAGGCCAATATGAAGATTGAGCCTTATTACTTTATGTCTTCTTCCTTTTATTGTAATTTGAGAGTAGAGATAGGTGGTGAGGTTTTATTTTTATTTTGGTGACAATGCACCCATGGAGTAAGATGGACCACATTCAAGTAACAAGGAGGTCATAAGTGAAGACCCCTCAAAATGTTAGGGAGGGGAATCTCAATTGTTAAATGTAATAGAGTTAGGGCTCATATTTTGTTACCGCTTTCCCTTATGTGATTTAAACTGTTTATGTGGCATGTACGTTAGAACTTGTGATTGTGGAGTGGCTCCCGCATATCACGCATAAGATAGGTAGAACCCATGATCATTACATGTTAGTATCATGCTAGGACATGTTATCTGTTTATGTGCTTGTTTGAAATGCATTTAAGTGTACTTGCATTAATCAAGACTAATAAAATTGGATAACATATATGTTGGTGAGGTCGAACCGGACAACTCTCCGGTTGATTCGAAAATTCCCATTAAACATTAAGCTATTTTCGAACAAATACGTGTTTAATTCGAGATGCAAATTTTGAATTAAATTCCAAGCATTCCATCAATAGGTTTTAAGTTTAGTAAGTGAAGCTAGTTATTGTCCGCGAGTCGTGGGATAGCTAGTGGAACTCATTAGTTCTTAGTTACCTAATTAATCATTTTAAATGATCAATATTTCGTGGTCAATTTTAGCAATGGCGATGTCCGCGAGTCGTGGGTCGTTCGAACTAAGTTTTGGTCATGATCTTATGATTGATGGGTCTAGCTTAACACCTAAGTAAATATGGATGTCGCACGAGTCGTGGGTCCATATTGAAAGATAGGCGATGCAAAAACAATTACTAAGAGTTCTAAAGGTGTTAGAATTGGTAAGTTGTACCTACCTAGGGTTCTTACTTAGAATGTCCGTGAATCGTGGGTTCGAGGTAAAATGCCTAGGATCTTAGTACCCATTGGGAAACGTGTTCCTCTTAGATCTTTGGGAATTCTAGATCTTTGAAAAACAGTGGGAGCTACAATAGATTAAAGGCCTTATCTTTTGTATATCGTTATAATTCAGCATGCTCACTAGTTCTCTGTTTTACCATTTAGGTCGTAGATTCTGTGATTCTCTACGTGTTTTGAAATGGCAACCAAAAACCCTCTTGTATCGATCCTCGAGTCAAACAAGTTGACTGGTCCCAACTATTCTGATTGGCTGAGGAATCTAAAAATCATTTTAGATTCTGAGAAGAGAACTTATGTTCTCTTCGAAGGGGAACCTAGTCCCGAAGGGGAGGCTCCCACTCGGGCCGAGCGGGACGCGATTCAGAAGTGGAAGGATGATAATCTCCAAGCCCGTTGCCTTATGTTGGCTAACATGTCTCCGGACTTGCAAAGGCAGCATGAGGCCATGGAATTTGCTTGGGAGATTTACGACCACTTAGAGCAGCTTTACCGCCCTCATGAACGTGTTACAAGGTATAACACTTCAAAGGAATTGTTCCACTTGAGAATGAGGGAAGGTTCAAGTGTCCATGAATATGGACTCAAGTTTCTTGCCCTTACTGAGAAACTTGCTTCCATGGACATGCCACTGAAAGATGAGCTTTCAGTGGATTTGTTGCTAGCTTCGCTCCCACCATCATTCAACCCATTTGTCCTTAACTTCAACATGAATCATGCTGGTGCTACTGTAGTTGAGCTGATTAGTCAGCTTGTGACTGCTGAAAGCACGATCAAGAAGGACAATAAGGTTTTGATGGTGAATGCTCCATCTTCCTCTTCTGGGCCTTCTAAAGGTAAGGGCAAGAAAGCCCAAAAGAAGAAGAAGAAACCCCTTAGGCCCACTGGTGGCATTTCGAAGGGGAAGGCCCAAAAGAAGAAGCGTAATCAGAAAGAGGATGTTTGCTTCCATTGTGGCAAAGCGGGACATTGGAGGAGAAACTGCCCAGAGTACAAGGCTACTCTAAAGAAAGGTATCTTTCTCGTTGAAGTAAATCTTTCTATTAATTCTAGTTCTTGGGTACTTGATACCGGTTGTGGGACTCATATCTGTAATAATGTACAGATGCTAAGTGAAGTCCAACAACTCAAAGAAGGAGAATGTGTCTTGAAGATCGGCGATGGCTCAAACGTTGAAGCTCGAGCTTTAGGCACAATTAGATTAGATTTAGGTAGTTTTGAGTTAGTATTAAATAAAGTCCTTTATGTACCGAGCATTATTCGTAATATAATTTCAGTTCCAATAATAGATTGTGAAGGTTATGAAACTTATATTAAGAATGGTAAATACTTTATCAAACGGAACAACTCTTCCGTTCATATCGGTACTCTAAGTAATGGACTTTACCTAACTCAAAATATCAATATTATGAATATACAACGAGAAACAAAGCGTAAGAGAGATGACAAAGTTTTAGCTCCCTTATGGCACGCTAGATTAGGACACATTTCCAAGAACAGAATTAGCAAGATAAACACTTTAGGATCATTCTCTGAAAATGATCTCAAAGAGTTGACCTCTTGCGAATCCTGTCTCAAAGGAAAGATGTCCAAAGTTCGTTTTAAAGGAACTGTGGAACGTGCCACTGAGGTTTTGGATTTGATCCATACTGATGTTTGTGGACCACTTAGTGTAAGCACTAGAAACAATCATCAGTACTTCATAACCTTTACTGATGACTTTAGTCGGTATGGTTATGTATACTTAATAAAGTATAAATCTGAAGCTTTTGAGAAATTCTTAGAATTTCAAAAGGAGGTTGAGAACCAAACTGGTCACAAGATCAAAGCACTTCGATCTGATCGAGGAGGCGAGTATCTTAGTGAAGAATTCCTTAATCATCTCACAGATAATGGGATTGTCTCTCAGTGGACTCCTCCGGGAACTCCTCAGCTTAATGGAGTTTCTGAGAGAAGGAATCGAACCCTACTTGATATGGTTCGTTCCATGATGAGTTTCACTGACTTACCACCTTCTTTCTAGGGTTATGCCCTAGAAAGTGCAGCAAAGATTCTGAATCTAGTTCCCTCTAAGTCAGTCCCCAAGACGCCCTATGAAATGTGGCATGGTAAAATCCCTAGTTATTCTTACTTAAGAATTTGGGGTTGTCCTGCTTACGTGAAGAGGACAGTGGGAGATAAGTTAGAATCTCGTTCTAACTTATGCTACTTTGTAGGTTATCCTAAGGAATCCATAGGATACTATTTCTATGATCAATCTGAGCAAAAGGTGTTTGTTTCCAGAAATGCTACTTTTCTGGAGGAACCGTTCCTTAAAGAAAAGAAAGGCATGATCATAGAATTAGAAGAAGTACAAAATGACCCCACATCACCCACTCAAGAAACGTCCCACTCTGATCAACCACAACCAATCACGAATTTCGATACACATGTAAATCCTCCTCTAAGGCGTTCTGAACGCACTCCTAGACAGCCATGAAATCTCTGAAAAGGATAATGATCCTTTAACATATGAGGAGGCACTTTCAGATTCTGACTCTGAACAGTGGATAGAAGCCATGAAATCCGAAATGGATTCCATGAACTCCAATCAAGTTTGGACCTTGGTAGATTTGCCTGATGGGGTCAAACCCATAGGTTGCAAATGGATCTTTAAGAGAAAGCTTGGAGTTGATGGAAGCATTGCAGCCTACAAACCAAGACTGGTTGCAAAAGGATTCACTCAAAGACCCGGCGTGGACTTTGACGAAGCCTTTTCACCAGTTGCAATGCAAAAGTCCATTTGAATCTTGCTTGCCATTGCTCCATATTATGACTATGAGATATGGCAAATGGATGTGAAAACTGCCTTTCTCAATGGTGGCATTGACAAAGACATTTATATGGAGCAACCCATAGGTTTCACATTCAGTGGGAGTGAGCAAAAGGTTTGCAAACTCCAAAGATCAATCTATGGATTGAAACAGGCTTCTAGGAATTGGAACATTCGATTTGATGAATCAGTCAAAGCGTTTGGCTTCATCCAGATTACGAATGAATCATGTGTGTATAGAAAAGAATTGGAGACCTTAGTGCAATTCTTAGTACTTTATGTTGATGACATCCTTCTTATTGGGAATTCGAAGGATGACATGAAAGTGACTAAGTTATGGTTATCGAACCAATTCGAGATGAAAGATCTTGGTGATGCGTCCTATATCCTTGGAATCAAAATCTATAGAGATAGATCTAGAAGGTTAATAGGACTATCACAGTCGATGTACATTGACAAAGTATTGAAGAGATTCAATATGGAGTCAGCAAAGGTTAAGAACCTTCCTATGAGTGTAGGAACATGTCTTTCAAAGAAGATGTATCCTAAGACTAACCTTGAGAAGGAGAGAATGACTCATACACCTTATGCGTCAACAATAGGTAGCAAAATGTATGCAATGTTATGTACTCGACCGGATGTGGCTTATGCACTTAGTGTAACGAGTCGTTTCCAATCTAACCCTGGAGATGGTCACTGGGCTGCCGTGAAGAATATTCTTAAATACTTGAAAAGTACTAAAGATTTATTCTTAGTTTACGGAGGTCAGAAAGATCTTACTGTCGAAGGATACTGCGATGCAAGCTTTGCATCAGACTTAGATGATTTTAAGTCAATGTCAGGATACATTTTCTGCCTAAACGGTGGAGCAGTGAGTTGGAAGAGTTCCAAGCAAACTACCACTACATATTCGACCACTGAGGCCGAATACTTAGCTGCAAATGATGCAGCTAAGGAAGGTGTTTGGATTAGAAACTTCATTCAAGAGTTGAATGTTGTTCCTAGCATGAAAGACCCCATTACTGTGTTTTGTGACAACACTGGGGCGGTTGCTCAAGCAAGAGAACCAAGATCTCACCAACGGACCAAGCACATTATGAGGAAGTATCACCTAATCCGTGATATTATCAAAAGAGGTGATGTGCAAATTCAGAGGGTCACATCAGCAGAGAACGTGGCAGATCCACTTACTAAACCGCTTAGTCGAGAAGCTTTCCAAGGTCATCTTCAGAAGATGGGACTTAGAGTAGCTTTAGAATGGCTTTGACGGGCAAGTGGGACATTGTTAGGAATAGTGCCCTAAAAGCTGATTGTATATCCGCTTTGTGCTTTTCCTTATTGTAATCACAGACAATCTTTGAATGAAATAACGAATTGAGGCAACACTTCTTTATATGCTCTTGTTTGGTATGCGTTTACTTTAGCTGTGCATGTATGAAAACTCCCCTAATCCTGATGACTTTAGGACTCTACCATTTAGGTGAAATGGTTCATGAAATGAGCCCTATATCACATAAGTCATGATTAGTAAAATACTCCAAGCCGATGAGTCCTGCAGACAGTGGGAGTGTCAACCTGACTCCTCTAAGGCTTGCTTGTGGGATCACGCCCTTAAGAAGGACCACCTTGTTTCATGGAGGTGCAAAGTGTATAGTTGATACGTGCGTGATACATGAGGGTGCTTACTTTAATAAGTAAGTTCACTGAGGTGCCCCGTGTGAGAACACTCCTAAATGGGAAAGGAAGTTTCTATTTCAGGAAATGGAAACTTCCAGATTAGGAAATATCTCACGAGTCATTGATTTGATTAAGTGATCCTTAGACTTGAGGTTCCTTGTCACTTTATGAGTTAACTCCGCAGTCTTAGGTATAAGCTTTAAAGGGTGTCGCCTTAGACAACTGATTCAAGGCTTATGCTGGGGCTGCACAAGTGACTCATGAAAGTGAATGAGAATCAAGATAGGACCTACACTTGCATTTGCAAGGTGATCTCTTATTGTGTAAGTCATTCATATGCCATATGGAGTCCTTGGCCAAGTCAGTAGATCAAGACATCAAGAAAAGGGTTTCTTGGATTGAGATCAAATGGATATGAAATGCACTTAGCTCTAAGACCGGATTATTAGGGTTCTGAATATTCCCTTGCCCTAGATCTTGGTTGAGAGATAGTAAGTAGGAGGATTGTATCTCACATGAATCAATGACTTAAAGGTTCTGTCGAATCCGAACATTCCAATTCAGCTAGGGGTTAAACACCTGTTGCTAGACTATGGTCGTTTAATTTGTGGACTGATTAATTAATTAGTGAATTAATTAATTAGGGTCACTGCTAATTGAATTGAGAACCTAGAGGGTCACACACAACAACTTGGTTACATGAGTTGAGGCTTGAAAATGATTAAACGAGTTAATCGGGCCAAGAGGGTTCCACACGTGTGAAGTCACACGTGTGGCTCACGTGAGTGACACGTGTCACTGTGACACGTGTCACACACGTGTGTATATATATATATTATATATATATTAAATAATTAATTAGTTAATTATTTAATAGACTTTGGTTTAATTTTGAATTAAAAAGAAAGTCTAATTTTAGAGAAAATAATCTAGTTAATTAATTACGAATTAATTAATTAGATAAAAATAAGTTATTTATTTTATAATAAATAAAGTATAAAATTATCCAAAAATAGTTTGGATATTTTTAGCTCTCTTAAAAGTTGACTTGAATTAGAATTCAAAGTCAAAGTTGGAAAATACTTGATGATCAAGTAATAGGAGAGAGGGACCAAAATCCTAGCCCATAAAGGACTAGGAATTTCGGCACTCCCCTCTCTATAAATAGGGGAGCTCGAGCTCCTTATGGAGCGAATTGGCAATTCTTTTGGTTCATGTGTTGAACACCTTCCTTTCTCCAAGATTAAATTAAACCCTAGGTTAAGCCTAAACACTAACTAGAGAACTTGCATCCTTACTAGTTAGATTGTGATCAAGTTGGTGGACTTTCTCTAGAGACTTCAAGTTAGAAGTTTGAAGATTCGAGCTTTACCAAAGGAGAAGGGATCAAGCCGCGAGAAGAGCGTTCTTGGGTGGCTTGAAACACTTCAAGAAAGAATAAAAGAAAAGTAAGTTTTCTATCTATACGAATTTGGTTGCACGATTGCGAGTCCAAGATCCTTTTGTTGGGAATTTTTTTTTAAATTCCGCTGCTTTCTGATTCGTGTTTTCCAACAGAACGGCCGTTCCCATCTTCGGGGAGCACTTCGGGACTGGGGAACGGCCCTTCCCATTTTTGCACTAAAACCTGGAACGGCCGTTCCCAGCTCTCTGGTAGTGCAGAAACTTTCTGCATTAAATTACATTTTTAGCCCCTCGTTCCAATGGCTTATTTGACCCCAAATTGCTATTATATGATTGATTATATGTCGAAACAACATGTTATCATGTTACATTATATATTGCTCGATGTCTTGTGTATGATCATGCCGTGCGTCATTATATGAGATAATATGCTGGAATTATGGTCTCATGCACGTACATTGTCCCGTTTCATGTCCAGTGATTCTCCAGGGCCGAGATTGTCAAGCATGATCACGTTCACGCCATCATGAGTCGTGTGTCGCCTGTCAGGTGAGGTTTAATTTCTAGTTATATAGAACCCGTATAACCTTTACGTGATTTTGACCAAAGGTATTTATATTTATAATTTCATGAAATCAGTTATCATTTCAAGTATGTTATTGTTCATGAACCAAGCAAGTAGGTTATGTTAGTGTGCATGAATCAAGCAAGCCATGTCATGAAAGTAAGTAGTGCGTTCTCCTGGCCAGGTCCTCCCTAGTGAGGGCGCTGGACTGATCTTCGGGCTGGTGATTGTCCGTCCAATCACAGGAAGAACAATACCGTATCGTGTTCGTGTGTTCTCTTGGCCAGGTCCTCCCTAGTGAGGGTGCTGGGCTGGTCTTAGAGCTAGTGGTTGTCCGTCCAACCCCAAGAAGAACAAAGGCCTATCGTGTACATGTGTTCTCCTGACCAGGTTCTCCTTAGTGAGGGCGCTGGGCTGGTCTTAGAGCTAGTGGTTGTCCGTCCAACCACAGGAAGAACAAACCTATCGTTTTACAAGCAAGCCATGTATTGATTGTATGATCTCCATTCCATGAACGTGTTATATGGTTACACTATTGCATGATTGCACGATAAATGAATCGCATGATCACATAACGATTAATAATCAAACAAGCATGTTTATCGATTGCATGAAAGAACAAGTATTTAATATTGATAGTTGTATTCTCGGGCGAAGCTATATTATTATTGAACTTGTATATTTATCTTTTATAAACCTTTACTCGAGAATATGACTTGCCTGCTATCTGGGCTAATATGTATTTAAACCCCTCACTCGGTCTTCACAGACTGACGCCTCCACCTTTCAGGTTATTGCAGGTGCGTGCTAGGCGGGAAGTGAGTCGAGTCCAGTTGTTAGAGTTGAGTCAAACACGGTGCATTATTTGATTGTTTATTTATTATTCGAGAGACTCATGTTTACGGTTATATGTTAGTTATTTTAAGGAGATGATAATGTATTGATATGTAAGTTAGAATATGTTCTATTCGGTAAATGGAAATATTTGATATTGTATTGATTTATGCTTCCGCTTTATTATGTCGCATGTATAGGTTTTCCCGCCTAGCTTGTCGTCTTTTGCATTGTCACCCGTTCGCTATAGGTTGGTTCATGTACGGATTGTCCGTTTCGTGTGTGGATTGACCTATAGTGCGGGGGGATGGCACCTCCAAGTGTCCGGGGTGCTACATCTAAGGTGGTATCAGAGCCCGGTTGCAAAACCGAGGTTCTAGTGTCGTGTCGTGTCAAGTCTAGGTTGTACGGCATAGGAATTTCTTGACAAATTGAGTGTTTTGCATATTATTTGAATGCCTTGATTTCCTTGAACTCTTTGAATTGATTAAAATACTTGATAACTTGTGTCTTGTCTTTATTTTTGCTATTAATTGTTAATTAATTGATTTTTGAATTGTTTGAAATTATTTGCTCGACGTGATTTATTCCAAGTATTGATAAGTTAATTGTTGCGTTTCATATTAAATTCTTGCTGGTATTAATTATGTGAACATTACGTGACATGAACACCCTTCACCCACATGCATTTATTTGCAAAGTAAGTTGTGAGTGACAGGTTTTGGAAATATATGAATCAAGGTCAGGGATTTTTGAGGATTAAAGAGACTGATCAATCGCTTGGGCTAAAGTTACAATTTGGCCAACAAGGAATGGACGCGGGAATCGAGTCTAACATTTCTACGGTGCCAGGTTCTTCAATGCATTCATAAACACGTGCATCATAATTGCTATTTGCTTCTCATTTATAAATATTGTCATAGATGCTTTTTAGATTACCTACTTGATGCATTAAATATATGTTTGAATTAGTTGAAATATTTAAACCCTTTTGTTATGAGTGCTTCTTTAAATCAACATAATTATCCCAACGTGTTGCATTGTAAATTGTTGGTAAGTATATTATGTGCATTGACACTTTAACCATCATGCATTATTTAGTGTTTATTGTCAATAGGCTCTCCCTATGCTCTGCACAATCTCTGCTCTTATTTCTACTAATTTGAATTTAAAGAAGAGACTTCTGAATCATTGGGTATCGGTTTGCGAACCGAGTCATTTGATTTTGCTTGAAGCTTGGAAATGTTTGGGATTGTGAGAATTTACCGATCCAGGATTTAGTAAGAGCAGGGGTATGAAATAAATATTGGAAAATTTTGGGAACCGGAAAATGATGATAAGTTCAAGCAGATAAATGTTCAGTGGGTCTTTCAACCTTCAGAGATTAATCAGCATTTTGGGGATTCAGTAAGGGTAGGAAAAACAACTTTTCTTGCTCTGAATCCGGGTGTTCACTTGGCAAATATAAAGCTAGAAGCAGTAGGTGGTAAGTACAGGATATGACATTTTCACGAGTAGCAGAAGGGTTGTAGGATGTTGGAAAATTTTAATATCAAATCAGAGTGGTGACAGTCAGGGAATTTCAAGCTGGGTATGTCTTTAATAGAAAGATTAGAAAAGAACCACTAATCAAAATCTTGATCAATGACAAGTAAGACGAGGAAAAGGTTACTGGAATTAAATCCGCAGAGAAGCTTGCGAGTGGGAAAAGTTAGGGCACATTTAAAGAACTTAGAAAATCCCCATTTTCTTAAGGGGGAGAGCCGATCTGGAAGTAAACTTAAATTAGAAGCTAGACAGCACTCGAGAAGTTGGGAATTTTGAGAAAACCGATTTTCCCGGAATCCTGTATCAGAACCATGTGAAAGAAGTTTTCAATAATCGGGACCTTCCTTCCCTCTTATACAAAGAAAAGTCCCATCATCAACAGTAACTTTGTTCCATTATCGTTTTCAAGAAAGTGGGTACACCGTCTGTAATTCTCCGATAGTCTCAGGATATCATTTGACTCAGTAACTTGGAGAAGGGGTCTGATCCGGCTAAATTTGGATAGTGAATCTTGAATCTTAATCCCTCTTCCTATCAGAATGTCTACAATAAGCGGAAGGGAAGAAAATGGGAAGTAGAAAGGAAGCGAATAACCAAGTAAGTAGAATTACAAAGGTTATCAATTTCGGATCAAGTGTTAATAATGGGAATGGAAGAGACGACGATTTTATAAATTAATTGAGCATACTTTGATCAAAGATAAGACTCCTACAAGGCAAAGTGTCACTAGGACTTGATTTCTTCGGTATCTATGCAAGTGTGCTTGCTGAATCACTCTCACGGGATGACGACCTTGATTCCTCCATAGCAAATATCCGCCTTGCTAATTACTAAGAGAATAAGAGCTCAACTTTCGGATTTCAAATAAAGAGTATAGGAGCTTACTTGGAAAACAAAGTCAGTCTTTCAAGCTTGAATGGGCAATTACTCCCTAACAAGAAGACCAGGGTTGTTCTCACTTCTGAAACCAGAAAGTAAATGTCAGAATCAGTGCAAGAAGGGTTCAACCGGTAAATCTGGGATTAAAACGGGTCTGAAGATTTGGGGATTAATGATGATTTACGGATTATGTTAGAAAATAACACAAGGGCAGAAACGGCTATCAAGAATGGGAATATCGAGCAGTAGCGGCAGCAAGTGGAAAAGACATCTGAACTAAAGAATCAAGTACTCAACCGAAATGTTTCCACGCAAGAACTTTAATCTTCGGTGAACGGTACACTTAATCATGCATACCACGTGCACCATTACTTAATTATTATTTGTTTATTATTATTTTGATATTCTTATATATGATTCCTTGTTTACTATTAATTGTAATGTGAACAATTAATTGCATAAATGATAATTTTACTTGATCCTTGTGTGGTAAGTGTGAATATTTGTCTAAGTGCTTGCTTGAATTTTATTTCGTGTGCATGAGAGATGGGGATTCTCTCAGGGTTGTCAAGAGACGGGGTTCTCTTGCTACTTGCTCGGGAGACGGGGTTCTCTCGTTAACTGTTTGAGAGACAGGGCACTCTCATTATTTTCAACTACTTGTCAATTTGTTATAGTGGAAGGGTAGACTTTCTTACAAGTGTTTAGGCTCCGGAAAGTTGAGGGTCGTGATTTCATATCTTGGCGGACCTTGTGGACTAAAGACCTCTTTCGAACTAATCCCTGACGGGGAGTAGCTAACCCGCGTGGGATGAACACGTAAGAGCCAATTAATTTCAGGAATTCAGGACATGGAATCCGAGGACGGATTCTCTTAAGGGGGAGAGAGTTGTAACGCCCCGATTTTCAGACAGTCAGGTACGCTCGACATGTGTGGGTTTCGAGCGTTAGGACTTTATTGTATTATTTTCTTTTATTTAACTTATACGTGCTCTATTAATTTTATAAATTGTGTTTCAACATGATTACGTGAAAATATATGAAATATATGTCAATTTGAGAGTTCTTGTATGAATGGAAATTAATTGTTACATGAATTAATTGTCCAATTTGATTTAATTGCCACATTGTCCTTAAATGCTCATTCATTTTAATTGATGCAATTTGGTCCTAAGTGGTCAATTCCAAACCTTTGATACTCAATTGCATAAATTAGAGAACTTGGAGGATTACTTGCTAATATTATATTTTTCCCTCTTGAAATGTCGGTATATGCATCTCTTCCTCAATCACCTTCATTCTCATGCCCATCACCTCATATTTGCTTCCTTCTTCACTGAGCCAATCCTCCAAGGAAAGAAAAGGGGAATTTCATCCATTTCAAGCTAAAATCATTGAGGAATTAGAAGTCTTAGGCCATCATCTTCATCATATCTCCATCCTTTCTTCTCCTTCTTTCATTCAAGGTATATATGTGATTTCTTGATAATTCATGAAGCTAGGGTTTGAGGTTAGATGATATATTATATGTTTTGGTTGTTAGAAGCATGAGTTTAAGCTTTAGTCATGAATTCTTGGAGAAATTGGTGAGATATGATGGATATATATGTAAACTTGAATTGATGATTATGATGATTAGAGTGTGATATAGGTGTTTATGTTAGTCCTTTTGATATCTTAAGCATGCAAGTATATTCCTTTTCATGAATAATAATGTTTGGAATTGAATATGTGAGTTTTGAGGAACTTTGATGGTGGTTCGTGCATCCTCTGTTCTTCTCCCCTGTTTCTGGACTGTCTGCGTAACGGGAACGGCCCTTCCCGTTCCCTTTGTAAATGGGGAACGGCCATTCCCATTGTTTGAATAATATGCATGGCGGCGAGGACGGGAACGACCGTTCCCATTTTGGCTTGCCAGCCGGAACGGCCGTTCCCATCTTCGGGGAGCACTTCGGGTCTGGGGAACGGCCCTTCCCATTTTTGCACTAAAACCTGGAACGGTCGTTCCCAGCTCTCTGGTAGTGCAGAAACTTTCTGCATAAAATTACATTTTTAGCCCCTCGTTCCAATGGCTTATTTGACCCCAAATTGCTATTATATGATTGATTATATGTCGAAACAACATGTTATCATGTTACATTGTGTATTGCTCGATGTCTTGTGTATGATCATGCCGTGCGTCATTATATGAGATAATATGCTGGAATTATGGTCTCATGCACGTACATTGTCCCGTTTCATGTCCAGTGATTCTCCAGGGCGGAGATTGTCAAGCATGATCACGTTCACGCCATCATGAGTCGTGTGTCGCCTGTTAGGTGAGGTTTAATTTCTAGTTATATAGAACCCGTATAACCTTTACGTGATTTTGACCAAAGGTATTTATATTTATAATTTCATGAAATCACTTATCATTTCAAGTATGTTATTGTTCATGAACCAAGCAAGTAGGTTATGTTAGTGTGCATGAATCAAGCAAGCCGTGTCATGAAAGCAAGTAGTGCGTTCTCCTGGCTAGGTCCTCCCTAGTGAGGGCGCTGGACTGGTCTTCGGGCTGGTGATTGTCCGTCCAATCACAGGAAGAACAATACCGTATCGTGTTCGTGTGTTCTCTTGGCCAGGTCCTCCCTAGTGAGGGTGCTGGGCTGGTCTTAGAGCTAGTGGTTGTCCGTCCAACCCCAAGAAGAACAAAGGCCTATCGTGTACATGCGTTCTCCTGGCCAGGTTCTCCTTAGTGAGGGCGCTGGGCTGGTCTTAGAGCTAGTGGTTGTCCGTCCAACCACAGGAAGAACAAACCTATCGTGTTACAAGCAAGCCATGTATTGATTGCATGATCTCCATTCCATGAACGTGTTATATGGTTACACTATTGCATGATTGCACGATTAATGAATAGCATGATCACATAACGATTAATAATCAAGCAAGCATGTTTATCGATTGCAAGAAAGAACAAGTATTTAATATTGATAGTTGTATTCTCGGGCGAAGCTATATTATTATTGAACTTGTATATTTATCTTTTATAAACCTTTACCCGAGAATATGACTTGCCTGCTATCTGCGCTAATATGTATTTAAACCCCTCACTCGGTCTTCACAGACTGACGCCTCCACCTTTCAGGTTATTGCAGGTGCGTGCTAGGCGGGAAGTGAGTCGAGTCCAGTTGTTAGAGTTGAGTCAAACACGGTGCATTATTTGATTGTTTAATTATTATTCGAGAGACTCATGTTTACAATTATATGTTAGTTATTTTAAGGAGATGATAATGTATTGATATGTAAGTTAGAATATGTTCTATTCGGTAAATGGAAATATTTGATATTGTATTGATTTATGCTTCCGCTTTATTATGTCGCATGTATAGGTTTTCCCGCCTAGCTTGTCATCTATTGCATTGTCACCCGTTCGCTATAGGTTGGTTCATGTACGGATTGGCCGTTTCGTGTGTGGATTGACCTATAATGCGGGGGTGTGGCACCTCCAAGTGTCCGGGGTGCTACAGTGTGTTTGTGTGTGAGTTCAATTTTATGTTATAAGGTGTTTAATTCAAAAGAATTTGATTAGTAAATGTTTTCAATAGTAACTTTGATTTTTTGGTCAACATTATTACTAATAATTTCGAAAATTATTTAAAAATAATTATAAAATAGGTTTTGGAATTATTTAGAAATAATTTCAAAATCTAACCTACATTGTTAAATTAAACCCAAGATTTCATATCTAATATTCTAATTAGGATCGTAATGTAATTAATAAATATTTGTTAAGTTAAAGACTTCATAATAACCTAATTAACTAATTAAATTCCCTTAAACGGTTAAAATTAGGGTTTACCAGGAATTCTCTAATGTGTTAAATATTATGTACCTTATGTGATTATTTGGTTAGAATAATAAGAGCATAGTCCTAAGCCTGTAGTAGGTAATACTTTCAGGCGAAATTAGGACCGAGCAATGGAATCCACCTGACTTTGTCTGACTATCGGTATAGGTGAGGGTTAAAATATTTTCAACTGGAATCATGCCTATATCTATGTAGCTATATAAAAAGGAATTTCAAACCTACCTATGATTTGGTTTCCTACCTATACATATTACTACAATATAATATCCCTCTCTAAGAGGAAAATACTTTTAAGTCGGAATCAGGATCTTACCCGGACATTGTATACATTCCAGTCCTATTATTACTAAGAACTGATTCTTGACTAAGCAAGCAAAATACATTATCATTGTTATTATGGGCCCCGGCGGGCAACTGTGTCGAGCAATTACCCGAAAGGTATCGGGTTAAGGGTAGTGTTGGTGCCGCAGACCTCCACCAACTCTTGGTAATGGTTTAGCTGGACGTTAGTTACTCCACGCCAAGAGATTTACTGTAGCACCCGGGACGATAGGCACCACATCCCCCGCACTATGAGTCTAATCCACATATGAAATAGGCAGTCAGTACATGAATCGGACTCACAGCGAACGGGTGACCAACAAAATGACCGTCCTGACTAGGCGGAATCTAACCCTGGAATCAACAATAATAACCAAAATGCGGAAGCAAGACAATCATTCATGTAATATCAAGAAAATAAAAGAATTCCATCAAGAATTTAAATACCGGGTTCCACTAATCAGCATACCTGTCCTAACCTGCCCCGAATCAATACAATATAACAAGTGACACACCTGCCCAATAATAATTAAATTCATAACAATATGAGAAACAATATAGTATGCAGTGAGTGTAAGTGGGTGAAACTTGAACAATGACTCGATAATTCTAACTCCGCCTAGTGACCAACACCTGCAAAAGAAACTGGAGAAAGGGAAAGAGGGGTCAGTCTCTAGAAGACTGAGTGAGCAAGAGGTATAAATATATATAGAAACATGCACATGCAAGTTGTAAAGCCCGAGCAAGGTTTTAAGTAGAGTAGGTCCCATGAAGGGTAATAAATCGGTTTAGCAATGCTCGGACTTTACAACTATCAATTTATGATTAATTACAATTTCAAGCTATCTGTGGCTCGGCGAGTGATCGTGCACAATCTCCAACCAAACTCCGACAGTGTACAATAATTAGGTTTCATTTTCAAAGGTGATCATGCAATTCACTCGTTATAATACAGTGCAGTTGTGCAATAGTGTGCTCAATGAGTACAATCAATCAGTATAATCAATATAATAACCCGAGGGCAGCCCGTGGTGCCGGACTCACCACCCAGTCTCCTTCTCCCTCCAATGATGGGAAGGTTGCGAGCCTTCAACCATCCAATCACGTTGAGCATTAGGAACATGACTCCCACGCCCGGGATTCCTTCCTCCACCAACTCCTAGTGGATTCAGGGTTCATCCCACAGTATGTAACTGTGCAAGAGTTTACCGTCGGCCCGATACCTCCCCGGCTCCCTAAATACACAAGTTCCAGGGCCCACAACCCACAATCAATGTGCAATACAGTATCTCGCCAAAACAGGAACGGTCAGTCAATAACAATAACAATAGGTGCAGTTTCAATTAACTTTTACTCCATAACTTGTTTGAAATCAATATAAATATAATTATAGAATTTAGGCCAAAACTTTCTCATGCAGGTTTTAGGGTTAATATGTAACTAAAACGGAGAACACCCTCACCTGAGACGCGACAGGACACGAGGAACTGACAAGACTGGAGCAAACTCGATCTGGTTGTCTCCGCCCTGGAGACTATGCAAGAAAAAGAGCACGGTGTACTTGTGAGAAAAGACTCAATATGACCATATAGACGCACGTCAATAATATAAAATGTCATGGCATGAATTTAGAAAGTGTAAAATGGTATAAAATATCATAAAGGTGTTCATGTAATTCAAGAACAAGTAAACACACTTAAGAGAGATTAATTCAGCCAATCCATATTAATTTACTCAATTAATGTGAACACTTTAGAGACATTAAAGTCATGCAACAACTTATCATTTTCTAAAACTAATTCAATTTGTTAAGTATATGTATGCTTATATACTTTCCCAATCAATCATTAATCATGTTATGAGCATTGATTAACCACAAATTTAAAACCTGCGTTAACCCACATCAACACATAAACGTGGCGGTACCAATTACCCACTAACAACATTAAATTGAAAATCATGCCTTAATACCCAACATAAGTCTTAGTTTACAATTAACAAATTATACATATGCAAATCAAATCACCTACAAGTTCTTTTATAAAGGATTCTTATTATTTCCTATTCAAGAATCCAGTTTATAACATATAGCATTTAGGAACCTTAAATAACATAATGTCATGCTAAAACAATCGGTTCTTATTTCTATACAAACCCATTATATACAAAATCCAATTATCCATCCCAAATGAGTCATTCTTTATAAATTGAGAATTTATACAGACATATATTCAAGATTCCAAAACTGTATATCTAAAGCACATTGTAATTCCATGTAAAGCAAACTTATTGTACCCAACTCATATGCTCTATACAACTAAAAGCGCAAAATCCTACCGTAAAACAATTCATTAACATCAGTAATTTAAGAACCAAATCACAATAAAATATCAGTCCAATATAAAATGCACGTAATTACATTAAACCATAACCAATTACATATATAGTAAACAATAACAACTCACGGTTACAAAATCAATTAAATGTTATATACAATATACAATGTATGTCATATTCTCCAAAATTTAAAGTTTCAGAATTGGAGTGGCCCTGCAGCTTACAGGTTAGGAAAAGAAGAGAAGAAGCAAGGTTGTTGTAGCAGTAGCCGAACTACCTACAATGGTGGTGGAGGTGAAAAGCGGCTGCTGTTTCTTCTTGGCTAAAGAGAGGGAAGATGGCGGTGGTCCGGTGGCAGGGCGATTGAGCTGGTGGTGCATGAAGCTGACGGCAAAGTGGTGGCTGCCTAAAGATGCTGCTACTCTGTTTGTGTGGTTGGAGAAGAGGAGATGGAAGGGTGAGGTGACCGGTGAGTTGAGAGTTGCCAAGAGAGGGTCAGCGACGGCAACTGGAAGGATCTGATCGGCGATAGGTAGAGAGGCGGAGATGATGGTTGGAATCTGATGCAAATCTTGGCCAATGGGGTGAGAGGCAATCTGTGAAGGTAAGGAAAGAAAGGGGCTGGAATGGAGATCCTGTGGTTGGCTTGCGGTGGCGGGTCGGTGACGGTGGCAGGAGACGAGGTGGAGGCGAATCACCGACGGTGGGTATGGGTCGCAGTGGCGGCTCTGAAGAAATGAGAAGAGGGAAGAAAAATGGAAAGTTAGGGCTAGGGTTCGGGATAAAAAGGGGTTCCTACCCAAAATTACAATCAAGCCCCCTCAAAATTGAAAGTTATGCAATTAAGCCCCCACATTAACAAACAAGACCAATTAAGTCCAAATCAAGATTCTAAAATTATAAAAGCAACCCCAACTTTTAATAAATAGAAATTAGCCCACACAATTTACTTAAGAGTCAAATAGGTACAAAACACATATTTCAATTAAGGACAATTAGGCATAGAATTCCCACAATCGCAAATAAATTTTTTAAACACTTGGTCATGCGCGGTAAATTAAATACACAACTCACGTAATTAAATTCACGAAGATTAGCGATTTGGATCATATAATTCACGAAAGATTACAAGTAGATAAATTAAATTGCGCAAATAAAATAACGAAAAGGAAATTAAATAATCCTAAATCTCAAAACTCACACGCATGGCGCGCGTACTTGAACGGCTGGAAAACTGGGGCGTTACAATCTCCCCCCCTTAAGAGGACCTGGTCCCCAGGTCCATTGCCTCGAGTTCTGGACTCTTAAGCAACTCTCCCTTGTTCATCCCACTCGGGTTAGCAACTCCCCATCAGGAATTAGTTCGGAAAAGGTCTTCAAACAACTAGGGGTCTTCAATTGTTGTTAAATCACGACCCTTAACTCACCGAAACTTAAACACTCGAAATTCGAAACTGTCGCTAGAGCAAGTTAAACAAGTAGCAAGCAATAATGAGAGAGCCCCGTCTCTCAAGAAAATAGCGAGAGAACCCCGTCTCTCCACCAACGAGAGAACCCCGTCTCTCAAACAAACAAGGAGGGAACCCCGTCTCCCGAACAAACAATGAGAGAACCCCGTCTCTCAACCAACAAACAACCTAAGAAATCAATTAAATAAACACTCACACATATTTTCACGTAAGGAACAAGTAGAAGATATCAAATACACCAATTAGTCATACTAAAACAATGAATACAATCAACGATCAAAGTACTTAGCATCATGAATTATTCAAATTTAAGTTACGCGTATGCATATACCATGAATGCTTGATGTACCGTTCAACGTTGTTCGGGAATCTTCTATGGTAGTGATCCGTTTCCACTTCCAAAGCTCGGTTGAATTAACTTTCACCTTGTCCCTCACGGAATGTGATGACTTGACCGGATCCTCCTATCCGATACCTTCCTTACCAAATATTTCCTCGAAGTTCTCTCAAGGCCCCATCATTTGCAAGATAGGAAACACATCATATAGAGAATTCAATCCATTCGATATTCGAAGATTTGAATTCATGCGTGCCCGTTAATAAGAGACCAACTGTATTGATTCTGCAGCCCAAGTTGTCATCAATTATGGTTTATCTTGTCTTGTCGTTTCAATTCCCAAAACACTTCTTGAATACCTATCTTCAACTCTTGAGGCACTTATCTCTTCCGATATTATTCTCACTTCCTTTTTAATCAACAAGTGCAACCCAAAATTTTTTCCTTTTCTTGATTGGGATATGACTCAGTTGAAAACAACTTGAGGAGTGAGGTGAAGGAAACTTCCTATCAAGTAAAAACTAAGCAATGCATGTCGGGTTAAGATGCCAATGCACATAGTATAATTTCAAGCAATTAAAGATGCAACACATTTGAACATTTTTGTAAATTATATCTGCACATATAAATAAGGGAATAAGTTAAAGAATTTAACGCAATGTATGATGCACGTGCATGAATGCATTGAACCTGTCACCATAGTTGCGATAAGCTTTAACCCGACACTTATTCCTTGTTTACTGAATTACAAGCTTATCTCGAATTGTTGGTCATCTCTTATTTTCCCACGATCTTCCAATTCTTCAAAATTTCCTGGTATCAATTTATATGTCTCTACTATCCGAGATTGAAATCTCTTGAACCCAAATTCTTCAGCATCTTTACTTCTCCTTAATAATTGGTCTCCAATTGTTGTCTCGAATCTTTACCTAGTCGTCACCTTGATTGAAGTCCCCTTGATTTACTCTCTGTAATTTCAAATTGGTTGTATGACTTGTCCTCTAATTGATTACACTTGAGCACAAAATTTCCCTCCAGAAGTTCTTTGTCTTTCTTTATCGTTTCCATTTATTGTTCCATATCTCTCAATTTGCTCTCACAACATGACAATTCAACTTGAATCTGAAAAACAAACTCTAACCCGTCTGAAGATAGAACCTTTAGCATCATAGCTTTCCATGAACTTGAAACTATCGGTTCTCTTTAACTTCAGCCAATTCGACTTCTTTCTTTTCCCCGAAATCCGAAATGTCTAAATTCACCTCTTTTTCTTTTTCTTGCCCAAACTTTACTTGTAATGGGTTGATTTACTTAGAAGTTCTTCCTTGATGGTCTGTATTGTTCATCATCCACCGACCTTATTCTATTATAATCTTTTTTAATGATCTTTGTTGCTCATCACCCATCTAACCTATTTTACTTTGAGTCCCCTTGAAAGTCTTCGTCTTTTCTTTATTCTTAGCCTCAAACTTAAACACCTTCAAGATTCCTTCGTTCCATCCCTAAATTAGATGATTTTATGACTTTCGGTTGCTTAACCTTTGTAAAGTAGTCATACGTGTTGGTCTTCTGGGTTGTAAACATCACACATCCCACTACTACCTCTTCGAACATGTACCAATTCTAATAAAGCTTGCGACCTTTCCCCTCGAATTGATCTCATATTCGGATTCTACCACTCGAGCTGTAGCCCAATTAGAGAAAGATCCTGACTCTTGAATTTTTGTAGAAATCCTCGATGCATTCCTTACAACTTTTGAGCTAGAGAGAAGAACTTATGATGGATTGTGATTGTTGTAGAGATTGGTCGTGGTTTGATATTATCTTCGTAACCTAAAAATCATAACTCATTTCAAATAAATGCATGCGATTAGTATATGCTCATGCCATGTAATTAGCATCGAAAGTAGGGCTTTGATGCAAAATGCAACTCAAATCAACAACTTTAAAGTAAAACACATTGAATATATAAAATTGCAACAATTTAGTATCATTGAGTCAACATTTAATGCCAGAAATCAATGCAATGGACAAGTTATCAAGTAGTTCCTAAGCCGTACGACCTAAACTTGACACAACACGACACAAGAACTCCGGTTTTGCAACCTGGAGCTCTGATACCACTTAAAGATGTAGCACCCGGGACGATAGGCACCACATCCCCCGCACTATGAGTCTAATCCACATATGAAATAGGCAGTCCATACATGAATCGGACTCACAGCGAACGGGTGACCAACAAAATGACCGTCCTGACTAGGCGGAATCTAACCCTGGAATCAACAATAATAACCAAAATGCGGAAGCAAGACAATCATTCATGTAATATCAAGAAAATAAAAGAAATCCATCAAGAATTTAAATACCGGGTTCCACTAATCAGCATACCTGTCCTAACCTGCCCCGAATCAATACAATATAACAAGTGACACACCTGCCCAATAATAATTAAATTCATAACAATATGAGAAACAATATAGTATGCAGTGAGTGTAAGTGGGTGAAACTTGAACAATGACTCGACAATTCTAACTCCGCCTAGTGACCAACACCTGCAAAAGAAACTGGAGAAAGGGAAAGAGGGGTCAGTCTCTAGAAGACTGAGTGAGCAAGAGGTATAAATATATATAGAAACATGCACATGCAAGTTGTAAATCCCGAGCAAGGTTTTAAGTAGAGTAGGTCCCATGAAGGGTAATAAATCGGTTTAGCAATGCTCAGACTTTACAACTATCAATTTATGATTAATTACAATTTCAGGCTATCTGTGGCTCGGCGACTGAGCGTGCACAATCTCCAACCAAACTCCGACAGTGTACAATAATTAGGTTTCATTTTCAAAGGTGATCATGCAATTCACTCGTTATAATACAGTGTAGTTGTGCAATAGTGTGCTCGATGAGTACAATCAATCAGTACAATCAATATAATAACCCGAGGGCAGCCCGTGGTGCCGGACTCACCACCCAGTCTCCTTCTCCCTCCAATGATGGGAAGGTTGCGAGCCTTCAACCATCCAATCACGTTGAGCGTCAGGAACATGACTCCCACGCCCGGGATTCCTTCCTCCACCAACTCCTAGTGGATTCAGGGTTCATCCCACCGTATGGAACTGTGCAAGAGTTTACCGTCGGCCCGATACCTCCCCGGCTCACTCAATACACAAGTTCCAGGGCCCACAGCCCACAATCAATGTGCAATACAGTATCTCGCCAAAACAGGAACAATCAGTTAATAACAATAACAATAGGTGCAGTTTCAATTAACATTTACTCGATAACTTGTTTGAAATCAATATAAATATAATTATAGAATTTAGGCCAAAACTTTCTCATGCAGGTTTTAGGGTTAATACGTAACTAAAACGGAGAACACCCTCACCTGAGACGCGACAGGACACGAGGAACTGACAAGACTGGAGCAAACTCGATCTGGTTGTCTCCGCCCTGGAGACTGTGCAAGAACAAGAGCACGGTGTACTTGTGAGAAAAGACTCAATATGACCATATAGACGCACGGCAATAATATAAAATATCATGGCATGAATTTAGAAAGTGTAAAATGGTATAAAATATCATAAAGGTGTTCATGTAATTCAAGAACAAGTAAACACACTTAAGAGAGATTAATTCAGCCAATCCATATTAATTTACTCAATTAATGTGAACACTTTAGAGACATTAAAGTCATGCAACAACTTATCATTTTCTAAAACTAATTCAATTTGTTAAGTATATGTATGCTTATATACTTTCCCAATCAATCATTAATCATGTTATGAGCATTGATTAACCACAAATTTAAAACCTGACGTTAACCCACATCAACACATAAACGTGGCGGTAACAATTACCCACTAACAACATTAAATTGAAAATCATGCCTTAATACCCAACATAAGTCTTAGTTTACAATTAACAAATTATACATATGGAAATCAAATAACCTACAAGTTCTTTTACAAAGGATTCTTATTATTTCCTATTCAAGAATCCAGTTTATAACATATAGCATTTAGGAACATTAAATAACACAATGTCATGCTAAAACAATCGGTTCTTATTTCTATACAAACCCATTATATACAAAATCCAATTATCCATCCCAAATGAGTCATTCTTTATAAATTGAGAATTTATACAGACATATATTCAAGATTCCAAAACTGTATATCTAAAGCACATTGTAATTCCATGTAAAGCAAACTTATTGTACCCAACTCATATGCTCTATACAACTAAAAGCGCAAAATCCTACCGTAAAACAATTCATTAACATCAGTAATTTAAGAACCAAATCACAATAAAATATCAGTCCAATATAAAATGCACGTAATTACATTAAACCATAACCAATTACATATATAGTAAACAATAACGACTCACGGTTACAAAATCAATTAAATGTTATATACAATATACAATGTATATCATATTCTCCAAAATTTAAAGTTTCAGAATTGGAGTGGCCCTGCAGCTTACGGTTTAGGAAAAGAAGAGAAGAAGCAAGGTTGTTGCAGCAGTAGCCGAACTACCTACAATGGTGGTGGAGGTGAAAAGTGGCTGCTGTTTCTTCTTGGCTAAAGAGAGGGAAGATGGCGGCGGTCCGGTGGCAGGGCGATTGAGCTGGTGGTGCATGAAGCTGACGGCAAAGTGGTGGCTGCCTAAAGATGCTGCTACTCTGTTTCTGTGGTTGGAGAAGAGGAGATGGAAGGGTGAGGTGACCGGTGAGTTGAGAGTTGCTAGGAGAGGGTCAGCGACGGCAACTGGAAGGATCTGATCGGCGATAGGTAGAGAGGCGGAGATGATGGTTGGAATCTGATGCAAATCTTGGCCAATGGGGTGAGAGGCGATCTGTGAAGGTAAGGAAAGAAAGGGGCTGGAATGGAGATCCTGTGGTTGGCTTGCGGTGGCGGGTCGGTGACGGTGGCAGGAGACGAGGTGGAGGCGAATCACCGACGGTGGGTATGGGTCGCAGTGTCGGCTCTGAAGAAATGAGAAGAGGGAAGAAAAATGGAAAGTTAGGGCTAGGGTTCGGGATAAAAAGGGGTTCCTACCCAAAATTACAATCAAGCCCCCTCAAAATTGAAAGTTATGCAATTAAGCCCCCACATTAACAAACAAGACCAATTAAGTCCAAATCAAGATTCTAAAATTATAAAAGCAACCCCAACTTTTAATAAATAGAAATTAGCCCACACAATTTACTTAAGAGTCAAATAGGTACAAAACACATATTTCAATTAAGGACAATTAGGCATAGAATTCCCACAATCGCAAATAAATTTTTTAAACACTTGGTCATGCGCGGTAAATTAAATACACAACTCACGTAATTAAATTCACGAAGATTAGCGATTTGGATCATATAATTCACGAAAGATTACAAGTAGATAAATTAAATTGCGCAAATAAAATAACGAAAAGGAAATTAAATAATCCTAAATCTCAAAACTCACACGCATGGCGCGCGTACTTGAACGGCTGGAAAACTGGGGCGTTACAATCTCCCCCCCTTAAGAGGACCTGGTCCCCAGGTCCATTGCCTCGAGTTCTGGACTCTTAAGCAACTCTCCCTTGTTCATCCCACTCGGGTTAGCAACTCCCCATCAGGAATTAGTTCGGAAAAGGTCTTCAAACAACTAGGGGTCTTCAATTGTTGTTAAATCACGACCCTTAACTCACCGAAACTTAAACACTCGAAATTCGAAACTGTCGCTAGAGCAAGTTAAACAAGTAGCAAGCAATAATGAGAGAGCCCCGTCTCTCAAGAAAATAGCGAGAGAACCCCGTCTCTCCACCAACGAGAGAACCCCGTCTCTCAAACAAACAAGGAGGGAACCCCATCTCCCGAACAAACAATGAGAGAACCCCGTCTCTCAACCAACAAACAACCTAAGAAATCAATTAAATAAACACTCACACATATTTTCACGTAAGGAACAAGTAGAAGATATCAAATACACCAATTAGTCATACTAAAACAATGAATACAATCAACGATCAAAGTACTTAGCATCATGAATTATTCAAATTTAAGTTACGCGTATGCATATACCATGAATGCTTGATGTACCGTTCAACGTTGTTCCGGAATCTTCTATGGTAGTGATCCGTTTCCACTTCCAAAGCTCGGTTGAATTAACTTTCACCTTGTCCCTCACGGAATGTGATGACTTGACCGGATCCTCCTATCCGATACCTTCCTTACCAAATATTTCCTCGAAGTTCTCTCAAGGCCCCATCATTTGCAAGATAGGAAACACATCATATAGAGAATTCAATCCATTCGATATTCGAAGATTTGAATTCATGCGTGCCCGTTAATAAGAGACCAACTGTATTGATTCTGCAGCCCAAGTTGTCATCAATTATGGTTTATCTTGTCTTGTCGTTTCAATTCCCAAAACACTTCTTGAATACCTATCTTCAACTCTTGAGGCACTTATCTCTTCCGATATTATTCTCACTTCCTTTTTAATCAACAAGTGCAACCCAAAATTTTTTCCTTTTCTTGATTGGGATATGACTCAGTTGAAAACAACTTGAGGAGTGAGGTGAAGGAAACTTCCTATCAAGTAAAAACTAAGCAATGCATGTCGGGTTAAGATGCCAATGCACATAGTATAATTTCAAGCAATTAAAGATGCAACACATTTGAACATTTTTGTAAATTATATCTGCACATATAAATAAGGGAATAAGTTAAAGAATTTAACGCAATGTATGATGCACGTGCATGAATGCATTGAACCTGTCACCATAGTTGCGATAAGCTTTAACCCGACACTTATTCCTTGTTTACTGAATTACAAGCTTATCTCGAATTGTTGGTCATCTCTTATTTTCCCACGATCTTCCAATTCTTCAAAATTTCCTGGTATCAATTTATATGTCTCTACTATCCGAGATTGAAATCTCTTGAACCCAAATTCTTCTACACCCATAGAACTAGCATCTTTACTTCTCCTTAATAATTGGTCTCCAATTGTTGTCTCGAATCTTTACCTAGTCGTCACCTTGATTGAAGTCCCCTTGATTTACTCTCTGTAATTTCAAATTGGTTGTATGACTTGTCCTCTAATTGATTACACTTGAGCACAAAATTTCCCTCCAGAAGTTCTTTGTCTTTCTTTATCGTTTCCATTTATTGTTCCATATCTCTCAATTTGCTCTCACAACATGACAATTCAACTTGAATCTGAAAAACAAACTCTAACCCGTCTGAAGATAGAACCTTTAGCATCATAGCTTTCCATGAACTTGAAACTATCGGTTCTCTTTAACTTCAGCCAATTCGACTTCTTTCTTTTCCCCGAAATCCGAAATGTCTAAATTCACCTCTTTTTCTTTTTCTTGCCCAAACTTTACTTGTAATGGGTTGATTTACTTAGAAGTTCTTCCTTGATGGTCTGTATTGTTCATCATCCACCGACCTTATTCTATTATAATCTTTTTTAATGATCTTTGTTGCTCATCACCCATCTAACCTATTTTACTTTGAGTCCCCTTGAAAGTCTTCGTCTTTTCTTTATTCTTAGCCTCAAACTTAAACACCTTCAAGATTCCTTCGTTCCATCCCTAAATTAGATGATTTTATGACTTTCGGTTGCTTAACCTTTGTAAAGTAGTCATACGTGTTGGTCTTCTGGGTTGTAAACATCACACATCCCACTACTACCTCTTCGAACATGTACCAATTCTAATAAAGCTTGCGACCTTTCCCCTCGAATTGATCTCATATTCGGATTGTACCACTCGAGCTGTAGCCCAATTAGAGAAAGATCCTGACTCTTGAATTTTTGTAGAAATCCTCGATGCATTCCTTACAACTTTTGAGCTAGAGAGAAGAACTTATGATGGATTGTGATTGTTGTAGAGATTGGTCGTGGTTTGATATTATCTTCGTAACCTAAAAATCATAACTCATTTCAAATAAATGCATGCGATTAGTATATGCTCATGCCATGTAATTAGCATCGAAAGTAGGGCTTTGATGCAAAATGCAACTCAAATCAACAACTTTAAAGTAAAACACATTGAATATATAAAATTGCAACAATTTAGTATCATTGAGTCAACATTTAATGCCAGAAATCAATGCAATGGACAAGTTATCAAGTAGTTCCTAAGCCGTACGACCTAAACATGACACAACACGACACAAGAACTCCGGTTTTGCAACCTGGAGCTCTGATACCACTTAAAGATGTAGCACCCGGGACGATAGGCACCACATCCCCCGCACTATGAGTCTAATCCACATATGAAATAGGCAGTCCATACATGAATCGGACTCACAGCGAACGGGTGACCAACAAAATGACCGTCCTGACTAGGCGGAATCTAACCCTGGAATCAACAATAATAACCAAAATGCGGAAGCAAGACAATCATTCATGTAATATCAAGAAAATAAAAGAAATCCATCAAGAATTTAAATACCGGGTTCCACTAATCAGCATACCTGTCCTAACCTGCCCCGAATCAATACAATATAACAAGTGACACACCTGCCCAATAATAATTAAATTCATAACAATATGAGAAACAATATAGTATGCAGTGAGTGTAAGTGGGTGAAACTTGAACAATGACTCGACAATTCTAACTCCGCCTAGTGACCAACACCTGCAAAAGAAACTGGAGAAAGGGAAAGAGGGGTCAGTCTCTAGAAGACTGAGTGAGCAAGAGGTATAAATATATATAGAAACATGCACATGCAAGTTGTAAATCCCGAGCAAGGTTTTAAGTAGAGTAGGTCCCATGAAGGGTAATAAATCGGTTTAGCAATGCTCAGACTTTACAACTATCAATTTATGATTAATTACAATTTCAGGCTATCTGTGGCTCGGCGACTGAGCGTGCACAATCTCCAACCAAACTCCGACAGTGTACAATAATTAGGTTTCATTTTCAAAGGTGATCATGCAATTCACTCGTTATAATACAGTGTAGTTGTGCAATAGTGTGCTCGATGAGTACAATCAATCAGTACAATCAATATAATAACCCGAGGGCAGCCCGTGGTGCCGGACTCACCACCCAGTCTCCTTCTCCCTCCAATGATGGGAAGGTTACGAGCCTTCAACCATCCAATCACGTTGAGCGTCAGGAACATGACTCCCACGCCCGGGATTCCTTCCTCCACCAACTCCTAGTGGATTCAGGGTTCATCCCACCGTATGGAACTGTGCAAGAGTTTACCGTCGGCCCGATACCTCCCCGGCTCACTCAATACACAAGTTCCAGGGCCCACAGCCCACAATCAATGTGCAATACAGTATCTCGCCAAAACAGGAACAATCAGTTAATAACAATAACAATAGGTGCAGTTTCAATTAACATTTACTCGATAACTTGTTTGAAATCAATATAAATATAATTATAGAATTTAGGCCAAAACTTTCTCATGCAGGTTTTAGGGTTAATACGTAACTAAAACGGAGAACACCCTCACCTGAGACGCGACAGGACACGAGGAACTAACAAGACTGGAGCAAACTCGATCTGGTTGTCTCCGCCCTGGAGACTGTGCAAGAACAAGAGCACGGTGTACTTGTGAGAAAAGACTCAATATGACCATATAGACGCACGGCAATAATATAAAATGTCATGGCATGAATTTAGAAAGTGTAAAATGGTATAAAATATCATAAAGGTGTTCATGTAATTCAAGAACAAGTAAACACACTTAAGAGAGATTAATTCAGCCAATCCATATTAATTTACTCAATTAATGTGAACACTTTAGAGACATTAAAGTCATGCAACAACTTATCATTTTCTAAAACTAATTCAATTTGTTAAGTATATGTATGCTTATATACTTTCCCAATCAATCATTAATCATGTTATGAGCATTGATTAACCACAAATTTAAAACCTGACGTTAACCCACATCAACACATAAACGTGGCGGTAACAATTACCCACTAACAACATTAAATTGAAAATCATGCCTTAATACCCAACATAAGTCTTAGTTTACAATTAACAAATTATACATATGGAAATCAAATAACCTACAAGTTCTTTTACAAAGGATTCTTATTATTTCCTATTCAAGAATCCAGTTTATAACATATAGCATTTAGGAACATTAAATAACACAATGTCATGCTAAAACAATCGGTTCTTATTTCTATACAAACCCATTATATACAAAATCCAATTATCCATCCCAAATGAGTCATTCTTTATAAATTGAGAATTTATACAGACATATATTCAAGATTCCAAAACTGTATATCTAAAGCACATTGTAATTCCATGTAAAGCAAACTTATTGTACCCAACTCATATGCTCTATACAACTAAAAGCGCAAAATCCTACCGTAAAACAATTCATTAACATCAGTAATTTAAGAACCAAATCACAATAAAATATCAGTCCAATATAAAATGCACGTAATTACATTAAACCATAACCAATTACATATATAGTAAACAATAACAACTCACGGTTACAAAATCAATTAAATGTTATATACAATATACAATGTATATCATATTCTCCAAAATTTAAAGTTTCAGAATTGGAGTGGCCCTGCAGCTTACGGTTTAGGAAAAGAAGAGAAGAAGCAAGGTTGTTGCAGCAGTAGCCGAACTACCTACAATGGTGGTGGAGGTGAAAAGTGGCTGCTGTTTCTTCTTGGCTAAAGAGAGGGAAGATGGCGGCGGTCCGGTGGCAGGGCGATTGAGCTGGTGGTGTATGAAGCTGACGGCAAAGTGGTGGCTGCCTAAAGATGCTGCTACTCTGTTTCTGTGGTTGGAGAAGAGGAGATGGAAGGGTGAGGTGACCGGTGAGTTGAGAGTTGCTAGGAGAGGGTCAGCGACGGCAACTGGAAGGATCTGATCGGCGATAGGTAGAGAGGCGGAGATGATGGTTGGAATCTGATGCAAATCTTGGCCAATGGGGTGAGAGGCGATCTGTGAAGGTAAGGAAAGAAAGGGGCTGGAATGGAGATCCTGTGGTTGGCTTGCGGTGGCGGGTCGGTGACGGTGGCAGGAGACGAGGTGGAGGCGAATCACCGACGTTGGGTATGGGTCGCAGCGTCGGCTCTGAAGAAATGAGAAGAGGGAAGAAAAATGGAAAGTTAGGGCTAGGGTTCGGGATAAAAAGGGGTTCCTACCCAAAATTACAATCAAGCCCCCTCAAAATTGAAAGTTATGCAATTAAGCCCCCACATTAACAAACAAGACCAATTAAGTCCAAATCAAGATTCTAAAATTATAAAAGCAACCCCAACTTTTAATAAATAGAAATTAGCCCACACAATTTACTTAAGAGTCAAATAGGTACAAAACACATATTTCAATTAAGGACAATTAGGCATAAAATTCCCACAATTGCAAATAATTTTTTTAAACACTTGGTCATGCGCGGTAAATTAAATACACAACTCACGTAATTAAATTCACGAAGATTAGCTATTTAGATCATATAATTCACGAAAGATTACAAGTAGATAAATTAAATTGCGCAAATAAAATAACGAAAAGGAAATTAAATAATCCTAAATCTCAAAACTCACACGCATGACGCGCGTACTTGAACGGCTGGAAAGCTGGGGCGTTTCATTTACAAGGGAGACAACCTCCCTGGGATAGATAGCTGCCTCCCACTTATAACTTATATCGTCTCTAGGGTTTGATTCCCTATTGACACCATGGAGTAGCGGCGATATTATCTTACTTGGTTTTATTTAAGTATCGGCGCCTTCATCAGCCCGATACTGTTTTACCAACTATTTAAGGAGTAAGGCTGGACAGGCCTGGCTTGCGGGCATTAAAAGTTCTTATTACAAACGGTTCATATTTCTACAAATATTCCAAGTTACCCTTATCCCTATTTTAACATTTATTATGAACCGTTTCATATTTGCCATATCTTATTGCCAATATTTTAGATCAAGACCTTCTTGGTCATATTAATATATAAATATACGTATATCTATAAGCTAATATACACCTTCACTTAGTCATTTTGACTAACTCCTCGCCCCTTTTAACTGCATGGTTTCAGGAATCAAGGGAACGACAACTAGAGGTATCTTGAAGCATTAAGGTGTCATGCATAGTAGGTCAAAACTGATTCTAAGGTCACATAGCTCTGATTATACTTCAAACCAGCTGCCCTTATGTTTTACACGATCATGTCATCCTGTTGTACTCCCCTTTAAGTCAAGTGGCTTCGATCAATGATAATAGTGCCAGTTCTTTGTGTACGTTATCACTTCTGTGCAATTACAAAGTTTTAAATCTTTATCTTGCGCAGTATTGTGTCATGCACTTTACTCACGTATTATCTTGACCGTTCGCCGTAGTGTTTCCCGGGTGTTAGCTCTAACCTCCACTCAGGGAGTATTACGGTGCGGGGGTTGTAGTGCTAGGGGAGGCGCTACAACTTAAAATGGTATCAGAGCTCCAGGTTGCGAAAATCTGGGGTTTATTGTTCATAGGATCTCACAAGTATTCTCGTGTCTTTAGTGCTTAAATTGTGGTCAATCACTATTAGGGCGGCCGACCAGCATGTGATTTGTTACAACTATAGTACTAAACCCTTCCTTCACCAAGTCCACCATATAGTTTCAATCTACACCAAAATTCTGAATTTTATCAAATCCTTACGAACGTGTTAAAACCCTGCAACATTTCCCTAGCTCATTCAAGTTTCAAGTTATTAGAGTTGCTTCAAGATACCCGTAGGACCGGAAATTAACTTATTGATTTCCTATGCCTTTATATGCCTTACCTTGCTAAAAGGTTATGTCTATTAAATGTTATTACTTGGAAATTTTCATTTTTATGATCATCTGCAAATCATTCTCAACTGTCATGCATTATATTCTCTATAAGTGTGATTGCAGTTTATAATGCTATCCCCAAGGTTATTAAAGGTACGCATTCTAAACAAGCCAGTTACTGCTTTATAAGATCCTGGCGCCACGCATTCGTTGTATTTGAGTTATGCGTGTTTAATTTTTTCTACTTGAACAACTATAGTATGTGTTCAAAATAAGTTCTCTGGGAACATGCCTTATCATGGATAGAAGATATAAACGCTGCCTTATACGGATTGGTACCCAATACTACCCGATAGATCATATAGAATTACCGATGTCAAGATATGGACTTATTATGGGAATGGATTAGCTCTATAAATATCATTCTAAGTTGGATTGTTTCAAGAAAGAAGTCACCTTAGGAAAAGGTGATAATTCTGTATCGAAAGAAGAAATGAAGCCAATATCACTACTTACAGCGGCAGAGGCTAAGAAGTTAGTTGATAAGGGAGCCACTGGATTTGTTGCCCACCCGAGGATAATCCGTGGTGTTGGACCCGTCCCCAGTCTCCTTCTTCCTCCGGGTGATGGTGGGATTGCAAGGCCCCACCATCCAATCTCATTGAGCAGAGGGTATATGAATCCCTAAGCCCGGAACTCCTTCCTCCACTAATCTTCTAGCGGATTCAGGGGTCATCCCAATGTGGTGAGGATAGCGTTCGAGTTACCCGTCAGCCCGTGCTTTCCCGGTTGGCTCGAACCATTGCCCTCGGGCCCAACGTGACATGCTTTACTCGCCAAACACGATCAATCACGATACATGACTTGCTTTTCATGAACATGGCTTGCTTGTAATTGTTTACGAGTTTAGAAATTACTATAAATAAATAAGTATACCTTTTGGGTTGAAGTTTCACATAATGGTTATACGAGTTCTATGTAACTAGCAATTAAACCTCACCTTTACCGACAAAAGACAAGTAGGGTACGGCCTGCAAAGCTTGCTCCTCGTCCCCGTGAAGCTGGTCTGTGCAAGATCGACGTGTACACGTGACACATGAGTCTAAATGGACCAAATGTGATGAACGGCAAAAATGCAACGAGATGACGTGCAATATATAATGTGGCATGAAAATATCATGTTTTGACATGTAATCAATCATAAAATAGTAATTTGGGATCAAAGAAATGTTTGGGTTAAAATCCCAAAAATCCAATTTTATGCAGTAGCTTTGCCTCTGCCACAGGCCTGGGAACGGCCGTTCCAGTTCCCCGTTGAAAATGGGAAGGGCCGTTCCCGTGCCCCTTTAAAGCATACCAGTAACTTTTTACCATTAAACGCGTCTCTTCTGGGAACGGCCCTTCCGGCACGCACGCCAAAATGGGAACGACCGTTCCCAGGTTCGGCCGCCTATTTTAAATCAGAAGCGTGGGAACGACCGTTCCCATGACACATTGAAGTGGGAAGGGTCGTTCCCAGCTTATGCAACTTGAAAAATAGAGCAGAAGCAGGGGAAGCTCACGGCATAACAACAAAGCAATTACAAACTCAAGCTTTGATCACCAACATGAAAGTTTTCTGGGAAACAAAATACATATATGTTCATAGTATCATAAAGCACACAAGAACACATCAAACCATGTTTGATCATGAAGGTTTTCCACTTTCAAGCTCATGTATGAATTCAATATATTAGCTCCAATTCTTCAAGAATTCATGTATAAATCCAAGAAAAAACATATATTCAAATAGCAAACAACAATTAATCCATATACTCAAAAGATTCCTAACCCTAGCTATTTCATATTTGATCAAGAATTACGTAATAAACCATACACCCACCTTGGAAGAACAAGAAATGGAGAAGGAAGATGATGATGATGATTAAACTTCAAGTCTTCAAATATTTCTTGAAATTCTTGATGAAAAGATGAAAATCTATTCTTTCCTTTTCTTCTTGAAGAAACCGAGAGCAAGAGAAGCAATATGTTGGGAAAAATGGAAAAATGGATCAAGGAAGCTTGGAGATGCATTTACGTGATTCACCATTTTTATTTGTGTGAAATATGTCAATTTGCAATTCAATCCTCCAAGTTTCCAAGTTATGCAATCAAGTATGTATGGTTTTGAAATATGATCACTTAAGTCCTTGGAAATGTTATGCAATTTGGTCCCTAAATTTAAAAGAATGAACATCTAGGGACAAGTAATTAAGACACTCCCGGTAGATATTTCACGTCATAAGTATTTTCAAACTATGAGATAAATTCTAAGTTTAATAGAAATTCATGAAATTTCATGAAAGTATGATAAAATATAATTTATAAAATTATAATAAACATAAGAATGTAATTAATGAAATTCGGGGCGTTACAATTCTCCCCCCTTAAAAGGACCTGGTCCCCAGGTCCACTGTCAAGTTTCAAATGATGCACAAGCCATAAGAGAACCCCGTCTCTTAATCAAGAAATGAAAGAACCCCGTCTTTCAACAAGAAATGAGAAAACCCCGTTTCTCAGCAAGAAATGAGAGAACCCCGTCTCTCAACAAGAAAGGAGAGAACCCCGTCTCTCAACATGCACGAAAGTAATTTAAGGAACCAGATTGTAGACACAATTTCATAAACGTCACATAAACAAGTAGAACCATATTAATTACATAAATATCATTCATAAATAACTAGTTTGCAACTGACGAGAAATTAAATACCGTAACCATAAGATTAATGATGCACGTGATATGCATGGTTAAATGTACCGTTCACCATTGGTTGTGTCATGCATATAATTTGTACCTTCTTCTTCCCTGACCGGATTCACATTTGCATTTTGCACCCCCCTCTCATGAACACCTTCCCGGGCCCGAACAAGCACTTTTTCATCCCTGGTAGATTTCCTTCGTCGGTTGGAGCATGTATCTATTTGATGCTCATCGCTCCCACAATATAGACATAATCCCAACCGTCTTCTACAACCCTCATAAGTGTGGTTGTCACGCCCACAATAGTTACAAAGAAGCTCCCGCGAAGATGTTGTTAAGGCTGGGATATGTGAAGCTCCCGAACCTGACCTGAATGATCGACTCTTTTTCTTTCGTGATCTTTCTTGAGGTGCTGGAGCATGATGAGAGATAGGCCGCTTTCCTTTGTTAGAAGGCTATCCCGATTTTGAACCTGAAGCCTGCCCAGGGTGAGGATTAGACTTTCTTGCCTCCAAAGAGGTGATGTCTCGAACTTTCTCTTGGGAGTCGCCTGGAATCAATTCCCAAACTCTTTTAATTTTCTTAAGTTGTGACTCGGCGGAAACCTTATTTCCTTCAAAGGATCTCGAGGGTGGTTGGTTTTGAATTTCCCTAAACGCTATTGAAATTTGGCCCCGCTGTGGTGATGAAGCTAATGGCACTGATGAAACATACTCTTTTATCTTCTGATCGACCAAACAAACCAGGGAATCGAAAAACTCTTGAGGTTGAAGCGGAGGGGGTAATTGCGGGGAAACCCTAGGCACTCATTCACGATGAGGACGACCTTGAGACATCCTGTAATCAAGACACTGGATATGCATGTTCGAATTAATATGCCAATGCAAGTAACACACTTGGAAAAAATAAAATCAACATATTGGAACAATTAAGCTCAATCGGAAAAACACACATAAATATAGAAATTTAAAAAAAAAATTATAAATTTAAAGTAGCGTATGATGCACGTGTTTATGGGTGCATTGAACCTCTCACCGTAGTAATGGAAAGATCTACGTCGGCACGTAACTCCTTATTCGTTAAATTATAAACTTGTCTTGAATTGTTGGTCATTTCTTGTTTTTCCCACGATCTTCTAATCTTCTGTATTGTCTAGTATCAACTTGGACATTCCCACGGCTTGAGATTACAATTGCTTGAACCCGAAGTCCGCTACGCTCACGGAATTAGTATCTTGCCTGTTCTTTAATAATCACTTCCCAATTGTTGCCTGAGTCTTCTTCAGGGTCGTCACTTTGATCACTTGATTGACTCTTTAGGAGTTCGAATATTTAAATGACCTCCCTTTCCCATTGTTTATACTTGATCGCCCGACATCCACCTAGCAATTCCTTGCCTTTCTTTATCGTTCTCATTTGCTACTTCATGTCCTTTAAGGTAATCCCATAACACGGCAATTCAGCTTGGATCTAGAAAATGTCCCAATTGGGTAAAACCTTTAGCATGATTGTCTTCCACAAATTATATCCGCCGCGATGCTTGACTTCCTTTATTTCTTCCTTACTCGAAATAATAAGCCATACTATTTTCCATATCTTCCCTTGCTTTATTTCTACGAAAGTCAAGCTTTGTTGCCTTTTCCATACTTACGTCATTCATCAAAATTTCTTGCGTTAACTCGTGTAATTGTATGATCCCCAAACAAGAACTCTTGAATTCAATTTCTGCTCCACTTATGGAATTAATTTCCTAACTTCCCTCGAAATCAACCTCCAACTGTTGTCCCGATTCATCAAGTTGCTACCGTGATTGCCATCCTTTAAATCTACTCTTGACGAATTGAATTGGTCATAGGACTTATCTCCACACTTGCCTACCTTTGACTATATAATTTCCTCCAAAATTCTTTATCATCCTTTACCGTTTTTATTTGTTGTAATAGCTCCACACTTCCCACTTTGTGTGCTCAATAAGATAGTTCGACCTGATCCTGGAAAAATAAGCTCAATCCACCTGATTATAGGAGCTCTAGCATCCTAGCCTTCCATGAATTGATCATCCTATTCTACTAGCTCGATTTGAATTATCGGAATGATTTTTCTTCACTTACTTGAATTTTGCTTCCCAATAACTGAGTTCCCTACTTGGTCACACTTCCGAATCTTGGATAATTAGTTCCCTCAATTCTTCCTTCATCTAGCTCTTGAATGAAATATAAATTTCCACAGTTAATTCTTTCACTCCGGATTTCATTCTTTGGAATCATAACTTGATAGAAGAAGTTGATAACCCTCAGATCCGCATATAAATTTCCCCGGCTCATTTCCTAACCCTTCCAAGCCAAAGAAGTAGTACTTGTAATATGCTGAGATCGTCGTGCAAGTTGGCCGTGGGTTGATATCATTTCCATAACCTGTAACTCACAACTTACTTTGAAAATAAATGCATGTGGGTGAGGCATGGTCATGTCACATAATTGATACCCACAACGAAAATTTAATATAGAATGCAACACATAATCTATCAATGTTTAAAATAAAACACGTTGAGCACATAATTTCAAATAATTCAAGATCAATTAATTAACAATTAATAGCAGACGTTGATGCAAGACACTGGTTATCAAGTAATTTAACTAATTCAAGGAATTCAAATAGATTCAAATAATATGCAAGATTCTCAAATTAACAATAAATTCCTACGCCGTTCGACCTAGACTTGACACGACACGACACTAGAACCTCGGTTTTGCAACCGGCCTCTGATAACACTTAAGATGTAGCACCCCTATACGTAGAGATGCTACACCCCCGCACAATAGGCCGATCCACATACGAAATGGGTCATCCGTGCATGAACTAACCTATAGCGAATGGGTGACAAGTAAAAGAAACAGGCTAGCTAGGCGGGACTATACCCCAAAGTAATACAAAACCAAGACATAAAATTTAAAAGCGGAAGCATAATATCATAATTACTTATAGGTACCATATTCACATCAAGATTATAAATACTAATATGTACCAACATGTATCAATACATTATCATCTCCTATATTATACATGTAAAAGTCTCCAAATGTTGACAATAACCATAACATACTAACTCCGAAATATCTATAACAATAACATGAAAGTGTATGAAGTGGTAGACTCAGCTGGATGACAAGACACGACTCTGACTCCCGCGTAGCACAAGACCGCGACAACCTAAAAGGTGGGGCGTCAGTCCATGGAAGACTGAGTGAGGGGCATAAATATATATTAACGGAATTAACATGCAAGTTATAACCTCGGGTAAGGTTTTATAATTAAAAGTAATACAAGTTCAAAATAAGACAGAACTCGCCCGAGATTACAACTACCAATATTAAATACTTTGATCAATTTCATGCATTCATTACGTGCAATACGTGGCCCGGCGAGTGAAGACAAACTCCAACCTTACTCCAACTGTGTACAATACATGCTGGCTTTATTAATCAATAGGTGATCATGCAATTGAGTTATCGTGCAATCGTGGGTATTGTATTCAAGCAAGACAATCAATCAGTGCAATCAAGACAACAACCCGAGGACAATCTGTTGTGCCGGACCCGTCCCCAGTCTCCTTCTTCCTACGGGTGATGGTGGGATTGCAAGACCCCACCATCCAATCTCATTGAGCAGAGGGTACATGAATCCCTAAGCCCGGAACTCCTTACTCCACTAATCTCCTAGCGGATTCAGGGGTCATCCCAATGTGGTGAGGATAGCGTTCGAGTTACCCGTCAGCCCGTGCTTTCCCGGTTGGCTCAAACCACTACCCTCGGGCCCAACGTGACATGCTTTACTCGCCAAACACGATCAATCACGATACATGACTTGCTTTTCATGAACATGGCTTGCTTGTAATTGTTTATGAGTTTAGAAATCACTATAAATAAATAAGTATAACTTTTGGCTTGAAGTTTCACATAATGGTTATACGGGTTCTATGTAACTAGCAATTAAACCTCACCTTTACCGACAAAACACCAATAGGGCACGGCCTACAAAGCTTGCTCCTCGTCCCCGTAAAGCTGGTCTGTGCAAGATAGACGTGTACACGTGAGACATGACTCTAAGTGGACCAAATGTGACGAACGGTAAAAATGCAACGAGATGACATGCAATATATAATGCGGCATTAAAATATCATGTTTTGACATGTAATCAATCATATAATAGTAATTTGGGATCAAAGAAATGTTTGGGTTAAAATCCTAAAAATCCAATTTTATGTAGTAGCTTTGCCTCTGCCGCAGGCCTGGGAACGGCCGTTCCAGCTCCCCGTTGAAAATGGAAAGGGCCGTTCCAGTGCCCCTTTAAAGCGTGCCAGCAACTTTTTACCATTAAACGCATCTCTTCTTGTAGCGCCCCCTAACACTACAACTCCCGCACCGTACTACCCTTGAGTGGATGTGAGACCCAGCACCCGAGAAATACTACGGCGAACGGTATAGACGGTACTTAAGTAGAGCGTAGGATAAAATGCAGCGGAAAATGAAAGAATTTAAAATTTGCAACAAGCAACATGATAACACACAGAATAGTGCATGATATTGTAAAGGGGTAGTATGATAGCGTAGTGTACGGAGTTAATGTATAAGAGCAATTTATCAACAATATATACATGATTAGGATTAAATGCTCTTAGTCTAAGCCTGATCTAATAAATATGACACCTATAGCTTCAAGATACCTCTAGGTGTCGTTGTCCTCGCTCCCTGAAATCATGTATTTAAAATAGGCGAGGAATTAGTCAAAGTGACTAAGTGAAGGAAGCTTAGATTTAGATATATATATATATATATATATATATATATATATATATATATATATATATATGTATATGATTATATATATAGATATGTATATATAAAATGATAGCAATAGGATACGGTTCATAAGTTAGAATCCGGGATAGGGCTACTTGGAGTTTATTTATAAATGATGAACCGTTTAATAAAAGATTTGTACCACCAGCAAGTAAGGCGTCTCCTTCCGATCTCCTTAAAATATTTGTAAAATAGTACCGGGCTGATCAAGGCACCACTACTTTAATAAAACTAAATATGATAATAACTCCGCAACACCGTAGTGTCAGTAGGGGAGCAAACCCTACCGACGATATGTAATATGTGAGAGGAAGCTATCTCTCCCAGGGAGGTTATTCTCCCTTGTAAGTCTCTTGGCGTGGAGTAACTAACCTCCAGCTAAACCACTACCAAGAGTTGGTGGCGGTCTGTGGCACCAAGAGGAAGCTATCTCTCCCATTGACTTGCTTAGTCGGGAATCAGTTCTTAGTATTAATAGGACTGTAGTATATAATGTCCGAATAAGATCCTGATTCCGACTTAATGGTATTTCCTCATAAAGAGGAATATTATATTATAATAATATATATAGATAGGAAATAAAATAATAGATAGATAGATTTGGAAATCATTTTATAATTAGATATAGATATATACATGATTCTAGTTAAAAATGTTTTAACCCTCACCTAGTATCAAAATTCAAACAGATTGGAATGGATCCCAATGTTCAGTGCAATTGTCGCCTGAAAATAATTACTACTGACTTAGAACTAGGTTCTTATTATTCTAATCAAACAACGACATAAGGTTTAGGAAATATAACATATTATTATAACATTTAGAAATTATTTTCCCGGTAAAATTTAATTTTAACTTGTTTAAGAAAATTTAATTAATTAATTATGTTTCAAAAATTCTTTAACCACTTAAATATTTATTAATCATGTTGTGACCTTAATTAGAGTATTAGGAATTAAATTTAGAATTTAATTCAACAACGTAGGTTGATTTTGAATTATTTTATCATTTTATTAATTTTTAAATTAATTTTGAAAAATCTTTATTTAAAATTCCAAAATCCTATTTTATAATTAATTTTAAATAAATTTCGAAATTATTTAATTAAATGTTGACCAAAAAGTCAAAATTACTATTAAAAACATTTACTATTCAATTTCTTATGAATTAAACACTTTATAACGCAAAATTGAACACACACACACTATCACACGTGCACATGAATTTGATTCATGAACATTATGAAGGTGTTCTTAATATTATGAAGATGATCATACTAGTTCATGATCACATTCAACAAATTTTTGAATTCATAACATATAATTAAATTCAAATGTAACACTTTAATAATAAATTAAATTCAAATAAATTATTCTAAGCATAAATTTAATCAAATAAGAACATAATTATTTAAATACATACTCATGCTACCTGATATCATAATTCATGCAATTAATTAAATAAAATTCCATAATGTAGGCACATTACACATAAAGCTAACAATTATGCATATATATTATAAAAATAAATTCCTAAAGCATAATTTTATTATTCTTAAGCATGCTACTAATATTATTATATTAAAAATATAACATAAAGCATGAAATAATAAAATAAAATTGTACCTTATTAGAGAGGGAGAGAGGGTCACGAGAGGGAGAGAGATGTGGGAGGTTTGTGGTGTGATTTTTTTGTGTGAAGTTGGGAGGCTATTTATAGGTATGTCTTGGGGGCTTATGTTACAATTTTAGAGACTTAATTAGATGAATCATGGTGTGAGTAAGGTAGGTTCATTTATTAAGGGGGTTTACTTGTATACTTATGTGTATGTTTAAGATATAATTAATTTATTTAGTAATCATGACAAAATAAAAATAATTCTAAAATAGGATGAAAATGATAATAAATTCGTAGAAGAATGCCTAGGGTTTAGTTTGAAATGAGAGAAATTTCAAAAGAAAGAGAATCGAAAGGGCTTTCTAATGGTTATAAATACTTAACGTTTGAACGTCTACATTTAAAGTAGTAGTCGTTTGGGAATTTTGAAAAATACAATAAAATTCATAAACGAAGCTAGAATGTGAATTTATTTTCGAGAAAATATCCATGATTCTTGAAATAATTCAAGGATCATTTTGACTGTAATATTGTATACCAAATGCTGGACGGTTTGAAAATTAGTTTTTACGGTGGAAATAGTACTTTGGGAAAAATAAAGAAAAATTTATAAATCGAGTTAGGGTTTGAACTAGAGTTTGGAAAAGATCCTAAAATTCATAAAATAATCTAAAGATCGTAATGGTTATAATATTGCATAGAAAAATTGTAACGCCCCAATTTCCGGCTTTCCAGGTACGCACGGCATGTGTGATTTTCCAAGAGCTAGAATTATTTTAATTCTTTTGTTTATTAAATTCCTATAGTTCGTGACAACTTGTATAAATTATATTTCAATGTGATTCCGTGGAATATGTACCAATTTGAGCATTATGTCATAAAGTGAATTTAATTGTTACGTGAATTAATTCTCGAACATGCCTTAATTGTTCAAATGTTCTTAATTGATCATTATTTTAAATTAGTGGACCAAATTGCATAAGAATATTCAATGATCTAATTGACCACTTTCCAAACCTTTTATACTTAATAGCATAACTTGTAAAATGTGGAGGATTTAATTGCAAAATGGGGTAATTCATCTCTTATAAGAGATGAATCACGGTATGCATCTCTTCCACAACCTTCCTTTCAAATTTTCACCCAAAATCATCTCCATATTTGCTTTCTTTTACCGGGCCAAAAACATCATGGAAGGAGGAGGAGATTTCATCAAATCGATCAAGTTTTGCCAAGAAAATTGGGAGCTTTAAGCTTCTTCATCATCTTTCCTCTCTTTCTTTCAAAGACAAGACATGAATATATGAATATTTGAATTCATTATGTGAAGCTAGGGTTATGAATCTTATGGAATAACTTGGTTATATGATGCTAGAAGCATGATTACAAGCTTTAGATTTGATTTCATGCATAAACTTTGAGGATTACGGAATTTTATGTTGAATTTATATATGAGCTTGAAGTTGATGATTTGTGATGATCAAGCATGATTTGTGTGCTTATATTGGTTTTTAGTATACTATAGGCATGTATACATATTTCCCTTCAGGAATTCTAAGGTGCGGGATTGAATCATGATGGTTTTAGGGAGATTGTTTTGTGTTCGTGGCTCCCCTGTTCTTCTGCTCTGTTTTCTGCATCTTCTGCGTAATAGGAATGGCCCTTCCCGTTCCCTTTGTATTTGGGGAACGGCCGTTCCCATGTTTGAATGTGACTGCTTGGCGGCGAGGACGGGAACGGCCCTTCCCGTTTTGGCTTACAGCCGGAACGGCCGTTCCCATCTTCGGGGCACAGTATCGGGAGGCTGGGAACAACCCTTCCCATTTTATGCTAAAACCCTGAACGGCCGTTCCCAAGGCTCTGGAGGTACAGAAACATTCTGTACAAACTTAACAATCTCAATTCCTTCTTTAATCATTTAAATGACCTACACATGCTAGTATATGATCAGTTACATGCAAGAATATGATTATATCATACTACATTTGCTAATGCATGTTACCTCGTTACATGATTCTGCCTTGTGTTACATTATGGTAACGTTATCAAGTTATGGTCTAATGAGGGTATAATTGTTCTATTCCTTGCCCAGTGTATTCCAGAACAGAGATCGTGATCAATGAGTGCGTTCATACATTCATGAATCGTCGTGTCAACCGTTAGCAAGTAAGTCAGGCCATGCAAAGCCATGCACGCACCGTGGTTATTGTGATCATCGTGCCTATCGTGTTATCATGATCATCGTGAGTATCGTGTTATCGTGTAACGCTCGTCAGCCGCAGGAGCTAAGTGCTATGCGGGGCAGCGTGCTACGCACATGAGAGCCACCTATTGAACCTGCGGGGCAAAGTGCTACATGTGCGGGAGCCACCTCCTAAACCCGTAGGAGCCACCTCTAGAATCCTAACGCTGCGAGTATCGTGTTATCGTGATTGGTGAAGGCTCGCTACCTTCCCATTATCGTGTTATCGTGTTATCGAGATTGGAGTGATGGAGGAAATGGAGTGATGGAGTGATTGGGAATTGGAGTGATGGAGTGATTGGGGATTGGTGAGAGTAGGGTGGTGGTGTTTAATGGAGTGATGTGGTTATTCGTGAAATCGATATACATGCAATATTCTTGCAGGTACATTCTAGGCAAGAACCGAGCTGAGTCGAGCCCCTGCGGTCGAGCCCACACGGTGCATCTATTTATTTATCACTTCAAAGAAATTATTGTTAATGTTACTTGTTATGCATTTAGGAGATGATAATGTATTGATATATGAGGCTGGAACATATTTTATTTGGTAAAACAGAAATGTCATGACATGTTTAATAGTTATATTTGATAGTGAATAGTTTATGCTTCCGCTTTCACTCGTTGCATGTATACATTAATCCCGCCTGGCTTGTCGTGTATTGCATTCTCACCCGTTCGCTATAGGTTGGTTCATGTACGGAGTATCCGTTTCATATGTGGATCGGCCTATAGTGCGGGAGTGTGGCATCCTCACGTATTGGGGTGCTACAAAAATCGTTGAAATTCGGAAATTTCTAATTTAGGGCAAAATTAAGGTTTTTCGGCCGATTTTGATTTCTACGGAAGCTGCATTAAGAATTAGGACTTGGAAATCATACCAAAATTCATAAAATTTTGCAAGGATTCTATCGAGCCTAATATTGAATAGGTAAAAGTGTTTCGAAAATTCCTACAATTAAAGATGAATAGTAACTAGGGACCTAAATGGAATTTTCAACAAACAATTTTAAAAATGTATTTCGGAATGATGAAAGCTATGGTATGAGTTTGAAAAATATAGAAATCATCTTTCTAAGGTTTTTCAAGGTTTAGGTAAAGGTTTAGGGTTCGGTGAATGAATAGTGATATGGTTCTCTCAAAAAGGCACAATTATAGATCGAAACATAAATGCACATAATTCACATAGAATGAAATGGATAATGGACTAAGGTTATAAACGCTTTCCTCTTAACCCTTTACTTACCCGTGCTATCCTGATCTAAAAATCCGGGTTGTTACAATTTCCCCCCCCTTTAAAAAGAATCTGTCCTCAGATTCTATTCCTGTTTCGGATCAACTTTGGGTAATGTTTCTGCTTCTTTTCCTCAGTCCCCCAGGTTTGTTCTTCTGTTCCATATCCTTTCCATAACACTTTAACAAGGGGGATTTTCCGATTCCTTAGTTCTTGGAATTTCCTATCCAAGATTTCGGTTGGTCTTACTGTATAAGTTAAGTCGGGCTTTAGAGGAACTTCTTCTATTGGCAAAATGTGGGATTCATCTGCAAAATATTTACGGAGCTGAGACACATGGAATACGTTATGTATCCCAGTGAGGTTTGCTGGTAAATCTAGGCGATAGGCTGTCGGTCCAACACGTTCTATGATTTCGAAAGGTCCTATGTATTTGGGATTCAGTTTTCCACCTTTCCCAATACGTGTGAAACCTTTTCTTGGTGATGCCTTTAAAAACACTTTATCGCCTACTGTAAATCCTATATCCTTTCTCCGGGTATCGGCATAACTCTTTTGCCTAGCTTGAGCTGCTTTCATTCTTTGACGGATAATTTCAATCTTTTCTGTAGACTCCGCTATCCACTTTCTAATGGTTTTCCTGGTATCCCCTCTTTCAGTTGCTTTAGTTTCTTACAGAATATGCCTCCACGAAGACACCACCACTGAGATAGATCTCTAGAACATCGTCACCACAGAGGATCATTCTCCACAACCTGAAAATAACAATCCGCTACCACCACCAAAATTGGATCCGGGCAATTTCATGGGGAGACTCGCGGTATTCTTGGAGCAATGGGCTCAGGAAAGAAATAATGTTCCTCTAGCCGGGAATCATGGAGGAAATCTTATTACGGCTACTCTCCGGGAATTTAAAAATCAGAATCCACCGGTTTTTGTTGGTGGAAATGACGTCCAAGCGGAGGAATAGCTCATACAAACCAACCGGGTATGGAATCTCATACCGTGTGGGCCTATGGAGAAGCTATAATGCACACTTACCATGATCCAGGGCCAAGCTTATAGTTGGTGCTCAAGCTTGCAAGGAAGATTAGAGGCTGCCGGGGAGGAGATCACATGGGAGGTGTTCGTCCGGGAATTCAAGAATAAATATATTCCTAAGGCTATAAGGAATCGGCGGATGAGAGAATTTATGGAGCTTAAACAAGGGGGTATGTCCGTCACCGATTATATCAATGAATTTGAAAGGCTCTCTCATTATGACCCAAACATTGCCAACGACGATTAAAACAAGGCTTCTCAGTTCCTCCAAGGACATCGGGAGGATATGAAAGACGCTTTAGAGGCTTCTAACACGGGTACTTGGGCAAAGGTCACGGATAAAGCTCTAAGGGTTGAAGAGTGTGTTGTGATGAGGAGGAAGAGTAGTCACACCAGGTAAGGGTCTAGCTCGGGGAATTTCAACAAGTTTGGAAAAAGGCCGGCATACCAAACATTTCAACAAGCCAAGCCTCAAAACAAGCAACCCCGACCCACAGGACCGAATCAACCGAACCGACCTTTAGCACTTTCAGCTCCACCTAAAGTGCAATGTACCTATTGCAAGGTTCCTCATCACGTGGATAATTGTTTCAGACTTCACAAGTGGTGTTTCATTTGTGGGGCACCGGATCATATGTTGAGCACGTGCCCCAAGAAGAAAGATAACCCGAGGCCTGCAATTCGAGCTAGGGCTTACGCATTAGATGGTGAGGAAGAGCAAGCTATGGAAATCGACCCAAATGTCGTGATCGAAGGTACTATAAGCATTCATGGCACTACATTACATGCATTATTTGATCCCGGGGCCACTCATTCCTTTATTTCCCGGGACATTGCTTCTTCTATGTGCTTGCCTATTTCCTTGTGTGCGCATGATTACGTGGTTAACTCTCCTCTTAGTTGTAGTTTGGTAACTTGCAGGGTTTTTCGGGGTTGTCCGGTGAGCTTTGAAAGTCGGGTTTTCTTAGCAGATCTGATTGAAATGCTGATGCAGAGATATGATGTGATCTTGGGAATGGATTGGTTATTTGAACATGGGGCTCACATGGATTGTTGGGAGAAGAAAGTTTCTTTCAGATCAGTGGTTTTTAAGGGCGAGAAGATGAAGTCAAACCCGTTTATTTCTGTTGTTGAGGCTAGTAGACTGGTCCGGGATGGTGCGACAGGTTTTGTGGCCTATCTTTTGAATAAGTCGAAGGATCAGGCCAAACTTAAGGAGACAGAGGTCGTGCGAGAGTATACCGATGATTTCCCTGAGACTTTGGGTTCTCTATAGCCTGATAGGGACATCGAGTTCGTAATGGACCTTTATCCCGGAGCAGAGCCTTTCTCAAAGACTCCCTACAGAGTGGCTCCTGCAGAGTTAAAGGAGTTAAAGCTGCAGCTCGATGAACTTCTAGCTTGCGGGTACATCCATCCGAGCACTTCTCCGTGGGGTGCTCCCGTTCTATTTGTAAAGAAGAAGGATGGGACGTTACAGATGTGTATAGATAACCGTGAACTGAACCGGATGACTTTGAAGAACCAATACCTGTTACCTCACATCGAGGAGTTGTTCGATATTTTGCAAGGTTCCAAAGTCTATTCGAAGCTAGATTTGAGATAGAGTTATTATCAGTTACGAATTAGGGAGGAGGATATTCCGAAGACTGGTTTTAACAAGCGTTATGGACACTTTAAATTCGTTGTCATGCCGTTTGGATTAACTAACGCTCCAGCCGTATTTATGGATATGATGCACCAGGTATTCAGGCCATTTCTTGACAAGTTTGTGGTGATATTTATAGACGACATCCTGGTGTATTCTAAGTCCGCTGAAGAGCACGCCCAGCATCTTCTGATCGTCTTGGCAACTTTGGGGGAACACAAGTTGTATGCGAAGTTCAGTAAGTGTGAATTCTGAATCGATCGGGTTATGTTTTTGGGTCATTTAATTTCAGGTGAAGGGATTGGGGTTGATCCATCTAAGGTTGAGTCCGTGCTTCATTGGGAATGATCGAGAAATGCTATCAGGAGTTTTATTGGGTTGGTCGGCTACTACCGAAGGTTTGTTAAGGATTTCTCTAAAATTGCCGCTCTGTTAACTCGTCTGACTAAGAAGGAAGTGAAATTCGAATGGGATGATAAGTGTGAGGCGAGTTTTCAGACTTTAAAGGTGAAATTGACTTGAGGACCGGTTCTTACCCGACCCGAGGGTAGGGTTATGCAGTTTATACAGATGCTTCGAAAGAGGGTCTCGGTTGTGTTTTGATGCAACACGGTAGAGTGGTAGCTTATGCTTCGAGGAAATTGAAGGAGCATGAGAAGAATTACCCTGCCCATGATCTTGAATTAGCTGCCATTGTGTTTGCTTTGATGAATTGGCGACATTATCTGTACGGTACCACGTTTGAGGTGTTTACGGATCACCAAAGCCTCAAGTATCTCTTTTCTCAGAAGGATTCAAATGTGAGACAGAGGCGTTGGATGGAGTTGTTAGAGGACTATAATTGCACCATAGTACCATCCAGGTAAAGCAAACGTGGTCACCGATGCCTTAAGTAGAAAGGCGAGTGTGGCTAATTTAAAGGCAGGTTCTTCGAGTTCGGGTTTAGAGACCTTGGTCTCGGGAACTTGGTTGGCCAATCTTACTGTTATACCAGATTTGAAACAGAAGTTATTGGAAGCTCAGGGTACGGATGTAGAAATTCAGAAGTTGGTAGATCGTTCTAGGGATGACCCGAATTCTAAGTTTGGTTTCGATGATTCCGGTTTGTTAAGGTTTGAAGCGAGAATGTGTGTCCCAGAAGAGCTCAAGAGGCTTGTACTAGAGGAGGCACATCGCTCGAGGTACTCGATTCATCCGGTAGGTACTAAAATGTATCGAGACCTGAAAGAGAAATTCTGGTGGAATGGCATAAAAACGGATGTCGCGAACTTTGTGAAGCGATGTCTAACGTGTTAAAAGGTGAAGGCAGAGCACCAGAAGCCGGGAGGAACTCTCCAACCATTTCCTATGCCCGAGTGGAAGTGGGAGCAAGTGACGATGGACTTCGTGTTCGGCTTGCCTAGAGTCAAAGGAGGGTTAGATGGAATTTGGGTAATTGTCGACAGATTGACTAAGTCTGCCCATTTTCTCAAGGTTCGGATGTCCGAGAAAGTTCCAAAGCTAGCTGAGTTGTATGTTCGAGAGATTGTAAGACTACATGGCGTTCCGGCTAGTATCGTTTCAGATCGGGATCCACGGTTTACTTCGATCTTCTGGCAGAATCTTCAGAAATGTTTGGGCACCCGGCTCAAGTTTAGCACCGCTTTGCATCCTCAGACGGACGGTCAATCTGAAAGACTAATACAGTATTTGGAGGATATGCTTAGGTTGTGTGCTTTGGATTTTCAGGATAAGTGGGACGACCACCTGGCTTTGGTCGAATTTGCTTATAACAATAGCTATCAGGGTTCAATTGGGATGGCTCCTTATGAAGCACTGTATGGAAGAATGTAACACCCCTGGGTGAAAGGGCGCCACATCCCCCGCACCATAGTCCGATACGTGTAACGAAATGGAACTCCGCACACGCACCAAACTACAACGAACGGGTGACAAACAAAAACCCCACACCCTAGCTAGGCGGTCTAGACCCTCATTCAGAGTGCGCAACAAACAAAACGAATACGGAAGCAACTAGGGTTACAAAATTATACAAGCATACATGCCAACACTAATACAAACTATATATATTATGCCAATCCAAGGCCAAAAGAATCAAACAATATGAGCCCAGCATCCGAATCATAATTCATACAAATCTTATATGTAGTACCATACTTATACATATTTATACCTAGTACCAAAACCGAAAAGTAAATATGCAAGGATGCAAAAGACTCTCCTACACGACTCGAACACTCAAAATAAAAGACCACCGCCTAGAACCAACCAGAGACCTGCACCTGCAAACTCAAGAAACAAAGGGGCAAAAAGAAACAACGAAGAGGGGTCAGTCCTAAAGGCTGTTGAGGGGGCTAACACACACACCCGTACATATACATAAAGCAGAGCATATTCAAAGTAAGAAGATTCATGAACCGGGGCGTGGTTTTTGCATTCTAAAACATTTTATCCCATGATACTAAATATAAGGAAAAGATTTAAGGCCGAAGGCCAAAATCAACCAATTTTAATAACTAGAAGTCCACTCCCGTTTCACGGATCAAGTTCATAAACAAAATCACACAACTCGGCGAGTACGAGTTTTAAACCACCTAACTCCGTTCATATTCAAAATAGGAATCAAAATTCGAACTAAACCATAATTCCAACTCACATACCTCTTCTCCGGGTGATGGAAGGGTCGATCGTACCCTAACCATCGGTTCTCATGTTAGGTTCGTGAGTTTCATGACACTCACGCCCAAGGATTCCATCACCCACCAAACCTCCTAATGGGTTCTGGGTTGATCCTATAAGTTGGAGATCGTACTCGGGAGTGACCCGACGGCCCAATACCGTCCCGGGGCTCCTTTGTACAAATCTTCGGGGCCCAATCAAATTGTTCGAAATTCATAATTCATAATTTTTCAAAATTCAGACTTATCTTTCAAAGTCATAAATCGCTATTTTCAAAACACTCACACCAACCCTTTTTCAAAACAAATAAACGAAAATATTACTTACATATACATAAAAGCGCTTTTCAAAGGTTTCATACAAATGGGTCAATTCCCACAAAATACTTATCGAACACGTATTTACATACTTACATATATATGTAATTCGTATGCGAGCTTCAAAATTCACGTAGGGTTGTAGGTCATAATAACTAAAAGAAAGAAACCTCACTTTTCCAACCAAACCGACGAAACAAACACAAACCCTTCTAAGAGACCACCTCTTCAACCATGGGCCAAACCTAAAAGCAAAACAAAGATCACAAGACAAACTTAGACTCAAAATGTACCAAATAGACGCTCGGCCAATGCATATGAATGCAAATGATGCATATGAAGAGAAATAAGGTGGCACTTAAGTCACATTAGATCACAACTCACATATAAGCACCGAAATCACATCATAAGCTCACTACAAGGGCATATAAAGCAAATAAAACACATTGATAAAGTATGCAAATTAGGAAAGGAAGTAAAAGAGATCATATACCATTCATCATATCAAGAAGAGATCGCAAGTAAGGCAAAGAGTTACAAAAAGATAACCCGTGAAACATATAAGAACATATTTCACATAATTCACCTTAAACAAGTTCATATAATCCATACAATACACATAAGGAGTCATACAACACATTAGAAATGCGTATACTTCATATGAGAGCAAGAAAAATACACAAGAGGCAAACAGTCAAAGTAAGAAGTCACGTATACACGTAAGAGAGCATATTAAATCTTATAGAGCACATAACACGTCAAATGAATCAATAAATCTAGTACAATAGTTATAAAACCGAATTTAACATGTTAGCAAAGCATGAAAATCAAATTAGGGGTGGGAGAAACAAGAAACAAGCGAAAAGAAACAAGAAAACGAAGTTCGGAGCAAAAGGGAGCCACTGCCCTAAATCCACCCCGGTCGATATTTTTCAAAAGGGGAATCCACCCCCGTAGATTTAGGTCAGAAAGTTCCAGGAGGGTCTGCCTCAAATCCACCCCGGTGGATTTTTTTCAAAGGGAAAATCCACCCCCGTGGATTTGGGTCAGGGGCCAAATTTTCAAAATTTTTAGCTCCAAACTCCTTCAAAACTCAAAGTAATCCCTACCATCATCAAGAAAACACATAATACAATGTTTATGCAACAAAGATTCAAGGATTCATGACCTAATTCATGTGAAAACCGAGCTAAAGTGAGGAGAAAGGAAGAGATGCGTCAACATGTTCATGTTCTTCAAGCCTCAAGCAAAACCAACCATGGAAACTTCATGAATCCTCATCCAACATGCAATATAAGTTTATACATATCAGGAATGATGTATTGGGATTTTAAGTACATGCTTCATGCCCAAAGAATTCACAAGAATGCGAGCTAGAATCATGAAAATGCTCTGAACCCTCACTAATCATACCAACATCCATAACTCATGCAAACCTTGGTGAAAACCTATCAAATTGAACTTAAAAGTACCACATAGACATGGAGGAGTCAAAAATGAACTTACCTATTCAATTGGAGAAGAAATGGTGGGGAGATGAACTCAAAATCTTCAAAAGTAAATAGTTGCTTCTCTTCTTCCTCTTCTTCTCTTGGGAGCTGTACTTGGGGCCTTTTTCTTTCTCTTGGGAAGGGGGAGGCCGAAATTATCAGGTATGGTAGAGAGATGAATGATTTTTGGTGTTAAAAGTCATGGGTTAAGCTTAATTGGGGTTAAAGTGGGACCCACAAGCAAGACTAGTCAAGAAAAGGTAGCTCTTGGCGCAAGGTGCTCGTTCCGGTCGACTTTCGAAGGTTCAAATGACCTTAGAAAGATACAAAATTAGGTTCCTTGACTTTCTTTCTTCATTACGAGTCCAATGCGTCTTCCAGAATTTGAATCTGAATTCCCGAACTCAAGTTATGCCTTCCGAAACACGAGGTGTGCTAAACGCTTCAGGCCCTCAAGTCCCTCATAAATCCCGTTCTTACAGAACGAGCCAGGAACCAAATAAAACAAACTCCAAAACATGAAACGAGCATATAATCACGTACATAACTCACGTAGTTCACGTATATAAAAAATTCACAAGAAACGAAAATCAAATCGGGCACATACGGAGCATATTACAATGCACTCATGCATAAGCGTTAAAACTCGAGTTATAAGTTAAACAATGAATATCAAATAATCACATTAGCATTAAAATAACACATAATTGTATAATTAAATAATTAAAAACGCACGTAGCTCTCTCGTAGAGGCGTACCTGGAATGTCCGGACGAACGGGATGTTACAGAGAAAGTGCTTATCACCGTTGTTTTGGGATATCGAGGATTGGAGGTGGACTAAAGAGAATAAGCTCAAGAGTGCAGAGCCTAAGGAAAAGATCGCTGCCACTATTGAGAAGGTTCATAAGATTCGATAAACAATGAGGGCAGCTCAAGCTCGACAGAGGAGTTACGCCGATAAGAGAAGAACGCCCTTAGAGTTTGAGGTCGGAGATAGAGTTTTCCTGAAAGCATCTCCTAGAAAGGGCTTCACTCGAATATGTAAAGGTGGAAAGCTCAGTCCACGATACCTAGGGCCATTTGAGATTTTGGAAAGAATCAGAGAAACGGCGTATAGGTTGGATCTACCGCTAAATTTGACCGGGATACACAACGTTTTTCATGTTTCTCAGCTCCGTAAGTACTATCCCGATGAGGCAACTATCTTTCCCATTGTAGAAGTTCAGTTAGAGCCGGATTTGACAATAGAAAAGTTTCCGGTTGCAATTCAGGACAGGAAGATGCAAGAATTGAGAAACCGACAGATTTCTTTGGTCAGGGTACTTTGGAGAGATCAGAAATCTAAGGAATCGACTTGGGAAACCGAGGAGAAAATGAGCAGTTTATATCCGGAGTTGTTTGAGAACTCGAGTCGGACTTGAGGACAAGTTCTTTTTAAGGGGGGAGGATTGTGACACCCTGACTTCTCAGCCGTACAGGTATGACGTATGTGTGCATTTAAAATTATTATTTATGGATTTTATATTTATTTTAATTGTTTAATTTTATTATTTGAATTATTTAATTTAATTCTTTGATCATTTGAATTTTCTTATTTGAATACTTATGCCTTTTGTTGAGAATTGCTTCGTTTATGCTTGATTCGTGATCGAAATTTCTTGCCGTTTTAATATGATGGAGATTTACGTGTTATGAACTTGAATATGTGCTCTTTATATGTTTTCGGATTTATTTGTTGAGCTTTTGGACTGTTTGTTTCTTTTGGAACCTAAAGGTGGCTAAAACGCTTTTAGCGCACCTTGGGTTCCGGAGGGTGTAACTTGAGTTCGGGAATTCGGATTCGAATTCTGTCACTTCCGTTGGACTCGTCTCGACAATTCGGGGTCAATCACTTAACCCATATATTTTTCTAAGCCCATTTGATACTCCGAAACTTAACCGAAAAACTGACTCGCGCCAATTTGATCACATTTCACTAAATTGCACTTTAGTCCCCCAATTTTCAAGCTTTTTACTTGAAACCAGGACCCACAATTCAACCACTCAGCCCTTTTATCACATTTTGCTTCCTTGATTTCGAACCGAGATCAGATTTTGGAGCAGCAAACCCCCCTTCCCCCCCCCCAATTTTCGCCACTTTGAACCCTTGAAGAAATTTGAGCTCTAACCTTCATTTTCCTTCACCATCTTCTAAGGGTAAGCTTGTATTTTATATGTACATGATTAAGTGGTCATTTTCATCAAAGAAAATCTGATTTTCATCCATGTTTGATATGATTTTTGTCTCATGAAGTGAATAGTTAGGTTTTATGCCATATTTGAATTTCATGACTTTCTTGTTGTTTCTTCTTCAATTGGAACTGAAAACTTGATCACTTATGCTTCATTGATTCCTACTTAGATCTGATTTGGATGGTAGTTGTGATATGGGTGAGATACCATTAATGTTCTTGAGGTTTTGGATGAGTTTAGGCATGGGTTGGTGCCATTTTCTTTCTCTCCAGCCTGCTGTTCATTTTCAGCCTTAATTTGGGAGTATATGACTTGATTTGCTGCTGAATTTCATGCCTTAACATGTCTCCTTGAGTTAGTATTTTTTTGGTTTGAGTTTCAGGGCTGAACAGGGGTGCAAACGTCCCATTCTCGGGACTGGAATGTCTCCCAGGCCGGGCAGATTTTGCTCATGGAAGTACCCGGCCGGGTACCTTCTATGCAGAAACTTTCTGCATGAAAAGTACCGATTCTGTACAAAAACTCCCCTGGGCGGGGAGATGGGGTGCATCCATTGAATGCTTTATTTGTTTTCCTAACTTATGCATGGTTCCTAACGTGAATAAATGCATGGAATGATAAGTTGTGAACTTTGCAAGGATCTTACTATATTATTTGTGTCTTCAAGTGTATTTAATATGGCTTCTAGTACGTGTATATATATAATATATGTAGGATATGTTATATATTTAAGTAATTTGAATTTAAGTGCTTTAAATTTGATGTTTTAAATTGAATATGGTCACATGGTTTTATATGAATTCTTATGCATGAAATGTGTGATCTAAATGTGATTTTGTGATTTAAATTATTTGCTATATTTTATGAAATAGGTTTATGAAATGATTTGATATGCATTATGCGAATTTGAATGTAAATGATCTAAGTTATGCATTATTGCATTTAATTTGCATCCATTGCATTCATGAGAATTGCCGAGCATCTATATGGTTCATTACTGAGTCTAAGTCTTGGGTCTTCTCTTCTCTTCTTCCAGAGCCTCTTCCGGACGTGCAAGATCCCGGAGTTTAGGTGGTCGTTCGCTCTTTTGTCGGTTTCACTCCTTTTTCGTTTTGAGGTGAGGTTAGGATCATTTGTATTAGATAAGCTAAGACCTATTACGTGTTATTTTCTTACCCCGTATGCGAATATATATCTTATATATATATATATATATATATATATATATATTAAATACGAGTGCTGAAGCTATGTTATGATTTTGCGAATAAGCTTTACGTTTTTTAAATTCGTATAAGTATCGGCATAAGTAAGCTATATTTTGAAATTCGTTATTCGTATATGATATGTATGAGCGAGTGGTACCCTGAAAGATGGGGGTTTTGTTTAATTTGGTTGTTGGGCCCCGGAGACGTGGGTAAGGGAGACCCGGGACGACCATGGGGTCGCCGGTTTATAACCCCTGTGCACGCTCTCATTTCAGATATTCGCGTGCGACCTATGGAGGTTGGGAAGACGTGGTATCTTGAGCCCTCGGTGGATAACCAGGGAAGACATATCGTGGGTTAGCTACCCCGTATGTGTTGATAATGTAGGTGTTAGGGTTTGATTCCCGATACACCATGGATGTGGGGTTGGAATTCTGATTTGAATTCGATTTTATGTATGTTTGATGGAGTAAGGGATAGTCTGTTCTCGCCGGACTTATGTTATGTTATGTTTTGTTCAATAGATTATGAATCGAGTTAGGATCTCTTTATGTACTATATGTTATGATTTAAACGTTTTGGTATGAAAAACCTTAGCTCGGTTCATGACCATCACCTTTGTTATTTGCTCTACTTTATATGTATTTAGGTGTGAGGGTGCGTTTAGCCCCCCTCACTCAGTCGAGTTTTGACTGACCCTCCTTTTCCCTACCCTCAGTTGCAGGTTGTCTCGAGATAGGCGGGGAAGTGCTTCGAGTCTTGTTGTACTTCTAGTTTAGGTCGAGTTACATTTCATATTTCCTGCCTTTTGATACTCCTATTATGTATTTAATTTCATGACTTGTATTTTGGAGAATTATGAACTTTTGATGTATGTACTTGACGTTTTGGGCCGTGAGTCCATGTATATAATCGAGCTCTTTAGATCTTGTTTATTACTTCCGCACACTTATATGTTTGTTTTGCGCGCTCTGTCCGATTTTTAGCCCCGCTTAGCCTAGGGAGTGAGTGTAGGTTCCGTTCGCTTAGAGTTGGACTCATGTATGGAAATCCATTTTATATGTGGGTTCCGGTTTAGGTGCGGGGGATGTGGTGGCCCACCGCTCCGGGCGTCACACCACTCCTCTGGGCTATCTCCACTTCCTCTACCCTCATCCAATCTCCCGCTATCTCGAGTAGCTTAGAGATCGAGTCAGGGTTCTTTCGAACGATGTGTCGGGCACATTCCTTATCTCTGAGGGTCGTATGGAGGGTTGGAATCAGAATGTCCATGCTGGGTTCTTGGACTTGGACTACTGCTCGGGAGAATGGAGTGAAGAAATCCCTGAGTGTGTCATCTTCTTTCTGCCTGATATTGTAAAGGTAGGTCGCAGGTAGCTTGTGGCCCTTTACAGAGGAGAAGTGGGCTATAAAGCGGTCCATAAGCTCATCGTATATCTTAATGCACCTCGGGTGTAACAGCCCGTAATGGGGCCGGGTTGAAATGGTAAGCTAAGGGCAGTGGTAAAGCGTTTATATACCATGATCCAACTTTACAAAACCTCATACAATGCATTCTTATCTGATCAACGTGCTCATATGTGATTTTTAGTACGTTAAGGGGAAATTTTTTACCTTTTACCACTGTACTATTCATTTACCAAGCCTACTTTACCCATCTTGTCACTCAAACCTTAGATGTTCGTAATCCATGTTTTCCAATCATTTGAACTTGTTTTCCAAGGTTCAGAGTCCTTTCTTTAGCATCAAGGGCATTTCGGGCACTCACCGTCCAAAGTTACTATTCATCTTGCAAAAGAGTTTTGATTCGGACATCTCTTACTACTCAAATTTATAGTCAAATCGATCCTTGAGTCAATACGAGTCTTTTCAAATCATTCTTGACTTTAAAATCTATTTAAAACTTCATTTGAAATTAAACATTTATTTAAAACCCTAATTCACTATTCCTTCTACGAACGGTTTTTCGTTCGGAGAACTTCTACTCTTCAAATTTGGGTTTAAAGTACTTCTTGATTGATTTCATGATTTCTGAGATTGATTATGTGACACCCCGACTCCACGACCGTAAAGGTATGACGTATGTGCGCAATTTAAATTATTTTAATTTCATATCTAATTGATGAATTTAATTGAATTATATTTTATTATTTGAAATTCTTAAATGAATTATTTGAATTTATATGAAAATTTTGAATTATGTGTCAAAATTTGCCTCAACTGATTTATGATATGAATTTTTATGAATTTATGATATGTGAATTTAATTTCCGAGCAAGCTAATTTCGTAAATTATGTGATTTACATGAGTTAAGGGCTTAATTGTACGATTTTATTTAATTTTGGACTTAATTGAAAATTTGAATTGGACTTATTTGACACTTTTGAAAGTTTTGGGCCTAATTGAAAAATAGCCTTTTTAATAAAATTTTATTATTTTTAATTTGTTTAAAATTTTATTTTATTTATTTTTATTTATTATTTCTTGAATTTAAATTTTTTTTATTCGAATAGTATACTTATTTGTTGAAATGAGATGCGTCCGTGTTCGATTTGAGATCGAAATTTCGTGCCATTTTAATTTGTTGGAGTTTTATGAGGCGTGAACTTGAATACGTGCTCGTTATGTGTGTTTCGGGTTTATATGGTGGGTTTTCGGGAGTTGTTTTCGTTGGGTGACCTAAAGGGGGCTAAAGTGTACTTAGCGTACCTTGGGTTACGGGTAGCATATCTTGAACTCGGGAATTTGGATTCGAATTATGTCACCTCTGTTAAACTCCTTTCGACAATTCAAGTGCAATGGAACAGGCCTTGTAATTTTTCGACCTCGTTTGGTACCCCGAAATCAGCCCGTAACTTTATATCGCTCTCATATGGCCACCTTTCACTAAATTGCACATAAGTCCCTCAATTTTTGGCCAATTACCCTCAAACTAGGACCCACATCTCACTAACTCAACCCTTTATCACCTCATACCCCTTTCACTTTGTTCCATACACAAGAGAATGGAGGGAGATCAGATTTTTGGAGCAGCAGCCCCTTTTCCCATCACTATTCACCCATTGAAGAAATTGAGCTCTAATCTTCATTTTCCTTCACCAAGAAAATTTCCTCCAAGAAAATTTGATTTTGATCCATGTTTGATATAGTTTTGCCTCAAGACATGAATAGTTAGGTTTTATGCTGTTTTTGAATTCCATCACATTCCTTGGTGTTTAGCTTGAATTCGAGCTGGAATATTGATCATTTATGCTTCATTTATTGATGAATATACCTGAATTTGGTGTTAGTTGAGCCATGAGTCAATTATCATTAATGTTCTTAAGGTTTCAAGTTGAGATATGCATGAGTTGGTTCCATTTTCTTACTTTAGCTACTGCTGTTCGATTTCCAGCTTGTTTGAGGGAGATTTTGTGCTGAATTGCTGCCTTATTTGCTGCCTTAATATGCCTTAATGATGTGGTTGAAGGTTGGTATGAGATTCAGGGCTGAACAGGGGCGTTTTCACCATTTTCTCGGGACTGGAGTGTCTCCCCAGCCGGGGAGATTTTGCTCATGAAAATACCCGGCAGGGTACCTTCTATGCAGAAACATTCTGCATAAAAAGTACCCGGGAGGGTACTTTTATGAACAAAAACTCCCCTGAGCGGGGAGATGGGGTGCAGCCATGGAATGTTTTAATTTTTTTCCTAACTTTTGAATGATTCCTTACGTGAGATGCATGGAATGCTTCATTTGTTTCCTAACTTTTGCATGGTTTGTACGTGGGAATACATGGTTAGAATATTTGTGGACTTTGTGTAACGCCCCGGTTTTTCATTCGTTCGAATATGTCGGATATGTTTATAAATTGCACAAATTAAATTATTTAATTATGTGATTAATTATTTATAAGTGTTAAATATTTAATTTTATTATAAATTGTTATTATTTTATAATTTTTATTTTATTTTATCCTAATTCATCTCGTTAATTATTTATTTAAATTGATAATTAAGAATTAATGTTAATTAATCATGTTTTAATTATATTAATAAATTTCAAAATTCAACGTTGACTTGCATATTAAATTGAAATAGAATTTGAATTTTATTATTTAATTTGAAATGTTATGAAATTGTTACGTTTGCACATGAGTGTTTTAATCGTGCGTCGTTATTATATGCTTTGAAATCGAAAATTCACGAAAATTTAGTATGTTGTAGATATATGTGTCGTGTATGTGTACGTATGTTCGTTTCATGTTTTCGGATTCGTTTGATTGCGTTTAATTTATTTGGTATGATTAGAACCAAACCTGGGGCTAACGAGCACTTAGCGTACCCTTGGTTTCGTATGTTATATCTTGAGCTAGGGAACTCGGAATCGAGTTCCGTCAACTCCGTTGAACTCGTAACGAAAATTTGGTTTCAATAAACTTAACCTCGTATTTCTCTAAGATCTTTTGAACACTCGAAAATTAACCGAAACTTGCAACGGGAATTAAAACAACCACAGCTTACCAAATGAGCAATAACTTCCTCATATCTTGACCAAATTGACCATGGTTTGAACCTATGTGACCCTAGTTAACCCCAATACCCTCCCATACCACTCCCATACCGAGACATCCCTCACACAAAGCAAAAACTCAGCCAAAAAGCCCTGCACTCCAGAAAATCGCGTAGCCATTGTCAAACTTGAGATTCAAAGCTCAAATCTCTTCCATCTTCCATCCAATTCATAAGGTGAGTTAAGGGTTGTGATATACACTTATTATGTGTCATTTTAAGCCATGTTCCCCTGAATTTGAGCTAGTATACTTGGAGATTTGAGGATACATGAATAGTTAGGTTAAAGATGATTTCTTGATCTCTTTGATTCCATGAAGCTTTTGATTGTTTTAAATCATGAAAGTGATCACTTTACCTTCTTTCTTGCATTTATGGACTTTTATTTTGTGGTAGTTGAGGTTTAGTTGGGATACCATTAATGAACTTTAGTAAGAAATGCATGAAAACAGTACTTGATTCTCCTTCTCGCGTGTATGAAGTTTGCTACGGTTTTAAGGCATCAATAGGGATTGAATTGCTGAGTATTTTCTATACCTTCTTACCTTGATACATTAGCTTGATTGTTGGTTGAAGCTTTGTGTTGATGTGCCCTGTTTTGTTCTTGCCGAGGACCTGCTGGAGCTGGTGATATGTTTCGCGTCTGTACCCTTTCCCCGGGCGGGGAGAGTTGTGCTTGAAAAGTCCCCGGCCGGGGACTTACCCATTAGTTTGTCCAGTAGCTTTTTCCCCGGTCGGGGAGATGTGAGGAGGAAATTTCCCCCGGCGGGGAGATCCATTTTTGGATTTTAACTGCTGCACTTTTCTTCCTTGCATGTCTGTGTCGTATATATATATTGATATACTTATACTATGTGCATAGTTGTGTATTTGTTTATGAGGGTGGTGCATATTTATATATATCTCTATGTAAATAATCTTTGCATGTATGTATACGTGTATATATATATGTGTCCAATTAAGGTGTATATATATATATATATTCTATATAATTAAGATGTTTATATAATATATATATATGCATGTGTATACGTATATATAGATATAAATATATGCATGGCTTTAGGTTGTTAAAGAATGTTGCATGCATGAGCAATTACGTATGAATATATATATTTGCATTCATGATATACATATATATATTTAATTGCATGCATGGTGTGATTTTAATTATTTTCTATATATGCATGCTAATTATATATACATATATATGGTTAATATATATATTAAATATTATTTGATTTAATTGAATTATAGAATTTAAATTGTTACCTTTTTCATGTCCTTTTCTAATTTCCAATATTGAATTGTATATAATTGTTTGCCTATCCTCTAATTGTAAATGTGATTTTTTGATTTAAATTATTTGTTATATTTTGTATGGATTGCGTTTATGAATTTAATTGATACGTTTTATACGAAATATGAAATTATTGGATTGAATTGTATGAGATGTGGAATTTATAAACTTAATAAATATGAGCGCCCCTTTAACGAATGAATGGCTTGTTTATATGATTTAAATGCATTAATAGTGCAAATGAACGCGTTCATTACATAATATTATTTCTTTTACACCTTATATCACGATCAGTGCATTGTCGTGCGTCATATATGGTTCATTTAGAGTCTTGAGTCTCACGAATGCATTGTTATCCTTGTACAGTTTGTCCAGGGCGGAGATGCCGGGTTCTTAGGCTTCTTCAAGTCTTCTTTTCTTCTTGGTATTGTTCGGTAAGAAGCGTTCAGGTGAGTTTCTCTTCTATGCAGATATATGACCCTATATACCTTCATTGTGAAAAGTTTTCGACCAAAATGTAAATATATATATATAGAGTCGTTTCAAAGAGTAAATGTTTTCAACGTAAAGCCTTATTTTATGAACCTACCAAATGTTTTGGCGAGGAATGAATGAATGAATGCACAGAATGGGGCCCAGGGACTTGGTCTGAGTGGTGACCCGAGGAGGCAAGGGCTGACGGTGAACCCTCACACTAGTCCCACCAATGAACGGCGTAACCGGACCTTGTTAGGAGTTAGCGAGGAATGGACGCTGAGTGCCATCTGGGGAGTCATGTTCCCCTTTTGGTCAATGAATGGATGGTTCGGGCCGATCACCCGGCCATCACCCGGAGGAAGAAGGTGTAAATGTTCATGAATGTGCACAAAAGAATGTTATGTATGAATGAAAGCAAGAAAGAAAGAATGTTTAATGAATTACATGAGGTGTTGGTTGGAGATAATGCACGCCCACTCGTCGGGCCACAAACGACCTAATGAAAATGAACGTTATAATCCCTTTTGATGACTTATTTATTTTACCCACTTGGGGAAATGCTCTAAAACCTCATTTGGGATTATAACTTGCATGTGAATGTTTAAATATTGTTGTATATGTTACCTATGCCTCGTTAAATACCCACCAGTCTCGTATAGACTGAACCCGGTTTGTTTTCAGCTTCTTTACAGGTTTGGAGTGCTAGGCGGGAAGTCGAGTCTGTCAAGTCTATAGGTTAAGTTTAGGTCACTTCATTTGCACTTGTATTTTGATTAAATTTTCAAGAATGGACAAATGTTATGACTATGATATTAATCATGCCATTATGTTTATGTATGAATTTTCGGGAATAGTTCTTTCTGTTAGTTGCACTTTTTATGTGGCTTGAATTGATACTGAATAGTATACTATGCTTCCGCATTTGTCTTTATCTTTGTTCTTTTGAATTGGTTGCGGGGATTTAGTTTCCCGCCTAGCTTTATGAGTGAGTGAGTCCCCGTTCGCTGTGGGCTGGATTCATTTATGGATTTTCCCATTTCATTGGTGGATCGGGCTCATAGTGCGGGGGATGTGGCGCCTTTCCGGTCGGGGTGCTACACTTTGCATGGACTCTACATGGATTATAAATGACTTTAAGGTTTAAGGAATTGCTGGAACGTGTATATATGCATGTAATATATTATGTTATATATTTATGTAATATGAAATTTAAGTGCTTTAAGTTTGATATTTTAAATTCAATGTGATCCTATGGTTTTATATAAATTCTTATGTATGAAATGTGTAATCTAAATGTGATTTTATTATTTAAATTATTTGTTATATTTTATTAATCACGTTTATGAATTTAATTGATACGGTTCGTACGTGCTTTGAATTTAAATGACCTAAATGAAGCATTCTTGCATTTCATATGCATTCATTTCGTACATATGCATTTCCGAGCGTCTAAGTAGTACATATTTGAGTCTAAGTCTCGGGTCTTGCGTTTTTTTGTTTCAGAGCCTCTTCAGGAAGTTAACGAGCCCGAGGTTTAGGTGTCCAGTTGCTTCTTTTGTTCGGCTTTCACTCCGTTTCCACTTCCAGGTGAGGGTTAGGATCTTTTCTTTTAGATAAGCGACCTATGGCCTTTATCTTATTGATTTCCTATCCCCATATGTGGCTATATATGGATTTTATGGTTAAATAAGAATATTTATGATACATTTATGATTTTATGAGTCCCCATACGAATTTATGAAAATGGTATAAGTATGGGCGTAAATGAGCTTATGATTTTGAATCCCTTGTACGTTTCCTTTATGTTTCTAGCGAGATGTGCCCTGAAAGATGGGATTATGGGTAAGTTTCTTATGAATCCGGGCCTAGGGATTGTCCGTAAGGATGCCCGGGACGGCGAGGGCCGTCGGGTTAAGCCTATGCACTTCCCATTTGAGGTGTTGGCGCGCGACTCTTGGAGGTTGAGAACACGCTATTACCTTGAGCCCTCGGTGAATAACCGGTGAAGGCATATCGTGGGTTAGCTACTCCGAATGTATATAGAATCCATAAGGGTGGAGAGGGTTTGATTCCCGATCACCAAGGCATTGAGGAGTTATGAATTTATGAATTCTTATGTATTTATGATTTGTACGAGGGGTTGAGGAGGTCTGTACTCACTGGACATTTATGTTTCCTTTTATGGATTGGTGGTTGTGAAACGAGTTAGGATTTCCTTTGTATTATATGTATGTTTTCACAATGATTTGATATGTAAAACCCTAGCTCGGTTCATGGTCAGCCCCTTTTGATTATATGCTATGCTCTATATGTATTTATGGTGTGGGTGTGAGTTAGCCCCTCACTCAGTCAAGTTTAGACTGACCCCTTCCATTTTACACTTTAGTTGCAGGTTGCTCGAGTTAGGCGGGGAAGTGCGTCGGTCGTGTCGTACTTTCGGGTTTAGGTCGAGTCGGCATATTTACTTGTTGCATTTTGATTACTTTTATGAATTGTATTTGAATTCTAAGTATGTCGATCGAGAATTATGTAAATACTTGACCTATTTTTGGGCCGTCAGGCCATTGTATATGATGTAAATGTTAGTATAGAGCTCTTTTCGATCCTTATGTTATTGCTTCCGCATTCTTATTTGTTTGTTTTATGCGCTCTGTTTGAGTTCTAGCCCCGCTTAGCCTAGCGTGTGAGTGTAGGTTCTGGTTCGCTTAGACTTGGGCTCATGTGTGGAAATCCATTTCATATGTGGGTTCGGGTTTAGGTGCGGGGGATGTGGTAGCCCACTGTTCCGGGCGCTACAGATTACATCTCTTCGTTCAAGCCCTAACTCGAGTTTGAATAAAACGTTTTTTTTAAAAATAAGTTACTATTCATCCTACGTTTCTAACTTTTTATCGGTAAAACTTTTTATAGTCAATATTGGGCTTAAAACGATTGTCAATTTATTTCATGGCATTTTAAAACAATCCGGACTTTCAAATCATGTGCGGAGGTCGTTTTTCATTCGTATTCGTTTAAAACGTTCAAGTTTCTGTTCTTTAAAACTAATATATCTTTCTAACGGTAAATCCGTTGTCATCGAATAAATATTCGTTTCGAAGCTAATTTTTGTCCGATTCACATAAGCCAACTTCCAGAAACTCGTCTTCATGTTTACCATGTTAAATTACCTAAATACCCTTCATTTCCCATTTTTATTTAATTCCTAAGGCCAAGCTTACAAGAGAAGCTACTACCATTTGCTCTCCTACCCTTGGAGATAGTTTTATTACAAGGTGAGGGGCCTCCCAACAAGTATATTACCCCCCTAACTCATTCATTTCCTCTTGCACCAAGTCTTGGGTTGACAAGCACTCCTCCCTCCCTCCTTTTCCCTCTAGTGCCGAAGCACTTCCCCACCCCATGGTCGACCTAGCCCCCAGTCGATCAAAAACACCCGAGTTCCTGGGTTCTCTATCCCTTCCCCCACTAAAGGACGTTCCTCGGGACTCACTAACTCTGACACCCCGTCTGATCAATCGTATAGGTATGACGTACGTGCGCGATTTAATTTATTTAATTTCATTTATTTGTTAATTTAATTCTTTAATTGTTATTTCTTTTGAAATTTAAATTCAGTTAATTGAAACATTTGCCTCTCTGTTGGAAATGTGTTTCGTTTGTGTTGGATTTCAGATCGAAATTCCATGTCATTTTAATATGTTAGAGTATTATGTGTTGTGAATTCATTTTAGTGCTCGTTTTATATTTTTGGACTTGTTTGAAATGGTAACGCACCATTTTATTTATTTTGGGGACTTGAGGGCCTAACTAGTTTTAGCGCGCCTTGTGTTCCGAAATTTATAACTTGAGATCGGGAATTTGGATTCAAACTTCGTCACCTCTGTTCAACTCATTTTGATTATTTGAGTGCAGTGGAACAAGCCTTGAATTTTTCTAACTTCATTTGGTACCCCGAAATCAGCCCGTAACTTTGTGTCGCGCTCATATGACCACTGTTCACTTATTTGCACATAAGTCCCTCATTTCTTGGTATTTTCACTTGATTCTTGGCCCCACTTCTTCCTAACTCAGCACCCTATATTTTCCTTTTCATTTGGACTGAACCACATGTTAGGAATAGTGTCCTAGAAAGCCGATTGTATATCCGCTTTGTACTTTTCCTTATTGTAATCACAGACAATCTTTGAATGAAATAACGAATTGAGGCAACACTTCTTTATATGCTCTTGTTTGGTATGCGTTTACTTTAGCTGTGCATGTATGAGAACTCCCTTAATCCTGATGACTTTAGGACTCTACCATTTAGGTGAAATGGTTCATGGAACGAGCCCTATATCACATAAGTCATGATTAGTAAAATACTCCAAGCCGATGAGTCCTACAGACAGTGGGAGTGTCAACTTGACTCCTCTAAGGCTTGCTTGTGGGATCACACCCTTAAGAAGGACCACCTTGTTTCATGGAGGTGCAAAGTGTATAGTTGATACGTGCGTGATACATGAGGGTGCTTACTTTAATAAGTAAGTTCACTGAGGTGCCCCGTGTGAGAACATTCCTAAATGGGAAAGGAAGCTTCTATTTCAAGAAATGGAAACTTCCAGATTAGGAAATATCTCACGAGTCATTGATGTGATTAATTGATCCTTAGACTTGAGGTTCCTTGTCACTTTATGAGTTAACTCTGTGGTCTTAGGTATAAGCTTTAAAGGGTGTCGCCTTAGACAACTGATTCAAGGCTTATGCTGGGGCTGCACAAGTGATTCATGAAAGTGAATGAGAATCGAGATAGGACCTACACTTGCATTTGCAAGGTGATCTCTTATTGTGTAAGTCATTCATATGCCATATGGAGTCCTTGGCCAAGGCAATAGATCAAGACATCAAGAAAATGGTTTCTTGGATTGAGATCAAATGGATATGAAATGCACTTAGCTTTAAGATCGGATTATTAGGGTTCTGATTATTCCCTTACCCTAGATCTTGGTTGAGAGATAGTAAGTTGGAGGATTGTATCTCACATGAATCAATGACTTAAAGGTTCTATCGAATCCGAACATTCCAATTCAGCTAGGGGTTAAACACCTGTTGCTAGACTATGGTCGTTTAATCTGTGGACTGATTAATTAATTAGTGAATTAATTAATTAGGGTCACAGCTAATTGAATTGAGAACCTAGAGGGTCACACACAACAGCTTGGTTACATGAGTTGAGGCTTTAAAATGATTAAATGAGTTAATCGGGCCAAGAGGGTTCCACACGTGTGAAATCACACGTGTGGCTCACGTGAGTGACACGTGTCACACGTGTGAATATATATATATATTATATATATATATGTATTAAATAATTAAATGTGTTAATTATTTAATAGACTTTGGTTTAATTTTGAATTAAAAAGAAAGTCTTATTTTGGAGAAAAATAATCTAGTTAATTAATTATGAATTAATTAATTAGATAAAATAAGTTATTTATTTTAAATAAATAAAGTATAAAATTATCCAAAAATAGTTTGGATATTTTTAGCTCTCCTAAAGTTGATTTGAATTTGAATTCAAAGTCAAAGTTGGAAATTACTTGAAGATCAAGTAATAGGAGAGAGGGACCAAAATCCTAGCCCATAAAGGACTAGGAATTTCGGCACTCCCCTCTATATAAATAGGGGAGCTCGAGCTCCTTATGGACCTAATTAACAATTCTTTTGGTTCATGTGTTGAACACCTTTCTTTCTCCAAGATTAAATTAAACCCTAGGTTAAGCCTAAACACTAACTAGAGAACTAGCATCCTTACTAGTTAGATTGTGATCAAGTTGGTCGACTTTCTCTAGAGACTTCAAGTTAGAAGTTTGAAGATTCGAGCTTTACCAAGGAGAGGGGATCAAGCCGCGAGAAGAGCGTTCTTGGGTGGCTTGAAACGCTTCAAGAAAGAACAAAAGAAAAGTAAGTTTTCTATCTTTACGAATTTGGTTACACGATTGCGAGTCCAAGGTCCTTTTGTTGGAAAAATTTTTTAAATTCCCTGCTTTCTGATTCGTGTTTTCCAACAAGTGGTATCAGAGCCACCTCGTTAATCGTGTTTCTGATTCGTCTCAGTTATTCTGAATTTGGTAGAAATTCTTAGGCTTAGATGCGAATTAGGTATTCATGAGTTCTTTTAGAAAGCCTGAATTACGAAACTGTAATTTTTCCTGAATTTCTGAAACAGTTTTCTTGAATTGTGTTTTTGAAAACCGTTTTGATTGAAATATGTTTAAATCGAATTTTTTAATTTTGGATTGAATCGGGTTTTGGAGAAACCCAAAATACGAAACGGAACACGAAAAAGGACGAGCCTAGGCGTGCTAGCACGTCGCACGCCCAGGCCCGTTGCCGCCGCCCAGCCCTCCCGCAACCGCGCGGGAGGCCCTCCCGCCCGCGCCTAGGCGCGACCGCTCGCCTGTCCCGCAACCGCGCGGGACAGCCGCCTGCACCGTCCCGCAACAGAGCGAAACGCCCAGGCCGAGATCGCCCGCCGTCGGGCGGGCACTGCTGCGGCGACAAGCGCACGAGCCGCGCGCCCAGCGCACGCACGCGCCTGATGCCGCGCGGCGGTGCCCTCCTTTGGGCGGGTGCTTTCGGGCCTAATTTCGTGTTTTCGTGTTTCGTGTTTTCGGTCCGAAAAATCCCGATTTAATTTTATTTTAATTTTATCTTTTAAAATTTGTTTTGTTAAAATAAAATTATTTTAAAATTTTGATTAAATTGGGATTTTTGAGAAATTAAAGCGATTTGGATTTTGGAAAATTATGAATTTTATAATGAAAGAAAAAAATTATTAATTTTGGAAATTAATTGGAATTTTATTGGTTTATTGTTTTTCGGGTTTTATTGAAAAGGCTCTTGAATAAGAATTGCATCTAAGTCGTGTTTTAAGTCATTAGGACTTGAAACGAGAATTTTAATTTATTGGCTAAATTTAAATTCTCGCAAAAGAATGTTAGGTGATCATGGGTTTAGATATATGTATGGTTTTAATTTATGCACATGGATGGTTTAAATTGGGGTTGGAGCCCTATAGTTGCGTTTTTCAATTGAGGCTGGAGCCTCACTTATGTGCGTACTGTTATGTGATTTATTATGTGGCTTTCCATATTACAGTTTTTGAGGCCGGGGTATGCCCCGTGTAATTGTCTAAGGCCAATATGAAGATTGAGCCTTATTACTTTATGTCTTTTTCTTTTTATTGTAATTTGAGAGTAGAGATAGGTGGTGAGGTTTTATTTTCATTTTGGAGACAATGCACCCATGGAGTAAGATGGACCACATTCAAGTAACAAGGAGGCCATAAGTGAAGACCCCTCAAAATGTTAGGGAGGGGAATCTCAATTGTTAAATGTAATAGAGATAGGGCTCGTATTTTGTTACCGCTTTCCCTTATGTGATTTGAACTGTTTATGTGGCATGTATGTTAGAACTAGTGATTGTGGAGTGGCTCCCACATATCACGCATAAGATAGGTAGAACCCATGATCATTACATGTTAGTATCATGCTAGGACATGTTATCTGTTTATGTGCTTGTTTGATATGCATTTAAGTGTACTTGCATTAATCAAGACTAATAAAATTGGATAACATATATGTTGGTGAGGTCGAACCGGACAACTCTCCGGTTGATTCGAAAATTCCCATTAAATATTAAGCTAATTTCGAACAAATAGGTGTTTAATTCGAGATACAAATTTTGAATTAAATTCCTAGCATTCCATCAATAGGTTTTAAGTTTAGTAAGTAAAGCTAGTTATTGTCCGCGAGTCGTGGGATAGCTAGTGGAGCTTATTAGTTCTTAGTTACCTGATTGATCATTTTAAATGATCAATATTTCATGATCAATTTTAGCAAGGGCGATGTCCGGGAGTCGTGGGTCGTTCAAACTAAGTTTTGGTCATGATCTTGTGATTGATGGGTCTAGCTTAGCGCCTAAGTAAATATGGATGTCGCACGAGTCGTGGGTCCATATTGAAAGATAGGTGATGCAAAAACAATTACTAAGAGTTCTAAAGGTGTTAGAATTGGTAAGTTGTACCTACCTAGGGTACTTACTTAGAATGTCCGCGAGTCGTGGGTTCGAGGTAAAATGCCTAGGATCTTAGTACCCATTGGGAAACGTGTTCCTCTTAGATCTTTGGGAATTCTAGATCTTTGAAAAACAGTGGGAGCTACATTAGATTAAAGACCTTATCTTTTGTATATCGTTATAATTCAGCATGCTCACTAGTTCTCTGTTTTACCATTTAGGTCGTAGATTCTGTGATTCTCTACGTGTTTTGAAATGGCAACCAAAAACCCTCTTGTATCGATCCTCGAGTCAAACAAGTTGACTGGTCCCAACTATTCTGATTGGCTGAGGAATCTAAAAATCATTTTAGATTATGAGAAGAGAACTTATGTTCTCTTCGAAGGGGAGCCTAGTCCCGAAGGGGAGGCTCCCACTCGGGCCGAGCGGGATGCAATTCAGAAGTGGAAGAATGATAATCTCCAAGCCCGTTGCCTTATGTTGGCTAACATGTCTCCGGACTTGCAAAGACAACATGAGGCCATGGAATTTGCTTGGGAGATTTACGACCACTTAGAGCAACTTTACCGCCCTCATGAACGTGTTACAAGGTATAACACATCAAAGGAATTGTTCCACATGAGAATGAGGGAAGGTTCAAGTGTCCATGAATATGGACTTAAGTTTCTCGCCCTTACTGAGAAACTTGCTTCCATGGACATGCCACTGAAAGATGAGCTTTCAGTGGATTTGTTGCTAGCTTCGCTCCCAGCATCATTCAACCCATTTGTCCTTAACTTCAACATGAATCATGCTGGTGCTACTGTAGCTGAGCTGATTAGTCAGCTTGTGACTGCTGAAAGCACGATCAAGAAGGACAACAAGGTTTTGATGGTGAATGCTCCATCTTCCTCTTCTGGGCCTTCTAAAGGTAAGGGCAAGAAAGCCCAAAAGAACAAGAAGAAACCCCTTAGGCCCACTGGTGGCATTTCGAAGGGGAAGGCCCAAAAGAAGAAGCGTGATCAGAAAGAGGATGTTTGCTTCCATTGTGGCAAAGCGGGACATTGGAGGAGAAACTGCCCAGAGTACAAGGCTACTCTAAAGAAAGGTATCTTTCTCGTTGAAGTAAATCTTTCTATTAATTCTAGTTCTTGGGTACTTGATACCAGTTGTGGAACTCATATCTGTAATGATGTACATGTTGGAAAACACGAATCAGAAAGCAGCGGAATTTAAAAATTTTTCCAACAAAAGGACCTTGAACTCGCAATCGTGTAACCAAATTCGTAAAGATAGAAAACTTACTTTTCTTTTATTCTTTCTTGAAGCGTTTCAAGCCACCCAAGAACGCTCTTCTCGCGGCTTGATCCCCTCTCCTTTGGTAAAGCTCGAATCTTCAAACTTCTAACTTGAAGTCTCTAGAGAAAGTCCACCAACTTGATCACAATCTAACTAGTAAGGATGCTAGTTCTCTAGTTAGTGTTTAGGCTTAACCTAGGGTTTAATTTAATCTTGGAGAAAGGAAGGTGTTCAACACATGAACCAAGAATTGTCTATTAGCTCTAAAGGGGAGCTCGAGCTCCCCTATATATAGGAGGGAGTGCCGATCCAAATCCTTATTGGACAAGGATTTGGTTCCTCTCTCTCCTATTACTTGATGATCAAGTATTTTCCAACTTTGACTTTGAATTCTAATTCTAGTCAACTTTTAAGAGAGCTAAAAATATCCAAACTATTTTTGGATAATTTTATACTTTATTTATTATAAAATAAATAACTTATTTTTTATCTAATTAATTAATTCATAATTAATTAACTAGATTATTTTCTCCAAAATTAGACTTTCTTTTTAATTCAAAATTAAACCAAAGTCTATTAAATAATTAACTAATTAATTATTTAATATATATATATAATATATATATACACACGTGTGTGACACGTGTCACAGTGACACGTGTCACTCACGTGAGCCACACGTCTGATTTCACACGTGTGGAACCCTCTTGGCCCGATTAACTCATTTAATCATTTTCAAGCCTCAACTCATGTAACCAAGTTGTTGTGTGTGACCCTCTAGGTTCTCAATTCAATTAGCAGTGACCCTAATTAATTAATTCACTAATTAATTAATCAGTCCACAGATTAAACGACCATAGTCTAGCAACAGGTGTTTAACCCCTAGCTGAATTGGAATGTTCGGATTCGACAGAACCTTTAAGTCATTGATTCATGTGAGATACAATCCTCCTACTTACTATCTCTCAACCAAGATCTAGGGCAAGGGAATAATCAGAACCCTAATAATCCGGTCTTAAAGCTAAGTGCATTTCATATCCATTTGATCTCAATCCAAGAAACCCTTTTCTTGATGTCTTGATCTACTGCCTTGGCCAAGGACTCCATATGGCATATGAATGACTTACACAATAAGAGATCACGTTGCAAATGCAAGTGTAGGTCCTTTCTTGATTCTCATTCACTTTCACGAGTCACTTGTGCAGCCCCAGTATAAGCCTTGAATCAGTTGTCTAAGGCGACACCCTTTAAAGCTTATACCTAAGACTACAGAGTTAACTCATAAAGTGACAAGGAACCTCAAGTCTAAGGATCAATTAATCACATCAATGACTCGTGAGATATTTCCTAATCTGGAAGTTTCCATTTCCTGAAATAGAAACTTCCTTTCCTATTTAGGAATGTTCTCACACGGGGCGCCTCAGTGAACTCACTTATTAAAGTAAGCACCCTCATGTATCACGCACGTATCAACTATACACTTTCCACCTCCATGAAACAAGGTGGTCCTTCTTAAGGGCGTGATCCCACAAGCAAGCCTTAGAGGAGTCAGGTTGACACTCCCACTGTTTGTAGGACTCATCGGCTTGGAGTATTTTACTAATCATGACATATGTGATATAGGGCTCGTTTCATGAACCATTTCACCTAAATGGCAGAGTCCTAAAGTCATCAGGATTAGGGGAGTTCTCATACATGCACAGATAAAGTAAACGCATACCAAACAAGAGCATATAAAGAAGTGTTGCCTCAATTCGTTATTTCATTCAAAGATTGTCTGTGATTACAATAAGGAAAAGCACAAAGCGGATATACAATCGGCTTTCTAGGGTACTATTCCTAACAATCTCCCACTTGCCCGTCAAAGCCATTCTAAAGCTACTCTAAGTCCCATCTTCTGAAGATGACCTTGGAAAGCTTCTCGACTAAGGGGTTTAGTAAGTGGATCTGCCACGTTCTCTGCTGATGTGACCCTCTCAATTAGCACATCTCCTCTTTTGATAATGTCACGGATTAGGTGATACTTCCTCATAATGTGCTTGGTCCGTTGGTGAGATCTTGGTTCTCTTGCTTGAGCAACCGCCCCAGTGTTGTCACAAAACACAGTAATGGGGTCTTTCATGCTAGGAACAACATTCAACTCTTGAATGAAGTTTCTAATCCAAACACCTTCCTTAGCTGCATCATTTGCAGCTAAGTATTCGGCCTCAGTGGTCGAATCTGCAGTGGTTGTTTGCTTGGAACTCTTCCAACTCACTGCTCCGCCGTTTAGGCAGAAAAATGTATCCTGACATTGACTTAAAATCATCTAAGTCAGACGCAAAGCTTGCATCGCAGTATCCTTCGACAGTAAGATCTTTCTGACCTCCGTAAACTAAGAATAAATCTTTAGTACTTTTCAAGTACTTAAGAATATTCTTCACGGTAGCCCAGTGACCATCTCCAGGGTCAGATTGGAAACGACTTGTTACACTAAGTGCATAAGCCACATCCAGTCGAGTACATAACATTGCATATATTATGCTACCTATTGCTGATGCATAAGGTGTATGAGTCATTCTCTCCTTCTCAAGGTTAGTCTTAGGACACATCTTCTTTGAAAGACACGTTCCTACACTCATAGGAAGGTTCTTAACCTTTGCTGACTCCATATTGAATCTCTTCAACACTTTGTCAATGTACATCGACTGTGATAGTCCTATTAACCTTCTGGATCTATCTCTATAGATTTTAATTCCAAGGATATAGGACGCATCACCAAGATCTTTCATCTCGAATTGGTTCGATAACCATAACTTAGTCACTTTCATGTTATCCTTCGAATTCCCAATAAGAAGGATGTCATCAACATAAAGTACTAAGAATTGCACTGAGGTCTCCAATTCCTTTCTATACACACATGATTCATTCGAAATTTGGACGAAGCCAAACGCTTTGACCGATTCATCAAATCGAATGTTCCAATTCCTAGAAGCCTGTTTCAATCCATAGATTGATCTTTGGAGTTTGCAAACCTTTTGCTCACTCCCACTGAATGTGAAACCTATGGGTTGTTCCATATAAATGTCTTTGTCAATGTCACCATTGAGAAATGCAGTTTTCACATCCATTTGCCATATCTCATAGTCATAATATGCAGCAATGGCAAGCATGATCCGAATAGACTTTTGCATTGCAACTGGTGAAAAGGTTTCGTCAAAGTCCACGCCGGGTCTCTGAGTGAATCCTTTTGCAACCAGTCTTGCTTTGTAGGCTGCAATGCTTCCATCAACTCCAAGCTTTCTCTTAAAGATCCATTTGCAACCTATGGGTTTGACCCCATCAGGCAAATCTACCAAGGTCCAAACTTGGTTGGAGTTCATGGAATCCATTTCGGATTTCATGGCTTCTATCCACTGTTCAGACTCAGAATCTGAAAGTGCCTCCTCATATGTTGAAGGATCATTATCCTTTTGAGAGATTTCATGGAAGAATCCATACCATCTCTCCGGCTGTCTAGGATTGCATTCAGAACGCCTTAGAGGAGGATTTTCATGTGTATCGAAATTCGTGATTGGTTGTGGTTGATCAGAGTGGGACGTTTCTTTAGTGGGTGGTGTGGGGTCACTTTGTACTTCTTCTAATTCAATGATCTTGCCTTTCTTTTCTTTAAGGAACGGTTCCTCAAGAAAAGTGGTATTTCTGGAAACAAACACCTTTTGCTCAGATTGATCATAGAAATAGTATCCTATGGATTCCTTAGGATAACCTACAAAGTAGCATAAGTTAGAACGAGATTCTAACTTATCTCCCACTGTCCTCTTCACGTAAGCAGGACAACCCCAAATTCTTAAATAAGAATAACTAGGGATTTTACCATGCCACATTTCATAGGGCGTTTTAGGGACTGACTTAGAGGGAACTAGATTCAAAATCTTTGCTGCACTTTCTAGGGCATAACCCCAGAAAGAATGTGGTAAGTCAGTGAAACTCATCATGGAACGAACCATATCAAGTAGGGTTCGATTCCTTCTCTCAGAAACTCCATTAAGCTGAGGAGTTCCCGGAGGAGTCCACTGAGAGATCATCCCATTATCTTTGAGATGATTAAGGAATTCTTCACTAAGATATTCGCCTCCTCGATCAGATCGAAGTGCTTTGATCTTGTGACCAGTTTGGTTCTCAACCTCCTTTTGAAATTCTAAGAATTTCTCAAAAGCTTCAGATTTATACTTCATTAAGTATACATAACCATACCGACTAAAGTCATCAGTAAAGGTTATGAAATACTGATGATTGTTTCTAGTGCTTACACTAAGCGGTCCACAAACATCAGTATGGATCAAATCCAAAACCTTAGTGGCACGTTCCACAGTTCCTTTAAAAGGAACTTTGGACATCTTTCCTTTGAGACAGGATTCGCAGGAAGTCAACTCTTTGAGATCATTTTCAGAGAATGATCCTAAAGTGTTTATCTTGCTAATTCTGTTCTTGGAAATGTGTCCTAATCTAGCGTGCTATAAGGGACCTGAAACTTTGTCATCTCTCTTACGCTTTGTTTCTCGTTGTATATTCATAATATTGATATTTTGAGTTAGGTAAAGTCCATTACTTAGAGTACCGATATGAACGGAAGAGTTGTTCCGTTTGATAAAATATTTACCATTCTTAATATAAGTTTCATAACCTTCACAATCTAATTTTGGAACAGAAATTATATTACGAATAATGCTCGGTACATAAAGTACTTTATTTAATACTAACTCAAAACTACCTAAATCTAATCTAATTGTGCCTAAAGCTCGAGCTTCAACGTTTGAGCCATCGCCGATCTTCAAGACACATTCTCCTTCTTTTAGTTGTTGAACATCACTTAGCATCTGTACATCATTACAGATATGAGTTCCACAACCGGTATCAAGTACCCAAGAACTAGAATTAATAGACAGATTTACTTCAACGAGAAAGATACCTTTCTTTAGAGTAGCCTTGTACTCTCGGCAATTTCTCCTCCAATGTCCCGGATTGCCACAATGGAAGCAAACATCCTCTTTCTGATCACGCTTCTTCTTTTCGGCCTTCCCCTTCGATATGCCACCAGTGGGCCTAAGGGGTTTCTTCTTCTTCTTTTGGGCTTTCTTGCCCTTACCTTTAGAAGGCCCAGAAGAGGAAGATGGAGCATTCACCATCAAAACCTTATTGTCCTTCTTGATCGTGCTTTCAGCAGTCACAAGCTGACTAATCAGCTCAGCTACAGTAGCACCAGCATGATTCATGTTGAAGTTAAGGACAAATGGGTTGAATGATGGTGGGAGCGAAGCTAGCAACAAATCCACTGAAAGCTCATCTTTCAGTGGCATGTCCATGGAAGCAAGTTTCTCAGTAAGGGCAAGAAACTTGAGTCCATATTCATGGACACTTGAACCTTCCCTCATTCTCAAGTGGAATAATTCGTTTGAAGTGTTATACCTTGTAACACGTTCATGAGGGCGGTAAAGTTGCTCTAAGTGGTCGTAAATCTCCCAAGCAAATTCCATGGCCTCATGTTGCCTTTGCAAGTCCGGAAACATGTTAGCCAACATAAGGCAACGGGCTTGGAGATTATCATCCTTCCACTTCTGAATCGCATCCCGCTCGGCCCGAGTGGGAGCCTCCCCTTCGGGACTAGGCTCCCCTTCGAAGAGAACATAAGTTCTCTTCTCAGAATCTAAAATGATTTTTAGATTCCTCAGCCAATCAGAATAGTTGGGACCAGTCAACTTGTTTGACTCGAGGATCGATACAAGAGGGTTTTTGGTTGCCATTTCAAAACACGTAGAGAATCACAGAATCTACGACCTAAATGGTAAATCAGAGAACTAGTGAGCATGCTGAATTATAACGATATACAAAAGATAAGGTCTTTAATCTATTGTAGCTCCCACTGTTTTTCAAAGATCTATAATTCCCAAAGATCTAAGAGGAACACGTTTCCCAATGGGTACTAAGATCCTAGGCATTTTACCTCGAACCCACGACACGCGGACATTCTAAGTAAGAACCCTAGGTAGGTACAACTTACCAATTCTAACACTTTTAGAATTCTTAGTAGTTGTTTTTGCATCACCTATCTTTCAATATGGACCCACGACTCGTACGACATCCATATTTACTTAGGCGTTAAGCTAGACCCATCAATCATAAGATCATGACCAAAACTTAGTTCGAACGACCCACGACTCGCGGACATCGCCCTTGCTAAAATTGACCACGAAATATTGATCATTTAAAATGATCAATTAGGTAACTAAGAACTAATAAGCTCCACTAGCTATCCCACGACTCGCGGACAATAACTAGCTTTACTTACTAAACTTAAAACCTATTGATGGAATGCTAGGAATTTAATTCAAAATTTGCATCTCGAATTAAACACCTATTTTTTCAAAATTAGCTTAATATTTGATGGGAATTTTCGAATCAACCGGGGAGTTGTCCGGTTCGACCTCACCAACATATATGTTATCCAATTTTATTAGTCTTGATTAATGCAAGTACACTTAAATGCATTTCAAACAAGCACATAAACAGATAACATGTCCTAGCTTGATACTAACATGTAATGATCATGGGTTCTACCTATCTTATGCGTGATATGTGGGAGCCACTCCACAATCACAAGTTCTAACATACATGCCACATAAACAGTTTAAATCACATAAGGGAAAGCGGTAACAAAATACGAGCCCTATTTCTATTACATTTAACAATTGAGATTCCCCTCCCTAACATTTTGAGGGGTCTTCACTTATGGCCTCCTTGTTACTTGAATGTGGTCCATCTTACTCCATGGGTGCATTGTCTCCAAAATGAAAATAAAACCTCACCACCTATCTCTACTCTCAAATTACAATAAAAGGAAAAAGACATAAAGTAATAAGGCTCAATCTTCATATTGGCCTTAGACAATTACACGGGGCATACCCCGGCCTCAAAAACAGTAATATGGAAAGCCACATAATAAATCACATAACAGTACGCACATAAGTGAGGCTCCAACCTCAATTGAAAAACGCAACTATAGGGCTCCAACCCCAATTTAAACCATCCATGTGCAAAAATTAAAACCATACATAGATCTAAACCCATGATCACCTAACATGCTTTTGCATGAATTTAAATTTAACCAATAAATTAAAATTCTCGCCTTAAGCTCTAATAGCTTAAAACACGACTTGATGCGAGTCTTGTTTATAAAAGTTTTCAATAAATCCCAAATTACCAAAACAAATAAAATTCCAATTAATTTCTGAAAATTAATAATTTTATCAAGATGTATTTTCCCAAAACATAAACCGTTTCAATTTCTCAAAAATCCCAATTTTAAGTTTTGTTCAAAATTAAAATAAATATTCAAAAATAAAATTTTAAAATTAAAATAAAATTGGGACTGGATTGCACGAAACACGAAAAGGCCGGATCGCGAAAACGGGACCCGTGCACGGAGAAGACCGCACGCACGCGGCGCGCTGCTGCGCGCCGCTTTCCCGCAAGCATGCGGGCGGGGTGGGCGGCCAGTCTCGGCCGCCCTGGGCGGGCTCGCCTAGGCACGCCCAGAAGACTCCCGCACAGGCGTGCGGGAGGAGCTGGGCGGCTGGCCGGTCTGTCCCGGCCAGGCCTGGGCGGTTGCCCTTGCGCACGCCTAGCACAGGCGGGCGGTGCGCGCGAAGCCCGCGCGCGCGATGCCTTCGCGCGCGGGGTTTCGCGCGTTCGTCGCGATCCGGGTTTTCGTTTCGTGTTTTCGTTCAAAAGCAAAACCAATCCAAAAAATCCAAAAACAGTTTATACAGTTTCAAATCTAAAACAGTTTTCAAAAATTAAATTTTGTAAAAACCAATTTTCAGAAACTTTCAGGAAAAAATACAGTTTCGTAATTCAGGCTTTCTAAAACAATTACAAATACTCAATCGCATCAAGCCTAAGAATTTCTGCCAAATTCAGTATAATTGAGACGAATCAGAAACACGATTAACGAGGTGGCTCTGATAGCACTTGTTGGAAAACACGAATCAGAAAGCAGCGGAATTTAAAAATTTTTCCAACAAAAGGACCTTGAACTCGAAATCGTGTAACCAAATTCGTAAAGATAGAAAACTTACTTTTCTTTTATTCTTTCTTGAAGCGTTTCAAGCCACCCAAGAACGCTCTTCTCGCGGCTTGATCCCCTCTCCTTTGGTAAAGCTCGAATCTTCAAACTTCTAACTTGAAGTCTCTAGAGAAAGTCCACCAACTTGATCACAATCTAACTAGTAAGGATGCTAGTTCTCTAGTTAGTGTTTAGGCTTAACCTAGGGTTTAATTTAATCTTGGAGAAAGGAAGGTGTTCAACACATGAAGGGGAGGAATCTAAAAATCATTTTAGATTCTGAGAAGAGAACTTATGTTCTCTTCGAAGGGGAGCCTAGTCCCGAAGGGGAGGCTCCCACTCGGGCCGAGCGGGATGCGATTCAGAAGTGGAAGGATGATAATCTCCAAGCCCGTTGCCTTATGTTGGCTAACATGTTTCCGGACTTGCAAAGGCAACATGAGGCCATGGAATTTGCTTGGGAGATTTACGACCACTTAGAGCAACTTTACCGCCCTCATGAACGTGTTACAAGGTATAACACTTCAAACGAATTATTCCACTTGAGAATGAGGGAAGGTTCAAGTGTCCATGAATATGGACTCAAGTTTCTTGCCCTTACTGAGAAACTTGCTTCCATGGACATGCCACTGAAAGATGAGCTTTCAGTGGATTTGTTGCTAGCTTCGCTCCCACCATCATTCAACCCATTTGTCCTTAACTTCAACATGAATCATGCTGGTGCTACTGTAGCTGAGCTGATTAGTCAGCTTGTGACTGCTGAAAGCACGATCAAGAAGGACAATAAGGTTTTGATGGTGAATGCTCCATCTTCCTCTTCTGGGCCTTCTAAAGGTAAGGGCAAGAAAGCCCAAAAGAAGAAGAAGAAACCCCTTAGGCCCACTGGTGGCATATCGAAGGGGAAGGCCGAAAAGAAGAAGCGTGATCAGAAAGAGGATGTTTGCTTCCATTGTGGCAATCCGGGACATTGGAGGAGAAATTGCCGAGAGTACAAGGCTACTCTAAAGAAAGGTATCTTTCTCGTTGAAGTAAATCTGTCTATTAATTCTAGTTCTTGGGTACTTGATACCGGTTGTGGAACTCATATCTGTAATGATGTACAGATGCTAAGTGATGTTCAACAACTAAAAGAAGGAGAATGTGTCTTGAAGATCGGCGATGGCTCAAACGTTGAAGCTCGAGCTTTAGGCACAATTAGATTAGATTTAGGTAGTTTTGAGTTAGTATTAAATAAAGTACTTTATGTACCGAGCATTATTCGTAATATAATTTCTGTTCCAAAATTAGATTGTGAAGGTTATGAAACTTATATTAAGAATGGTAAATATTTTATCAAACGGAACAACTCTTCCGTTCATATCGGTACTCTAAGTAATGGACTTTACCTAACTCAAAATATCAATATTATGAATATACAACGAGAAACAAAGCGTAAGAGAGATGACAAAGTTTCAGGTCCCTTATAGCACGCTAGATTAGGACACATTTCCAAGAACAGAATTAGCAAGATAAACACTTTAGGATCATTCTCTGAAAATGATCTCAAAGAGTTGACTTCCTGCGAATCCTGTCTCAAAGGAAAGATGTCCAAAGTTCCTTTTAAAGGAACTGTGGAACGTGCCACTAAGGTTTTGGATTTGATCCATACTGATGTTTGTGGACCGCTTAGTGTAAGCACTAGAAACAATCATCAGTATTTCATAACCTTTACTGATGACTTTAGTCGGTATGGTTATGTATACTTAATGAAGTATAAATCTGAAGCTTTTGAGAAATTCTTAGAATTTCAAAAGGAGGTTGAGAACCAAACTGGTCACAAGATCAAAGCACTTCGATCTGATCGAGGAGGCGAATATCTTAGTGAAGAATTCCTTAATCATCTCAAAGATAATGGGATGATCTCTCAGTGGACTCCTCCGGGAACTCCTCAGCTTAATGGAGTTTCTGAGAGAAGGAATCGAACCCTACTTGATATGGTTCGTTCCATGATGAGTTTCACTGACTTACCACATTCTTTCTGGGGTTATGCCCTAGAAAGTGCAGCAAAGATTTTGAATCTAGTTCCCTCTAAGTCAGTCCCTAAAACGCCCTATGAAATGTGGCATGGTAAAATCCCTAGTTATTCTTATTTAAGAATTTGGGGTTGTCCTGCTTACGTGAAGAGGACAGTGGGAGATAAGTTAGAATCTCGTTCTAACTTATGCTACTTTGTAGGTTATCCTAAGGAATCCATAGGATACTATTTCTATGATCAATCTGAGCAAAAGGTGTTTGTTTCCAGAAATACCACTTTTCTTGAGGAACCGTTCCTTAAAGAAAAGAAAGGCAAGATCATTGAATTAGAAGAAGTACAAAGTGACCCCACACCACCCACTAAAGAAACGTCCCACTCTGATCAACCACAACCAATCACGAATTTCGATACACATGAAAATCCTCCTCTAAGGCGTTCTGAATGCAATCCTAGACAGCCGGAGAGATGGTATGGATTCTTCCATGAAATCTCTCAAAAGGATAATGATCCTTCAACATATGAGGAGGCACTTTCAGATTCTGAGTCTGAACAGTGGATAGAAGCCATGAAATCCGAAATGGATTCCATGAACTCCAACCAAGTTTGGACCTTGGTAGATTTGCCTGATGGGGTCAAACCCATAGGTTGCAAATGGATCTTTAAGAGAAAGCTTGGAGTTGATGGAAGCATTGCAGCCTACAAAGCAAGACTGGTTGCAAAAGGATTCACTCAGAGACCCGGCGTGGACTTTGACGAAACCTTTTCACCAGTTGCAATGCAAAAGTCTATTCGGATCATGCTTGCCATTGCTGCATATTATGACTATGAGATATGGCAAATGGATGTGAAAACTGCATTTCTCAATGGTGACATTGACAAAGACATTTATATGGAACAACCCATAGGTTTCACATTCAGTGGGAGTGAGCAAAAGGTTTGCAAACTCCAAAGATCAATCTATGGATTGAAACAGGCTTCTAGGAATTGGAACATTCGATTTGATGAATCGGTCAAAGCGTTTGGCTTCGTCCAAATTTCGAATGAATCATGTGTGTATAGAAAGGAATTGGAGACCTCAGTGCAATTCTTAGTACTTTATGTTGATGACATCCTTCTTATTGGGAATTCGAAGGATAACATGAAAGTGACTAAGTTATGGTTATCGAACCAATTCGAGATGAAAGATCTTGGTGATGCGTCCTATATCCTTGGAATTAAAATCTATAGAGATAGATCTAGAAGGTTGATAGGACTATCACAGTCGATGTACATTGACAAAGTATTGAAGAGATTCAATATGGAGTCAGCAAAGGTTAAGAACCTTCCTGTGAGTGTAGGAACATGTCTTTCAAAGAAGATGTGTCCTAAGACTAACCTTGAGAAGGAGAGAATGACTCATACACCTTATGCAAACTACCACCGCAGATTCGACCACTGAGGCCAAATACTTAGCTGCAAATGATGCAGCTAAGGAAGGTGTTTGGATTAGAAACTTCATTCAAGAATTGAATGTTGTTCCTAGCATGAAAGACCCCATTACTGTGTTTTGTGACAACACTGGGGCAGTTGCTTAAGCAAGAGAACCAAGATCTCACCAACGGACCAAGCACATTATGAGGAAGTATCACCTAATCCGTGATATTATCAAAAGAGGAGATGTGCAAATCGAGAGGGTCACATCAGCAGAGAACGTGGCAGATCCACTTACTAAACCCCTTAGTCGAGAAGCTTTCCAAGGTCATCTTCAGAAGATGGGACTTAGAGTAGCTTTAGAATGGCTTTGACGGGCAAGTGGGAGATTGTTAGGAATAGTGCCCTAGAAAGCCGATTGTATATCCGCTTTGTACTTTTCCTTATTGTAATCACAGACAATCTTTGAATGAAATAACGAATTGAGGCAACACTTCTTTATATGCTCTTGTTTGGTATGCGTTTATTTTAGCTGTGCATGTATGAGAACTCCCCTAATCCTGATGACTTTAGGACTCTACCATTTAGGTGAAATGGTTCATGGAACGAGCCCTATATCACATAAGTCATGATTAGTAAAATACTCCAAGCCGATGAGTCCTACAGACAGTGGGAGTGTCAACTTGAGTCCTCTAAAGCTTGCTTGTGGGATCACGCCCTTAAGAAGGACCACCTTGTTTCATGGAGGTGCAAAGTGTATAGTTGATACGTGCGTGATACATGAGGGTGCTTACTTTAATAAGTAAGTTCACTGAGGTGCCCCGTATGAGAACAATCCTAAATGGGAAAGGAAGCTTCTATTTCAAGAAATGGAAACTTCCAGATTAGGAAATATCTCACGAGTCATTGATGTGATTAATTGATCCTTAGACTTGAGGTTCCTTGTCACTTTATGAGTTAACTCTGTGGTCTTAGGTATAAGCTTTAAAGGGTGTCGCCTTAGATAACTGATTCAAGGCTTATGCTGGGGCTGCACAAGTGATTCATGAAAGTGAATGAGAATCAAGATAGGACCTACACTTGCATTTGCAAGGTGATCTCTTATTGTGTAAGTCATTCATATGCCATATGGAGTCCTTGGCCAAGGCAGTTGATCAAGACATCAAGAAAAGGGTTTCTTGGATTGAGATCAAATGGATATGAAATGCACTTAGCTTTAAGACCGGATTATTAGGGTTCTGATTATTCCCTTACCCTAGATCTTGGTTGAGAGATAGTAAGTAGGAGGATTGTATCTCACATGAATCAATGACTTAAAGGTTCTGTCGAATACGAACATTCCAATTCAACTAGGGGTTAAACACCTGTTGCTAGACTATGGTCGTTTAATCTGTGGACTGATTAATTAATTAGTGAATTAATTAATTAGGGTCACTGCTAATTGAATTGAGAACCTAGAAGGTCACACACAACAACTTGGTTACATGAGTTGAGGCTTTAAAATGATTAAACGAGTTAATCGGGCCAAGAGGGTTCCACACGTGTGAAATCACACGTGTGGCTCACGTGAGTGACACGTGTCACTGTGACACGTGTCACACACGTGTGAATATATATATATATTATATATATATATATGTATTAAATAATTAAATGTGTTAATTATTTAATAGACTTTGGTTTAATTTTGAATTAAAAAGAAAGTCTTATTTTGGAGAAAAATAATCTAGTTAATTAATTATGAATTAATTAATTAGATAAAATAAGTTATTTATTTTAAATAAATAAAGTATAAAATTATCCAAAAATATTTTGGATATTTTTAGCTCTCCTAAAGTTGATTTGAATTTGAATTCAAAGTCAAAGTTGGAAATTACTTGAAGATCAAGTAATAGGAGAGAGGGACCAAAATCCTAGCCCACAAAGGACTAGGAATTTCGGCACTCCCCTCTATATAAATAGGGGAGCTCGAGCTCCTTATGGAGCTAATTGACAATTCTTTTGGTTCATGTGTTGAACACCTTTCTTTCTCCAAGATTAAATTAAACCCTAGGTTAAGCCTAAACACTAACTAGAGAACTAGCATCCTTACTAGTTAGATTGTGATCAAGTTGGTGGACTTTCTCTAGAGACTTTAAGTTAGAAGTTTGAAGATTCGAGCTTTACCAAGGAGAGGGGATCAAGCCGCGAGAAGAGCGTTCTTGGGTGGCTTGAAACGCTTCAAGAAAGAACAAAAGAAAAGTAAGTTTTCTATCTTTACGAATTTGGTTACTCGATTGCGAGTCCAAGGTCCTTTTGTTGGAAAAATTTTTTAAATTCCGCTGCTTTCTGATTCGTGTTTTCCAACACCACAACCAAGAAAGAAAGGAAATCAGCAGCAATTTGGAGAAAACCCTTCATCCCTCCATTTTTACTATTCAACCAAGAGATTTTTGAGCTCAATCTCTCTTATCTTTCAACTTCTTCTAGAGGTGAGTTAATATTTGAATTCTCCATGATCTTATGAGCATTTCCATCTATGAATTTCCAGATTTCATCAATGATTCGTATGAGTTTGAATAATATGGTGAATAGTTAGGTTTAAAGCCTTAAAATGAGATTTCTTGCATTTCTTTGGCTAGAATCTTGATATGAAGCTATATTTGTGATCCTTGTTACCTCATTTATGATATATGAACTTATATTAATATTTGGTTGTGTGGTCGGTGAGATACCTTAATGAATTCAAGCTTTTCCCTTCATTTTCTTGTTACCATCGGTTCCTTTTCTTGTCGGTTTGAGAGGTGAGATTGAGGGGCTGTTTTAGCGTGATTTGCTATAGCTTTGGCTGTATTTTTTTGTTGCCTTATTGCCTGGTACGTTGCTGCTGTTACTCAATTCAGAACAGGGGATAAGCCTCGGTTTCAGCTGCTGCGCGACTGGAATAGATCTCCCCGGGCGGGGAGATTTCCATGGAAGAAGTCCCCGGCCGGGGACTTTACCTGAAAGCTACTGGAACGTTTTGCAAGTTTCCCCGGATGGGGAAAGCTGCAAAGAGAATCTCCCCTGGCGGGAAGATGGCCTGCCATTACTTATTTGATTTAATTGCTATCTCTTTGTTCCTCAGGTGTTTTTCTTGTTCTTATGCATGGTTTCTACGTAGTTAATGCATGTATGATGAATGGTATTATGAATATGATCTTGTTATTATTATTTGGATATTAAGCAATGACTTTTATTTTAAATGGAATTCATATGCATTAAATTTTGTTCCTTTGCATCGGTTTTACATGGAATCAATACATGATATGATGATATAAATTATAAATGTGGACCTATGGTTTTATATGAATTCTTATGCATGAAACGTGTACTCTAAGTGTGATTTTGTGGATTAATTATTTGCTATATTTTATGAAATACGTTTATAAAGGATTTGATACGTTTTATACGGATTTGAATTCAAATGACTTAGGTGATGCATTCTTGTATTTCATTCGCATCCCTTAAAGTCATGAGCATTGTCGTGCGTCTACATGATTCATGATCAAGTCTAAGTCTTAAGTATGTAATTATTTGTCTCAGATTCGAGGTGAGAGGTGTCAGATCCACCATTTAACTCCTTTTTGACCGTCAATGCTCATTCGTTGGTACTTTGGTAAAAGGTGAGGTTTTAGATTTGTTTTCTTTTTAGTTAATACGACCTACAACCCTATGTGCTCGTTTTCAAGCTCGCATGTAGCACTCTAACCCCCAAGGCACTACATCCCCCGCACTATAGCCCGATCCACATACGAAATGGACAATCCATACATAAATCGAAACTACAGCGAACGGGTGACAATCAAGAAAGAACGAGCTAAGCGGGACACTCCCCAATATACACAAACCAAGACATGAAATTAAAAGCAGAAGCATTTAGATTAATACGTATAGGTACCATATTTACCAAAATATATACATAGTACGTACCAACATTAACTATCAATACATTATCATCTTTTATATAATATACATGTCCAAGTATCAAAATGTAGAAATAATGATCATAACGTGAGATGCCCAAAAGTTCTATACATGAAGATACAATGCTAGACTCAGGGAAATGCAAGACCTGACTCGACTCCCGCCTAGCACGACCGGGTACCTGAAAAGTGAAGTATCAGTCTACCGAAGATTGAGTGAGGGGCAATATATATATAACACACGTCACATGCAAGTCGTAATCCCGGGTGAAGACTTGGAAATGAAATAAATATAAAGTTCAGGAATAGATTGTTCTTTGCCCGAGATTACGACTATTCAATTTAACATGTTAACTTGATCATTTCATGAAACATGTGGCCCCGGCGAGTAAGGGCCAATCTCCAACCTTTCCACCAATCATGAACAATGTGTGCTTGCATGACTCATTCAATACGTGATCATACATTTCATTTAGTGTTCAAGTAGACATAATCATAATTAAAACATGCGATAACCCAAGGATAATCCGTGGTGCCGGATCCATCCCCATTCTCCTTCTTCCTCTGGGTGATAGTGGGTTTGCAAGGCCCAACTATCCACGACATGGTCTACGTCGGGAACATGACTCCCACGCACGGAACTCCTTCCACCACCAATCTCCTAGTGGCTTCGGGGGTGATCCCAATGAGGTGAGGATAGTTCAAGAGTTACCAGTCAGCCCTTGCTTTCCCGGTTGGCTCAAGAAACTACCCTCGGGCCAAAGCGCAATCATGAACTCGCCAAAACATGCTTCAAATCATGAACAATCATGGCTTGCTTGCTTGAAAATGTTTATAGTTTGAAAACGTTTATAGATATAATAAGTTTTGGGCCGAAAATGTCACATAAAGGTTGTAAGGTTCTAAGTACCTAGAACAAAACCTCACCTTTGCTACAAAATAAAATAAGGATATGCTCTAGGGAGCCTGCTCCTCGTCCACGGCCTCGTGACCTGTGCAAACACAACGTGTATATGTGAGACATTTCTCAAAATGGACCAAATAGGACGAACGGAGAAAATGTAACGAGATGATGAGCAATGAACAATGTAGCATGAAATTATCTTGTTTTGACATGTATTCAATCATATAATAGCAATTTGGGATCAAAGAATGCATTGGATCAAAACCCCAAAAATGAAATTTTATGCAGTAGCTTTTGCTCTGCCAGACGGTATGGGAACGGCCGTTCCGACTTCCCTTTGAAAATAGGAAGGGCCGTTCCCGTACCCCTTTAAAACGTGCCAGCAACTTTTTAAAAATACCATGCGCCTTTGATGGGAACGGCCCTTCCGGCACGCAGGCCAAAACGGGAACGACCGTTCCCAGGTTCGGCCGCCTAATTTAAATCAGAAGCATGGGAACGACCGTTCCCATAACGCACTAAGACGGGAAGGGCCGTTCCCTGCTTCTGCAACTGGAAAAACAGAGCAAAAGCAGGGCAACAGCTACGGCAACAACATCAACAACAAAGCTCAAAGTTTTAATCCTCAAAATTGCTTCTGTTCTGGAAATATGCATGCATATAAGCTCATAGAAACATAAAACATGATAGAAATCATCAACCATGCTTGATCCTTCAAGTTTTTCCACTTTCAAGCTCAAGTATCAATTCAATATATAATTCCATATTTTGCAAGAATTCATAAAATAAACCATGATATAGTCATGTAATCATGCTTTGAATAACAAATAATCCATTTATGCCATAATTCCCAAACCCTAGCCAATCCATACTTGAGCAAAAATCATCAACCATGCAAGTACGCACCTTAAAATGAAAAGAAATGATGAAGAAAGATGATAAAGATGATCAAGCTCCAAAGCTTCAAATATTTCTTGAAATTCTTCATGAAAAAGATGAAAATCTCTTATTCCCTTTTTACTTGAAGAACCGAGAGCAAGAGGAATGGATATGTGGGTGAAATTTTGGATGAAATTGATCAAGGAAGCTTGAAGAAGCCATATACCGTGATTCATGGTTTTGAAATGTGTGAAATGCTTTTATTGTAATTTAGTCCTCCAAGTGTTCAAGTCATGCATTCAAGTATGTAGAGTTTTTAATATACTCAATTAAGTCCTTGGAAATTCATGTAATCTAGTCCCTAATGTAACACCCCGCTCATCCTTCAAATAAGGTACGTCACTTTTCAACCTTTTCATGTGTTTAATTATGTGATTTTGTGCTTTGTGTGGCCCTACTTTGAACTCTTTAAGAGTTTAGGGGCTTGTTTGAAATTTTCTCTTTTAAGAGGTTTTCCGGTCATTTCTCGTTCGGTCGAGAGTTCGACCTTTTTGACCCCTGGTTTGCGTTCAGGGCATCAAAACGAGTCCGTAGACTCTAAGTTTTTTCCATTCTGACTTCGTTAGCCCGTTCTTCCGACCTTTTTTGTGTACGAGGACCCGAGATATATACCCCGGATCCTCGTTTTGTGTGCCAGAATTTCAGCTCCAGCTTCAGCCGTCTTCTTCCCGCGATCCGGCACTATTCACGTAGTGGACAATTTCTTAATTAAAGCACTCCCGATAATTATTTCACGCAATAAATATTTTTCCGTGACTTGAAATAAATTTTCAATAATATGAAATCATATATTTCACATAAATAATGTATCATGAATTTTATAAAAATATGTAATGTTATGGAGGAAAAATATAAGAATTAAAGGCTTAAAATAAATCCTACACTCAAAATCTCACACGTGGCGTGCTTACCTGTTCATCCGGAACCGGGGCGTTACAACTCTCCCCCCCCCCCCCAAAAGAATCTGGTCCCCAGATTCTCTAGTCTTGCGAAAACAACTCCGGGTGGAACCGTTTCATCTTCTCTTCGATTTCCCACGTAGCTTCTTCGGTTTTATCGCTTCTCCACAAAACTTTAACCCTCCGGTTTCTCAACTCCTGAATTTCCAATCCAAGATCCTAACCGACCTTTGGACGAACGTCAAATTCGGTTCCAATTCAACTTCTTCCACGGGGAGAATCGTAGTCTCGTTGGGGTAATATTTCCTTAGTTGCGATACATGAAACACGTTGTGAATCCCCGTAAGACTTTGTGGTAGGTCCAGCCGATAGGCTACCTCGCCTATTCTTTCAAGAATCTCGAAAGGACCCAAATAGCGAGGATTAAGTTTACTCCTTTCCCGATCCGGGTGAAACCTTTCCTTGGTGACACTTTCCAGAATACCGGGTCACCAACTTCAAACTCAAGATCTCTTTGCGAGTATCGGCATAGCTCTTTTGCCTATCTTGAGCTGCTTTCATCCGTTGTTGGATTGTTTGAACTTTATCAATCATAGCTTGAATGACCTTGGAAGGTTTCTCAAATCTCTCAATTTTCTTTACTCCTTCCTGTTTTGACCATTTCCACTCTTCCAAGTCGAAAAACAACGGAGGTCGGCACTTTCTTCCATAAAGAAGTTCATAAGGAGCCATCCCGATCGAAGCCTGAAAGCTGTTATTGTAGGCAAATTCAACCAAAGGGAGCTATTCCTGCCATAAATTCTGAAAATCCATCGCGCAAGCCCGAAGTAGATCTTCCAAATACCTTATCAATCTCTCCGTCTAGCCGTCTGTTTGCGGGTGGAATGCTGTACTGAATTTAAGCCTCGTTCCCATCAGGGCCTATAACTCTTGCCACAACTTAGATGTGAACCTCGGGTCTCGATCTGAAACTATGCTCACCGGAATCCCATGAAGTCGGATAATTTCTCTGTTATAGATCTCGGCCAAGTTCGGAACCTTATAAGACATCCGGACCGGTAGAAAGTGAGCAGACTTCGTGAATCTATCCACGATTACCCAAATTCCATCAAATCCACCTTTTACCTTCGGTAATCCGGATACAAAGTCCATCGTTACTTGTTCCCACTTCCATTCGGGAATGGGTAACGGTTGTAGCAGTCCCACGGGTTTTTGGTGCTCAGCTTTCACCCTCTGACAAGTCAAGCAATGTTTTACATACTCGACAACGTCTCTTTTCATTCCATTCCACCAATAATATTGCTTCAAGTCTTTATACATTTTATTTCCTCCCGGGTGGATCGAATATGCTGACTTGTGAGCTTCTTCAAGTGGAACCCGTTTCAACTCTTCAGGTACAACCGCTCTGTTCTTGAATCGAAGCAAACCCATCTCATCAAACCCAAAAGTACTCTCCGGATCAGCTCTAGCCTTACTTACCAATTTCTGTACCTCCGGATCATTATTCTGAGCTTCAAATAATCGATACTTTAATTCTGGATGAATTGTAATGTTGGAAACCCGAGCCTTTTCAATTATATATTATGTGAATTTTATTACTAAGTTTTTACGTTAAATTTTTTACCTATTTGAGAATTATGGTGTGCTAATTGACGTGAAGGAATTACCGAGCGTGTTTTATTTGCTTAATTGTCCTTGATTGATTACTTTCATAAATTGAGAACTTAATTGCATGAGAATCTCTTTGGACCAAATCGATCACATGTCAAAGTTTACTCCTTGATTGCATTAACTTAAATTCTTTGTGGACCAAGTTGTAATTTCCCTTACTCCTTGATTGCATTAACTTAAATTCTTTGTGGACCAAGTTGTAATTTCCCTTTCTCTTCCCCTATTTTTTATCGATATAATACATATACACACACGTACATACATTTTGTTCTTCAATCTTCATTTCATCAAAGAGCCAAAGCAAGTCTCTCTCTCCCTCTCTTCTCTTCAATTTCGAATCAATAAAGGAAGCTAAGAGCCAAGCTTTTCCACCAATTCTTCAAGGAATAAAGCTCCATACCATCATCTCTCTTTTCCCCTTCATCTCCTTTCTTCTTCAAGGTAAGATCATGCATATCTTTTGATGAATTCATGGAGCTTTACTAAGGTTTTATGATTCTTTGAATTCCATGACTTAAATTGAAACATGTATGTTGATTGTGAGTTGGTTTCATGCATATTTAACATGAGTTCATGAAACATGGAGCATATATGATCATAATACTCATAGGGATTTTGTTGGATGATTTTTGATGGGTCAAGCATGATGTGTTCATTTCTTGGTGGTCTAAATGATATATATGAACCATATACAGGTTATTTGATAGCTTGGAGTTGATTTCTTGTCTTAGTTAGGTGTTTTAATGGCTTGGGAGCCATTCCCGCGAATCCCCTATTTTTCCCCTGCTATTTTTCAGACAGAACCTTGCCAAACGCCCGTTTGGGCTTCTAGTTAGTGTTGGAAGTGTAGGATTTAGGGAGAAAAGCACACACTGAAGAATTAAACTTCCGAACTGTGGTGTTAGAAAGGATTTCATCGAGGGTGAAAGGCCGAGTAATCATAAAATATCTGTATCTACATCGGACATCTCGGGGCATAATATTGTGTTCAGAAGATAGATCGTGGAATAGAGACCGGGTGATTATCAAAGTGTCGAATACATCAGGAAATGTCGAGGTAGGGCGCTATGGTTATACAAATCTCCAACAAGGAGTCAAGTATCAAATTGGATCAATCTAATGAAAGAATTCCAACCGACGGTGAACGGTAGATCTAATCATGCATATATATCACATGCATCATCGATTTTATTATCCTCGTATATAATTTCTTGTTAGTTAAAAATTGCTTCTATACAATTGGTAGTTGGTGTGCTTGACCTTGTTCTACTTGCTTCTTATGTAACAACTATGTGAATGCTTATGTAATAGTTCTCTTGATCTGTCATTTCTTGTTTGAGAGACGGGGTTCTCTCATTGTGTGTTAGAGAGGCGGGGTTCTCTCGTTGTTTGTTTGAGAGACGAAGTTCTCTCATTGCTTGTTTGAGAGACGGGGTTCTCTCATTGCTTGTTGAAAGACGAGGTTCTCTCATTACTTGTTTGAGAGACGGGGTTCTCTCATTGTTTGTTGGAGAGACGGGGTGCTCTCGTTGCATGTTTGAGAGATGGGGCTCTCTCACCGCTTGCTTTAAAGATTTAGAACTCGAGTCTGGACCTGGGGACCAGGTCCTCTAAAGGGGGAGAGAATTGTAACGCCCCAATTTTCAATTATACATTATGTGAATTATATTACTAAGTGTCTACGCGAAATTTTTTACCTACTTGAGAATTATGGTATGCTAATTGACGTGAAGGAATTACCGAGCGAGTTTTTCTTGCTTAATTGTCCTTTATTGATTACTTTCATAAATTGAGAACTTGATTGCATGAGAATCTCTTTGGACCAAATCGATCACATGTGAAAGTTTACTTCTTGTTTGTATTAACTTAAATTCTTTGTGGACCAAGTTGTAATTTCCCTTTCTCTTCCCCTATTTTTGATCGATATAATACATATACACACACATACATACATTTTGTTCTTCAATCTTCATTTCATCCAAGAGCCAAAGCAAGTCTCTCTCTCCTTCTCTTCTCTTTAATTTCGAATCAATCAAGGGAGCTAAGAGCCAAGCTTTTCCACCAATTCTTCAAGGAATCAAGCTCCATACCATCATCTCTTTTTCCCCTTCATCTCCTTTCTTCTTCAAGGTAAGATCATGCATATCTTTTGATGAATTCATGGAGCTTTACTAGGGTTTTATGATTCTTGGAATTCCATGACTTAAATTGAAACATGTATGTTGATTGTGAGTTGGTTTCATGCATATTTAACTTGAGTTCATGAAACATGGAGCATATATGATCATAATACTCTTAGGGATTTGTTGGATGAATTTTGATGGGTCAAGCATGATGTGTTCATTTCTTGGAGGTCTAAATGATATATTTGAACCATATACATGTTATTTGATAGCTTGGAGTTGATTTATTGTCTTAGTTAGGTGTTTTAATGTCTTTGGAGCCATTCCCGCGAATCCCCTGTTTTTCCCCTGCTATTTTTCAGACAGAACCTTCCAACTCGCTCGTTTGGGCTTCTAGTTATAGCACCAAACCCCCGTTTGGCACTGTTACAGGAGGTTTTCACACGCCCGTTTCTGCTTTCAGACCAATTTTCAAATGATTGTTTCTCCCTTATCCGAACTCCAAATGACCTCATTTTTGAAGCCGCGGAAACCTCTTGAAGTTTAGAACAACCTCTGATTAGAATCATCCCAATATCTTTTCTATTTTGATAGTTATAATGAATTCTTTTAGGTGTCGCCACTTTCCCGACAAACTGCACTTGCCTGACTTCAAGCTTATGCCATTTTCTCCTCGCTTTGAACTAGAAAACAAGCCATATATCCTTGGAAAGGTCTTTCTGTCTAGTTTCATTCCCAACAAACAAAACTTAATTCAGACTTCTAGAATTAAAGATATTCCAGTTTTCCCTCAGCATGTATGTTTCCTAAAATTGTCCATTTTTGCCAAACTTCACCAAAACCTTTCTTATTGATTTCCTTTCACACTCTTGGCTCCCATATGTGATTTATATGAGTTATATACTTGATTTATCGATATTTATGATCTTATTTGCTATTCCTTAATTATTATTGCATGACATATTGATCATGATCTTGCCGTGCGTCGTAAATGGTTCATGCGAGTCGTGTCTCACACACCTTTGCCCTTGCTACACAGATTTTCTTCCGGTTGACGAGGAGCAAGCTTTATAATTATATTCTTATTGTTTTCCGGCACAGGTGAGGTTTAATTTCTAGATATATAGAACCCATACAACCATATGTGATGTTTTAAGCCAAAATGTATTTATATATATCTATAGTTTTCCAAACTCTATTGGTTTTCAACTGGTTTCACGGATCAAACTGACTGATTGATTAATTGATTATTTTGGCGAGTAAAGCATGTTCACTTGGGCCCGAGGGTAGTGTATTGAGCCAACCGAGGAAGCAAGGGCTGACGGGTAACTCTTGCACTATCCTCACAACTTTGGGATGCCCCCTGAACCCACTAGGAGATTAGTGGGGGAAGGAGTCCCGGACATAGGGACTCATGAACCCTATGCTCGCCGTTACTGGGTGGTGAGGCCTTGCAATCCCACCATCACCGGAGGAAAAAAGATGGACGGAAACTGGTAATTGTGCACCGTAATCAACTGCTTGATCACCTAATCACCTAATAATTGATTGATTGTACACAGTCGGAGTAAGGTTGGAGAATTGCCCTCACTCGCCGGGCCACGAATTGATTGTATTGAATTGAAGGAATAATAAATTGAATTGGTTGTAACCTCGGGCGATAGTATCTCTTATCTTACTAAATTGTATTGTTATTTTCCAACATTATTACCCGAGATTATAACTTGCATGTATGTGCGCATATATTTATTTATAACCCCTCGCTCAGTCCGTGTTGGACTGACACCTCAACTTTTCAGTTTTTGCAGGTTCGTGCTAGGCGGGAATTAGAGTTTAGCTTATCTTTTATTCGGGTCTAGCTCTTCACCTCATATCTTGTTCATGTATTGATACTTGTTATTTTGTAGCATGCCTTGTCTTATTTTATGTTGGGGATGATACTGTATTGATATGTAAATGTTGGTATCTATTAGTAAATACGTAAATATGGTACCTATAAGTATTGCATGTTATTGCTTCCACTTTTATTACTCTGAGTTGTTTGAATGGTTTGGGGTTAGTCCCGCCTAGCTTTGTGGTCGTTTTTTTTATTGTCTCCCGTTCGCTATAGCTTTGGTTCATGTATGGATTGACCATTTCATATGTGGATCGAACTATAGTGCGGGGGATGTGGTGCCTACCGTTCCGGGTGCTACATCTTAGGTGGTATCAGAGCCCGGTTGCAAAAACCGCGGTTCTTGTGTCGTGTCTTGTGAGTTTAGGTCAAACGGCATAGGATTAATTGATAATTTGCAAATCTTGCATCCTATTTGCAACTACTTGAACTTATTTGAATTTATTTGAACTTACTTGAATATCCTTAAGTTACTTGATAATTGTGCATTGCATTGATTCTTGTCACCAATTGTTGATTAATTGGCTTTAACTTGAATTTTATATGATCAACATGGTTTAATTTAACTTTTGTTGAATTATTTGTTGCATTTGGCATCAAATTTGTGGCTTTGGTATCAATTATGTGTCATGGGCATGTCCTAACTACATGTATTTAGCTTGAATTGATTTTTTTATTTATAGACGATGAAGATCATATCAAACCACGGCCAATTTCCACGATAACAACGATCTATCTCTAGCCTTACTTTCAATCGTGGAAGATGCAAGGATTGTACCAGGATTATATATGTGAATTTGGGAAGCCGTGGCCGTTCCTAAGTGGGGCTATGGCTCGAGTGGTAGAGTCCGGAATAGGAGGTCACTGTATGGAAATTTCGTAATCTATTGTAGATGGTGGATCCTCGATGGGATAGAAGTTGGGGTGTTTGATGATTATGATTCACGGGATCAACATGCATGCGTACACTACGAAGATTGTCTACTCGGAATCCATAGGATCATTCCATCTAGGAGAGAAGCGAAGAAAACCCTGAAGTTACTTGAGTTCAAGGTTCGAATCAACGAGGATAATTGAGAGGCTTGAAAAAAAAAAATTGGTTGTTAAGAGATAAGCAATAAAGGTTGTCAAGGGCGAGTCTCCAAGTGAATCAAGTTATTTGAATTCAAGTTCGGAGTAGAGGATCCGGAATATATCAAGATCATTGAACGGTGAGCAAAACAAATCCTCAAAGAAGGACTTCCAAGTAAATCAAGTTGCTAGAAGCTAAGTTTGGAGTAAAAGAAAGAAGAGAGGAATTGAAATACATCGGATCCCGGGTAAGATAGGACAAGCTCAAGGAAATTATATAGACATTTTCCAGAGGGTAGTAAGTATTTCGGATTTAGAGGGTTTTAGATCGATGAAGAAGAATGAAGAGACTAAGAAAAAAAAAAAAGGGAAGTGAAGTCACTACGAATTTCGAGTAGGGAAGAAGTTGAATTTGAAGATAAGGAGCAACAAATGAAAACGGCAAAGAAAGACAATTAACTTTTGGAAAGAAATTATGTGTTCAACGCGTAAGCAATCGGAAGGTGAATTCGTTCAACTATTCGAATTCTTAAAGAATAAATCGAGGAAGCTTTGATCAAAGTAACAACCATGGTAAAGACTAGGACAACATTTGGAGATTAATTCTTGAAGAGGAGTCAGGATACTAACTTCATGGGTATCGAAGTATTTGAATTCAAGAATCACGATCTTGGATTATAAAGTTATGTGAGGTGATACAAGGAAACTTTGATCAAGAAGATGGTTAAGGTGAAGGTTCAGGCAACACTTAGAAACCAATACTTTGGAAGGATTACTTGGGGATGGAATCGAGCTCAAGAAATTTCGATTCTCGAGCGATGGATATGTACGAGTTGACGCTGGGGATTTTGGAAGAAGTTGGAAGTCCGTGCCTAACAAGAAATGTTCAATCAATTCAAGGAAAGCTCGTATGTCAACAAATAAGAAAAAGTGTTAAGCTAAAAGATGCAACTACGGTGACAGGTTCAACGCATTCATGAGCACGTGCATCATACATTGTTTAAATTAGTTAAATTTCTTTAATTATTTATGCATTCCTAATTGAGCGTAATTTTTCCAACTTGTGTATTTGTTACTTACAAGTGTGACACATGCATCGACATCTTAACCCAACATGCATTTTAAGTGTTTTCTTGATAGGAACTCTCCCCACCTCATTTATCACGCATTACTTCAATCGAGACACAACCGAGTTATGATAAGGAGATAATTGGATTGCAAAGTATGGACCAAGAGGGAAAGAATAAGAGGTCGGAGAAGTAGCCGGGAGTTGGATAGGTAGAAGTGGGTTGCTATTCCTATCAGTTGTTGCAAAAGTAAAATGAGAAGATTTTTTTCTGCCAACTGGCATGGATAGAATCAATTGTATCAAGGAAGCAATAGAAAGAATTGAGATTCTTCAAATTAGGAATGGATGCCACGAGTTCAACGAATAACAATGGAAATTCTTAAGGGGGAGAGTCGATTGGGATTAGTTGAAATTTGGAATTTTGCTTAAGTGGGCTATCTCATTAGTAGCAATACAATTTCAAGAGTCACAAACAATAGGAGTTCTTGGAAATGGAAATAGGGAAAGAATTAGAAGAATCTGTCACTTGATGTTCAAGGTTGGGATGAGAAAATTTTGAGGATAATTTCAAAAAGGGCTAAGTGTTTCAAGAACCGGAGTTGAATATTTAAGAAAGAATGGTAAATTTAGTGATTATTTTGACGTCCAACCGGGGTGGAGGAATTTCAGGAACAAGATCGGAAGTGATAGGTACTTCAAGAGATAAAACTATGAATTCGAGGAAAGCTTCGGAATTAACTTTACAAGATGAGGTGAAAGATAATGGAGGGCAACTTCAGTTGCAAAATCAACGTCATTAGTTCTTATTTCGGGAGCATACAAACTCAATCTTCTAAGGTCGTAAGGATAGTACTTCATGAACGAGTTTCATGTTTCGAAACATATCAAGAATTGATAATGAGAATATTGGGGGAGGAAACATGATCGGGTCATCACATATTGGGATGGAAGTGAGAGTTCATTCAAGTAAGTGTTGGAAGTGTAGGATTTAGGGAGAAAAGCACACACTCAAGAATTAAACTTCCGAACAGTGGTGTTGGAAAGGATTTCATCGAGGGTGAAAGGCCGAGTAATCATAAAATATCTGTATCTACATCGGACATCTCGGGGAGATAGATCGTGGAATAGAGACCGGGTGATTATCAAAGTGTCGAATACATCGGGAAATGTCGAGGTAGGGCGCTATGGTTATACAAATCTCCAACAAGGAGTCAAGTATCAAATTGGATCAATCTAATGAAAGAATTCCAACCGACGGTGAACGGTAGATCTAATCATGCATATATATCACATGCATCATCGATTTTATTATCCTCGTATATAATTTCTTGTTAGTTAAAAATTGCTTCTATACAATTGGTAGTTGGTGTGCTTGACCTTGTTCTACTTGCTTCTTATGTAACAACTATGTGAATGCTTATGTAATAGTTCTCTTGATCTGTCATTTCTTGTTTGAGAGATGGGGTTCTCTCATTGTGTGTTAGAGAGGCGGGGTTCTCTCGTTGTTTGTTTGAGAGACGGGGTTCTCTCATTGCTTGTTGAAAGACGAGGTTCTCTCATTACTTGTTTGAGAGACGGGGTTCTCTCATTGTTTGTTGGAGAGACGGGGTGCTCTCGTTGCTTGTTTGAGAGATGGGGCACTCTCACCGCTTGCTTTAAAGAGTTAGAATTCGAGTCTGGACCTGGGGACCAGGTCCTCTAAAGGGGGAGAGAATTGTAACTCCCCAATTTTCAATTATACATTATGTGAATTATATTACTAAGTGTCTACGTGAAATTTTTTACCTACTTGAGAATTGTGGTATGCTAATTGACGTGAAGGAATTACCGAGCGAGTTTTTCTTGCTTAATTGTCCTTTATTGATTACTTTCATAAATTGAGAACTTGATTGCATGAGAATCTCTTTGGACCAAATCGATCACATGTGAAAGTTTACTCCTTGATTATATTAACTTAAATTCTTTGTGGACCAAGTTGTAATTTCCCTTTCTCTTCCCCTATTTTTGATCGATATAATACATATACACACACATACATACATTTTGTTCTTCAATCTTCATTTCATCCAAGAGCCAAAGCAAGTCTCTCTCTCCTTCTCTTCTCTTCAATTTCGAATCAATCAAGGGAGCTAAGAGCCAAGCTTTTCCACCAATTCTTCAAGGAATCAAGCTCCATACCATCATCTCTCTTTTCCCCTTCATCTCCTTTCTTCTTCAAGGTAAGATCATGCATATCTTTTGATGAATTCATGGAGCTTTACTAGGGTTTTATGATTCTTTGAATTCCATGACTTAAATTGAAACATGTATGTTGATTGTGAGTTGGTTTCATGGATATTTAACTTGAGTTCATGAAACATGGAGCATTTATGATCATAATGCTCTTAGGGATTTGTTGGATGAATTTTGATGGGTCAAGCATGATGTGTTCATTTCTTGGAGGTCTAAATGATATATTTGAACCATATACATGTTATTTGATAGCTTGGAGTTGATTTCTTGTCTTAGTTAGGTGTTTTAATGTCTTAGGAGCCATTCCCGCGAATCCCCTGTTTTTCCCCTGCTATTTTTCGGACAGAACCTTCCAACTCGCTCGTTTGGGCTTCTAGTTATAACACCAAACCCCCGTTTGGCACTGTTACAGGAGGTTTTCACACGCCCATTTCTGCTTTCAGACCAATTTTTAAACGAGCGTTTCTCCCTCATCCGAACTCCAAATCACCTGATTTTTGAAGCCATGGAAACCTCTTGAAGTCTAGAACAACTCCAATTAGAATCATCCAAATATCTTTTCTATTTTGACAGTTATAATCAATTATTTTAGGTGTCGCCACTTTCCCGACAAACTGCACTTGCCTAACTTCAAGCTTATGCCATTTTCTCCTCGCTTTGAACTAGAAAACGAGCCATATATCCTCGGAAAGGACTTTCTGTCTAGTTTCACTCCTAACAAACAAAACTCAATTTACACTTCTAGAATTAAAGATATTCCAGTTTTCCCTCAGCATGTACGTTTCCTAAAATTGTCCGTTTTTGCCAAACTTTACCAAAACCTTTCTTGTTGCATTCCTTTTACTCTCTTGGCCCCCATATGTGATTTATATGAGTTATATACTTGATTTATTGATATTTATGATCTTATTTGATATTCTTTAATTATTATTGCATGACATATTGATCATGATATTGCCGTGCTTCGTAAATGGTTCATGCGAGTCGTGTCTCACACACCTTTGCCCTTGCTACACAGATTTTCTTCTGGTTGACGAGGAGAGGTGGGGTTTAATTTCTAGATATATAGAACCCATATAACCATATGTGATGTTTTATGTGAAAATGTATTTATATATATCTATAGTTTTCCAAACTCTATTGGTTTTCAACTGGTTTCACGGATCGAACTGACTGATTGATTGATTGATTATTTTGGCGAGTAAAACATGTTCAATTGGGCCCGAGGGTAGTGTATTGAGCCAACCGAGGAAGCAAGAGCTGACGGGTAACTCTTGCACTATCCTCACAACTTTGGGATGCCCCCTGAACCCACTAGGAGATTAGTGGGGAAAGGAGTCCCGGACATAGGGACTCATGAACCCTATGCTCGTCGTTACTGGGTGGTGAGGCCTTGCAATCCCACCATCACCGGAGGAAGAAGGATGGACGAAAACTGCTAATTGTGCACCGTAATTAACTGCTTGATCACCTAATCACCTAATAATTGATTGACTGTACACAGTCGGAGTAAGGTTGGAGAGTTGCCCTCACTCGCCTGTTTACGAATTGATTGTATTGAATTGAAGGAATTAATAAATTGAATTGGTTGTAACCTCGGGCGATAGTATCTCTTATCTTACTAAATTGTATTGTTATTTTCCAACATTATTACCCGAGATTATAACTTGCATGTATGTGCGCATATATTTATTTATAACCCCTCGCTCAGTCCGTGTTGGACTGACACCTCAACTTTTCAGTTTTTGCAGGTTCGTGCTAGGCGGGAATTAGAGTTTAGCTTATCTTTTATTCGGGTCTAGCTCTTCACCTCATATCTTGTTCATGTATTGATACTTGTTATTTTGTAGCATGCCTTGTCTTATTTTATGTTGGGGATGATACTGTATTGATATGTAAATGTTGGTATCTATTAGTAAATATGTAAATATGGTACCTATAAGTATTGGATGTTATTGCTTCCACTTTTATTACTCTGAGTTGTTTGAATGGTTTGGGGTTAGTCCCGCCTAGCTTTGTGGTCGTTTTTTTTATTGTCTCCCGTTCCCTATAGCTTTGGTTCATGTATGGATTGACCATTTCATATGTGGATTGAACTATAGTGCGGGGGATGTGGTGCCTACCGTTCCGGGTGCTACACTTTAAGACAATCGGAGCAATTTCATCATTTTCTCTGATTTCTAAATTTGATACACTCGCCTTCCTGCTAAGTGCATAGGCGACCACGTTGGCTTTTCCCGGATGATACTTGATCGTGCAATCGTAATCTTTCAACTTTTCCATCCAACGCCGTTGCCTCATATTCAGGTCTTTCTGCGTGAATAAATACTGGAGGCTCTTGTGGTCGGTGAAAATCTCAAAAGAAGTCCCGTAGAGGTAGTGTCTCCATTTCCCGAGAGCAAAGATCACGGCTGCGAGTTCCAGGTCGTGCGTAGGATAATTCTTTTCATAATCCTTTAATTTCCTGGAGGCATAAGCAATCACCTTTCCCTTCTGAGTCAACACACAACCTAAACCTTCCTTAGAAGCATCGGTATACACAGCATACTCCTATGAACCCTCGGGAAGTGCTAACACTGGAGCTGACACCAACTTTTCTTTCAAAAAGTTCAAACTTTGATCACACTTCTCGTCCCAAACAAACTTGACATCTTTCTTTGTCAATCTGGTTAACGGTGCAGCAATCTTAGAGAAATCCTGAACGAACCTTCTGTAATAACCGGCCAATCCCAAGAAGTTTCTAATCTCCGAGGCATTCTTTGGTTTTTTCCATTTAAGCACGGCCTCAATCTTCGAGGGATCGACTTCCAAACCTTTGCCCGAAATCACATGTCCCAAGAATACAACTCGATCGATCCAAAATTCACACTTACTGAATTTAGCAAACAACTGCTGCTCCTTCAAAGTCTGTAACACAAGCTTGAGATGCCTTGCGTGATCCTCGGCGGATTTGGAGAATACCAAAATGTCATCGATTAAGATTACCATAAACTTATCGAGGAAAGGCCTGAAAATCCGGTACATCATATCCATGAAAGCTACAGGGGCATTAGTTAACCAAAATGGCATAACCACGAACTCATAATGCCCGTACCGAGTATTGAATCCCGTCTTTGGAATATCCTCTGCCCGGATTCGTAGCTGGTAATACCCCTATCTCAAATCCAACTTTTAGTAAACCTTGGAACCCTGAAGTATGTCGAATAACTCCTCGATATGTGGAATGGGATACTTGTTCTTGATAGTCATCCGGTTCAACTCCCGGTAATCGATGCACATCCTTAAGGTTCCGTCCTTTTTCTTTACAAATAACACCGGTGCTCCCCAGGGTGAAGAACTCGGCCGGATGTACCCAACTTCCAATAACGCCTCAAGCTGAACCTTTAGCTCTTTCAACTCAGCTGGAGCCATCTGATATGGAGTCTTTGAATACGGCTCTGCATTCGGATAAAGATCAATCACAAACTCGATCTTTCGCTCGGGAGGCAAAGAATCCAATTTCTCTGGGAAGACCTCGGGAAATTCCTTTACCACTTCCGTGTCTTCCAACTTCACCTGATCCTTAGGCTTATTCAAAATGTAGGCAACGAAGCCTGTAGCCCCGTCTCTGACCAATTTCTGAGCCTCTGAGAATTAAAGTAGGGGTATTGTCTTCGAAGTCCAACCCGTAGTGACCTCTGAACCCAACTGTACTTTCTTGGTCCGGCAGTCTATTGTAGCACAATGCCTGTACAACCAATCCATCCCTAGAATAGACCCGTATCTTTCCATCGGCACAACAATGAAATCTGCCAAGAACTCTCGATCCTCAATCATCACCGGAACATCCCTGTAAACCTGATCCGTCTCTCGCCTACTACTAAAAGGATAACTAACTACATAGCGCACAAAAGAACAGATAGCAGGCAAAGATAGAGTAATAGCAATGGAATGCGCAAGAAAGGCGTGTGTAGCTCCTGGATCAAATAATGTATGGATGTTCATGCCATGAATGCATATAGTACCTTCTACAATCGCTGCGGGGTCAATCTAAGGATCCTGGTCCTCTCCAGCCAGTGCATAAGCTCGAGCTCTCACAAGTGGCCTCTGGCCTGCGGGTGGCGGATCCTGATGATCAGGACAACCATCAACCCGGTGCTCGTCACTCTCGCAGATCAAACACAAACCCAACCAGCGTCTGCAGTTATCATACGTATGTGTAGGAAGTCCACAAAATCTACAACCCGGTCTCTGAGGTGGCTGTGGTGGTGCTGGAGCTCGTGGAGCCTTCTGAGGTGGTCCTGTAGCTTTAAATTTCTTCCCGGAGTCCTTCGGTGCTGGAGGTGCAGAGTAAACCATAGGCCTTTTTCCTGAACTCGACCCCTGTCCTGATCTGGAGCCTAAAGCCTATCTAGTGTGGGGAATAAGCCTTCTAGCAATGTCTGACTCCTCGACCTTCAAGGCTTTGGTGGTAGCTTTGGCCCAGGTGCTCGTGTTAGCCGCTTTCAAGGCATCCTGGATGTCTGGCCTGAGTCCTTGTACGAACTGCATCGCCTTGTGAAAGTCATCATTCGCTATGTTGGGTGCATAGCGAGAAAGACTCTCAATCTCAGCAATGTACTGGCCCACTGATCTCCCTCCTTGCTTTAACTCGGTAAACTCTCTCAACCTGCGAGTACAGAAAGTTGGAGGAATGAACTTGTTTCTGAACTCCCGTATAAAGACCTCCCATGTAATAGCTGTCCTGGCAGCCTCCAAGACTATCTGAGTGCTCTCCCACCAGGAGTAGGCCTCGCCCTGAATGAAAGTAAGGGTGCAGGTAGCTTTCTCCTGAGTATCAAAAGGAATGAGCTACTAAATCCTCTCGACCTCTTTCAACCACATCTCAGCCTGAATGTCATCGCCCTTATAGAACTTTGGGGGTCGCTGATTCTGAAACTCTCGTAGTATAGAAGAAATAGGGCTCTCCTGGGGTGCTACGGGTGCTGGTGGTCCTGGAGGAACCCTTTCTTGCAACCTCTGATCGATCAGCCCTACCACAGCGTTCAAGAAATCCTGGGGTTGTGCCTGAGCAGGTGGAGGAGGAGGTGATCTCTCACGGCGATGATGGCGGCGATGATGATGCCTAGGGGATCGGTCACGGTGATGTCTGTTGTGATCCATCCTCGAATCAAATCACTACACATGCGTGGTTGATTAATAAATGCAATATGTGCAAATAATTCAATAATATCAATAAAGCACACCTTTAAAGATGATCAAATAGCTCAAGTAATGCAAGAATTGAAGTAAATCACATAATTCAATTAAATGCAGACTCTCAAGTAACAAGTAATCCTATACCGTGAGACCTAGACTCACTTGACACGACTCGAGAACCTCGGTTTTGCAACCGGACTCTGATACCACCTGTAGATGTAGCACCCTAACCCCCAAGGCACTACATCCCCCGCACTATAGCCCGATCCAAATACGAAATAGACAATCCGAACATAAACCGAAACTACAGCGAACGGGTGACCATAAAGAAAGAACGAGCTAGGTGGGACACTCCCCAACATACACAAACTAAGATATGAAATTAAAAGCGGAAGCATTTAGATTAATACGTATAAGTACCATATTTACCAAAATATATACATAGTAGGTACCAACATTAACTATCAATACATTATCATCTCTTATACAATATACATGGCCAAGTATCAAAATGTAGTAATAATGATCATAACGTGAGATGCCCAAAAGTTCTATACATGAAGATACAATGCTACACTCAGGGAAATGCAAGGCCTGACTCGACTCCCGCCTAGCACGATCGGGTACCTGAAAAGTGAAGTATCAGTCTACCGAAGACTGAGTGAGGGACAATATATATATAACACACGTCACATGCAATTCATAATCCCGGGTGAAGACTTGGAAATGAAATAAATATAAAGTTCAGGAATAGATTGTTCTTTGCCCGAGATTACGACTATTCAATTTAACATGTTAACTTGATCATTTCATGAAGCATGTGGCCCCGGTGAGTAAGGGCTAATCTCCAACCTTTCCACCAATCGTGAACAATACATGCTTGCATGACTCATTCAATACGTGATCATACATTTCATTTAGTGTTCAAGTGGACATAATCATGATTAAAACATGCGATAACCCGAGGACAATCCGTGGTGCCGAATCCATCCCCATTCTCCTTCTTCCTCTGGGTGATAGTGGGTTTGCAAGGCGCAACTATCCACGACATGGTCTACGTCAGGAACATGACTCCCACGCACGGAACTCCTTCCACCACCAATCTCCTAGTGGCTTCGGGGGTGATCCCAATGAGGTGAGGATAGTTCAAGAGTTACCAGTCAGCCCTTGCTTTCCCGGTTGGCTCAAGAAACTACCCTCGGGCCCAAGCGCAATCATGAACTCGCCAAAACATGCTTGAAATCATGAACAATCATGGCTTGCTTGCTTGAAAATGTTTATAGTTTGAAAACATTTACAGATATAATAAGTTTTGGGCCGAAAATGTCACATAAAGGTTGTAAGGTTCTAAGTACCTAGAACAAAACCTCACCTTTGCTACAAAATAAAACATGGATATGCTCTAGGGAGCCTGCTCCTCGTCCACGGCCTCGTGACATGTGCAAACACAACGTGTATATGTGAGACATTTCTCAAAATGGACCAAATAGGACGAACGGCGAAAATGTAACGAGATGACGAGCAATGAACAATGTAGCATGAAATTATCTTGTTTTGACATGTATTCAATCATATAATAGCAATTTGGGATCAAAGAATGCATTAGATCAGAACCCCAAAAATGAAATTTTATGCAGTAGCTTTTGCTCTGCCAGACGGTATGGGAACGACCGTTCCGACTTCCCTTTGAAAATAGGAAGGGCCGTTCCCGTGCCCCTTTAAAACGTGCCAGCAACTTTTTAAAAATATCATGCGCCTTTGATGGGAACGGCCCTTCCGACACGCAGGCCAAAACGGGAACGGCCTTTCCCAGGTTCGGCCGCCTAATTTAAATCAGAAGAATAGGAACGACCGTTCCCATAACGCACTAAGACGGGAAGGGCCGTTCCCAGCTTCTGCAACTGGAAAAACAGAGCAGAAGCAGGGCAACAGCTACGACAACAACATCAACAACAAAGCTCAAAGTTTTAATCCTCAAAATTGCTTCTTTTCTGGAAATATGCATGCATATAAGTTCATAGAAACATAAAACATGATAGAAATCATCAACCACGCTTGATCCTTCAAGTTTTTCCACTTTCAAGCTCAAGTATCAATTCAATATATAATTCCATATTTTGCAAGAATTCATAAAATAAACCATGATATAGTCATGTAATCATGCTTTGAATAACAAATAATCCATTTATGCCATAATTCCCAAACCCTAGCCAATCCATACTTGAGCAAAAATCATCAACCATGCAAGTACGCACCTTGAAATGAAAAGAAATGATGAAGAAAGATGATAAAGATGATCAAGCTCCAAAACTTCAAATATTTCTTGAAATTCTTCATGAAAAAGATGAAAATCTCTTATTCCCTTTTTACTTGAAGAACCGAGAGCAAGAGGAATGGATATGTGGGTGAAATTTTGGATGAAATTGATTAAGGAAGCTTGAAGAAGCCATATACCGTGATTCATGGTTTTAAAATGTGTGGAATGCTTTTATTACAATTTAGTCCTCCAAGTGTTCAAGTCATGCAATCAAGTATGTAGAGTTTTAAATATACTCAATTAAGTCCTTGGAAATTCATGCAATCTAGTCCCTAATGTAACACCCCGCTCGTCCTTCAAATAAGGTACGTCACTTTTCAACCTTTTCATGTGTTTAATTATGTGATTTTGTGCTTTGTGTGGCCCTACTTTGAACTCTTTAAGAGTTTAGGGGCTTGTTTGAAATTTTATCTTTTAAGAGGTTTTCCGGTCATTTCTCGTTCGGTCGAGAGTTCGACCTTTTTGACCCCAGGTTTGCATTCGGGGCATCAAAATGAGTCCGTAGACTCTAAGTTTTTTCCATTCTGACTTCGTTAGCCAGTTCTTTCGACCTTTTTTGTGTACGAGGACCCGAGATATATACCACGGATCCTCGTTTTGTGTGCCAGAATTTCAGCTCCAGCTTCAGCCGTCTTCTTCCCGCGATCCGACACAATTCACGTAGTGGAGGTGTGAAAACACACACTTATCCATTCTCGTTCATTTCTCGGCGAAATTCGATGTTTGAGTAGTGGAAATTTATCAACTCGACGAGCCCGACACGATGGTACAAGAATCATAGCCTGAAACTCAGTAGTGGTGGCGCTACGGCAATGCAGCGACGGCGGAATGGACACCCGCCGTTTCGTCGCCTTTTCGCGGCGGTCTCCGGTGACTTTTCTCAGACACGTGCCACCCCATCTGTTAGAAGACCTCGCGGAGCAACTCCAGTTTTAACGGCGCGGCCAATGATGGCCGGACGGCGCGGCACGCGTCGCCTGAAGCTCGCGGCCGCGGTGGCGGTTACAGTAGCGGCGAGTTTTGCCGCCGTATTCCGACGGGGTTTGATGGTTTCCAAGGTTTTCGACCCTTCCGAGTTCATTTCCAGTTTCAGATTGGAGCGAATTGCGGCGGAAGTGGTGGTTCTGGCGTGGCAGCGGTGGCGCGGCTTTTGGCGGTGGTTTGAAGCTTTTCCGGTGATCTTTTGGCAACGGTTCCTTCTTAGAAGTTGTCTAACTCGACGAGATCGAGTTCTTCGTGTAGGTAGTGGCCCAAGAACCAGCCGACGACGGCGGACCGGCTGTCCAGTTTTTCGGCGACTTTTCCAGCTTTAGGCTAGGGGGCTTTCGAAGGCTCTCTACGGGCTTTCCAATGGTATGTTCGGATTTCATTTTCGTTTTCGTCGTTGGGATTTAGTTCGGCTTTTCGTCAGTGAAGTCCGGCATGTTTGGTATTTTCTGAAATTTGTTGAGGGCTTTTCTCGAGCAGGCCGAGGCGCATGTTTTTATCCTTCCGAGGAATTTTCTGACCACCGGAGGTGGTGGTCCGGCGGCTGCATGTGGCGGTTCGGCTGGTTCTGGTGGCGGCGTTCCGACGCCCTTCGGACCGCAAGTTCCTTTCATCGTGGTGAGTGTTAGGAATAGTACCCTAGAAAGCCGATTGTATATCCGCTTTGTGCTTTTCCTTATTATAATCACAGACAATCTTTGAATGAAATAACGAATTGAGGCAACACTTCTTTATATGCTCTTGTTTGGTATGCGTTTACTTTATCTGTGCATGTATAAGAACTCCCCTAATCCTGATCACATTAGGACTCTACCATTTAGGTGAAATGGTTCATGGAACGAGCCCTATATCACATTAGTCATGATTAGTAAAATACTCCAAGCCGATGAGTCCTACAGACAGTGGGAGTGTCAACCTGACTCCTCTAAGGCTTGCTTGTGGGATCACGCCCTTAAGAAGGACCACCTTGTTTCATGGAGGTGCAAAGTGTATAGTTGATACGTGCGTGATACATGAGGGTCCTTACTTCAATAAGTAAGTTCACTGAGGTACCCCGTGTGAGAAGATTCCTAAATGGGAAAGGAAGTTTCTATTTCAGGAAATGGAAACTTCCAGATTAGGAAATATCTCACGAGTCATTGATGTGATTAATTGATCCTTAAGACTTGAGGTTCCTTGTCACTTTATGAGTTAACTCTGTAGTCTTAGGTATAAGCTTTAAAGGGTGTCGCCTTAGACAACTGATTCAAGGCTTATGTTGGGGCTGCACAAGTGATTCATGAAAGTTAATGAGAATCAAGAGAGGACCTACACTTGCATTTGCAAGGTGATCTCTTATTGTGTAAGTCATTCATATGCCATATGAAGTCCTTGGCCAAGGCAGTAGATCAAGACATCAAGAAAAGAGTTTCTTGGATTGAGATCAAATGGATATGAAATGCACTTAGCTTTAAAACCGGATTATTAGGGTTCTGATTATTCCCTTACCCTAGATCTTGGTTGAGAGATAGTAAGTAGGAGGATTGTATCTCACATGAATCAATGACTTAAAGGTTCAGTCGAATCTGAACATTCCAATTCAGCTAGGGGTTAAACACCTATTGCTAGACTATGGTCGTTTAATCTGTGGACTAATTAATTAATAAGTGAATTAGTTAATTAGGGTCACTGCTAATTGAATTGAGAACCTAGAGGGTCACACACAACAACTTGGTTACATGAGTTGAGGCTTTAAAATGATTAAAAGAGTTAATCGAGCCTAGAGGGTTCCACACATTTGAAACCACACGTGTGGGTCACATGCCTGGACACGTGTTATTGTGACACGTGTGCCGCACGTGATTATTTAATTATATATTAAATAATTAATTTTTTAATTATTTAATAGACTTTGGTTTAATTTTGAATTAAAAAGAAAGTCTTATTTTAGAGAAAAATAATCTAGTTAATTAATTGTGAATTAATTAATTAGATAAAATAAGTTATTTATTTTAAGTAAATAAAGTATAAAATTATCCAAAAATAGTTTGGATATTTTTTGCTCTTTTGAAAGTTGATTTGAATTAGAATTCAAAGTCAAAGTCAAAATATTTGATGATCAAGCAATAGGAGAGAGAGAGACCAAAACCCTAGCCCATGAGGACTAGGATTTTCGGTCCTCCCTTGATTATAAATAGGGGAGCTCAAGCTCCCCTTAGAGGGATTTGGCAATTCTTCTGGTTCATGTGTTGAACACCATCCTTTCTCCAAGATAAACGAAACCCTAGGTTAAGCCTAAACACTAACCAGAGAACTAGCATCCTTACTAGTTAGATTGTGATCAAGTTGGTGGACTATCTCTAGAGAGCTTCAAGTTAGAAGTTTGAAGATTCGAGCTTTACTAAGGAGAGGGGATCAAGTCGCGAGAAGAGCGTTCTTGGGTGGCATGAAACGCTTAAAGAAAGAATAAAAGAAAAGTAAGTTTCTTATTCCTTCGAATTTGGATACATGATTGCGAGTCCAAAGTCCTTTTGTTGGGAATATTTTTTAAATTCCCTGCTTTCTGATTCGTATTTCCCAACAAGTGGTATCAGAGCCACCTCGTTTATCGTGTTTCTGATTCATCTCAATTATTCTGAATTTGGTAGAAATTCTTAGACTTAATCCGATTGAGTATTTGTAATTGTTTTAGAAAGCCTGAATTACGAAACTGTATTTTTTCCTGAAAGTTTCTGGAAATTGTTTTTGTAAAATTTAATTTTTGAAAACTATTTTAGATTTGAAACTGTATAAATTGTTTTTGGATTGGTTTTGCTTTTGAACGAAAACACGAAACGAAAAGCCTAGATTACGAACACGCGAAACCCCGCGCGCGAAGGCGTCGCGCGCACCGCCCGCCTGCCCAGGCGCGCGTAGGGCGTCCCGCCCAGCACCTCCCGCACGCCGTGCGGGAGCCTTCCGGGCGCGCCCAGGGCGGCCGAGACTGGCCGCCCATCGCCCGCCATCGCCCGACAGGGCGCGCGCTTGTGATCCGTGTTTCGCGTACGGGCCCCGTTTTCGTGATCCGTGTTTTCGTGTTTCGTGCAATCCAGTCCGAATTTTTATTTTAATTTTAAATTTTACTTTTTTCGAATATTTATTTTAATTTTTGAATAAAACTTGAAATTGGGATTTTTGAGAAATTGAAACGGTTTATATTTTGGGAAAATACATCTTTGATAAAATTATTAATTTTCAGAAATTAATTGGAATTTTATTTGTTTTGCTAATTTGGGATTTATTGAAAACTTTTATAAATAAGACTCGCATCAAGTCGTGTTTTAAGTCAATAAGACTTGAAACGGGAATTTTAGTTTATTGGGTAAATTTAAATTCTCGCATAAGCATGTTAGGTGATCATGGGTTTAGATCTATGTATGGTTTTAATTTATGCATATGGATGGTTTAAATTGGTGTTAGATCCCTATAGTTGCGTTTTTCAATTGAGGTTGGAGCCTCACTTATGTGCGTACTGTTATGTGATTTATTATGTGGCTTTCCATATTACTGTTTTTGAGGCTGGGGTATGCCCCGTGTAATTGTTTAAGGCCAATATGAAGATTGAGCCTTATTACTTTATGTCTTTTTCCTTTTGTTGTAATTTGAGAGTAGAGATAGGTGGTGAGGTTTTATTTTCATTTTGGAGACAATGCACCCACGGAGTAAGATGGACCACATTCAAGTAACAAGGAGGCCATAAGTGAAGACCCCTCAAAATGTTAGGGAGGGGAATCTCAATTGTATAAATGTAATAGAGATAGGGCTCGTATTTTGTTACCGCTTTCCCTTATGTGATTTGAACTGTTTATGTGGCATGTATGTTAGAACTAGTGATTGTGGAGTGGCTCCCACATATCACGCATAAGATAGGTAGAACCCATGATCATTACATGTTAGTATCATGCTAGGACATGTTATCTGTTTATGTGCTTGTTTGATATGCATTTAAGTGTACTTGCATTAATCAAGACTAATAAAATTGGATAACATATATGTTGGTGAGGTCAAACCGGACAACTCTCCGGTTGATTCGAAAATTCCCATCAAATATTAAGCTAATTTCGAATAAATAGGTATTTAATCCGAGATGCAAATTTTGAATTAAAATCCTAGCATTCCATCAATAGGTTTTAAGTTTAGTAAGTGAAGCTAGTTATTGTCCGCGAGTCGTGGGATAGCTAGTGGAGCTTATTAGTTCTTAGTTACCTAATTGATCATTTTTAAATGATCAATATTTCATGATCAATTTTAGCAAGGGCGATGTCCGCGAGTCGTGGGTCGTTCGAACTAAGTTTTGATCATGATCTTATGATTGATGGGTCTAGCTTAACGCCTAAGTAAATATGGATGTCGCACGAGTCGTGGGTCCATATCGAAAGACAGGTGATGCAAAAACAATTACTAAGAGTTGTAAAGGTGTTAGAATTGGTAAGTTGTACCTACCTGGGGTTCTTACTTAGAATGTCCGCGAGTCGTGGGTTCGAGGTAAAATGCCTAGGATCTTAGTACCCATTGGGAAACGTGTTCCTCTTAGATCTTTGGGAATTATAGATTTTTGAAAAACAGTGGGAGCTACATTAGATTAAAGACCTTATCTTTTGCATATCGTTATAATTCAGCATGCTCACTAGTTCTCTGTTTTACCATTTAGGTCGTAGATTCTGTGATTCTCTATGTGTTTTGAAATGGCAACCAAAAACCCTCTTGTATCGATCCTCGAGTCAAACAAGTTGACTGGTCCCAACTATTCTGATTGGCTAAGGAATCAAAAAATCATTTTAGATTCTGAGAAGAGAACTTATGTTCTCTTCGAAGGGGAGCCTAGTCCCGAAGGGGAGGCTCCCACTCAGGCCGAGAGGGACGCGATTTAGAAGTGGAAGGATGATAATCTCCAAGCCCGTTGCCTTATGTTGGCTAACATGTCCCCGGACTTGCAAAGGCAACATGAGGCCATGGAATTCGCTTGGGAGATTTACGACCACTTAGAGAAACTTTACCGCCCTCATGAACTTGATACAAGGTATAACACTTCAAAGGAATTGTTCCACTTGAGAATGAGGGAAGGTTCAAGTCTCCATGAATATGGACTCAAGTTTCTCGCCCTTACTGAGAAACTTGCTTCCATGGACATGCCACTGAAAGATGAGCTTTCGGTGGATTTGTTGCTAGCTTCGCTCCCACCATCATTCAACCCATTTGTCCTTAACTTCAACATTAATCATGCTGGTGCTACTGTAGCTGAGCTGATTAGTCAGCTTGTGACTGCTGAAAGCACGATCAAGAAGGACAATAAGGTTCTGATGGTGAATGCTCCATCTTCCTCTTCTGGGCCTTCTAAAGGTAAGGGCAAGAAAGCCCAAAAGAAGAAGAAGAAACCCCTTAGGCCCACTGGTGGCGTTTCGAAGGGGAAGGCCCAAAAGAAGAAGCGTGGTCAGAAAGAGGATGTTTGCTTCCATTGTGGCAAAGCGGGACATTGGAGGAGAAATTGCCCAGAGTACAAGTCTACTCTAAAGAAAGGTGTCTTTCTCGTTGAAGTAAATCTTTCTATTAATTCTAGTTCTTGGGTACTTGATACCGGTTGTGGAACTCATATCTGTAATGATGTACAGATGCTAAGTGAAGTCCAACAACTCAAAGAAGGAGAATGTGTCTTGAAGATCGGCGATGGCTCAAATGTTGAAGCTCGAGCTTTAGGCACAATTAGAATAGATTTAGGTAGTTTTGAGTTAGTCTTAAATAAAGTCCTTTATGTACCGAGCATTATTCGTAATATTATTCCCGTTCCAATTTTAGATTGTGAAGGTTATGAAACTTATATTAAGAATGGTAAATATTTTATCAAACGGAACAACTCTTCCGTTCACATCGGTACTCTAAGTAATGGACTTTATCTAACTCAAAATATCAATATTATGAATATACAACGAGAAACTAAACGTAAGAGAGATGACAAAGTTTCAGCTCCCTTATGGCACGCTAGATTAGGACACATTTCCAAGAACAAAATTAGCAAGATAAACATTTTAGGATCATTCTCTGAAAATGATCTCAAAGAGTTGACTTCTTGCGAATCCTATCTCAAAGGAAAAATGTCCAAAGTTCCCTTTAAAGGAACTGTGGAACGTGCCACTAAGGTTTTGGATTTGATCCATACTGATGTTTGTGGACCGCTTAGTGTAAGCACTAGAAACAATCATAGTATTTCATAACCTTTACTGATGACTTTAGTCGGTATGGTTATATATACTTAATGAAGTATAAATCTGAAGCTTTTGAGAAATTCTTAGAATTTCAAAAGGAGGTTGAGAACCAAACTGGTCACAAGATCAAAGCACTTCGATCTGATCGAGGAGGCGAGTATCTTAGTGAAGAATTCCTTAATCATCTCAAAGATAATGGGATTGTCTCTCAATGGACTCCTCCGGGAACTCCTCAGCTTAATAGAGTTTATGAGAGAAGGAATCGAACCTTACTTGATATGGTTCGATCCATGATGAGTTTCACTGACTTACCACCTTCTTTCTGGGGTTATGCCCTGGAAAGTGCAGCATAGATTTTGATTCTAGTTCCCTCTAAGTCGGTCCCTAAAACGCCCTATGAAATGTGGCATGGTAAAATCCCTAGTTATTCTTACTTAAGAATTTGGGGTTGTCCTGCTTACGTGAAGAGGACAGTGGGAGATAAGTTAGAATCTCGTTCTAACTTATGCTACTTTGTAGGTTATCCTAAGGAGTCCATAGGATACTACTTTTATGATCAAACTGAGCAAAAGGTGTTTATTTCCAGAAATACCACTTTTCTTGAGGAACCGTTCCTTAAAGAAAAGGAAGGGAAGATCATAGAATTAGAAGAAGTACAAAGTGATCCCAAACCACCCACTGAAGAAACGTCCCCTTCTGACCAACCACAACCAATCACGAATTTCGATACACACGAAAATCCTCCTCTAAGGCGTTCTGAACGAACTCCTAGACAGCCGGAGAGATGGTATAGATTCTTCCATGAAATCTCTCAAAAGGATAATGATCCTTTAACATATGAGGAGGCACTTTCAGATTCTGACTCTGAACAGTGGATAGAAGCCATGAAATCCGAAATGGATTCCATGAACTCCAACCAAGTTTGGACCTTGGTAGATTTGCCTGATGGGGTCAAACCCATAGGTTGCAAATGGATCTTTAAGAGAAAGCTTGGAGTTGAAGGGAGCATTGCAGCCTACAAAGCAAGACTGGTTGCAAAAGGATTCACTCAAAGACCCTGCGTGGACTTTGATGAAACTTTTTCGCCAGTTGCAATGCAAAAGTCTATTCGGATCATGCTTGCCATTGCTGCGTATTATGACTACGAGATATGGCAAATGGATGTCAAAACTGCCTTTCTCAATGGTGACATTGATAAAGACATTTATATGGAGCAACCCATATGTTTCACATTCAGTGGGACTGAGCAAAAGGTTTGCAAGCTCCAAAGATCAATCTATGGATTGAAACAGGCTTCTAGGAATTAGAACATTCGATTTGATGAATCAGTCAAAGCATTTGGCTTCATTCAAATTTCGAATGAATCATGTGTGTATAGAAAGGAATTGGAGATCTCAGTGCAATTCTTAGTACTTTATGTTGATGACATCCTTCTTATTGGGAATTCGAAGGATGACATGAAAGTTACTAAGTTGTGGTTATCGAACCAATTCGAGATGAAAGATCTTGGTGATGCGTCCTATATCCTTGGAATTAAAATCTATCGAGATAGATCTAGAAGGTTAATAGGACTATCACAGTCGATGTACATTGACAAAGTATTGAAGAGATTCAATATGGAGTCAGCAAAGGTTAAGAACCTTCCTATGAGTGTAGGAACATGTCTTTCAAAGAAGATGTGTCCTAAGACTAACCTTGAGAAGGAAAGAATGACTCATACACCTTATGCATTAGCAATAGGTAGCATAATGTATGCAATGTTATGTACTCGACCGGATGTGGCTTATGCACATAGTGTTACAAGTCGTTTCCAATCTGACCCTGGAGATGGTCACTGGGCTGCCGTGAAGAATATTCTTAAATACTTGAAAAGTACTAAAGATTTATTCTTAGTTTACGGAAGTCAGAAATATCTTACTGTCGAAGGATACTGCGATGCAAGCTTTGCATCTGACTTAGATGATTTTAAGTCAATGTCAGGATACATTTTCTGCCTAAACGGCGGTGCAGTGAGTTGGAAGAGTTCCAAGCAAACTACCACTACAGATTCGACCACTGAGGCCGAATACTTAGCTGCAAATGATGCAGCTAAGGAAGGTGTTTGGATTAGAAACTTCATTCAAGAGTTGAATGTTGTTCCTAGCATGAAAGACCCCATTACTGTGTTTTGTGACAACACTGGGTCGGTAGCTCAAGCGAGAGAACCAAGATCTCACCAACGGACCAAGCACATTATGAGGAAGTATCACCTAATCCGTGATATTATCACAAGAGGAGATGTGCAAATGGAGAGGGTCACATCAGCAGAGAACATGGCAGATCCACTTACTAAAGCCCTTAGTCGAGAAGCTTTCCAAGGTCATCTTCAAAAGATGGGACTTAGAGTAGCTTTAGAATGGCTTTGACGGGCAAGTGGGAGATTGTTAGGAATAGTGCCCTAGAAAGCCGATTGTATATCCGCTTTGTGCTTTTCCTTATTGTAATCACAGACAATCTTTGAATGAAATAACGAATTGAGGCAACACTTCTTTATATGCTCTTCTTTGGTATGCGTTTACTTTATGTGTGCATGTATAAGAACTCCCCTAATCCTGATGACTTTAGGACTCTACCATTTAGGTGAAATGGTTCATGGAACGAGCCCTATATCACATAAGTCATGATTAGTACAATACTCCAAGCCGATGAGTCCTACAGACAGTGGGAGTGTCAACCTGACTCCTCTAAGGCTTGCTTGTGGGATCACGCCCTTGAGAAGGACCACCTTGTTTCATGGAGGTGCAAAGTGTATAGTTGATACGTGCGTGATACATGAGGGTGCTTACTTCAATAAGTAAGTTCACTGAGGTGCCACGTGTGAGAAGATTCCTAAATGGGAAAGGAAGTTTCTATTTCAGGAAATGGAAACTTCCAGATTAGGAAATATCTCACGAGTCATTGATGTGATTAATTGATCCTTAAGACTTGAGGTTCCTTGTCACTTTATGAGTTAACTCTGTAGTCTTAGGTATAAGCTTTAAAGGGTGTCGCCTTAGACAACTGATTCAAGGCTTATGCTGGGGCTGCACAAGTGATTCATGAAAGTGAATGAGAATCAAGAGAGGACCTACACTTGTATTTGCAAGGTGATCTCTTATTGTGTAAGTCATTTATATGCCATATGGAGTCCTTGGCCAAGGCAGTAGATCAAGACATCAAGAAAAGAGTTTCTTGGATTGAGATCAAATGGATATGAATGCTTTAAGACCGGATTATTAGGGTTCTGATTATTCCCTTACCCTAGATCTTGGTTGAGAGATAGTAAGTAGGAGGATTGTATCTCACATGAATCAATGATTTAAAGGTTCTGTCGAATCCGAACATTCCAATTCAGCTAGGGGTTAAACACCTGTTGCTAGACTATGGTCGTTTAATCTGTGGACTGATTAATTAATTAGTGAATTAATTAATTAGGGCCACCGCTAATTAAATTGACAACCTAGAGGGTCACACACAACAACTTGGTTACATGAGTTGAGGCTTTAAAATGATTAAAAGAGTTAATCGAGCCTAGAGGGTTCCACACGTGTGAAACCACACGTGTGGGTCACGTGACTGGACACGTGCCATTATGATACGTGTGCCACACGGGATTATTTAATTATATATTAAATAATTAACTTGTTAATTATTTAATAGACTTTGGTTTAATTTTGAATTCAAAAGAAAGTCTTATTTTGGAGAAAAATAATCTAGTTAATTAATTATGAATTAATTAATTAGATAAAATAACTTATTTATTTTAAATAAATAAAGTATAAAATTATCCAAAAATAGTTTGGATATTTTTGGCTCTCTTGAAAGTTGATTTGAATTAGAATTCAAAGTCAAAGTCAAAATACTTGATGATCAAGTAATAGGAGAGAGAGAGACCAAAACCCTAGCCCATGAGGACTAGGATTTCCGGTCCTCCCTTGATTATAAATAGGGGAGCTCGAGCTCCCCTTAGAGGGATTTGGCAATTCTTTTGGTTCATGTGTTGAACACCATCCTTTCTCCAAGATAAACGAAACCCTAGGTTAAGCCCAAACACTAACTAGAGAACTAGCTTCCTTACTAGTTAGATTGTGATCAGGTTGGTGGACTATCTCTAGAGAACTTCAAGTTAGAAGTTTGAAGATTCGAGCTTTACCAAGGAGAGGGGATCAAGCCGCGAGAAGAACGTTCTTGGGTGGCTTGAAACGCTTAAAGAAAGAATAAAAGAAAAGTAAGTTTCTTATTCCTTCGAATTTGGATACACGATTGCGAGTCCAAGGTCCTTTTGTTGGGAAATTTTTTTAAATTCCGCTGCTTTCTGATTCGTATTTTCCAACAGTGAGTTCAACGCCACTTTTCGTTCGTCAATCGGATGTCTGTTTGATTTGTTGTGATTTATTTTATGTATTTTGAAATATTTGGAATTAATTGTTTAATTGCAATAAATTGTGTATTGTTGCAATTGTCGATCAATATGTATGTCAACGGATATAAAATCATGTATTAAGTGAAATGTGATATGTATGAATATCTTGATCCGCAAATTGGACCCCGATATGTTGAATTCATGCTATTTGTTTAAGTTTGAAGGTGTGTATGTGTAATTTCATTAAACATATAAATTGTATGACTTCAATTAATTAATCCTTGTGGATTGATAAAACAAATATGCTAATTATGATTTCGATTAAGAGAAATTATTACGCCTAAGCTTGAAGCTTTTAATTAGTCTAATCATTTAAATTGAATTGGAATTTATTATTTGATATAAGAATTTGTTATGCAATTTATGATTTAGTAAGAATTGAATTAGTAAGTCTTGGATGATTTAATTTGAAACTTTGTAACTTAGGTTTAATTATTTAATTTAAAATAATCCTATTATGCGATATATGAATTGTATAAAACTTATATGATTAAATTAGAAACTTTTGCACGTAAGAAATAACTTATTCGTACGAATATGAATTGGTTATTTGATATATGAATTTATATGAAATAATGTGACATGCATTGCCTTTCCATTTTGTTTGTTTAAATTAATTATGCATAAGAACATCTCTTGATCTACTTTATGAATATGTTGAGCCATGTGATATTTTATTTTGCAAGTAATTAGTATGAATGTGAACTCTGCTTATGTGATTGCATTTCTTAAGTACTTGAGCATGTGTCGTGCGTCTTTATATGGTTGTCTGAGTCTGAGTCTGAGTTCTGTACTGTGTTTTGTGTGTTCAGTTGGTACAGGTGCTCCCGGGGTGGTGATTTGTGGTCGTGCAGGTTCCGGGGTGGACCATTTGCTTTGGGTTTGGCTTTGTCTGGTACCAGGTGAGGGTGTTTTCGTTCTAGTTACATACTAAACCCTACAACCCTTATGTGACAAGTTTTGACCAAAACCTTATGTATGTATATATATATGTTATTTTCAAAGTGGAGTCATCGAGTAAATTATTATCGAGTAACATTTTCTCTAAAATTATGAAATATGTTATGTTTCTTATGAACTGAAATGTGTTGGCGAGATTGCATGTATGTTATGTTCACAGGCCCAGGAATTTAGTACATGTAGCTATCCGGGGACGCAAGGGCTGACGGTGATCCCATGTGCTGATTCCATTTATATTTAACGACGAAACGGATCTCGTTAGGAATTTTGACGAGAAAATGCTAGTCAGGCTTTTGAGGATTCATCTACCTCACTAGCCATTATGCATGAGGTGGTCGGGTCTTGCTAACTCTTCCACCACCCGGAGGAAGAAGGTTGAAACTTATTTTATGATTATGTTTATGTTATGATATGGTTAGGCACCGTGCGGGAAGGCCGGGATACGGATTGCCCAAACGATTATATCTTATGTTATATGACTTGCATGTACTATGATATATTGCATGATCACGCATTCAAATGTATTATTGCTATTTTTCGTACATGGTCGGGGTTTGGTTCGAGATGATGCACGCTCACTCGCCGAGTCTTTATGTTTACGTATGAATTATGAACTTAATGAATTTAATATGATTAGTCGTAAAGTCCGAGCATTGCTTAGTTATTCTCTTGCCCTCTTGGAAACTCACTTTAAATAAAACTTTGCTCGGAATTTATGACTTGCATGTTCATGTTTTTATATATATTTATCGCTCCTGCTCGCTCAGTCTTCTAGAGACTGACCGTCCCCCTTCTTTTCCACTTTTCAGTTCTTGCAGGTTTGAGCTAGGCGGCTTTGAGTTGGGTCTGTCGAGTCTGTGTCGGTCTGTCCGATTTGTTAAGTACTTTGTTTGGATTTGTGAAGGAAACTATGTATATGATATGTATATATTATGCAGGTTGTTACTTATGATTTGGATGTATGAATTTCGGGACAGGTTAGGACAGGTGCTCGGTTTAGATGAACCCGTTTTGATTATATACTTGATCGGGACAGGTTCTAGGGAAGTTCAACCCGTTTAGTTGATGTTGAGTTACTTTTTAAAATATATTAATTATGATTGCCGATTAATGTTTTTGAGAATTCCTAGTTTGTATCGCTTCCGCATTCAGGTTTTGCATAATTGCATTTGTACAGGGTTTAGGTACCGCCTAGCCTAGGTTGGTTTTTCGTTTGTCACCCGTTCGCTGTGGCTTGGTGCGTGTGCAGACTTTCCATTTCGTACACGTGTCGGGTCATAGTGCGGGGGTGTGGTGTCCCACCGCTTGGGGTACTACACCTAAAGTTTATAGAATAAATGATCAAGTAGGGACAATTTCGTAATTAAAGCACTCCCGGTAATTATTTCACGCAATAAATATTTTTCCGTGACTTGAAATAATTTTTCAATAATATGAAATCATATATTTCACATAAATAATGTATCATGAATTTTATAAAAATATGTAATGTTATGGAGGAAAAAAATAAGAATTAAAGGCTTAAAATAAATCCTACACTCAAAATCTAACTCGTGGCGTGTTTACCTGTTCATCCGGAACCGGGGCGTTACATCGCATGTGACTATACTATTATATTTATATAATAAATACGTGTTTATAAGATACGTTTATGATCTTGTTATAAGATTAAGTGTTTTGAACTATATGTACGAGCATATATGAGCTTGAAATGTTTTGCAACGAGGCTATGCTCCAAACCGTGTGTATTCAAGCTAGCTAAGGATTAGGATGACACGGAGAGGTACGTCTATAGCATATGCTAAGTTGCAAGGTAAGGTATGCTCCGATAAGGTACGTAAGTTTTGTATGTAGCATGTTTTGGTATTGTGTTCGTAATGGTTTACTTTAGTCCTCCCCCCCCCCCCCCCCACCGAGACGTGAGTAAGGGAGACCAGGGATGACCATGGGGTCTTCGGTTATGACCCCTATGCACGCTCTCATTTGAAGTACTCACGTGCGACTCGTGGAGGTTGAGAAGGAGTGATGCTTTGAGCCCTCAGTGGATAACCGGGAAAGGCACAACGTGGATTAGCTACCGCGTGTGTTTTTGGTAATGGTAACGGTAATGTGTAGTGAGGGCTTGCTCCCCAAACAACATCGTTGATGGGGAAGGATTGTTTGTGATTTTTGCTTTACAGTTGTTTTTCTATTAAGAATTGGGGAGTTAGAGTAAGACCCGTGCTCGACGGGTATAAGAATCAATTTGATATGTTGATTATGAAACGGGATAGAAGCTTTCCTTTAAATTATAATACGAATACGTTAAATTTTTATTTTTGATAAGTATAAGTTTAAGTTTGATTCGAAAATGACTTTAGTATGCAAAACCCTATCCCGGTCCATAGTCTTTTGTTTATTACGTGATATGCTCTATTTGTATACCTGTGTGGGTGTGCGTTAGCCCCCCTCACTTAGTCGGTGGACTGACCCTCTCCTTTCATGTAGCACCCCTACACGGGTAGATGCCACACCCCCGTACTACAGGCCGATCCACACGGAATAGATAGTTCGTACATGAACCAGCCTGTAGCGAACGGGTGACAATAAAAATAAAATGAGAACTAGCTAGGCGGGACTGTAGCACTCCTACACGTGGAGATGCCACACCCCCGCACTATAGGCCGATCCACCCACGAAATGGATAGTCCGTACATGAACCAACCTGCAGCGAACGGGTGATAATAAAATAAAACGACAAGCTAGGCGGGACTAACTTATACAGGCAACAAAATAAAGCGGAAGCATAATCGATCAACTTGCAATTATAACTATTAAACATGCTATGACATTGATTATTTATCACATTACTCGTATACTAGTTCGTATATCAATACATTATCATCACAGAATATATAACAATAACATTAACCTTAACTCTGCCTGCAACAATAAATAACCAAATACACGGACCGTGTTTGACTCGACTACATGAAATGGTCTCGACTCGACTCCCGCCTAGCGTGCACCTTCAATAACCTGAAAGGTGGAGGCGTCAGTCTGTGAAGACCGAGTGAGGAGCTTAAATAAATATTAGCACAGATAACATGCAAGCTATATTCTCGGGTAAAGGTTTAGAAAGATAAGTATATAAGTTCAATAAAGATATCTCCTCGCCCGAGAATACAACTACCAATATTAATTACTTGATCATTTTCATGCAATCAATACATGGCCCCGATGAGTGAGGGCAGTCTCCAACCTTACTCCAATTGTACATGAAACATGCTTGCTTGATTGTTAGTCAATAGGTGATCATGCAATTCTATTATCGTGCAATCGTGCGATAGTGCAATCAAGTAACACGTTCAAGGAATGAAAATCATGCAATAACCTGAGGATAATCAGTGGTGCCGGACCCGTCCCTAGTCTCCCTCTCCCTCCATTGATGAGAAGATAGCTAGCCTTCACCATCCACGATGTGTTGAGCAGAGGGTACATGAATCCCTAAGCCCGGAACTCCTTCCTCCACTAATCTCCTAGCGGATTCAGGGGTCATCCCAATGTGGTGAGGATAGAGTGAGAGTTACCCGTCAGCCCTTGCTTTCCCGGTTGGCTAAAGCCACTACCCTCGGGCCCAACGTGAACGGTCATGCTTACTCGCCTAACATGCTTGATTCTTGACAGTAACATGACTTGCTTGCTTGCATTTCATGAACATGACTTGCTTGAAATGGTAAGTGATTTCATGTAAAATTATAGATATAGATACCTTTTGGCCGAAAGATGACATAAGGGATATACGGGTTCAATATAGCTAGCAATTAAACCTCACCTGACAGGCGACATAATGACTCGGGGATGCGTGAACGTGCTCACGGTCAATAATCTCCACCTAGGAGAAGAACTGGACTGAAAACAAGACATACGTGCATACGTGAGACAATACTCGACAATGGTACCAAATATGACGCACGGCATGATCACATAACGAGATATCGTCCAATGAACAATGTAGCATATAATTATCATGTTATGACATGTAATTGATCATATAATCACAATTTAGGGTTAAATAAACCATTGGAATCAAGTCCCAAAAATCCATTTCTATACAGAAACATTCTGCCTCTCCAGGGGTCTGGGAACCGCCGTTCCGGCCCTTAGTTTAAAATGGGAAGGGTCGTTCCAGCTTATAAGCCAAAACGGGAAGGGTCGTTCCAGTCATCGCTGCCATGCACACAATTCAAATATAAGGGAACGACCGGTTTGGTTTCGTGCAACGTCCTCGCAGTTCCCCAATTACAAAGGGAATGGGGAGGGTCGTTCCCGTTACTCAGAAAACACAGAAGCAGGGGAAGCTACGAACCAACATCTAACCTCAACAAAACTCATAGAACTTAATCGCATATATTATAATTCATGAAAGGAAATATGTATACATGCTTAAAGTGCAATACGACCCAAGATAAACACTTGTTTCATGCCATGATCATCACAATCATCATTTCAAGCTCAAATATCAATTTAGCATATAACTCCATAATCTTCAAGATTTAGGCATGAAATTCAAGGCTAAAGCTTAGAATCATAATCCTAACATCATGTAAACAAGTTATCACATGGAAATCATAACCCTAGCTTCAAGAATTGTTATTAAGAAATCACATATATGCTCATATATACCTTGAGGTGAAAATAAATGGAAAAGGATGATGAAAGATGATACTTGAGCCTTAATCATGAAATTCTTTAACAAATACTAGCTTGAAGATGATGATTTCCTCCTTCCCTCTACATGGTGTTGGTTCGGTGGAGGTAAGAAGCAAAAATGGGAGATGATTTGATGAAATGAAATGAAGTTTGTGGAAAGGATGCATATACCGAGATATATCAAGGAAAATATGTTATTTGCAACTAAATCCTCCAAGTATACAAGTCATGCAATTAAGGATGCAAAGTTTGCAAATTGATCAATTTAGTCTAATAATGTTTTCATGCAATTTGGTCCTTTAATTTGAATAAATGTCAATTAAGGGTAATTAAGCAAATAATTCAAGTCCGGGAATTATTTCACGTAACAATTGAATTCAATATGTCACATAAGTCTCAAGTTGACACATTTTTCACACAATCAAGTTAAAATACAATTTGTAAAAATTAACTAAAATTAATATGAATTGAATAACTAAAATAATAAAATAAAATCCTAATGCTCGAAACTCACACGTGTCGAGCGTACCTGACTTCCGAAAATTGGGGCGTTACAACTCTGTCCCCCTTAAGAGAATCGGTCCTCGGATTCATTGTCCTGAATTCCTAGAATTTAATTGGCTCTTACGTGTTCATCCCACGCGGGTTAGCTACTCGCTGTCAGGGATTAGTCCAAAAGAGATCTTCAATTCACAAGGTCTTCCAATGTGTGAAATCATGACCCTTGACTTTCCGGAGCCTAAACACTCGAAAGGAAATCTAACCTTCCACTAAAACAAGTTGACATGTAATTGAAATAATGAGAGTGCCCCGTCTCTCAAACAACTAACTAGAGAACCCCGTCTCTCGAGCAAGAAACAAGAGAACCCTGTCTCTTGACAACCCTGAGAGAATCCCCGTCTCTCACGCACACAAAATAAAATTTAAGCAAGCACTTAGATACACATTTACAATTAACTCACAAGAACCAAGTAGAAATATCAGTTGTGCAACTTATTGTTCACAGAAAACAATTAATAGTATACAAGGAATCATATACAAGAATAACAAAATAATAATAAACAAATAATAATATAATAATGGTGCATGTGGTATGCATGATTAAGTGTACCGTTCACCAAGGATTGAAGTTCTTGCACTGAAACAATTCGGCTGAATACTTGGTTCTTTAGTTGAGATTTTCTCGCTTTGTACCGCTACGGTTCGATATTCCTATTGTTGATAGTCATCTTACATCCAGTGCTATTTTCTAACATAATCCATAAATCATCATTAATCACCATATCTTCATACCCGTTTTAACCTCAGATTTACCGGTTGCACCCTTCTTAAATTAATTACCATATTTACTTTTGGGTTTTGGAATTGAAAACAACCCTGTGTTCCTTGTCATGGAGTGGTTGTATATTCATGCTTAAAAGACTGGCTTTGTGCTCCAAGCAAGCTTTTATCCGACAAACAGAGAGAACAGGTTTTACCATCTCCTCAGGCTCCTTAATCAAAGTAAAATATTTTCCTGAAGCAAAGATCTTAAACTCTTTGTTTTGGGATCCGAAAGTTGAGCTCCTATTCCATTATAAGATAACTCGACGGAACCATTAATACCATTAGGACCTTTGGTTCCACGATTATTTTTAGTCGAGTTGTTTACCCTGTCCATTTTATGAAGGTTTGGAAAGAAACATCAATTTCGCTACAACAAGTATATTATAAAGGCGCGCCGGTAGCACGAATGAAAGGGCGATGCACAGTTACAGACATCTCTAGGGTATAAATAACAACTTCATAAGAAAACTCTTGCCGGAGTCGACCTAGTAAAACTTGGAATTGGTTCCAAGTATTAACCAAGTTGAATCCTTTTCTATTTACTGAGTCAACTGATATCCTGAGACTATCAGAGGATTATAAACAGTCTACCCACATCCTTGGGAAGGGTGATAAGGCGAAGGTACTATCGATGATGGGACTTTTCTTTGTGTAAGAGGGAGAAAAAGACTTGAGGTATTGAAACTTCCTTCACACGATTCCGATAAAGGCTTCAGGAAGAATTAATTTTCTCGAAGTTTCCCGACCGACTCTCCCCCTTAAGAAATTGGACATTTCTAATTCCTTAAGTTTGTTCTGTTCTTTTCCCACTTGCAAGCTTCTCAGCTGATTCAAATCCCGTAACCTTTTCCTCGTCCTACTTGCTGTTAATCAGGATTTTGATTAATGGTTCTTTTATAATCCTTTCTGTTAACGACATACCCAACTCGAAGCTCACCGACTATCACCACTCTAATCCGATAACTGAAATTTGGCAACACCCCACAATCTGACAAAACATGATTAGCCATTAAAGTTCTTTAGGTGAAGGTTGGGAACTTCTGCTATCCCTAGAAGGCACACAACATTACACTCGCCACACATTCCTTCCCGAAAGCTGATACTTGGCAAAATGACACCATGACTTGCTTGAACTTCTCAGTGTCTATACCACTCCGGATCATTAAGTCTTGGACCCTTAGTTCTCACAGATCCCCAATAAATTACTAACTTCAAGCAGAATCGGATGACCCGGTTACCAACATAATACTCGATGGCTAAGATATATCCTTCGTTAACTCAAGTTGGTAGAAATGGATCGAACCAGTGATTGGGCAGAGAATAGGGAGAACCTATTGACAATAAACACTAAATAATGCATGCCGGTTGAAATATTATTGCACATATTACACTTACAAATAATTTTAAATGCAACACGTTAGAGCAATTATATTAATTTAAGAACATATATGTATACACGAAGAAATTTAATAAGTTAAATATTTTAAATAAAGCATTTAACACATTCGGTATAAAATCTTAAATAACAATTATAACAACATATATAAACAGGGGCAATTAATTACTAATTACAATGCACGTGCTTATGAATGCATTAAAGAACCTGTCACCGTAGAAACGTTAAACTTGGATCCGGTACGTATTCCTTATGGCCAAATTGCAAGCTTGATTCAAACGGTTGATCATTCCCAAATTTTCCCACAGTCTCTTAAATCTTCAGAATTCTCCAGCTTCGACTTAGATCTTTCCATGACTTAGTTGAAAATTTCTTGACCCCAACTCCTTCTCGGTTATTGTTGTCCAAATAGTTTCCAAACCCTTTTCCATAATTTACTCCTTGGTCCCGAATTTCTTAGTATGACTTTTGATATCTTTAGGATCCGAAGTGGTACTTCTTGGATTCAATTACTTCCATTTGTTGCTCCATATCTTCCAATTCAACCATATCATAATTGGTACCCTTTTGAAGCCGCTTCCTCATCAACTCCCCAAGAATACCTCTTCCTTGTTGCTAGAAATCTCGAAGTCACCCGTCTTCGAAATTCTTCTCTCTCTTCTTCTTCTTTTTTTTTTTTTCCCAACCTCTCGAGTCCTGTATGATTTCCACGCTTGATCCCTCTTTTCTGAATTCGTCGCTTGAGTTCCAACCCGATAAGAAGGATGATAACTTTTGTACCCTTGTATGAATTTCGAGCATACTTCCTTACCCTTCCTAAGTCAGAGAAAAAATCTTGTAATAAACTGAAATTATCGAACGATTGGCCGTGGTTTGCTATTATTTCCACAACATGTCACTCACAACTTACTTTGAAAATAAATGCATGTGGGTAAGGCATGCTCGTGTCATATATTCAATACCAAGAACACGAATTCAATGCATAAGGCCACAACGAATTCAATAAAATTATCAATTAAACACATTGGACATGTAAATCTCCAAGAAAATAAAATCAAGTACTCGACAATTATGAACAAGAATCAATTCAAGGCTCAAGTTATTCGCGAATTCATGCATTTCAAGAAATTCGAATAGGTCACGAAATTCAAATAGAATACAAGGCTCTCAAATTGCCAATCAATTCTTATGCCGTACGACCTAGACTTGACACGACACGACACTAGAACCTCGGTTTTGCAACCGGGCTCTGATACCACTTAAGATGTAGCACCCCTACACGTGGAGATGCCACAACCCCGCACTACAGGCCGATCCACCCACGAAATGGATAGTCCGTATATGAACCAACCTGCAGCGAACGGGTGACAATAAAATAAAACGACAAGCTAGGCGGGACTAACTTATACACGTAACAAAATAAAGCGGAAGCATAATCGATCAACTTACAATTATAACTATTAAACATGCTATGACATTGATTATTCATCACATAACTCGTATACTTGTTCATATATCAATACATTATCATCTCCGAACATATAACAATAACATTAAACATAACTCTGCATGCAACAATAAATAACCAAATACGAGGACCGTGTTTCACTCGACTACATGAACTGGACTCGACTCGACTCCCGCCTAGCGTGCACCTGCAATAACCTGAAAGGTGGAGGCGTCAGTCTGTGAAGACCGAGTGAGGGGCTTAAATAAATATTAACACAGATAACATGCAAGCTATATTCTCGAGTAAAGATTTAGAAAGATAAGTATATAAGTTCAATAAAGAGATCTCCTCGCCCGAGAATACAACTACCAATATTAATTACTTGATCATTTTCATGCAATCAGTACATGGCCCCGACGAGTGAAGGCAGTCTCCAACCTTACTGCAATTGTAGATGAAACATGCTTGCTTGATTGTTAGTTAATAGGTGATCATGCAATTCAATTATCATGCAATCGTGCGGTAGTTTAATCAAGTAACACGTTCAAGGAATGAAAATCATGCAATAACCCAAGGACAATCCGTGGTGCCGGACCGTCCCCAGTCTCCTTCTCCCTCCAATGATGGGAAGGTAGCTAGCCTTCACCATCCACGACGTGTTGATAAGAGGGTACATGAATCCCTAAGCCCGGAACTCCTTCCTCCACTAATCTCCTAGCGGATTCAGGGGTCATCCCAATGTGGTGAGGATAGCACGAGAGTTACCCGTCAGCCCTTGCTTTCCCGGTTGGCTCAAGCCACTACCCTCAGGCCTAACGTGAACGGTCATGCTTACTCGCCTAACATGCTTGATTCTTGACAATAACATGGCTTGCTTGCTTGCTTTTCATGAACATGACTTGCTTGAAATGTAAGTGATTTCATGTAAAATTATAGATATAGATACCTTTTGGCCGAAAGATCACATAAGGGATATACGGGGTCTATATAGCTAGCAATTAAACCTCACCTGATAGGCGATACAATGACTCGTGGATGCATGAACGTGCTCATGGTCAATAATCTCCGCCCTGGAGAAGAACTGGACAAGAAACAAGACATACGTGCATACGTGAGACAATACCAGACAATGGTACCAAATATGACGCACGACATGATCACATAACGAGATATCGTGCAATGAACAATGTAGCATATAATTATCATGTTATGACATGTAATTGATCATATAATCACAATTTGGGGTCAAATAAACCATTGGAATCAAGTCCCAAAAATCCATTTTTATGCAGAAACATTATGCCTCTCCAGGGGTCTGGGAACGACCGTTCCGGCCCTTAGTTTAAAATGGCAAGGGTCGTTCCCAACTCCCCGAAGATGGGAACGGCCGTTCCGGCTTACAAGCCAAAACAGGAAGGGCCGTTCCGGCTTACAAGCCTCGCCGCCATGCACACAATTCAAATGTATGGGAACGGCCTTTCCCGTTACGCCGAAGACACAGAAGCAGGAGAAGAAACAGGGGAAGCTACGAACCAACATCTAACCTCAACAAAACTCATACAACTCAATCCCATATATTATAATTCATGAAAGGAATATATGTATACATGCTTAAAGTGCAATAAGACCCAAGATAAACACTTGTTTCATGCCTTGATCATCGCAATCATCATTTGAAGCTCAAATATCAATTTAGCATATAACTCCATAATCTTCAAGATTTAGGCATGAAATTCAAGGCTAAAGCTTAGAATCATAATCCTAACATCATGTAAACAAGTTATCACATGGAAATCATAACCCTAGCTTCAAGAATTGTTATTAAGAAATCACATATATGCTCATATATACCTTGAGGTGAAAATAAATGGAAGAGGATGATAAAAGATGATACTTGAGCCTCAATCATGAAATTCTTTAGCAAATTCTAGCTTGAAGATGATGATTTCCTCCCCCTCTCCATGGTGTTGGTTTCGTGGAGGTAAGAAGCAAATATGAGAGATGATTTGATGAAATGAAATGATGTTTGTGGAAGGGATGCATATACCGTGATATATCAAGGAAAATATGCTATTTGCAACTAAATCCTTTAAGTATACAAGTCATGCAATTAATGATGCAAAGTTTGCAAATTGATCAATTTAGTCCAATAATGTTTTCATGAAATTTGGTCCTTTAACTTGAATAAATGTTAATTAAGGTCAATTAAGCAAATAATTCAAGTCCAGGAATTATTTCACGTAACAATTGAATTCAATATGTAACATAAGTCTCGAGTTGACACATTTTTCACACAATCACGTTAAAATACAATTTGTAAAAATTAACTAAAATTAATATGAATTGAATAGCTAAAATAATAAAATAAAATCCTAACGCTCGAAACTCACACATGTCGAGCGTACCTGACTTCCGAAAATTGGTGCGTTACAACTCTCTCGCTTTTAAGGGAATCCGTCGTCGGATTCATTATCCTGAATTCCTAGAATTTAATTGGCTCTTACGTGTTCATCCCACGTGGGTTAGCTACTCCCCGTCAGGGATTAGTCCAAAAGAGATCTTCAATTCACAATGTCTTCCAATGTGTGAAATGACGACCCTTGACTTTCCGAAGCCTAAACACTCGAAAGGAAATCTAACCTTCCACTAAAACAAGTTGACAAGTAACTGAAATAATGAGAGTGCCCCGTCTCTCAAACAACTAACGAGAGACCCCCCGTCTCTCGAGCAGGAAACAAGAGAACCCTGTCTCTTGACAACCCTGAGAGAATCCCCGTCTCTCACGCACACAAAAGCCATGCATGCACAACAACACACAACGTACATATATATATACAGCAACACATGCATGCATGCAAACATAGGTATAAAACGCAGGCAAAAGTTTGAATTTAACAAGGTGACACCCCCGTGTCACAAACATAGAACAAACCGAGACACCCCCGTGTCTCGGTACAGAAATTTCAGACCAAATTTACACCCCCGTTTCACGCTAGAAAAACAAGAATGACACACCCGTGTCAACCGCCTGCAACAGCCCCTGTTTTGACAGCAACGACGCAGAAAAGGGCAGCAACTCAAGCATGAAATGCAGGCAAAATATGCAACAATACAAGGTATGAAATGCAGCAAGAATTTAGCTAAAACACAACCCACAAAGCCATGAAAGCTGACAGCAAAAGAAAGAAGCAACGCAGCAGTTTTGACAGCAACTATTCCAAGCCAAAAACAGAGCAAAGATCACGAAAACAGGGCATGAATGATCTCTATTAATCCCAATCAGTTCAGATCATTTAGGTTATCAAATACAAAGCCAAGCAACACAAATTCAACATATAATTCAGTTCCAAAAGAGCTCAACCATGAAAACAAAGCATACGTAACATTTCATGAAAATTTCTCAAAGTGCCATAAATGATATCTCATTAATACATCAACCACCATGAAATCAATGATCATAAAGGAGATGAGGATGTCAAAATAATCATTCTCAAGCTTGGAATCAATCAAAACCATCAAGAATTGAATAAGATCATCAAATTTTGCTCTAAACCCATTTATTTCGAATTCCAGCCAAAACCTCATGAAACCATGCTCAAATTTGGGGATGAAAGGATGAAAATGATCAGGAATGAACATATATTACAACCCTAAGCTTACCTTGTTGATTGGATGAAGATTGGATGAGATTTTAGCTCCAAAATCTCCAAGGAATGCAAGGTTATGGGACTGACTATAATTTTAAAGACTTTGGCTGATATTTGTGGATTGTGTGAGGGGTGGTGTGGTTAGGGAATGATATATCAGGTTAGGTGGTTGAGTTAGGGTTCAATAGAATCAAACCATGGTTAATTTGGTCAAAGTTTGGATGAGATATGGCCATTTTTGTGCAGCAAGGTCAGTTTGGTCGCCGTTTCGTTTTTCGGTTGGATTTCGGAGGTTAAAATGACTTTGGAAAAATATAAGGCTAAGTTTACTAAACTTGAATTTTCATTACCATTTCAGCGGAGTTGACGGAACTCGAATCCGAGTTCCCGAGCTCAAGATATTAAATACGAAATCAAGGGTACGCTAAGTGCTCGTTAGCCCCCGATTTGGTTCCACGAATCAAATTAAATTCTTTAACATATCAAATGAATTTGAAAACATAAACCAAGCATATAAGCATGTTCATAACACATATATTTACGACATACTACAATTTCACGGCATTTCGATATCATTTCATAAAAGAACGATGCACAAATATATAATCATGCACATATTCATAATAAGTCACATATTAAAACTTATATCTAACATTTAAATTCTAATATTAGATGGAATTCAAAGTCAACGTATGCTATAAAAATTAATTAACATGGTTAAGCATGATTAATTAACATAACACTTAATTAACTTTAAATCACTTGATTAACAAAATAAAATATTAAACTAACGAGAGGCAATATTATAAATAAAATAAAAATAAAATAATAACAATTTATAATAAAATTAAATATTTAAAACACTTATAAACAATTAATCACATAATTAGATAATTTAGTTGCACAACTTATAAACAAATACGATACATTAGTATAAATGAAAAACCGGGGCGTTACTATCTCTCCCCCTTAAAAAGAATCCATCCTCGGATTCACTGCACGCCTAAAACAACCAATGAGAGATTCCCCGTCTCTTGAACAACAATGAGAGAACCCCGTCTCTCCAACAACAATGAGAGAACCCCGTCTCTAGCAAGCAAAGAGAGTACCCCGTCTCTCGAACAAAAATAAGAGAATCCCCGTCTCTTACAAACAATGAGAGCACCCCGTCTCTCAACCCAAAACAAAGCAAGGAAGTCTCCAATACTCCCAAGCAACACACGCAAAACCATAATTAAAATCACGTAAGACACCCCAAAGCAAGTAACAGATGTTATCTACGTTAATTATCAATTACTCGAAGTAATGTTACACGATAAGGAATCAACGCACCTAACATAAAAATTATTTAAATTAAATTTGCATGTATCCATGTACCATGGATGCTATGAGTACCGTTCACCATAGTTGCGAAATTTAAAATTTGAGTTGTCGTTGTCCAGTGTATGATCTGTCCTGAAGATAAACTCAGTGGTCAGCTTGCCTTTAACCTCTTCAGGGTATCCCGATAAAGCAATTGATGAATCCTTTAAGGATCATACTCTTAGATCCCTTCTGACTTGTACTGTTCCCAGTCTTCACCATTTCCCATAATCTTCATTCGACCAACTAACTCTTTTTAATTAACCGAGTCTGACCTCCCCGAATACTATTAGATCATCCATCCTCGAAATTGAATTCATAACTATTTCCTTACCCAAATCAAAACCTACCATACCATCAAAATACTACTCTTGGTTTCCTTAAATATATTTTTTTTTTACCTTAATATATCATCCAAATCTTTCCTTATTTTTCCATTCAATTGACCCCTTCTTACTCTCTTTAAACTGTCAGGGTGAAATTTGGTATTCTGTTCCTGCAATTCTTTAATTGGAGACAGGATGTTCTTGATGATTCTTGAGATTTGATTTAGGTTTTCCAATGCTCCTCCTTGCCAGTTTTGTTGCTTCTCGAACCTCTTTCCAAACTTACTGAACCAACTTTATTGACAGTATCCCTTTCTATGATAACTTAGATCGGTTCCCTCTTGATAACTCGACTAAGGAGTTTCCTTAACTCCCTCATAACTCCCTTATTTCCAAGGCAAGCTGGCCTACATAGAATTATTCGACAAACTATCTCCTCTAGTCCTTATGATGATCTTCAACCCGAATTTAGTGGCTCAGTCCTCACTAATTTGTAGTTCCGTTGTTCCTACTAGGGCATTTCCTTAGTACAACCTCACGTTTGAAATTTGCCTGTTGGTCCTGCTCTCCCCCTTAAATTTTCTGTTATTCCACGTTGAACTCTATCGATCCTTCTTTCAACGAAATTCTTGATAAAAAAAATTTTTCATTAGGAGAAATTTTAACTGTCATAGAGACCCAAGGATTTGGCCTTTTAACTCCTTCCCCAATTTTCTTGACAATCGAAACTCCCTTTTCTATTATTGTTCGACCCGAACACCCCTAAACCAACTTCCATTTCACTTTCCTTCTGAAATTTCTTTCTACCAACCTATCCCTTACATGAAGTTCTTTATTTCCCGAATCATCTTTCTTGTCATGTGCCATCCCGTTATTTCCTTTCTCTTAACTCAGATATGGCTCGAGCGAAGAGGTACTTGATAAATGAGATGACAGAACTTCCTATCAAGTAAACACTAAAATGCATGTCGGGTTAAAATGACAATGCACGTGACACACTTGCAACAATAAAATATGCAACACATTAGAGCCACGAAATTAGAAAGAATTACGTGCACGGACCAAAGTAAAGAAAATAAGCAATTGATGCAAAGTATGATGCACGTGCCATGAATGTTTTGGAACCTGCCACCAATGTGGTAAGTTGTTAGCTCGGTAGGTTTTCCTCGTTCCTCCAATCCCGAGGTTACTTTGACTTGGTGATTATTCCTTGCCTTTCCCACGGTCTTCGAGATTTCCATGAATCGTTGAAAATCAACTTATATCTTCCAATATCTGAGATTGCAATTTCTTGATCCCTAATTCTTCGACGCCTAAGGAGTTAGCATTCAAACTTTTCCTCGAATTTCAACCTCTACTTCTAGTCATCACCTCGATCAAGAATCCCGTACTCATCCTTTATGAGTTTGATTCACCTCTAATTGGTTATACTCGAGCATACAATTTCCTAGCAAAGAGTCTTTGCCTTCCTTTACCATTTCCATTTGTTGCTCCATATCTTCCAATTCAACCTCACAACATGACAATTCAACTTGGATTTGGAAAATGAACTCAATCCTGTCCTTAGCGTTATCACCCTCCATGAATTGTAGTTATCCTATTACTTATCTTTCTTTAACTCCTTCTCGACTTGCTTCCCATCTTAGTCAAAATCCCGCGCAGCCGAATCCAACTTCTTCCCGATCTTGACTTCTAAAACTCGATTTCTACTCACTAGGCTTAGTCAGAAATCCTTCTTTGTCAGCCCTTGGTTCATAACTCCTATCAAACCCATTTCATCTTGACTTTTCTTAATTATTAACACCTCTTCAATGATCCGAATCTGGGACCAAAATACCTTCAAGGTGTGTTCACTTCATCCCTTAGGTTGAAAGATCCCGTTGAATCCAATTAAAGTTACCTTAGGTAATAGAGCAGTGTATGTTGATCCTTCTAAGTCATAACCATCTCGCGATCAATCCTTATTTCACCAAGTGTCCTTCTCCCACCGCATCTCTAAATCCGGACTTTCTATTCCGAATCCTAACCCTTGAACTCTAGCGCCATCTAGAAAGCCCCACATCTCGAATTCTCCACATTCTTCCGGGGTGTATCCTTCCTATCTTCCATGCCTCAGAAAAAGCTTGCAATCGATCGTCTTTGTTATAGAACTTGGCCGTGGTATGATATTATCATCATAACCTATAAATCATAACTTGCTTCGAAGATATATGCATGCAATTAGTGCATGCTCATGACACATATTCAACACTAAAGGCAAGGATCCATATGATAATGCATTAGATAGTTCAACAAGATTCAAAAGAAAAGCCAAATTTCACGTTCAAGATCGATGCAACGCACACATTATCATATAGTTCCTAAGCCGTACGACCTAGACTTACTCAAACACGACTCGAGAGCACCGATTTTGCAACCGGGCTCTGATACCACTTAAGGATGTAGCACCCCGCACGAGAGGCACCACATCCCCCGCACTATAGTTCAACACGAGTAACGAAATGGTAAATCCGCACCCGTATCAAACCATAGCGAACGAGAGACAAATAGAAAACCCTCCTAAGCTAGGCGGAACTTAGACCCTGCAATAATAACCAATCAACAAAATATAATGCATCGGAAAACTAAAATTCAAACACACAAACCATAAGCAGACTTGGGCTCTTCAGGCCTCTTTTAAACTCATAATCAAAGCCAAGCAAGAGCAATTCAATAGCAAATATACAAGATTCAAATTGATAATCTTACAAGGTTGAATCACTCACAATTTAAATACATAAGTGAATGCAGAGACGCTTCTAACTTAACTTGACCGACTCAACTCAACATAACTCCGCCTAGCTCGAAACTCCAAGCCAAGCCTGCACGCTAAAGTGTTGGGGAAAGGAGAGGGTCAGTCTCTAGAAGACTGAGTGAGCAGGAGGGATACATATATATAAGAAATATGCACATGCAAGTCATAAATCCCGAGCAATGGTTTTATTGGAAGTTAGTTCCCACGAAGGGCAAGAAAATAAATAAACAATGCTCGAACTTTACGACTAATTCATATTAAATTCATTAGGTTCATAATTCATACATAATCATTAAGGCTCGGCGAGTGAGCATGCATTATCTCCAACCAAACTCCGACAGTGTACGACAAATATCATTAATACATTAAGTAGGTGATCATGCAATATATCATAATACACTCAGATCATATATCATATCCTAAAACATATTCGTTTGGGCAATCTGTCTCCCGGCCTTCCCGCATGGTGCCTAATAATCATATCATAACATAATCATGTACATAAAACAAGTTCCAACCTTCTTCCTCGGGGTGGTGGAAGGGTTAGCAAGACCCGACCACCTCATACATAGGCCAATGGGGTTTCATGACTCCCCCAAGGGCACTCAGCTCCCATTCCCCGCTAAACCTCCTAGCGAGGGCCGGTATTGCCTTAACATAGTGGAACTAGCACATGGGATCACCGTCGGCCCATGCCTCCCCGGATAGCCACATGTACTAAATTCCTGGGCCCGTGAACATAACATACATGCATAATCTCGCCAAAACATATCAGTTCATAAGAAACATAACATATTTCATTATTCATTTGAAAAGGGTTTACTCGATCAATATTTACTCGATAATTTCATTTGAAAACCATATATATAAATATATTAGGTTTTTGGCCAAAGCTTGTCACATAGGGTTGTAGGGTTTAATACGTAACTAAAACGAAAACACCCTCACCTGAAACATAGCGATACAAGGATACGAGTTACCGAGTTCCTGAAAAATCAAGATTCTCCACCCTGGAGATAAACTGTACAAAAGACAACATAACGTGTTCGTGAGACTCAAGACTCCAAATGAACCATGGATGACGCACGGCAATGTATGATCATGATGTGAATGCGTAAAAGATGATATTATGTCATGAAAATGTTCATATGCACTATTAAGGAGTTTAAGTCATATAATCAAGCCATTCAATCATTCGTTCACTTTCATTCGAATTCATAATTTCACATTTCCAATGAATTCAATTCAAGAATTTCATATAGAATCAAAGCACAAGTTAAATCACATTCTAAATAGAAAATAGACAATTAAATACCTTCAATTTAATAACGAAAATTAAATAAACATGAAATAGGTAACAATTAAATTCTATAATTCAATTAAATCAAAAAACATTTAATATTTAATAAACATATATAAATATATATGTAATATATATAAAAATATATGTTCATATATATAAAGAAGGAGAATGTGTCTTGAAGATCGGCGATGGCTCAAATGTTGAAGCTCGAGCTTTAGGCACAATTAGAATAGATTTAGGTAGTTTTGAGTTAGTCTTAAATAAAGTCCTTTATGTACCGAGCATTATTCGTAATATTATTCCCGTTCCAATTTTAGATTGTGAAGGTTATGAAACTTATATTAAGAATGGTAAATATTTTATCAAACGGAACAACTCTTCCGTTCACATCGGTACTCTAAGTAATGGACTTTATCTAACTCAAAATATCAATATTATGAATATACAACGAGAAACTAAACGTAAGAGAGATGACAAAGTTTCAGCTCCCTTATGGCACGCTAGATTAGGACACATTTCCAAGAACAAAATTAGCAAGATAAACATTTTAGGATCATTCTCTGAAAATGATCTCAAAGAGTTGACTTCTTGCGAATCCTATCTCAAAGGAAAAATGTCCAAAGTTCCCTTTAAAGGAACTGTGGAACGTGCCACTAAGGTTTTGGATTTGATCCATACTGATGTTTGTGGACCGTTTAGTGTAAGCACTAGAAACAATCATTAGTATTTCATAACCTTTACTGATGACTTTAGTCGGTATGGTTATATATACTTAATGAAGTATAAATCTGAAGCTTTTGAGAAATTCTTAGAATTTCAAAAGGAGGTTGAGAACCAAACTGGTCACAAGATCAAAGCACTTCGATCTGATCGAGGAGGCGAGTATCTTAGTGAAGAATTCCTTAATCATCTCAAAGATAATGGGATTGTCTCTCAGTGGACTCCTCCGGGAACTCCTCAGCTTAATAGAGTTTATGAGAGAAGGAATCGAACCTTACTTGATATGGTTCGATCTATGATGAGTTTCACTGACTTACCACCTTCTTTCTGGGGTTATGCCCTGGAAAGTGCAGCATAGATTTTGATTCTAGTTCCCTCTAAGTCGTTCCTAAAACGCCCTATGAAATGTGGCATGGTAAAATCCCTAGTTATTCTTACTTAAGAATTTGGGGTTGTCCTGCTTACGTGAAGAGGACAGTGGGAGATAAGTTAGAATCTCGTTCTAACTTATGCTACTTTGTAGGTTATCCTAAGGAGTCCATAGGATACTACTTTTATGATCAAACTGAGCAAAAGGTGTTTATTTCCAGAAATACCACTTTTCTTGAGGAACCGTTCCTTAAAGAAAAGGAAGGGAAGATCATAGAATTAGAAGAAGTACAAAGTGATCCCAAACCACCCACTGAAGAAACGTCCCCTTCTGACCAACCACAACCAATCACGAATTTCGATACACACGAAAATCCTCCTCTAAGGCGTTCTGAACGAACTCCTAGACAGCCGGAGAGATGGTATAGATTCTTCCATGAAATCTCTCAAAAGGATAATGATCCTTTAACATATGAGGAGGCACTTTCAGATTCTGACTCTGAACAGTGGATAGAAGCCATGAAATCCGAAATGGATTCCATGAACTCCAATCAAGTTTGGACCTTGGTAGATTTGCCTGATGGGGTCAAACCCATAGGTTGCAAATGGATCTTTAAGAGAAAGCTTGGAGTTGAAGGGAGCATTGCAGCCTACAAAGCAAGACTGGTTGCAAAAGGATTCACTCAAAGACCCTGCGTGGACTTTGATGAAACTTTTTCGCCAGTTGCAATGCAAAAGTCTATTCGGATCATGCTTGCCATTGCTGCGTATTATGACTACGAGATATGGCAAATGGATGTCAAAACTGCCTTTCTCAATGGTGACATTGATAAAGACATTTATATGGAGCAACCCATATGTTTCACATTCAGTGGGACTGAGCAAAAGGTTTGCAAGCTCCAAAGATCAATCTATGGATTGAAACAGGCTTCTAGGAATTAGAACATTCGATTTGATGAATCAGTCAAAGTATTTGGCTTCATTCAAATTTCGAATGAATCATGTGTGTATAGAAAGGAATTGGAGATCTCAGTGCAATTCTTAGTACTTTATGTTGATGACATCCTTCTTATTGGGAATTCGAAGGATGACATGAAAGTTACTAAGTTGTGGTTATCGAACCAATTCGAGATGAAAGATCTTGGTGATGCGTCCTATATCCTTGGAATTAAAATCTATCGAGATAGATCTAGAAGGTTAATAGGACTATCACAGTCGATGTACATTGACAAAGTATTGAAGAGATTCAATATGGAGTCAGCAAAGGTTAAGAACCTTCCTATGAGTGTAGGAACATGTCTTTCAAAGAAGATGTGTCCTAAGACTAACCTTGAGAAGGAAAGAATGACTCATACACCTTATGCATTAGCAATAGGTAGCATAATGTATGCAATGTTATGTACTCGACCGGATGTGGCTTATGCACATAGTGTTACAAGTCGTTTCCAATCTGACCCTGGAGATGGTCACTGGGCTGCCGTGAAGAATATTCTTAAATACTTGAAAAGTACTAAAGATTTATTCTTAGTTTACGGAAGTCAGAAATATCTTACTGTCGAAGGATACTGCGATGCAAGCTTTGCATCTGACTTAGATGATTTTAAGTCAATGTCAGGATACATTTTCTGCCTAAACGGCGGTGCAGTGAGTTGGAAGAGTTCCAAGCAAACTACCACTACAGATTCGACCACTGAGGCCGAATACTTAGCTGCAAATGATGCAGCTAAGGAAGGTGTTTGGATTAGAAACTTCATTCAAGAGTTGAATGTTTTTCCTAGCATGAAAGACCCCATTACTGTGTTTTGTGACAACACTGGGTCGGTAGCTCAAGCGAGAGAACCAAGATCTCACCAACGGACCAAGCACATTATGAGGAAGTATCACCTAATCCGTGATATTATCACAAGAGGAGATGTGCAAATGGAGAGGGTCACATCAGCAGAGAACATGGCAGATCCACTTACTAAAGCCCTTAGTCGAGAAGCTTTCCAAGGTCATCTTCAAAAGATGGGACTTAGAGTAGCTTTAGAATGGCTTTGACGGGCAAGTGGGAGATTGTTAGGAATAGTGCCCTAGAAAGCCGATTGTATATCCGCTTTGTGCTTTTCCTTATTGTAATCACAGACAATCTTTGAATGAAATAACGAATTGAGGCAACACTTCTTTATATGCTCTTCTTTGGTATGCGTTTACTTTATCTGTGCATGTATAAGAACTCCCCTAATCCTGATGACTTTAGGACTCTACCATTTAGGTGAAATGGTTCATGGAACGAGCCCTATATCACATAAGTCATGATTAGTACAATACTCCAAGCCGATGAGTCCTACAGACAGTGGGAGTGTCAACCTGACTCCTCTAAGGCTTGCTTGTGGGATCACGCCCTTGAGAAGGACCACCTTGTTTCATGGAGGTGCAAAGTGTATAGTTGATACGTGCGTGATACATGAGGGTGCTTACTTCAATAAGTAAGTTCACTGAGGTGCCACGTGTGAGAAGATTCCTAAATGGGAAAGGAAGTTTCTATTTCAGGAAATGGAAACTTCCAGATTAGGAAATATCTCACGAGTCATTGATGTGATTAATTGATCCTTAAGACTTGAGGTTCCTTGTCACTTTATGAGTTAACTCTGTAGTCTTAGGTATAAGCTTTAAAGGGTGTCGCCTTAGACAACTGATTCAAGGCTTATGCTGGGGCTGCACAAGTGATTCATAAAAGTGAATGAGAATCAAGAGAGGACCTACACTTGCATTTGCAAGGTGATCTCTTATTGTGTAAGTCATTTATATGCCATATGGAGTCCTTGGCCAAGGCAGTAGATCAAGACATCAAGAAAAGAGTTTCTTGGATTGAGATCAAATGGATATGAAATGCACTTAGCTTTAAGACCGGATTATTAGGGTTCTGATTATTCCCTTACCCTAGATCTTGGTTGAGAGATAGTAAGTAGGAGGATTGTATCTCACATGAATCAATGACTTAAAGGTTCTGTCGAATCCGAACATTCCAATTCAACTAGGGGTTAAACACCTGTTGCTAGACTATGGTCGTTTAATCTGTGGACTGATTAATTAATTAGTGAATTAATTAATTAGGGCCACCGCTAATTGAATTGACAACCTAGAGGGTCACACACAACAACTTGGTTACATGAGTTGAGGCTTTAAAATGATTAAAAGAGTTAATCGAGCCTAGAGGGTTCCACACGTGTGAAACCACACGTGTGGGTCACGTGACTGGACACGTGCCATTATGACACGTGTGCCACACGGGATTATTTAATTATATATTAAATAATTAACTTGTTAATTATTTAATAGACTTTGGTTTAATTTTGAATTCAAAAGAAAGTCTTATTTTGGAGAAAAATAATCTAGTTAATTAATTATGAATTAATTAATTAGATAAAATAACTTATTTATTTTAAATAAATAAAGTATAAAATTATCCAAAAATAGTTTGGATATTTTTGGCTCTCTTGAAAGTTGATTTGAATTAGAATTCAAAGTCAAAGTCAAAATAATTGATGATCAAGTAATAGGAGAGAGAGAGACCAAAACCCTAGCCCATGAGGACTAGGATTTCCGGTCCTCCCTTGATTATAAATAGGGGAGCTCGAGCTCCCCTTAGAGGGATTTGGCAATTCTTTTGGTTCATGTGTTGAACACCATCCTTTCTCGAAGATAAACGAAACCCTAGGTTAAGCCCAAACACTAACTAGAGAACTAGCTTCCTTACTAGTTAGATTGTGATCAGGTTGGTGGACTATCTCTAGAGAGCTTCAAGTTAGAAGTTTGAAGATTCGAGCTTTACCAAGGAGAGGGGATCAAGCCGCGAGAAGAACGTTCTTGGGTGGCTTGAAACGCTTAAAGAAAGAATAAAAGAAAAGTAAGTTTCTTATTCCTTCGAATTTAGATACACGATTGCGAGTCCAAGGTCCTTTTGTTGGGAAATTTTTTTAAATTCCGCTGCTTTCTGATTCGTATTTTCCAACAGTGAGTTCAACGCCACTTTTCGTTCGTCAATCGGATGTCCGTTTGATTTGTTGTGATTTATTTTATGTATTTTGAAATATTTGGAATTAATTGTTTAATTGCAATAAATTGTGTATTGTTGCAATTGTCGATCAATATGTATGTCAACGGATATAAAATCATGTATTAAGTGAAATGTGATATGTATGAATATCTTGATCCGCAAATTGGACCCCGATATGTTGAATTCATGCTATTTGTTTAAGTTTGAAGGGGTGTATGTGTAATTTCATTAAACATATAAATTGTATGACTTCAATTAATTAATCCTTGTGGATTGATAAAACAAATATGCTAATTATGATTTCGATTAAGAGAAATTATTACGCCTAAGCTTGAAGCTTTTAATTAGTCTAATCATTTAAATTGAATTGGAATTTATTATTTGATATAAGAATTTGTTATGCAATTTATGATTTAGTAAGAATTGAATTAGTAAGTCTTGGATGATTTAATTTGAAACTTTGTAATTTAGGTTTAATTATTTAATTTAAAATAATCCTATTATGCGATATATGAATTGTATAAAACTTATATGATTAAATTAGAAACTTTTGCACGTAAGAAATAACTTATTCGTACGAATATGAATTGGTTATTTGATATATGAATTTATATGAAATAATGTGACATGCATTGCCTTTCCATTTTGTTTGTTTAAATTAATTATGCATAAGAACATCTCTTGATCTACTTTATGAATATGTTGAGCCATGTGATATTTTATTTTGCAAGTAATTAGTATGAATGTGAACTCTGCTTATGTGATTGCATTTCTTAAGTACTTGAGCATGTGTCGTGCGTCTTTATATGGTTGTCTGAGTCTGAGTCTGAGTTCTGTACTGTGTTTTGTGTGTTCAGTTGGTACAGGTGCTCCCGGGGTGGTGATTTGTGGTCGTGCAGGTTCCGGGGTGGACCATTTGCTTTGGGTTTGGCTTTGTCTGGTACCAGGTGAGGGTGTTTTCGTTCTAGTTACATACTAAACCCTACAACCCTTATGTGACAAGTTTTGACCAAAACCTTATGTATGTATATATATATGTTATTTTCAACGTGGAGTCATCGAGTAAATTATTATCGAGTAACATTTTCTCTAAAATTATGAAATATGTTATGTTTCTTATGAACTGAAATGTGTTGGCGAGATTGCATGTATGTTATGTTCACAGGCCCAGGAATTTAGTACATGTAGCTATCCGGGGACGCAAGGGCTGACGGTGATCCCATGTGCTGATTCCATTTATATTTAACGACGAAACGGATCTCGTTAGGAATTTTGACGAGAAAATGCTAGTCAGGCTTTTGAGGATTCATCTACCTCACTAGCCATTATGCATGAGGTGGTCGGGTCTTGCTAACTCTTCCACCACCCGGAGGAAGAAGGTTGAAACTTATTTTATGATTATGTTTATGTTATGATATGGTTAGGCACCGTGCGGGAAGGCCGGGATACGGATTGCCCAAACGATTATATCTTATGTTATATGACTTGCATGTACTATGATATATTGCATGATCACGTATTCAAATGTATTATTGCTATTTTTCGTACATGGTCGGGGTTTGGTTGGAGATGATGCACGCTCACTCGCCGAGTCTTTATGTTTATGTATGAATTACGAACTTAATGAATTTAATATGATTAGTCGTAAAGTCCGAGCATTGCTTAGTTATTCTCTTGCCCTCTTGGAAACTCACTTTAAATAAAACTTTGCTCGGAATTTATGACTTGCATGTTCATGTTTTTATATATATTTATCGCTCCTGCTCGCTCAGTCTTCTAGAGACTGACCGTCCCCCTTCTTTTCCACTTTTCAGTTCTTGCAGGTTTGAGCTAGGCGGCTTTGAGTTGGGTCTGTCGAGTCTGTGTCGGTCTGTCCGATTTGTTAAGTACTTTGTTTGGATTTGTGAAGGAAACTATGTATATGATATGTATATATTATGCAGGTTGTTACTTATGATTTGGATGTATGAATTTCGGGACAGGTTAGGACAGGTGCTCGGTTTAGATGAACCCGTTTTGATTATATACTTGATCGGGACAGGTTCTAGGGAAGTTGAACCCGTTTAGTTGATGTTGAGTTACTTTTTAAAATATATTAATTATGATTGTCGATTAATGTTTTTGAGAATTCCTAGTTTGTATCGCTTCCGCATTCAGGTTTTGCATAATTGCATTTGTACAGGGTTTAGGTACCGCCTAGCCTAGGTTGGTTTTTCGTTTGTCACCCGTTCGCTGTGGCTTGGTGCGTGTGCAGACTTTCCATTTCGTACACGTGTCGGGTCATAGTGCGGGGGTGTGGTGCCCCACCGCTTGGGGTGCTACACCTAAAGTTTATAGAATAAATGATCAAGTAGGGACAATTTCGTAATTAAAGCACTCCCGGTAATTATTTCACGCAATAAATATTTTTCCGTGACTTGAAATAATTTTTCAATAATATGAAATCATATATTTCACATAAATAATGTATCATGAATTTTATAAAAATATGTAATGTTATGGAGGAAAAAAATAAGAATTAAAGGCTTAAAATAAATCCTACACTCAAAATCTAACTCGTGGCGTGTTTACCTGTTCATCCGGAACCGGGGCGTTACATCGCATGTGACTATACTATTATATTTATATAATAAATACGTGCTTATAAGATACGTTTATGATCTTGTTATAAGATTAAGTGTTTTGAACTATATGTACGAGCATATATGAGCTTGAAATGTTTTGCAACGAGGCTATGCTCCAAACCGTGTGTATTCAAGCTAGCTAAGGATTAGGAGGACACGGAGAGGTACGTCTATAGCATATGCTAAGTTGCAAGGTAAGGTATGCTCCGATAAGGTACGTAAGTTTTGTATGTAGCATGTTTTGGTATTGTGTTCGTAATGGTTTACTTTAGTCCCCCCCCCCCCCCCCGAGACGTGAGTAAGGGAGACCAGGGATGACCATGGGGTCTTCGGTTATGACCCCTATGCACGCTCTCATTTGAAGTACTCACGTGCGACTCGTGGAGGTTGAGAAGGAGTGATGCTTTGAGCCCTCAGTGGATAACCGGGAAAGGCACAACGTGGATTAGCTACCGCGTGTGTTTTTGTTAATGGTAACGGTAATGTGTAGTGAGGGCTTGCTCCCCAAACTACATCGTTGATGGGGAAGGATTGTTTGTGATTTTTGCTTTACAGTTGTTTTTCTATTAAGAATTGGGGAGTTAGAGTAAGACCCGTGCTCGACGGGTATAAGAATCAATTTGATATGTTGATTATGAAACGGGATAGAAGCTTTCCTTTAAATTATAATACGAATACGTTAAATTTTTTTTTTTGATAAGTATAAGTTTAAGTTTGATTCGAAAATGACTTTAGTATGCAAAACCCTATCCCGGTCCATAGTCTTTTGTTTATTACGTGATATGCTCTATTTGTATACCTGTGTGGGTGTGCGTTAGCCCCCCTCACTTAGTCGGTGGACTGACCCTCTCCTTTCATGTAGCACCCCTACACGGGTAGATGCCACACCCCCGTACTACAGGCCGATCCACACGGAATAGATAGTTCGTACATGAACCAGCCTGTAGCGAACGGGTGACAATAAAAATAAAATGAGAACTAGCTAGGCGGGACTGTAGCACTCCTACACGTGGAGATGCCACACCCCCGCACTATAGGCCGATCCACCCACGAAATGGATAGTCCGTACATGAACCAACCTGCAGCGAACGGGTGATAATAAAATAAAACGACAAGCTAGGCGGGACTAACTTATACAGGCAACAAAATAAAGCGGAAGCATAATCGATCAACTTGCAATTATAACTATTAAACATGCTATGACATTGATTATTTATCACATTACTCGTATACTAGTTCGTATATCAATACATTATCATCACCGAATATATAACAATAACATTAACCTTAACTCTGCCTGCAACAATAAATAACCAAATACACGGACCGTGTTTGACTCGACTACATGAAATGGACTCGACTCGACTCCCGCCTAGCGTGAACCTTCAATAACCTGAAAGGTGGAGGCGTCAGTCTGTGAAGACCGAGTGAGGAGCTTAAATAAATATTAGCACAGATAACATGCAAGCTATATTCTCGGGTAAAGGTTTAGAAAGATAAGTATATAAGTTCAATAAAGATATCTCCTCGCCCGAGAATACAACTACCAATATTAATTACTTGATCATTTTCATGCAATCAATACATGGCCCCGATGAGTAAGGGCAGTCTCCAACCTTACTCCAATTGTACATGAAACATGCTTGCTTGATTGTTAGTCAATAGGTGATCATGCAATTCAATTATCGTGCAATCGTGCGATAGTGCAATCAAGTAACACGTTCAAGGAATGAAAATCATGCAATAACCTGAGGATAATCAGTGGTGCCGGACCCGTCCCTAGTCTCCTTCTCCCTCCATTGATGAGAAGATAGCTAGCCTTCACCATCCACGACGTGTTGAGCAGAGGGTACATGAATCCCTAAGCCCGGAACTCCTTCCTCCACTAATCTCCTAGCGGATTCAGGGGTCATCCCAATGTGGTGAGGATAGAGTGAGAGTTACCCGTCAGCCCTTGCTTTCCCGGTTGGCTAAAGCCACTACCCTCGGGCCCAACGTGAACGGTCATGCTTACTCGCCTAACATGCTTGATTCTTGACAGTAACATGACTTGCTTGAAATGGTAAGTGATTTCATGTAAAATTATAGATATAGATACCTTTTGGCCGAAAGATGACATAAGGGATGTACGGGTTCAATATAGCTAGCAATTAAACCTCACCTGACAGGCGACATAATGACTCGGGGATGCGTGAACGTGCTCACGGTCAATAATCTCCACCTAGGAGAAGAACTGGACTGAAAACAAGACATACGTGCATACGTGAGACAATACTCGACAATAATATGACGCACGGCATGATCACATAACGAGATATCGTCCAATGAACAATGTAGCATATAATTATCATGTTATGACATGTAATTGATCATATAATCACAATTTAGGGTTAAATAAACCATTGGAATCAAGTCCCAAAAATCCATTTCTATACAGAAACATTCTGCCTCTCCAGGGGTCTGGGAACCGCCGTTCCGGCCCTTAGTTTAAAATGGGAAGGGTCGTTCCAGCTTATAAGCCAAAACGGGAAGGGTCGTTCCAGTCATCGCTGCCATGCACACAATTCAAATATAAGGGAACGACCGGTTTGGTTTCGTGCAACGTCCTCGCAGTTCCCCAATTACAAAGGGAATGGGGAGGGTCGTTCCCGTTACTCAGAAAACACAGAAGCAGGGGAAGCTACGAACCAACATCTAACCTCAACAAAACTCATAGAACTTAATCGCATATATTATAATTCATGAAAGGAAATATGTATACATGCTTAAAGTGCAATACGACCCAAGATAAACACTTGTTTCATGCCATGATCATCACAATCATCATTTCAAGCTCAAATATCAATTTAGCATATAACTCCATAATCTTCAAGATTTAGGCATGAAATTCAAGGCTAAAGCTTAGAATCATAATCCTAACATCATGTAAACAAGTTATCACATGGAAATCATAACCCTAGCTTCAAGAATTGTTATTAAGAAATCACATATATGCTCATATATACCTTGAGGTGAAAATAAATGGAAAAGGATGATGAAAGATGATACTTGAGCCTTAATCATGAAATTCTTTAACAAATACTAGCTTGAAGATGATGATTTCCTCCTTCCCTCTACATGGTGTTGGTTCGGTGGAGGTAAGAAGCAAAAATGGGAGATGATTTGATGAAATGAAATGAAGTTTGTGGAAGGGATGCATATACCGAGATATATCAAGGAAAATATGTTATTTGCAACTAAATCCTCCAAGTATACAAGTCATGCAATTAAGGATGCAAAGTTTGCAAATTGATCAATTTAGTCTAATAATGTTTTCATGCAATTTGGTCCTTTAATTTGAATAAATGTCAATTAAGGGTAATTAAGCAAATAATTCAAGTCCGGGAATTATTTCACGTAACAATTGAATTCAATATGTCACATAAGTCTCAAGTTGACACATTTTTCACACAATCAAGTTAAAATACAATTTATAAAAATTAACTAAAATTAATATGAATTGAATAACTAAAATAATAAAATAAAATCCTAATGCTCGAAACTCACACGTGTCGAGCGTACCTGACTTCCGAAAATTGGGGCGTTACAACTCTGTCCCCCTTAAGAGAATCGGTCCTCGGATTCATTGTCCTGAATTCCTAGAATTTAATTGGCTCTTACGTGTTCATCCCACGCGGGTTAGCTACTCGCTGTCAGGGATTAGTCCAAAAGAGATCTTCAATTCACAAGGTCTTCCAATGTGTGAAATCATGACCCTTGACTTTCCGGAGCCTAAACACTCGAAAGGAAATCTAACCTTCCACTAAAACAAGTTGACATGTAATTGAAATAATGAGAGTGCCCCGTCTCTCAAACAACTAACTAGAGAACCCCGTCTCTCGAGCAAGAAACAAGAGAACCCTGTCTCTTGACAACCCTGAGAGAATCCCCGTCTCTCACGCACACAAAATAAAATTTAAGCAAGCACTTAGATACACATTTACAATTAACTCACAAGAACCAAGTAGAAATATCAGTTGTGCAACTTATTGTTCACAGAAAACAATTAATAATATACAAGGAATCATATACAAGAATAACAAAATAATAATAAACAAATAATAATATAATAATGGTGCATGTGGTATGCATGATTAAGTGTACCGTTCACCAAGGATTGAAGTTCTTGCACTGAAACAATTCGGCTGAATACTTGGTTCTTTAGTTGAGATTTTCTCGCTTTGTACCGCTACGGTTCGATATTCCTATTGTTGATAGTCATCTTAGATCCAGTGCTATTTTCTAACATAATCCATAAATCATCATTAATCACCATATCTTCATACCCGTTTTAACCTCAGATTTACCGGTTGCACCCTTCTTAAATTAATTACCATATTTACTTTTGGGTTTTGGAATTGAAAACAACCCTGTGTTCCTTATCATGGAGTGGTTATATATTCATGCTTAAAAGACTGGCTTTGTGCTCCATGCAAGCTCTTATCCGACAAACAGAGAGAACAGGTTTTACCATCTCCTCAGCCTCCTTAATCAAAGTAAAATATTTTCCTGAAGCAAAGATCTTAAACTCTTTGTTTTGGGATCCGAAAGTTGAGCTCCTATTCCATTATAAGATAACTCGACGGAACCATTAATACCATTAGGACCTTTGGTTCCACGATTATTTTTAGTCGAGTTGTTTACCCTGTCCATTTTATGAAGGTTTCCATTTCCTTAGAGGTTTTGGTTTGGAAAGAAACATCAATTTCGCTACAACAAGTATATTATAAAGGCGACGCCGGTAGCACGAATGAAAGGGCGATGCACAGTTACAGACATCTCTAGGGTATAAATAACAACTTCATAAGAAAACTCTTGCCGGAGTCGACCTAGTAAAACTTGGAATTGGTTCCAAGTATTAACCAAGTTGAATCCTTTTCTATTTACTGAGTCAACTGATATCCTGAGACTATCAGAGGATTATAAACAGTCTACCCACATCCTTGGGAAGGGTGATAAGGCGAAGGTACTATCGATTATGGGACTTTTCTTTGTGTAAGAGGGAGAAAAAGACTTGAGGTATTGAAACTTCCTTCACACGATTTCGATAAAGGCTCCAGGAAGAATTAATTTTCTCGAAGTTTCCCGACCGACTCTCCCCCTTAAGAAATTGGACATTTCTAATTCCTTAAGTTTGTTCTGTTCTTTTCCCACTTGCAAGCTTCTCAGCTGATTCAAATCCCGTAACCTTTTCCTCGTCCTACTTGCTGTTAATCAGGATTTTGATTAATGGTTCTTTTATAATCCTTTCTGTTAACGACATACCCAACTCGAAGCTCACCGACTATCACCACTCTAATCCGATAACTGAAATTTGGCAACACCCCACAATCTAACAAAACATGATTAGCCATTAAAGTTCTTTAGGTGAAGGTTGGGAACTTCTGCTATCCGTAGAAGGCACACAACATTACACTCGCCACACATTCCTTCCCGAAAGCTGATACTTGGCAAAATGACACCATGACTTGCTTGAACTTCTCAGTGTCTATACCACTCCGGACCATTAAGTCTTGGACCCTTAGTTCTCACAGATCCCCAACAAATTACTAACTTCAAGCAGAATCGGATGACCCGGTTACCAACATAATACTCGATGGCTAAGATGTATCCTTCGTTAACTCAAGTTGGTAGAAATGGATCGAACCAGTGATTGGGCAGAGAATAGGGAGAACCTATTGACAATAAACACTAAATAATGCATGCCGGTTAAAATGTTATTGCACATATTACACTTACAAATAATTTTAAATGCAACACGTTAGAGCAATTATATTAATTTAAGAACATATATGTATACACGAAGAAATTTAATAACTTAAATATTTTAAATAAAGCATTTAACACATTCGGTATAAAATCTTAAATAACAATTATAACAACATATATAAACAGGGGCAATTAATTACTAATTACAATGCACGTGCTTATGAATGCATTAAAGAACCTGTCACCGTAGAAACGTTAAACTTGGATCCGGTACGCATTCCTTATGGCCAAATTGCAAGCTTGATTCAAACGGTTGATCATTCCCAAATTTTCCCACAGTCTCTTAAATCTTCAGAATTCTCCAGCTTCGACTTAGATCTTTCCATGACTTGGTTGAAAATTTCTTGACCCCAACTCCTTCTCGGTTATTGTTGTCCAAATAGTTTCCAAACCCTTTTCCATAATTTACTCCTTGGTCCCGAATTTCTTAGTATGACTTTTGATATCTTTAGGATCCGAAGTGGTACTTCTTGGATTCAATTACTTCCATTTGTTGCTCCATATCTTCCAATTCAACCATATCATAATTGGTACCCTTTTGAAGCCGCTTCCTCATCAACTCCCCGAGAATACCTCTTCCTTGTTGCTAGAAATCTCGAAGTCACCCGTCTTCGAAATTCTTCTCTCTCTTCTTCTTCTTTTTTTTTTTCCCAACCTCTCGAGTCCTGTATGATTTCCACGCTTGATCCCTCTTTTCTGAATTCGTCGCTTGAGTTCCAACCCGATAAGAAGGATGATAACTTTTGTACCCTTGTATGAATTTCGAGCATACTTCCTTACCCTTCCTAAGTCAGAGAAAAAATCTTGTAATAAACTGAAATTATCGAACGATTGGCCGTGGTTTGCTATTATTTCCACAACCTGTCACTCACAACTTACTTTGAAAATAAATGCATGTGGGTAAGGCATGCTCGTGTCATATATTCAATACCAAGAACACGAATTCAATGCATAAGGCCACAACGAATTCAATAAAATTATCAATTAAACACATTGGACATGTAAATCTCCAAGAAAATAAAATCAAGTACTCGACAATTATGAACAAGAATCAATTCAAGGCTCAAGTTATTCGCGAATTCATGCATTTCAAGAAATTCGAATAGGTCACGAAATTCAAATAGAATACAAGTGTAACGCCCCCACCCGTACCAGAACAAGAGGAGAGCGGCGTTTCAACCCCCGCACTGAAGCACCCCTCAAGTAATGGTGTGAGCCATCACTCAAGAAATACTCCAGCGAACGGCTGTCTATCAGAACTATACATGTACAACGATGTGGCTATGCAGCGGAAAATCAGAGTATTTTAAAACTTTTCAAAACATGTGCGTGATGGCATGTAACAAGCAAGAACATATTGATCGTGTAAGAGAGACTCGGCATATCAGAACATATAACAGATGAACATATAAGTACCGATACATCAGAGTTCAAAATATCGGTAACCGAGTAGCAGAGAGAGTATAACAAAGATACTCAAGTATTCAGAAACATATACAGAAGTATAAAGTGATGCAGCCATAAAACATATGCAGGACACAAAAGGAAGTAATACTAAGTCCTGACAGAAACAAAAATGACAATCTAGAGCTTCAAGATACCTCTAGACTGCGGCTGCAAGACCTGAAACCACGAGGCAAGAAAACGGGAGAGGTATTAGTCAAAAGGACTAAGTGAGGGAATACTTTAAAGAAAGTACTGAATTAAAGAACTTGAAGTAAAGTTCGAAACTGTTAAATGCAATGCTTTAATGAAGAACTTGAAACAAGTTCGATTGATAAAACTCTTTGAATGCGATGCTGTAAAAGAATGCACGTTATAAAACATTTTCATGAATGCTATCACACGCGCACACATATGCTGTTGATGGTTCATAGTTCTTTTCATAAAACGGGATAAGGGTAAAGTGAACTTTTCCAGATATGAACCATCCTTTATGAAACAGAATTTTTGCCCGCAAGCTAGGCTTCTCCATCCTTACTCCAGAAAACATGATTCGGTAGAGTGTCGGACCAGGATCAACAATAATTCCACGTATAGTAGAGTATCGGACCAGGATCAACAATAACCCCACATAAAGTAGAGCATTGGACCAAGGTCAACAACAACTCCGTACACAGTAGACTATTGGACCAAGGTCAACAACAACTCTTACCAACACATACAAACATGCACCATCCTCCACCGGTTGTCACTTCGGGTAGCTAGCCCTAGGCGACCTGTAAACATGTAATGGGAACAGATTTGCTGTCCGTTCCCAGACAAATTGTCCTGACTTAACAAACCTCCTGTTAAAAGTCGGTGTCAATAGTCTAAGTGTGGCGGCCGGTATTGGTGATGTCGTTGGCGCTCACCTCCCGAGCATCACCTCCACACATAACCGCCGGGCCCAAACTGTAAACTGTATGCTTGCATTTAAGATTAGCAGTGACCAGAGTAACACTCCAGTATACTAACTTATAACATGTGAAACTGTAACTGTAACATATGATGCTGTTTGTAAAACATATGATTCTGTCTGAAAACATGTGAAACTGTCTGTAAACTGTACTTTGAAAACATATGCAAAACATGTAACTGTCTTTGAACAAGAATGCAGAACTTTGGAAAACATGTACTGTTGATCAAGGTATACTATTAAAGTATGAATGATCCTTTCAAGAGAATGTCCCGATAAAAGGGAGTAGTTCAAAACAAGGTTTAGCTTTGAATTTCAAAACATATGATACGATAGTATAATCGTGGTTCCAGTTGGAAAACATTTATAACTTCACCTCACCTAATAGTAACAAAGGTAGGTAGACAGATTATGCGGTGCCCTGGGGATCCCAGTGCTCAACTTTAACTCCTGTAGGTGGTGTACTAGAGTGAGCTTAAGAACTAAGACCCACTACTAACCAAGATGCATATGAAATGCAAGAAACAATGAACAAGGAACATGTAAAGAACATGTAACACAAGAGAGTAATACCATTTAAGGTATTCAAGAAAGGTAACACACAAAGGAATACGTCAAAGTGAGTTACTCTTAACGTTAGACTATGATCTTACTATAACCGAGTAAGCTTTAGTCAAATTATGAATCCTATCGCAAACCTTAGGTTAAGAAACAAGTCCACGAAAGAAAACACATTTTGAAAACACATTTTAGACCCTGGATATGGAAACCCTAGGTGCAAATGTCTATTAGGAAAGCACAAGTTTTAATTCATTTTTACTATTCAAAAGCACTATTCAAAAGTACTATTCAAGATTACTATTCATAGGTTACTATTCACATGTCGGGTCAAAGGGTCGGGTCAAACCCTTACTATACACACACCCACACACACACGGTACACACACACACCATGCACGAACACACACACACACACGGCATGCACACACACACACACCCTAATCAAATTATGATCTTGATTATAACCTATAGTTTCAAGTTCATGTTAATAATAATCAAGTGTGATCTAGGTTAAAGGTATAACCTATAGTTAAGAGATCCAATTAAGGCATAAGATCAAGTTATGAAACACCATTCTATCTTAGGTTATAACATGTGACACTATTAAAGTGTACAACATGATCAAGGCACTAATCCATTAATCCAAATCATATCATAAGCTCAATTCATAATCAAGAGTCATATAACAATGTGACAACATGTCACAACATATATCATACCATACCATATCATATATCATGAACCTTTAGGCATGTAACATGTAACAATTTAATTCCATATCAACATGTAACAAGTTGTAACATAATAAATTGTAAATCACTATTCCATTAGCAAACATGCATGAACATAATTCAAATTCCATAATCATGCATCAATTCTCATAATATAACAACCATATCACATGATCAAAGCATATACTAGAGCAATTGATAACATATTCATGCATATACTAAACAATTAAAACATATAAACAACTATCAAAACATATCATAAAAACTATATAATAAATGCATAAATTAAAATCCTATATGGCTTAGGGAAGACCCTAAGACCCAACCTAAACATAATATAAACATACCATAACATAAAACATAAACTAACTAAAACATAACATAAAAATAAAACAACTAACCTAGCTACCAAAGGGGGGTGCCGACGGCAAGAGGGGGAGAGGGAGAGAAGAAAGGGTGTTGTTAACACAACTTTGAGCAAGGAATGCAATGCCTCTTGGCCTCTATTTATAGCTGAAGATAAGCCCCTCACCTTGGAAATAAAATGTGGAGAAGGGTAGGAGAGCAAAATGAGATAGATTCTCTTGGAAGCTTTAGGCATCATGAAGCTAAAATGGGACTGCTGGGGGTATTTCTGTAATTTCGTCCCCCATGGCTCAAGGATAAGTGGCTGGAAGTTTAACCATTCCGACGGCAAGAAAATTAGCTTCGAAACGCATATTCATTCGTCGAAATCGGATTTACCGTTTGAAAGATACATTCGTTTTAGTGAATAAAAGTTTTGAGCTCGAAACTCGACATGAGTGAAAAACGACTTTCTAAAATGATTTTCAAGTCCGGATTGCTTCTAAAATTCAAGAAATAAATCGAGAAGCGTTTTGAGTCCAAAATCGACTATAAAACGTTTTACCGTTAAAAAGTTGAAAACGTAGGATGAATAGTGAATTCTCACGTACGAACGTACGCTTCAATTTTTCAAACTAGGACTTGAATCAAGAGTTGTAAAACATCTCAAAAATCTTGAAATAGCTCAAGTAGTGCAAATCCGAAGAGAAAACATTTTCCGAATGAAAACCGTTCGTAAAAGGAATAGTAAACTAGGGTTTTCAAAAACGTTTTCAATAAAACAAAGTTCCGGAATGGATTTCCAAGCCAAGAATGATTTCAAAAGACTCGTCTCGACTCAAGGATCGATTCGACTGTAACTTGGGTAGAAAAAGGTATCAGAATCAAAAGATCATTTTCTGATGAATAGTAACTTTGGTCGGTAAGTTCCAAAAATACCCTTATGGCTCAAGAAAGACTTTCTGAGTTCGGGAAACAAGTTCAAACGATTGGGAAACATGTGTGATGAACCTCTAGGGTTCGAGTAGCAATATGAACAAGGTAGGCTCGGGTTATGAATAGTAAACTGAATCAAAGGTCAAGAATTCCCCCTTAAAACATGTCAGATCATATACGAGCACAAAGTTCATGTAAAATTGCAATGCATGATGATTCAAAAAGTTGGATCACGGTCTATAAACGCTTTACCAATGCCCTTAACTTACTGTTTTCATCCAGGCCCTGTTTTGGGATGTTACAATCACCCCTCCTTAAAGAGAATCTGTCCTCAGATTCTTCCGCTGTAACTGCAAACAACTCAGGGTGATGTTTCTGCATTTTCTCTTCTGTCTCCCAGGTTGCCTCTTCTGTCCCATGTCCTTTCCAAAGGACTTTAACCAAAGGAATTTTCCTATTCCTCAGCTCTTGAAACTTCCTGTCTAGAATCTTAGCGGGCTTCAAAACATAAGTCAGATCCGGTTCCAACGGTATCTCCTCTACCGGCACAACCTCTGTCTCATCCGAGAAACACTTGCGAAGCTGAGATACATGAAATACGTTGTGGATTCCTGTAAGACCTACAGGCAAATCCAATCTATAAGCAGTCAGTCCGACTCTTTCCAGTATCTCATACGGTCCCACATATCTTGGGTTTAACTTTCCACCTTTCCCAATTCGGGAAAATCCTTTCCTTGGCGATGCCTTCAGAAATACCTTTTCGCCTACTGCGAATTCCAAATCCCTTCTTCGTCGATCAGCATAACTCTTCTGCCTGTCCTGGGCAGCTTTCATTCTCTGGCGAATGATCTGAATCTTTTCTGTTGCTTCTCTTATCCATTTGGCCGAATTTACTCTGATCGGTCCTTCCTCAGTACATCTCGCTTCATCCAAATCCCAGTATAACGGGGATCTACATTTCCTTCCATACAGAGCTTCATATGGAGCAGCTTTAATAGAAGCTTGATAACTATTATTGTATGCAAACTCCACAAGAGGTAAACACTCTTTCCAACTTTCCTGGAAGTCCAAAGCGCAAGCTCTTAGCATATCTTCCAAGTATTTGATCATCCTTTCTGATTGTCCATCCGTCTGAGGATGCGCTGCAGTACTGAAGTTTAACTTCGTTCCCATCAAAGTCTGAATTTCTTTCCATAAGTGCGACGTGAATTTCGGATCTCTGTCCGACACTATACTGTTCGGGACTCCATGTAGTCTAACGATCTCTTGTTGATACAGCTTTGCCAACGTGCTGACCTTATCCGTCATCTTTACTGGCAAAAAGTGCGCTGACTTGGTCAATCGATCAATGATCACCCAGATACTATCTTGTCCTCCTCTGACTTTGGGTAATCCAGTGACAAAATCCATCGTGATTTGCTCCCACTTCCATGTCGGAATCGGTAATGGTTGCAACTTCCCACTCGGCTTCTGGTGCTCAGCTTTAACTTTCTGACAAGTTAAGCACTTCTTGACATAGTTGGCTATGTCTCTCTTCATTCCGTTCCACCAGAAATGCGTCTTAACATCTTGATACATCTTAGTGCCTCCGGGATGTATCGTGTACTTAGTCTTATGCGCTTCGTCGAGAATCTCTTTCCTCAAAACAGTTGGTACGCATACTTGACCTTTGTACCTCAATATTCCATGTTCGTCAACCTTGAACTTGGTCTCATCATCTTTCTCCTTAGATTCGAGACATTTCTTAATCCACTCGTCGTTCTTCTGAGCTTCCAACACTTGTTCTTTCAATGGTGATATCATCACAACATTCGCAATTCGAGCTTTAGTTATCACCTCGATTCTTTCTCTTTGATCAACCTCGGGATTGGCAGAAATCTGTGCCAAACGAACTTTCCTGCTTAGTGCATCGGCTACAACATTCGCCTTTCCTGGATGGTATTGAATAATGCAATCGTAGTCCTCCAGAAATTCCATCCATCTCCTCTGTCGCATATTCAACTCCTTCTGAGTGAATAGATATCGCAGGCTCTTATGATCAGTAAAGATCTCAAACGTAACTCCATACAGGTAATGTCTCCATTTCCCAAGGGCAAAAACTATCGCGGCTAACTCCAAATCATGTGTCGGGTAGTTGACTTCATGCGTTTTGAGTTTCCTTGATGCATACGCAATCACCTTCCCATTCTGCATCAAAACTCCTCCTAATCCTTCTTTCGAAGCATCGGTGTAAACAGTATATCCTTCTTTTCCTTCTGGTAACGCTAACACGGGTGCAGTTGTTAGCATCTCCTTCAATCTTTGAAAACTTTGCTCACACTTCTCCGTCCATCCAAACTTCCCTTCTTTCTTTGTCAACTTAGTGAGAGGTGTAGCTATCTTCGAGAAATCTTGGACAAACCTTCGGTAGTAACCAGCTAATCCCAGAAAACTCCTCACTTCTGAAGGATTCTTCGGTGACTTCCAATCCATGATCGTCTCGATCTTCGAGGGATCTACTTCGATTCCAGATCCTGATATGATGTGTCCGAGAAATGTGACTCTCTCAAGCCAGAACTCACATTTACTGAACTTTGCATATAGCTTGTGATCCAGCAAAGTGCGTAACACGATTCGAAGATGCTCAGCATGTTCCTCCGGTGTCTTCGAAAATACCAAAATATCGTCGATGAAGATCACTACAAACTTGTCAAGAAACGGCTTGAATATACGGTGCATCATATCCATGAATGCAGCTGGTGCGTTTGTCAAACCAAACGGCATTACTACAAACTCATAATGTCCGTATCGGCTATTGAAAGCAGTCTTCGGAATATCTGCTTCCCTGATCTTCAATTGATAATACCCTTGTCTAAGATCTAACTTGGAGTAGACCTTTGATCCTTGAAGTATATCGAACAGCTCTTCAATATGAGGGAGAGGATACTTATTCTTGATTGTCATCCTGTTCAGCTCCCGATAGTCAATGCATAAACGTAATGATCCATCCTTCTTCTTAACGAAAAGCACAGGTGCTCCCCACGGCGATGTGCTCGGTCGAACATATCCAGACTCAATCAGTTCGTCCAATTGCTTTCTCAGTTCATCTAATTCAGCTGGTGCCATTCTGTACGGTGTCTTTGAATACGGCTCAGCTCCTGATATCGTCTCGATCGTAAACTCCAACTCTCGGTCAGGAGGTAACGAATCTAAATGCTCAGGAAACACATCTAGGAACTCGTTCACCACTTCCACTTCTTCGATCTTAAGTTGATCTTTCGGTCTATTCAAAAGATAAGCCACAATTCCACTAGCTCCTTTCTGAATCAACTTCTTAGCTTCCATCGAAGAAATCACTGATAACTCCTCAACTTTCCCTTCTGAGGTCCCACTTTCATCTTCTTCCAAGATGATCTCTTTCTTGTAACAATCTAACTTAGCTCGGTACTTAGACAACCAATCCATACCAAGTATAACCTCGTATCTTGTCATCGGTAACTCAATAAGATCCGTCGGGTAACAACGGGTACCAATACATATAGGGCAGCGTTTATATACTTGATCCGTAACAAGGCAAGTTCCCAAAGGAGAACTCACTTCAAATTTATATGGCAAGTATTCAAGCGGAAACTGTAAATGCGCACATAATTCAGAAGCAACAAAAGAATGCGTAGCACCAGGGTCATACAAGACCTTAACTGGCGTGTTAAGAATGTGCACAATACCTTCCACAACAGACGAAGGATCAACCTCCTCCTTACCATCCAAAGCATAAGCTCTGCCTCTGACCACCGGTTTGTTCGTCGTACCCACCACTGCTTTTCCTTTATCCTGGACCCCAAATCTCCTGATCTTGTGCGGGCAACTATCCATCTGGTGCTCAGGGGAACCACACGCGAAACACTGTCCAGCTTTCTTGCGACAGTTCTCCTCAGTGTGTCCCGTTCGGCGACAATATCGACAAACAATTTCCTCTGGACCTGGCTGAGGTGCTCTCTGCTGTTGTGGCGCCTTCTGATACTGCTGTGGCGCTTTCTGCTTCTGTGCTTGCTGTTTCGGTGGAGCATTCTGCTGCTGACGCTGTGGTGTTATCATTGGCCTCTTTCCAGTTCCTTGGGGAAAAGATCCGGAAGGTCGCTTATTCCCTTGATAAGGCTTAGGGTTAGAAGGTCCTTGACGGGCAGTAGTTATCTTGATCTCCTTGTGTGCAGCTTCAACCCTTAGCGCTCTATCAACAGCCTGGTTGTAGGTCTCAATAACCAAAGAAGCAAGTGCCAATCGAAGTTCAGGCTTCAGTCCATCGATAAATCTCTTCGTCTTGCGACACTCATCAGTCAAAATATGAGGCGCATACTTGATCAGCCTCACAAACCTAGCTTCATACTCCATCACATTCATAGTTCCCTGAACCAGACTCATAAACTCAGCCTCTCGTGCATCACGAGTCACTTGAGGCATATACTTCTGCTGAAACTCTCTGATAAACTCATCCCAACTTCCTTCAACGTTATTCTCATTCCACATATGCTGAACGTGCTTCCACCAATTGTATGCAGCTCCTTCCATAAGAAAAGTAGCATACCGAACTCGTTCACGATCCTCTGGGTAGATCTCCATAGCCTCGAAAATTTTCTCAAGACTGGTAATCCAATTCTCAGCCTTTATGTCGTTCGGTTCTCCATAGAACTTAGGTGGATTCATCCTCAGAAACTTCTCCAATGACCTTTCATTAGGAGGATTATCTCTCGGTGCACAAGCCCTCATAAATTGTCGTAGCACATCCCTTAATTCCGGAGTTCTTTCTCTTTCAGGGGGTGGCGTGACATCTCTTTGGGGTGGCGTGATCTCTCTTTGGGGTGGCAGTGGTGGTACACGATTCCGGGGTGCTCTTCTCGGTGGCATATTGTTACTGAATTCATAAGCATTCAGATACATATATTCGATGCATGACATATAATGATTCACAGAATCCGTAACCATGTATTCACATTCTCACGTAGTCACATATAAGTATGAGAACAACACATTCCCATAACAACATGTCAGCAAAGATTCAAGATCTCCAAACATATCATATAATCAGAAACAATTGTCAGACAACATGAAAACAGAAGCTCGGGTAACATATCAACATATCAGAAACATGTATAACATATCCCAAAACATGATCAACATGTAAAACGGGAACAGAACGTATACTGTCATATCAACAAGAACTGTAACATGATCAGAAGCATGATCAACATATCCAGAAGCGTATTCAACATATCAAGAACAATAGCATGCTAAATGAAATGGCATGATCCTATCAACGGTCCTAATGGTATCTTGAAGCAACTCTAAGACTCATGCAATGACAGTTATGGAAAGCAGTAAACAGATATCCAACATAAAGCCGAAAGTGTTATAACTGTGCAAGGTTTGGTAAAATTTACTACAGGCCACATGTTAACAGTATTAATTCAAAATGGGGAGGACCCGATACTATCGAGTTGACTCCCTTACAGGCCTTACCAATCCGTCCAACCCTGCTGACAATAACCTAGTAGGTACCAAGTCATCTGAACCGTCATCCGTGGTGCCAAAAGTCGGGGATCATCTACCAGAGCTATACATCCCCTAATCCAAAAGTCAGTCCTGAACTGTCCCGGCTATACGTCCGCCATCGATAGATAGATATATATGCATCAGTACTATATACAGAAATCTCCCATCAGCAATCAACCCTGATAACTGTGATCCAAAGAACCCCTGGTGGTGTCATCAGAAACGGCAACGACCTCACCCTGTCCGTGTCCTGCTGGATCATCTCCGCCATCATCATCATCATCAGATCCTCCATCGCCTCCATCAGACTGCTCCTGCATAGGCTCGGGCTCCTGAGAAGCCTGACTGACATCCTGACCCTCGACCTCCTCAACTGCCTGCTCATCGGATAAGTGATAGGTATCATACAGGCGAGCTCTCACGCGGGCACGGTAGTGCTGGTGACGCTCCATAGAGGTGTCGCGATCAATAGTCATCTGCATAAGATCTGCCTCTAGCTCAGCAATACGAGCAGCCCTCTGATCAGCAATATGAGTCATCTCTGCAGCATGCTCACGAGCGATGTCCCTATCAATCTGGTACTGCAGTGACTGATCCTGATAGCGCAGAGACTCCAACCTGACCTCACGGGTCCTCTGATACTCCTGAAAGTAACCATCTCTCTCAGACTCGAGATAGTGCACAACTCTGTTAGGATAGGAATACCCAGGCCTGCTACTGTTCCTAGACCTACGCCAAGTGTAGAAACGAGTGCCTCCACGGCGAGAAACTGCCACAGTACGCGGGGTCTCAAACTGCTCAAAGAAAGCCTCATCCATCTGCTGATTAGGATCCTGGTGTGGCTGAACTGCCATAGCTATACAGAAGATACCACAGATATGAAATCCAGATAACAGAACCATACAATCCCAAATATCCTGTCTCGATGCAATATGAGAATGATCCTGGATGCAATGCGTGAACAATCCATGATGCAACATGAGAGCAATCTAGGTTAAGTCTCTTCTTACTTAACCCGATGCTCTGATACCACCTCAGGCTGTAACGCCCCCACCCGTACCAGAACAAGAGGAGAGCGGCGTTTCAACCCCCGCACTGAAGCACCCCTCAAGTAATGGTGTGAGCCATCACTCAAGAAATACTCCAGCGAACGGCTGTCTATCAGAACTATACATGTACAACGATGTGGCTATGCAGCGGAAAATCAGAGTATTTTAAAACTTTTCAAAACATGTGCGTGATGGCATGTAACAAGCAAGAACATATTGATCGTGTAAGAGAGACTCGGCATATCAGAACATATAACAGATGAACATATAAGTACCGATACATCAGAGTTCAAAATATCGGTAACCGAGTAGCAGAGAGAGTATAACAAAGATACTCAAGTATTCAGAAACATATACAGAAGTATAAAGTGATGCAGCCATAAAACATATGCAGGACACAAAAGGAAGTAATACTAAGTCCTGACAGAAACAAAAATGACAATCTAGAGCTTCAAGATACCTCTAGACTGCGGCTGCAAGACCTGAAACCACGAGGCAAGAAAACGGGAGAGGTATTAGTCAAAAGGACTAAGTGAGGGAATACTTTAAAGAAAGTACTGAATTAAAGAACTTGAAGTAAAGTTCGAAACTGTTAAATGCAATGCTTTAATGAAGAACTTGAAACAAGTTCGATTGATAAAACTCTTTGAATGCGATGCTGTAAAAGAATGCACGTTATAAAACATTTTCATGAATGCTATCACACGCGCACACATATGCTGTTGATGGTTCATAGTTCTTTTCATAAAACGGGATAAGGGTAAAGTGAACTTTTCCAGATATGAACCATCCTTTATGAAACAGAATTTTTGCCCGCAAGCTAGGCTTCTCCATCCTTACTCCAGAAAACATGATTCGGTAGAGTGTCGGACCAGGATCAACAATAATTCCACGTATAGTAGAGTATCGGACCAGGATCAACAATAACCCCACATAAAGTAGAGCATTGGACCAAGGTCAACAACAACTCCGTACACAGTAGACTATTGGACCAAGGTCAACAACAACTCTTACCAACACATACAAACATGCACCATCCTCCACCGGTTGTCACTTCGGGTAGCTAGCCCTAGGCGACCTGTAAACATGTAATGGGAACAGATTTGCTGTCCGTTCCCAGACAAATTGTCCTGACTTAACAAACCTCCTGTTAAAAGTCGGTGTCAATAGTCTAAGTGTGGCGGCCGGTATTGGTGATGTCGTTGGCGCTCACCTCCCGAGCATCACCTCCACACATAACCGCCGGGCCCAAACTGTAAACTGTATGCTTGCATTTAAGATTAGCAGTGACCAGAGTAACACTCCAGTATACTAACTTATAACATGTGAAACTGTAACTGTAACATATGATGCTGTTTGTAAAACATATGATTCTGTCTGAAAATATGTGAAACTGTCTGTAAACTGTACTTTGAAAACATATGCAAAACATGTAACTGTCTTTGAACAAGAATGCAGAACTTTGGAAAACATGTACTGTTGATCAAGGTATACTATTAAAGTATGAATGATCCTTTCAAGAGAATGTCCCGATAAAAGGGAGTAGTTCAAAACAAGGTTTAGCTTTGAATTTCAAAACATATGATACGATAGTATAATCGTGGTTCCAGTTGGAAAACATTTATAACTTCACCTCACCTAATAGTAACAAAGGTAGGTAGACAGATTATGCGGTGCCCTGGGGATCCCAGTGCTCAACTTTAACTCCTGTAGGTGGTGTACTAGAGTGAGCTTAAGAACTAAGACCCACTACTAACCAAGATGCATATGAAATGCAAGAAACAATGAACAAGGAACATGTAAAGAACATGTAACACAAGAGAGTAATACCATTTAAGGTATTCAAGAAAGGTAACACACAAAGGAATACGTCAAAGTGAGTTACTCTTAACGTTAGACTATGATCTTACTATAACCGAGTAAGCTTTAGTCAAATTATGAATCCTATCACAAACCTTAGGTTAAGAAACAAGTCCACGAAAGAAAACACATTTTGAAAACACATTTTAGACCCTGGATATGGAAACCCTAGGTGCAAATGTCTATTAGGAAAGCACAAGTTTTAATTCATTTTTACTATTCAAAAGCACTATTCAAAAGTACTATTCAAGATTACTATTCATAGGTTACTATTCACATGTCGGGTCAAAGGGTCGGGTCAAACCCTTACTATACACACACCCACACACACACGGTACACACACACACACCATGCACGAACACACACACACACACGGCATGCACACACACACACACCCTAATCAAATTATGATCTTGATTATAACCTATAGTTTCAAGTTCATGTTAATAATAATCAAGTGTGATCTAGGTTAAAGGTATAACCTATAGTTAAGAGATCCAATTAAGGCATAAGATCAAGTTATGAAACACTATTCTATCTTAGGTTATAACATGTGACACTATTAAAGTGTACAACATGATCAAGGCACTAATCCATTAATCCAAATCATATCATAAGCTCGATTCATAATCAAGAGTCATATAACAATGTGACAACATGTCACAACATATATCATACCATACCATATCATATATCATGAACCTTTAGGCATGTAACATGTAACAATTTAATTCCATATCAACATGTAACAAGTTGTAACATAATAAATTGTAAATCACTATTCCATTAGCAAACATGCATGAACATAATTCAAATTCCATAATCATGCATCAATTCTCATAATATAACAACCATATCACATGATCAAAGCATATACTAGAGCAATTGATAACATATTCATGCATATACTAAACAATTAAAACATATAAACAACTATCAAAACATATCATAAAAACTATATAATAAATGCATAAATTAAAATCCTATATGGCTTAGGGAAGACCCTAAGACCCAACCTAAACATAATATAAACATACCATAACATAAAACATAAACTAACTAAAACATAACATAAAAATAAAACAACTAACCTAGCTACCAAAGGGGGGTGCCGACGGCAAGAGGGGGAGAGGGAGAGAAGAAAGGGTGTTGTTAACACAACTTTGAGCAAGGAATGCAATGCCTCTTGGCCTCTATTTATAGCTGAAGATAAGCCCCTCACCTTGGAAATAAAATGTGGAGAAGGGTAGGAGAGCAAAATGAGATAGATTCTCTTGGAAGCTTTAGGCATCATGAAGCTAAAATGGGACTGCTGGGGGTATTTCTGTAATTTCGTCCCCCATGGCTCAAGGATAAGTGGCTGGAAGTTTAACCATTCCGACGGCAAGAAAATTAGCTTCGAAACGCATATTCATTCGTCGAAATCGGATTTACCGTTTGAAAGATACATTCGTTTTAGTGAATAAAAGTTTTGAGCTCGAAACTCGACATGAGTGAAAAACGACTTTCTAAAATGATTTTCAAGTCCGGATTGCTTCTAAAATTCAAGAAATAAATCGAGAAGCGTTTTGAGTCCAAAATCGACTATAAAACGTTTTACCGTTAAAAAGTTGAAAACGTAGGATGAATAGTGAATTCTCACGTACGAACGTACGCTTCAATTTTTCAAACTAGGACTTGAATCAAGAGTTGTAAAACATCTCAAAAATCTTGAAATAGCTCAAGTAGTGCAAATCCGAAGAGAAAACATTTTCCGAATGAAAACCGTTCGTAAAAGGAATAGTAAACTAGGGTTTTCAAAAACGTTTTCAATAAAACAAAGTTCCGGAATGGATTTCCAAGCCACGAATGATTTCAAAAGACTCGTCTCGACTCAAGGATCGATTCGACTGTAACTTGGGTAGAAAAAGGTATCAGAATCAAAAGATCATTTTCTGATGAATAGTAACTTTGGTCGGTAAGTTCCAAAAATACCCTTATGGCTCAAGAAAGACTTTCTGAGTTCGGGAAACAAGTTCAAACGATTGGGAAACATGTGTGATGAACCTCTAGGGTTCGAGTAGCAATATGAACAAGGTAGGCTCGGGTTATGAATAGTAAACTGAATCAAAGGTCAAGAATTCCCCCTTAAAACATGTCAGATCATATACGAGCACAAAGTTCATGTAAAATTGCAATGCATGATGATTCAAAAAGTTGGATCACGGTCTATAAACGCTTTACCAATGCCCTTAACTTACTGTTTTCATCCAGGCCCTGTTTTGGGCTGTTACAACAAGGCTCTCAAATTGCCAATCAATTCTTATGCCGTACGACCTAGACTTGACACGACACGACACTAGAACCTCGGTTTTGCAACCGGGCTCTGATACCACTTAAGATGTAGCACCCCTACACGTGGAGATGCCACAACCCCGCACTACAGGCCGATCCACCCACGAAATGGATAGTCCGTATATGAACCAACCTGCAGCGAACGGGTGACAATAAAATAAAACGACAAGCTAGGCGGGACTAACTTATACACGTAACAAAATAAAGCGGAAGCATAATCGATCAACTTACAATTATAACTATTAAACATGCTATGACATTGATTATTCATCACATAACTCGTATACTTGTTCATATATCAATACATTATCATCTCCGAACATATAACAATAACATTAAACATAACTCTGCATGCAACAATAAATAACCAAATACAAGGACCGTGTTTCACTCGACTACATGAACTGGACTCGACTCGACTCCCGCCTAGCGTGCACCTGCAATAACCTGAAAGGTGGAGGCGTCAGTCTGTGAAGACCGAGTGAGGGGCTTAAATAAATATTAGCACAGATAACATGCAAGCTATATTCTCGAGTAAAGATTTAGAAAGATAAGTATATAAGTTCAATAAAGAGATCTCCTCGCCCGAGAATACAACTACCAATATTAATTACTTGATCATTTTCATGCAATCAATACATGGCCCCGACGAGTGAAGGCAGTCTCCAACCTTACTGCAATTGTAGATGAAACATGCTTGCTTGATTGTTAGTTAATAGGTGATCATGCAATTCAATTATCATGCAATCGTGCGATAGTTTAATCAAGTAACACGTTCAAGGAATGAAAATCATGCAATAACCCGAGGACAATCCGTGGTGCCGGACCCGTCCCCAGTCTCCTTCTCCCTCCAATGATGGGAAGGTAGCTAGCCTTCACCATCCACGACGTGTTGATAAGAGGGTACATGAATCCCTAAGCCCGGAACTCCTTCCTCCACTAATCTCCTAGCGGATTCAGGGGTCATCCCAATGTGGTGAGGATAGCACGAGAGTTACCCGTCAGCCCTTGCTTTCCCGGTTGGCTCAAGCCACTACCCTCAGGCCTAACGTGAACGGTCATGCTTACTCGCCTAACATGCTTGATTCTTGACAATAACATGGCTTGCTTGCTTGCTTTTCATGAACATGACTTGCTTGAAATGTAAGTGATTTCATGTAAAATTATAGATATAGATACCTTTTGGCCGAAAGATCACATAAGGGATATACGGGTTCTATATAGCTAGCAATTAAACCTCACCTGACAGGCGATACAATGACTCGTGGATGCATGAACGTGCTCATGGTCAATAATCTCCGCCCTGGAGAAGAACTGGACAAGAAACAAGACATACGTGCAAACGTGAGACAATACCAGACAATGGTACCAAATATGACGCACGACATGATCACATAACGAGATATCGTGCAATGAACAATGTAGCATATAATTATCATGTTATGACATGTAATTGATCATATAATCACAATTTGGGGTCAAATAAACCATTGGAATCAAGTCCCAAAAATCCATTTTTATGCAGAAACATTATGCCTCTCTAGGGGTCTGGGAACGACCATTCCGGCCCTTAGTTTAAAATGGCAAGGGTCGTTCCCAACTCCCCGAAGATGGGAACGGCCGTTCCGGCTTACAAGCCAAAACAGGAAGGGCCGTTCCGGCTTACAAGCCTCGCCGCCATGCACACAATTCAAATGTATGGGAACGGCCTTTCCCGTTACGCAGAAGACACAGAAGCAGGAGAAGAAACAGGGGAAGCTACGAACCAACATCTAACCTCAACAAAACTCATACAACTCAATCCCATATATTATAATTCATGAAAGGAATATATGTATACATGCTTAAAGTGCAATAAGACCCAAGATAAACACTTGTTTCATGCCTTGATCATCGCAATCATCATTTGAAGCTCAAATATCAATTTAGCATATAACTCCATAATCTTCAAGATTTAGGCATGAAATTCAAGGCTAAAGCTTAGAATCATAATCCTAACATCATGTAAACAAGTTATCACATGGAAATCATAACCCTAGCTTCAAGAATTGTTATTAAGAAATCACATATATGCTCATATATACCTTGAGGTGAAAATAAATGGAAGAGGATGATGAAAGATGATACTTGAGCCTCAATCATGAAATTCTTTAGCAAATTCTAGCTTGAAGATGATGATTTCCTCCCCCTCTCCATGGTGTTGGTTTCGTGGAGGTAAGAAGCAAATATGAGAGATGATTTGATGAAATGAAATGATGTTTGTGGAAGGGATGCATATACCGTGATATATCAAGGAAAATATGCTATTTGCAACTAAATCCTTTAAGTATACAAGTCATGCAATTAATGATGCAAAGTTTGCAAATTGATCAATTTAGTCCAATAATGTTTTCATGAAATTTGGTCCTTTAACTTGAATAAATGTTAATTAAGGTCAATTAAGCAAATAATTCAAGTCCAGGAATTATTTCACGTAACAATTGAATTCAATATGTAACATAAGTCTCGAGTTGACACATTTTTCACACAATCACGTTAAAATACAATTTGTAAAAATTAACTAAAATTAATATGAATTGAATAGCTAAAATAATAAAATAAAATCCTTACGCTCGAAACTCACACATGTCGAGCGTACCTGCCTTCCGAAAATTGGGGCGTTACAACTCTCTCGCTTTTAAGGGAATCCGTCCTCGGATTCATTATCCTGAATTCCTAGAATTTAATTGGCTCTTACGTGTTCATCCCACGTGGGTTAGCTACTCCCCGTCAGGGATTAGTCCAAAAGAGATCTTCAATTCACAATGTCTTCCAATGTGTGAAATGACGACCCTGGACTTTCCGAAGCCTAAACACTCGAAAGGAAATCTAACCTTCCACTAAAACAAGTTGACAAGTAACTGAAATAATGAGAGTGCCCCGTCTCTCAAACAACTAACGAGAGACCCCCCGTCTCTCGAGCAGGAAACAAGAGAACCCTGTCTCTTGACAACCCTGAGAGAATCCCCGTCTCTCACGCACACAAAAGCCATGCATGCACAACAACACACAACGTACATATATATATACAGCAACACATGCATGCATGCAAACATAGGTATAAAACGCAGGCAAAAGTTTGAATTTAACAAGGTGACACCCCCGTGTCACAAACATAGAACAAACCGAGACACCCCCGTGTCTCGGTACAGAAATTTCAGACCAAATTTACACCCCCGTTTCACGCTAGAACAAACAAGAATGACACACCCGTGTCAACCGCCTGCAACAGCCCCTGTTTTGACAGCAACGACGCAGAAAAGGGCAGCAACTCAAGCATGAAATGCAGGCAAAATATGCAACAATACAAGGTATGAAATGCAGCAAGAATTTAGCTAAAACACAACCCACAAAGCCATGAAAGCTGACAGCAAAAGAAAGAAGCAACGCAACAGTTTTGACAGCAACTATTCCAAGCCAAAAACAGAGCAAAGATCACGAAAACAGGGCATGAATGATCTCTATTAATCCCAATCAGTTCAGATCATTTAGGTTATCAAATACAAAGCCAAGCAACACAAATTCAACATATAATTCAGTTCCAAAAGAGCTCAACCATGAAAACAAAGCATACGTAACATTTCATGAAAATTTCTCAAAGTGCCATAAATGATATCTCATTAATACATCAACCACCATGAAATCAATGATCATAAAGGAGATGAGGATGTCAAAATAATCATTCTCAAGCTTGGAATCAATCAAAACCATCAAGAATTGAATAAGATCATCAAATTTTGCTCTAAACCCATTTATTTCGAATTCCAGCCAAAACCTCATGAAACCATGCTCAAATTTGGGGATGAAAGGATGAAAATGATCAGGAATGAACATATATTACAACCCTAAGCTTACCTTGTTGATTGGATGAAGATTGGATGAGATTTTAGCTCCAAAATCTCCAAGGAATGCAAGGTTATGGGACTGACTATAATTTTAAAGACTTTGGCTGATATTTGTGGATTGTGTGAGGGGTGGTGTGGTTAGGGAATGATATACCAGGTTAGGTGGTTGAGTTAGGGTTCAATAGAATCAAACCATGGTTAATTTGGTCAAAGTTTGGATGAGATATGGCCATTTTTGTGCAGCAAGGTCAGTTTGGTCGCCGTTTCGTTTTTCGGTTGGATTTCGGAGGTTCAAATGACTTTGGAAAAATATAAGGCTAAGTTTACTAAACTCGAATTTTCATTACCATTTCAGCGGAGTTGACGGAACTCGAATCCGAGTTCCCGAGCTCAAGATATTAAATACGAAATCAAGGGTACGCTAAGTGCTCGTTAGCCCCCGATTTGGTTCCACGAATCAAATTAAATTCTTTAACATATCAAATGAATTTGAAAACATAAACCAAGCATATAAGCATGTTCATAACACATATATTTACGACATACTACAATTTCACGGCATTTCGATATCATTTCATAAAAGAACGATGCACAAATATATAATCATGCACATATTCATAATAAGTCACATATTAAAACTTATATCTAACATTTAAATTCTAATATTAGATGGAATTCAAAGTCAACGTATGCTATAAAAATTAATTAACATGGTTAAGCATGATTAATTAACATAACACTTAATTAACTTTAAATCACTTGATTAACAAAATAAAATATTAAACTAACGAGAGGCAATATTAAAAATAAAATAAAAATAAAATAATAACAATTTATAATAAAATTAAATATTTAAAACACTTATAAACAATTAATCACATAATTAGATAATTTAGTTGCATAACTTATAAACAAATACGATACATTAGTATAAATGAAAAACCGGGGCGTTACTATCTCTCCCCCTTAAAAAGAATCCATCCTCGGATTCACTGCACGCCTAAAACAACCAATGAGAGATTCCCCGTCTCTTGAACAGCAATGAGAGAACCCCGTCTCTCCAACAACAATGAGAGAACCCCGTCTCTAGCAAGCAAAGAGAGTACCCCGTCTCTCGAACAAAAATAAGAGAATCCCCGTCTCTTACAAACAATGAGAGCACCCCGTCTCTCAACCCAAAACAAAGCAAGGAAGTCTCCAATACTCCCAAGCAACACACGCAAAACCATAATTAAAATCACGTAAGACACCCCAAAGCAAGTAACAGATATTATCCACGTTAATTATCAATTACTCGAAGTAATGCTACACGATAAGGAATCAACGCACCTAACATAAAAATTATTTAAATTAAATTTGCATGTATGCATGTACCATGGATGCTATGAGTACCGTTCACCATAGTTGCGAAATTTAAAATTTGAGTTGTCGTTGTCCAGTGTATGATCTGTCCTGAAGATAAACTCAATGGTCAGCTTGCCTTTAACCTCTTCAGGGTATCCCGATAAAGCAATTGATGAATCCTTTAAGGATCATACTCTTAGATCCCTTCTGACTTGTACTGTTCCCAGTCTTCACCATTTCCCATAATCTTCATTCGACCAACTAACTCTTTTTAATTAACCGAGTCTGACCTCCCCGAATACTATTAGATCATCCATCCTCGAAATTGAATTCATAACTATTTCCTTACCCAAATCAAAACCTACCATACCATCAAAATACTACTCTTGGTTTCCTTAAATATTTTTTTTTTTTTTACCTTAATATATCATCCAAATCTTTCCTTATTTTTCCATTCAATTGACCCCTTCTTACTCTCTTTAAACTGTCAGGGTGAAATTTGGTATTCTGTTCCTGCAATTCTTTAATTGGAGACAGGATGTTCTTGATGATTCTTGAGATTTGATTTAGGTTTTCCAATGCTCCTCCTTGCCGGTTTTGTTGCTTCTCGAACCTCTTTCCAAACTTACTGAACCAACTTTATTGACAGTATCCCTTTCTATGATAACTTAGATCGGTTCCCTCTTGATAACTCGACTAAGGGGTTTCCTTAACTCCCTCATAACTCCCTTATTTCCAAGGCAAGCTGGCCTACATAGAATTATTCGACAAACTATCTCCTCTAGTCCTTATGATGATCTTCAACCCGAATTTAGTGGCTCAGTCCTCACTAATTTGTAGTTCCGTTGTTCCTACTAGGGCATTTCCTTAGTACAACCTCACGTTTGAAATTTGCCTCTTGGTCCTGCTCTCCCCCTTAAATTTTCTGTTATTCCACGTTGAACTCTATCGATCCTTCTTTCAACGAAATTCTTGATAAAAAAAATTTTTCATTAGGAGAAATTTTAACTGTCATAGAGACCCAAGGATTTGGCCTTTTAACTCCTTCCCCAATTTTCTTGACAATCGAAACTCCCTTTTCTATTATTGTTCGACCCGAACACCCCTAAACCAACTTCCATTTCACTTTCCTTCTGAAATTTCTTTCTACCAACCTATCCCTTACATGAAGTTCTTTATTTCCCGAATCATCTTTCTTGTCATGTGCCATCCCGTTATTTCCTTTCTCTTAACTCAGATATGGCTCGAGCGAAGAGGTACTTGATAAATGAGATGACAGAACTTCCTATCAAGTAAACACTAAAATGCATGTCGGGTTAAAATGACAATGCACGTGACACACTTGCAACAATAAAACATGCAACATATTAGAGCCACGAAATTAGAAAGAATTACGTGCACGGACCAAAGTAAAGAAAATAAGCAATTGATGCAAAGTATGATGCACGTGCCATGAATGTTTTGGAACCTGCCACCAATGTGGTAAGTTGTTAGCTCGGTAGCTTTTCCTCGTTCCTCCAATCCCGAGGTTACTTTGACTTGGTGATTATTCCTTGCCTTTCCCACGGTCTTCGAGATTTCCATGAATCGTTGAAAATCAACTTATATCTTCCACTATCTGAGATTGCAATTTCTTGATCCCTAATTCTTCGACGCCTAAGGAGTTAGCATTCAAACTTTTCCTCGAATTTCAACCTCTACTTCTAGTCATCACCTCGATCAAGAATCCCGTACTCATCCTTTATAAGTTTGATTCACCTCTAATTGGTTATACTTGAGCATATAATTTCCTAGCAAAGAGTCTTTGCCTTCCTTTACCATTTCCATTTGTTGCTCCATATCTTCCAATTCAACCTCACAACATGACAATTCAACTTGGATTTGGAAAATGAACTCAATCCTGTCCTTAGCGTTATCACCCTCCATGAATTGTAGTTATCCTATTACTTATCTTTCTTTAACTCCTTCTCGACTTGCTTCCCATCTTAGTCAAAATCCCGCGCAGCCGAATCCAACTTCTTCCCGATCTTGACTTCTAAAACTCGATTTCTACTCACTAGGCTTAGTCAGAAATCCTTCTTTGTCAGCCCTTGGTTCATAACTCCTATCAAACCCATTTCATCTTGACTTTTCTTAATTATTAACACCTCTTCAATGATCCGAATCTGGGACCAAAATACCTTCAAGGTGTGTTCACTTCATCCCTTAGGTTGAAAGATCCCGTTGAATCCAATTAAAGTTACCTTAGGTAATAGAGCAGTGTATGTTGATCCTTCTAAGTCATAACCATCTCGCGATCAATCCTTATTTCACCAAGTGTCCTTCTACCACCGCATCTCTAAATCCGGACTTTCTATTCCGAATCCTAACCCTTGAACTCTAGCGCCATCTAGAAAGCCCCACATCTCGAATTCTCCACATTCTTCCGGGGTGTATCCTTCCTATCTTCCATGCCTCAGAAAAAGCTTGCAATCGATCGTCTTTGTCATAGAACTTGGCCGTGGTATGATATTATCATCATAACCTATAAATCATAACTTGCTTCGAAGATATATGCATGCAATTAGTGCATGCTCATGACACATATTCAACACTAAAGGCAAGGATCCATATGATAATGCATTAGATAGTTCAACAAGATTCAAAAGAAAAGCCAAATTTCATGTTCAAGATCGATGCAATGCACACATTATCATATAGTTCCTAAGCCGTACGACCTAGACTTACTCAAACACGACTCGAGAGCACCGATTTTGCAACCGGGCTCTGATACCGCTTAAGGATGTAGCACCCCGCACGAGAGGCACCACATCCCCCGCACTATAGTTCAACACGAGTAACGAAATGGTAAATCCGCACCCGTATCAAACCATAGCGAACGAGAGACAAATAGAAAACCCTCCTAAGCTAGGCGGAACTTAGACCCTGCAATAATAACCAATCAACAAAATATAATGCATCGGAAAACTAAAATTCAAACACACAAACCATAAGCAGACTTGGGCTCTTCAGGCCTCTTTTAAACTCATAATCAAAGCCAAGCAAGAGCAATTCAATAGCAAATATACAAGATTCAAATTGATAATCTTACAAGGTTGAATCACTCACAATTTAAATACATAAGTGAATGCAGAGACGCTTCTAACTTAACTTGACCGACTCAACTCAACATAACTCCGCCTAGCTCGAAACTCCAAGCCAAGCCTGCACGCTAAAGTGTTGGGGAAAGGAGAGGGTCAGTCTCTAGAAGACTGAGTGAGCAGGAGGGATACATATATATAAGAAACATGCACATGCAAGTCATAAATCCCGAGCAATGGTTTTATTGGAAGTTAGTTCCCACGAAGGGCAAGAAAATAAATAAACAATGCTCGAACTTTACGACTAATTCATATTAAATTCATTAGGTTCATAATTCATACATAATCATTAAGGCTCGGCGAGTGAGCATGCATTATCTCCAACCAAACTTCGACAGTGTACGACAAATATCATTAATACATTAAGTAGGTGATCATGCAATATATCATAATACACTCAGATCATATATCATATCCTAAAACATATTCGTTTGGGCAATCTGTCTCCCGGCCTTCCCGCATGGTGCCTAATAATCATATCATAACATAATCATGTACATAAAACAAGTTCCAACCTTCTTCCTCCGGGTGGTGGAAGGGTTAGCAAGACCCGACCACCTCATACATAGGCCAATGGGGTTTCATGACTCCCCCAAGGGCACTCAGCTCCCATTCCCCGCTAAACCTCCTAGCGAGGGCCGGTATTGCCTTAACATAGTGGAACTAGCACATGGGATCACCGTCGGCCCATGCCTCCCCGGATAGCCACATGTACTAAATTCCTGGGCCCGTGAACATAACATACATGCATAATCTCGCCAAAACATATCAGTTCATAAGAAACATAACATATTTCATTATTCATTTGAAAAGGGTTTACTCGATCAATATTTACTCGATAATTTCATTTGAAAACCATATATATAAATATATTAGGTTTTTGGCCAAAGCTTGTCACATAGGGTTGTAGGGTTTAATACGTAACTAAAACGAAAACACCCTCACCTGAAACATAGCGATACAAGGATACGAGTTACCGAGTTCCTGAAAAATCAAGATTCTCCACCCTGGAGATAAACTGTACAAAAGACAACATAACGTGTTCGTGAGACTCAAGACTCCAAATGAACCATGGATGACGCACGGCAATGTATGATCATGATGTGAATGCGTAAAAGATGATATTATGTCATGAAAATGTTCATATGCACTATTAAGGAGTTTAAGTCATATAATCAAGCCATTCAATCATTCGTTCACTTTCATTCGAATTCATAATTTCACATTTCCAATGAATTCAATTCAAGAATTTCATATAGAATCAAAGCACAAGTTAAATCACATTCTAAATAGAAAATAGACAATTAAATACCTTCAATTTAATAACGAAAATTAAATAAACATGAAATAGGTAACAATTAAATTCTATAATTCAATTAAATCAAAAAACATTTAATATTTAATAAACATATATAAATATATATGTAATATATATAAAAATATATGTTCATATATATATATATATATATATATATATATATATATACATGCAACGTGCATCCCATGTAGGAAAACAATATGCATGCAAATTTTAAGTTTAATAAATCTCGATGCATGCAACTTATACACACAATATATATATATATATATATATATATATATATATATATATATATATATATATATTATACTTAACCATGCACGCATTAATTACTACAAAAGCCATGCATGCACAACAACACACACCGTACATATATATATATAGCAACACATGCATACATGCAAACTTAGGTATAAAACGCAGGCAAAAGTTTGAATTTAACAAGGTGGCACCCCCGTGTCACAAACATAGAACAAACCGAGACACCCCTGTAGCACCCCAAGTGGTGGGGCACCACACCCCTGCACTATGACCCGACACGTATACGAAAGGGAAAGTCCACACACGCACCAAGTCACAGCGAACGGGCGACAAACAAAAACCAATCTAAGCTAGGCGGTACCTAAACCCTGTACAAACGTAAATATGCAAGAACTGAATACGGAAGCGATACAAAATATGAATTCTCAAAAACCTTAGTCAGCAATCATAATTCATATATTTCAAAAGGTAACTTAACATCAATTAAACGGGTTCAACTGCCCTAGAAACCTGTCCCGATCAAACATATAATCAAAACGGGTTCATCTAAACCGAGCACGTGTCCTAACCTGTCCCGAAAATCATAAATCCAAATCATGAGTACCAACCTGCAAAACATATACATATCATATACATAGTTTCCTTCACACATCAAAACAGGGTATATAATAAATCAAACAGACTGACACAGACTCAACAGACCCGACTCAAAGCCGCCTAGCTCAAACCTGCAAGAACTGAAAAGTGGAAAAGAAGGGGGAGGGTCAGTCTCTAGAAGACTGAGTGAGCAGGAGCGATAAATATATATAAAAACATGCGCATGCAAGTCATAAATCCCGAGCAAGGTTTTATTTAAAGTTAGTTCCCAAAAGGGCAAGAGAATAACTCAGCAATGCTCGGCCTTTACGACTAATCATATTAAATTCATTAAGTTCATAATTCATACATAAACATAAAGGCTGGGCGAGTGAGTGTGCATCATCTCCAACCAAACTCCGACCCTGTACGACAAATATCATTGATACATTAAATAGGTGATCATGAAATATATCATAATACACACAAATCATATATCATATCCTAAACATATTCGTTTGGGCAATCCGTGTCCCGGCCTTCCCGCACGGTGCCTATCAATCATAAACATAATCATAATCATAATCAAAAATCATAAATAAGTTCCAACCTTCTTCCTCCGGCTGGTGGACAGGTTAGCAAGACCCGACCACCTCATACATAGGCCAATGGGGTTTCATGACTCCTCCAAGGGCACTCAGCTCCCATTCCCCGCTAAACCTCCTAGCGAGGGCCGGTATCACCGTACATAATTTGGGACTAGTACAAGGGATCACCGTCGGCCCTTGCCTCCCCGGATAGCCACTTGCACTAAGTCCCTGGGCCCGTGAACATAAATACATACATGCATAATCTCGCCAAAACATTTCAATTCATAAGAACATAACATATTTCATAATTCATTTGAAAAGGGTTTACTCGATCAATATTTACTCGATGACTCTACTTTAAAAGTAATATATATATAATCATAAGGTTTTGGCCAAAGCTTTTCACATAAGGGTTGTAGGGTTTGTTACATAGCTAAAACAAAAACACCCTCACCTGGGACCAGACAAAGCCAACCCAAAAGCAAATGGTCCACCCCGAAACCTGCACGACCACAAGTCACCACCCCGGGTGCACCTGTACCAACTGATCACACAAACACAGAACCAAAACTCAGACTCAGACTCAGACAACCATATAAAGACCCACGGCACATGCTCATATAAAATGCAATCACGTAAGCCAAGTTCATAATCATACTAATTACTTGTAAAATAAGATATCGCATACCAGGTTCATATAATGCGCATTTACAAAGCAATCAAATCAATTCACATATAACATTCCATACAATTTCACATAATATATGGCCAATTAATTCATATAAAATGTTACGAGTTCCATATAGATTCACGAAGTCATTTATCAATTTCCAATAATATCATTCAACTATACAAAAATCATACATTCATAATTTATTACATGTTTTCAAATGTCATACAATGCATATTCATTAATTATCAAGCATACAAGAACAATTTACATTTTAAAACAATTAACAATTAATACAATTTCGGCATAACGGGGTTCAATATACAATTCAAAGCATCAATCCATATCACATTTCACTTAATACATGATTTTATATCCATTGGCATACATATTGATAAACAAATACAACCATACACAATTTATTGCAATTAAAACGATTAAATCCAAATATTCAAATTATACAAAATAAATCATAATAAATCAACCGGGCATCCGATTGAAGAACGGAAAGCGGTGACAGACTCACCACGACGAAAGGAACACACTGTCCAGAGGTTGCCGGAATGCCGCCACCGCAGCCGACCGAACAGTCACCGACCGCCCCCGGAACACCGCCTCCGGTGGTCGGAAAAATCCCCGGAAGGACAGAAACGTGCGCCTCGGCCTTCTAGACAAAAGCCCTCAACCAATTTCATAAAATAGCAAACACATGGGACTTCGTTGACGAAAAACCAAACCAAATTCCAAGGACGAAAACTGAAATTAAATACAAACCGTAAAACCAAAATGAAATCCGAGCATACCGTTGGAAAGCCCGTAACGAGCCCTACAAAAGCCCCAAGTCAAATCGCCGGAAAAATCGCCGGAGAGAGAAGCCGCCGGTCCAGGCCGGTTCACCACCGATCCACCACCGGTCCGCCGCCAACGGCCGATTCCTGGAACGCCGCTGATGCCATCCGCTAAGTTTCGTCATTCCAAGTAACTTTTGTAAAGGGAGCACCACCAAAACCTGCCGGAAAAGGTCCCAAACCGCCGGCCAAAGTTGCGCCGCTGCGTCACCGCCGGTTTCCGCCACCTACGGCCACCGGTTGCTTGAATTGACCCCGGAATCGGACTCAGGAGGCCAAAACAGGTCGAATAGGGTCAAGCTCCGCCCGTGAAACTCGCCGGAGCACAGCGAAGCCGCCGTGCTACAGTGTCGGGCGTCCGCCACCACCACTTCGGGCGGCGCGTGCGGCCCAACCGCGGCCCGGATGGCCGCGCCGTTAAAACTGGAGTTGCGCCGGAAGCTCCTTGTCCAGATGGGGTGGCGCGTGCCTGAAGAAGAACGTCGAAGACCGCCGCGAAGTGGCGGCGAAGTGGCGGGTGTTCGTTCTGCCATCGCTGCTCTGCCGTAGCGCCACCACCGTTGGTTTTCGGACCGTGATTCTTGTACCATCGTGACGGACTCGTCGAGCTGATAAATTTCCACGACTCAAACGTCGAATTCCGTCGAGAAACGAACGAGAACGGACATGTGTGTGTAATTACACCTTCGAGTGCATGAATAGTGATGGATCGCTGGAGAAGATGATGAAGGCTGAGGTCTGATCTTTTGGCACGAATTACGAGAATTCGGGGTATATATCTCGGGTCCTCTTACTCAAAAACGATCGGAAGAACGGGCTAACGAAGTCAGAATAGGGCAAACTTAGTGGACTAGTCTCGATGCCCCCAATATAAAAGAGGGGTTAAAGAGGTCGAACTCTCGATCGAACGAGAAATGACCGAATAACCCCTAAAAAGAGAAAATTACAAACAGGCCCCTAAACTCTAAAAGAGTTCAAAATAGGGCCAGGCAAAACACAAAATAATATAATTAGACACATAATAAAGTTGGAATGTAGCGTACCTTATTTGCAGGATGAGCGGGGTGTTACAACCCCCGTGTCTCGGTACAAAAATTTCAGACCAAATTTACACCCCCGTTTCATGCTGGAACAAACAAGAATGACACACCCGTGTCAACCGCCTACAACAGCCCCTACAGCAACGACGTAGAAAAGGCAGCAACTCAAGCATGAAATGCAGGCAAAATATGCAACAATACAAGGCATGAAATGCAGCAAGAATTCAGCTAAAACACAACCCACAAAGCCATGAAAGCTGACAGCAAAAGAAAGAAGCAACGCAACAGTTTTGACAGCAACTATTCCAAGCCAAAAACAGAGCAAAGGTCACGAAAACAGGGCATGAATGATCTCTATTAATCCCAATCAGTTCAGATCATTTAGGCTATCAAATACACAGCCAAGCAACACAAATTCAACATATAATTCAGTTCCAAAAGAGCTCAACCATGAAAAGAAAGCATACGTAACATTTCATGAAAATTTCTCTAAGTGCCATAAATGATATCTCATTAATACATCAACCACCATGAAATCAATGATCATAAATGAGATGGGGATGTCAAAATAATCATTCTCAACCATGGAATCAATCAAAACCATCAAGAATTGAATAAGATCATCAAATTTTGCTCTAAACCCATTTATTTCGAATTACAGGCAAAACCTCATGAAACCATGCTCAACTTTTGGGATGAAAGGATGAAAATGATCAGGAATGAACATATATTACAACCCTAAGCTTACCTTGTTGATTGGATGAAGATTGGATGAGATTTGAGCTCCAAAATCTCCAAGGAATGCAAGGTTACGGGACTAACTGTAATTTCAGAGACTTTGGCTGATATTTGTGGATTGTGTGAGGGTTGGTTTAGTTAGGGCATGATATACCAGGTTAGGTGGTTGAGTTAGGGTTCAATACAATCAAGCCATGGTTAATTTGGTTAACGTTTGGATGAGATATGGCCATTTTTGTGCAGCAAGGTCAGTTTGGTCGCCGTTTTGTTTTTCGGTTGGATTTCGGAGGTCCAAATGACTTTGGAAAAATATAAGGCTAAGTTTACTAAACTCGAATTTTCGTTACGAGTTCCGCGGAGTTGACAGAACTCGAATCCGAGTTCCCGAGCTCAAGATATTAAATACAAAACCAAGGGTACGCTAAGTGCTCGTTAGCCCCCGATTTGGTTCCACGAATCAAATTAAATTCGTTCACATATCAAATGAATTCGAAAACATAAATCAAGCATATAGGCATGTTCATAACACATATATTTACGACATACTACAATTTCACGGCATTTCGATATCATTTCATAAAAGAACGATGCACAAATATATAATCATGCACATAGTCATAATAAGTCACATATTAAAACTTATATCTAACATTTAAATTCTAATATTAGATGGAATTCAAAGTCAACGTATGCTATAAAATTAAATTAACATGGTTAAGTATGATTAATTAACATAACACTTAATTAACTTTAAATCACTTGATTAACAAAATAAAATATTAAACTAACGAGAGGCAATATTATAAATAAAATAAAAATAAAATAATAACAATTTATAATAAAATTAAATATTTAAAACACTTATAAACAATTAATCACATAATTAGATAATTTAGTTGCGCAACTTATAAACAAATACGATACATTAGTATAAATGAAAAACCGGGGCGTTACATGTTGTGTCTTGTCTAGGTCGTACGGCTTATGAACAACATGATAACATGTGCATTGCATTAAGACATATGAAACTTATTGAATTATATGTTTTAAATTTCATTTCTAACTCCTTAAATGTCGCATTTTGTGTTTTACTTGCGTTTATTGCTTCAACTATGTGTCATACCCACTTATTAACCGCATGCATTATATTCTTGCCTAGTTGTGTATTGTAGGTTAACACCTTACGACCTTCAATCACTCCTCTAAACTGCAATGGCCCCTAAGTTGAAGTTGGGATCAAGTAGAGATGAAGGTTCTTCAAAACCGCCGAATCATCGCGCTGTTAATCAATCTTCCAAAATGAAGGGCAAGATGGCTCGATTTGAAGGAAGAGATCTAGTGTTCTTGGCGGGCACATCGTTTCCTGTGGAACAAGTCCCGTGTACTCATTGCGGTGGACCTAATCATAGTTATCAGAAGTGCTGGAAAAGGGTGGGTAGATGTACTAGGTGCGGTTCCTCCGAACACAAGATCACTATATGCCCTTGAATCTATTTAAGGGGACCGAATGAGTCCGATAGGTTGGCATAACTCATGGATGAAATTAGGGAAGACTTTTGAGAGACGAAACCCGAAACCAAGTCTATTACATGGGTTGAAGGTACGAAGAAAGCTCTTAGAGTAGAATCCAAGAAGCTAAAAGAGAGAAGTCGAGTAGGAGGATTTGGGTTGGAAAGTAGTTCGGGATGGAGGCCGAAACGGACACGAGAGAACTATCAAGTGGGTCCAAAGGAAAAGAAGAAAGAACAAGTATTTTCATCAACGGAACCATCTCCGTGTGTTCATTGTAGGAGAAGTTCTCATACATACGAGAGTTGCTGGAAGAGATTGGGGCTATGTTATGGATGTGGATCGCTAAAACACAAATTGAAGGATTGTGAACACGAAATCCAAAGAAATTGTAGCACCCCGGAGCGTAAGGCACTACCCCCCTCCCCCCCGGCACTCTAGCCCGATACGTGTAACGAAATGGAAACTCTGCACACGTACCAAGCCACAGCGAAAGGATGACAAACAAAAACACACCTATGCTAGGCGGTCTAGGCCCTAAATCAGAGGGCACAACTAAAACAAATATCACATAAGGAAGCTCCCAGGATTCAAATACAAATATTCATACTCATCAAATATTAAAATGTACAAGTTTCTACGTTTCAATTTAAAGACTTCTTATACAAATTTCTTAAATTCGTTTCATATTTGCATATACAAAATTTCCATAAGTGCAAAAGTACAAAATAAACTAAAATGATGCATGAAACTAAAAGCAAAACCCAAGACTCGACAACCGACCGCCGCCTTGAACAAACTCCTCACTAACATCTGTAACTCAAAATAAAGAAAGAGGGGCAAAAAAAAAAAAAAACAACGAGGAAGAGTTAGTCCTAAAGACTGGTGAGGGGGCTAACACACTCACGCATACATATACATAATTTAGAGCATATTCAAAGTAAGGAAATTCATGAAGCGGGATGTGGTTTTCGCATGCCAAAACATTTAACCAGTGACACTACATATAAAGAAAAAGGTTTAAGGCCGAAGGCCAAAATCAACCAATTTTAGTAATTAGAAGTCGACTCCCGTTGCATGAATTAAATTCATAATCAAAATCACACGACTCGACGAGTACGAGCTTCAGACCACCTAACTCCGTTCAAAATTCTAAACATAAATCAAAATTCAAACAAAAACAGAATCAAAAGACATACATACCTCTTCTCCAGTGATGGAAGGGACGCGCGACCCTAACCATCGATCATACAGTATGGGTCGTGAGTTTCATGACTCTCACGCCCGAGGACTTCTTCCCCAACCAAACCTCCTGGTGGGTTCAGGGGTGATCCTTACGTATGGAGACCATGCTAGGGAATACCCGATGACCCACACCGTCCTGGGTCTCCTTCGTACGAATCTCCGGGGCCCAATCTAATTAATCAAATTGTTCTAATTTCAAAAGTCCTGAATTTTCAGAAATCGTCCTTAATTTTCAAAACACAACTCGCTATTTCAAAATAAAACACACCAACCCTTTTCAAAACAAATAAACTAAAATAACTTATGTATATATAAAAGCGTTTTTCAAACATTTCATAGCAAACGGGCCAATTCCCATAAAATACATATTGAACACGTATTTACATACATATATATACGTAAGTCGCATACGGGCTTCAAAATTCACGTAGGGTTGCAGGTCCTGATAACTAAAAGAAAGAAAACCTCACCTTGTCTACCACACCGGACAAACGAACGCAAAACACTTCTAAAAGACCTCCTCGCCACCCACGGAATGAACCTAAGGACAAAACAAAGGGCAAACGACAACCTTACACTGAAAATGTACCAATTAGACGCCCGAAAAATGCATATGGATGCAAATGATGCATAAAGAATGCAAATGATGTAATCCACTTCACATAATTTCATACTTAGGCTTATCGAGGTAATTAACGAAATATCAAACAAATAATTAACAAATTAATCTCATAATGCATCAATTAAATTCCTAACTTATCATTTAATAGTATATTAAGAGCATTCACAAATTTAAAGTTCCTAAAGAGAGCAAGAGATGTACAAAAATGAAATAAAGTGGCACATTAGAGCATATGAGTTCATAAATTAAAACGAGCATTCAAGTCAAGCCATAAATTTACAATATACAACCTAACACGTAATACAATATATTGATATAACATATAAGCCATAAATGAATAAAAAGAAGGAATTAGAAAGTGCAGAACGAAGCATGAAAGTTAAGCACACAAGATCGTAGTATCTAAAATTATAAAATATAAAAAGAAATAAAAAATTTAAACTAAATACATAACACATTTATAATATATTAATATATATATATATATATATATATATATATATATATACACGTACATGCATTACACATTATATATATGTCTAATATATATATATACACACACACGTACAACACAACACACATACATGCACTAATAAATACTATGTATATATATACATTAGCATTCAACAAATTGATTGCATGAAAATTTCAAACCATCAAATAAATTCATGCATTAAATATACACAATATATTACATATATATATGCACTCATGCATGCACAAATAACATATTAAATATACACATGCACTAACGTATTCACTCACACAAACCATGCCCAAACCAATTACAACAAAAAAAAAAGAATACATACAACTGCGGCAGTCCGAACTCTGCCCAAAATGGGGTAGCGGTCGCGACCCCAAACCAGTTCAAGCGCGTGTAACAACTGTTAGAGTAGTGCCCTACTGTAGAGCAGCAAAAGCACAGCAACAACTGTTAGAGTAGTGCCCTAGAAGAGCCAAAATAGTTTAGGTCTCTTTTTGTAAACTACTCTTATTAGCAGCAATTTGTGACATTAATGAAATAATAAATGAAACGTTTTATAGTCGTTTAATTCTATGTGGCCAATTCATCATATCTCATTCAAGTTTATCAATTGTATACTATAACTGTTTGTGTATGGATGAAACCCCAAGATCACACTGAGCTACGGGACTTGACCTCGCATAGGGATGGAGGTTATGAAACAAGTCTGTAACGCCCCAGTTTTTCAGTTTTAATAATGTGAAGTATTTGTTTATAAATTGCGCAATTTAATAATTTAATTATATGATTAATTGTTTATAAATGGTTATATTTGATTTAAACTATAAACTATTGTTATTTTAATTTATTTCATTTTATTTCACTTTGATATTTAGTGTTTAAATTCTTAATTAAGGTTTCGTGTTACCTTAACTATTTCGGTAATTTCGTTAATTAATTTCAACATGTTATAAGTTGGCTTTAAATTTATTTAATATGGAATTTAAGTTTTAGTAATTAATTTATAACAATATGAATTCGTTCATGCGCTTGAGTGTTTTATTTCTACTTCGTTCTTATATGAAATGATACTGGATTGGCGTGAAAATTTAATATGTCGTAAATATGTATGTTTTGAACATGCCTATATGCTCGGTTTATGTTTTCGGATTTATTTGACGTGTTTATGAATTTATTTTGATTTTTGGAACCAAGTCGGGGGCTAACGAGCAATTAGCGCACCCTTGGTTCCGTGCGTGATATCTTGAGCTCGGGAATTCGGATTCGAATTCCGACACCTCCGTTGCCTTCGTATCGACGATTCGGAGACAATAGAACAAGCCTCATACCTTTTTGAAATCATTAAGACCTCCGAAATCCAACCGTAACGGACAACTCGTGCAAGAAGAGCTCCTTTGGTTGACTAGTCTTCATGGTGGGACCCCATAACACTCCTTAACCTAACCAAACCTTAACCTTGACTCTTGTACCTTGAGTTAACCCTTTCTCTTCCCCTTAAGCTGCAAAAACCGAACCCAAACCCTCACTCTCCAGCTGCAACTGAAACGAGAAAGAGAAGAGAGAGGAGAAGGAAGAAGAAAACCTTGGCCTTTGTGATTTTGGAGCTCAAATCACCATCTTCCTTCACCAAAACTTCAAGGTATGAATATTTATGTTTTCTCTACTCAATTATACTTGATTTCATCTCCTTACAACATGATTTGGGTCAGAATTGGTTAGGGTTTGAATGATGAGATTAGTATGAACTTTTAGGGATTTTTGTCCTAGTGACCTATTTGCTTGTGTGGCTGAATTCCTTTCTTAAACATGATCATATGAACTTGTTTCTTGGCTTATTTCTTTCCTAACTGATAGTATATGATGTTAGGAGGATTTCTTCTCTTGCTCCTTTTATAAAATTTTGAGTTATGGAGCTCCAAACTTGGTGATCAAACTATTTCCCCTGTTTTCGAACTGCTGTGTGAAATTTGGTGTTGTTGCATGATCATATGGCCTCCATTTCGTGTGAAAATGCATGGAGTTGATGTACACTCATTTTTCTATATGTTAGCATTCATGCTTTAAGTATTTGGTGCCATTTGAAGCCTCAAAACCGCAAGACATGGCCTGTTCTTATGCATGATCTTTGACAGAATTGTTGCTGTTGAGTTTGGTAACTTGTTGGTCCTTCTAATGTGCTTTAAATTGTACCATTTTGCACATATATGATGTATATTAGTTGTTTGGTATGTTAGCATGCATTCCCCAAAGTTTCAGATCCAAATTCAAGCCCTAAGTACTTGATCAAGGCATGATAGAATCATTAGGGCTCATATGTCCGATTGTAGCGACCCAGTTTTGTTTCACGGTTTCGATGATCTTAACGTGTGATTTAGCCTTTGAACTCTAAATGAAAAATGTTCATAACATGCCAAATATGTTGTATATTAAGTTCCAGAGCATTTGGAGTTCATTTGGTATGCCTTTGGATTGAGTTTGTTTGGGTTCAGTTTTGCCGGAAAAATTTCAAAGGGTGATTAAGTTCTGTACCGTGACACCCCCGTGTCTCATTTACTCATAAGAGTGAGACACGGGCGTGTCACACCTTCTGGGCAGCTCTGTACTGAGCCACGCCCGTGACTCAGTTTGGCTAGGGTTGGTGACACCCCCGTGTCCCTTCCCCTGTGCAGTCCGTGTTGCTTCCTTTTCGATGTTTGATTCGTTTCACCTCCTTAATGATTTTATCTCCTTTTGCGTTAAACTATGAACTTGTTTTGCTATGTGTTAGGAGTATTTTGGTTCAATTTCGTGGCATTTGGATGAGTTATAGGTATGCTTTTGCTTATTGCCGTTTATGTATGTTTATATGTCGTTTATGAATCGCATCACTTATTTTCTATACCATATGACTTCTTCTTGTTGTCAAACCTTGGATATATGCTATGCTATGTAATATGAAGTATATGGTAACATTATGGAAGAGCTTGAACATGTTCTGTGCCCTTATTTGGATTCTTGAATTATTGGATTGGAAGTATGAATTGAATGATTTATGATTGAACAAGTGAATAAATTGGTTATATGATTTTCATGACTTAATATGATCTTTATGCCTTCATATCATGCTTGAGCATTGCCGTGCGTCATATGTGGTTCATTTAGAGTCTTGAGTCTCACGAACACGTCTTGTGGTCTTTTGTACAGTTTGTCTCCAGGGTGGAGAGCTTTTGATTGTTCCAGCACTTGGTGCTCGATCCTTGTAACTTCACGGTTCAGGTGAGGGTGGTTTTCGTTTTAGCTATGTAACAAACCCTACAACCCTTATGTGAAAAGCTTTGGCCAAAAACCTTATGATTATATATATATGGTTTTCAAACGAAGTTATCGAGTAAATTCTTCTGAATTATACGTATGAGCGTATATAAGCTTAAAAATGGTTTTGTAATGAGGCTATGCTCCAAACCGTGTGTCTTCATGCTAGCTATGGATTAGGATGACACGGAGAGGTACGTATATAGCATATGCCGAGTTACACGGTAAGGTATGATTTCTTATGGTATGTATCATATGTATGTACTGATATGTTTTGGCGAGATTGTATGGATGATATGTTCACGGGCCCAGGGACTTAGTGCAAGTGGCTATCCGGGGAGGCAAGGGCCGACGGTGATCCCTTGTACTAGTCCCAACTTATTTACGGTGATACCGGCCCTCGCTAGGAGGTTTAGCGGGGAATGGGAGCTGAGTGCCCTTGGGGGAGTCATGAAACCCCATTGGCCTATGATTGAGGTGGTCGGGTCTTGCAAGCCCGTCCACCACCCGGAGGAAGAACGTTGGTATTGATAGGATTATGTTTATGAATATGTTATGATATGATTATGCACCGTGCGGGAATGCCGGGATCCGGATCGCCCAAACGAATATGTTTATGAAATGATTTACGGTCTGTGTGTATTATGATATATTGCATGATCGCCTAATCAATGTATATATATTTGATATTTGTCGTACACGGTCGGAGTTTGGTTGGAGATTGTGCACGCTCACTCGCCGAGCCTTATATTTATGTATGATTTATGAATGTAATGAATTTAATATGAATTAGTCGTAAAATCCGAGCATTGAGTAATCATTCTCTCGCCCTTTTGGGAACTAAATTCAAATCAAACCTTGCTCGGGATTTATGACTTGCATGTGCATGTTTATATATATGTATCGCTCCTGCTCACTCAGTCTTCTAGAGACTGACCCCTCTCCCTCCCCAATCTTTTAGTGTGCAGGTTTGATCTTTGGAGTTTCGGGCTAGGCGGAGGTGTTTGAGGTCTTTAAGTGGTCGAGTTAGTTAGGAAAGTCCCTGCACTCATTTATGTATTGGAATTATGTATGATTCATTCTATTATCTCATGAATTTGAATAATTACGAAATTGTTAGTGAATTGCTCTTACGGGGTATTATTATGTTTTAAAAGAGGCCTGAAGATCCCAAATTCCGTTTATGGTTGGTATGATTGAACTTTGGCTTTGCTGCATTATATTTTGTGGATTGGTAACCATTGCAAGGTCTAGCTCCGCCTGGCTTAGGAAGGTTTTTATGTTTGTCTCCCGTTCGCTATGGTTTGATACGGGTGCGGATTTACTGTTTCGTTACTCGTGTTGAGCCATAGTGCGGGGGATGTGGTGCCTCACGTGCGGGGTGCTACAAAGTCTCTATGGCGTGACCTAAACCAACTCCAAGTCGAAGAGTCTAATAAGCACGGGGATGTTGACTTGACTCATTTGAGACTTGCTCATACGACTTGTCTTTTAGAAAGGTTACTTTGTTTCATAATTATTGAATGTAGGGACATTCACATGCGTATGGGGGTGCTTGTTAGGGAACAAGTACACTGAGGATCCCGATGGGGACACCTCAATGGGGTAAGGCTTTTATGCCTTAATGATGAGGTTGGTTCCCTAGTTATGGTAGTGTCTAAATGGTCCTTAGACTTAGGCTCCATTGATGCTCTGTGCATGACAAGGGTAATATTTTATATGCGCCTAGAGATTCATGGGTTCCATAAATCTCGTTACGGTTGTATGTTGGCATTGTTCGAATCATGTATGGGGGCATATGAGAGGCCAACATAGAATCTATCACTCGTCTAGAAGAACGAGTGAATCACCCATGAATTCTATTGTAGCACATTCCACTTAAATCCTTGCGCAAGGTAGTGAGATCTAAATTAGGAAATGGGTTTCCTAGAGTGTTAGATCAAATGGAATTGCTATTAGAATTAATTCATAGCATTAGGACTAATAGGGTTCTATTATTCCCATGCCCTAGGTCCTAATCAGGGATTGGACGATAGAAGGATCTTATCTCACGGTATCCATGAGACTAAAAGGTTCACAGCGTAAACTTCACCTATTGGATGGGTGGTCATGAGCTTGTCACTAGACATCGATCATGTAACGCCCCGTGTTTTCACACGTGCAGGTAAGTGTTACGTGCGCATTTTATTTAATTACGTGCTTTTATATCTTGTTTTATTAATTGAAGTCGTTCTAATTTGATTTAATTGTTTAAATTTTATTTGGATTCCAATTTGAGTTATAAATATATGAATGAATTTGTGAGAATGTGAATTCCATGAATTTGGTGTTGATTGAATGGAATTACGTGCTTCGTGCAATCCGTGGACTTGATTGTAACTTATTTGAATGTTTTGGACTCAATTAGAAATTGAGTTTGGGCTTAATTGCCACTTTTTGAAGGTTTAGGGACCTATTTGTTTATAGGCAACCCCGAACGGTTTTCGCGATATCTTGAGCTCCGAACCTCGAAATCGAGATCCGTAACCGACGTTGAGCTTATCTCGACGATACCTATCCATTAAACTTGACCTTATACTTTTTCGATACCGTTTGAACCTTCCACATCGGACTTTTCCATAACCTCGACCTTATAACTTGTTTGAACCGTTTACTAAACAAACCGGACTTGAACCGACCCGAATCCTACCCATTTTTACCACTAAAAAATCAGCATTTCCTCCTCCCTTGCACCCATTTTGATCGATCAAATCATCATCTCAAGAGATCAAGAGAAGCTCCAAGAAAACCCTTGTTTGATCATCCAAACCCTAAGCTCAAGATTAACCTTCATCCAATCTTCTTCCAAGGTAAGATATGGAATGTTTTTCTCTCATTCTCCTCTCCATTTTCTTCCGATTATATCTTGGTATGGGTTGGAGATTCATGTGCTATGAGAAAAGGCTTGAATATGATCAAACAATTTGAATTCTTGATTCCATGAGTTTCAATGGTTTAATTTGGGATTTGAGTTATGGAAATTGTTGCATGATACTTCCTTATCATTTATATATCCTTAGTTTTCATATTGATGGATCATAGCATGAATTTCCATTGTTGGAGCTTGAAGCTTCCATGGATGATTAGCTTGGGTTGAGTGATCTTTGGCCAACTTTGGGTGTGAATTCTTGTTTATATGATTGGATTGCATGTTATATGTGAATTATATGAATTAAATTCTTGTCTAAGTGCAATATATGAGCTTCCTTGTGGCTGCCCTGTTTTTGAAGCTTTTCCCTCGCCAAAACAGAGCTTCTGCTCTGTTTTTCCTCGCAAGACGATGAGCTGACACGGCCGTGTCAGCTTTGAACTGAAAATGGACACGGCCATGTTGGGCTCTCGACTTTGAAATTTTTCTGAATTTAATCTCGGACACGGCCGTGTCCAAATGTTTTGAAAACTCAACACGACCGTGTCAAGCCCTCGAGTTTGAATTTTTCTGATTTTTAACCTCGGACACGGCCGTGTCCGTTTCCTTTGAAAACTCAACACGGCCGTGTCATTTGAAATGGCAGCTTTGGGGGAACTCTTTTATTGCTTATTTTGAGTTTATGGCTCGTATTGGTGGAGTATATGTAACGTGATTTTGTTAAAGCTATGTTTTATGGTTGATATATGATATTGATGATCTTATGAATGCAAGTATGAAAGTATGAACGATATGAACGAGAAGGAATACGGGTTTTACCGTCTATTGAACGAAACTTGTTGAATTATGTGTTTAATTGGATTCTATGACATTCATGACCATAATTGAACATATTACGCATATTAAGTATTCCATAGCATGTTATTGCATAGCCGAGCGTCTAATGTGGTCATGATTGAGTCTCACACTACCTTTGTCACACAGGTCTTGGTCCAGTGGGTGACGAGGTCGAGCAGTGAGAGTTGGTCGGGTTCTTTTGTCTACCAGGTGGGTTTTTCTTCTATTAGATAACAATATGACCCGAACACCTAATGTGCAAGATTTTGGCCAAAACCCTATATAGGTATTTATACCAAGTTTTTAATGAGCAAGGTTTTAAACGAAAGCCTTTTTATTATGACTATCCTACCAAAATGTTTTGGCGAGTAATGAATGAGTGATCACAATGAATGGGGGCCCGGGACTTAGTGCAGTGGTGAACCGGGGAAGCTTGGGCTGACGGGAATCCATTTATACTAGTTCCAACAATTTTGGCAACCTAGATTTCACTAGGAGATTAGTGAATGAAAGGGGACCCGCGCTTTTAGGGATTCATGTACCCCTCTAGCATTAATGAATGAGGGTTCGGGCCTTGCAAACCCGTTCCCTACCCGGAGGAAAAAGGAGTATATGTATGATCTAATGATTGATCTATGAATGTGCACGAAAGAATGAATGCATGAACAAATGAATGATTAATGAATTACACGAGGTGGTGGTTGGAGACAATGCACGCCCTCTCGCCGGGCTACTAATGACTTAATGAATGAAATGAACGGTTATAATCCTATTCGTTGTATCTTATTTACCCACTTTGGGAAAAATGATTCTAAACCTCGGATAAGGATTATAACTTGCATGTACGTGTTTAAATTACGCAATATTATGATATTATGCCTCTCTTTTTATACCCACCAGTCTGTCTAAGACTGAACCCGGAGTTGTTTCAGTTTTTTTTGCAGTAAGGGGATGCTAGGCGGGATGCGAGGCGGGAGGAGAGTCTTGCATAGTGTCTAACCTTTCCTTTACACGCATATGATTACATTTTGATTACTTTTGGATTTTGTATGTGTGGAGCGTACATAGAATGGTACCTATATGTATCTTACGTTATAGATTGGTACATAGAGCGTATTGCTCAATATATGAATTACCTGCTGGTACCTAGAGCTTCTAGCTCAATATATAATATATGAATGATTGCTTCCGCTATTCTTCTGTTGCTCTGATTATTGTTATGGTTGTTGTTGTTTGGGTTAAGTTATAGGTTAGTCCCGCCTGGCTTAGCGAGTGTGTATGTCTCCGTTCGCTATGGAAATCCATTTCGTATACGGGTCGGGTCATGGTGCGGGGGATGTGACGTCTCGCGCTCGGGCGTTACATCCTTTGAGTGGTATCAGAGCCCAGGGTTGCAAAACCAGGGTTCTAGTGTCGTGTTGAGTTAGTAGGTCGTTCGGCTGTAGGAATTATTTGTTAATTTGGAGCATTTGCATTTTTATGTGACAATGTGGTTGGATTCTTGACTTGAACGATTGATTGAATTTATTGCATTGTCACGCATGAACTAAAATTAGCACGCATGTTAGTGTTTGAATTGATAGGATGCCTCCGAGAAGACATCGGGAAAGGTCTCTGGGTCATCATCATCATAGAGATCGTTCTCCTAATCCTCCACAACAGCCCATGAATATGGAGCACTTTATGGAAACGGTATATAACTACGTGGAACATAGAAGGGCTCAGGATCCTCCAGTACAACCGCAGGCTGAACAACAAGCACCTCCTCATAATAACCCTAGAGATCATCATGGGTTGTTTTTGAGTTATAATCCTCCGAAATTTTCAGGTTCTATGGATGACGCGATATCAGAAGGATGGCTCACAAGGATTGAGAGGATTTTTAATTTTCGACAATTTACCTCTCAGGAGAAAGCTCAATTTGCCATTTTTCAATTAGACGGAGAGCCCTATGATTGGTGGGAACGCACCCGAGAGAAGCTCGAAGTGGAAGGAGAAGAAGTGATTTGGGAAGTGTTTGTAAGGGAGTTTAGAGAAGCTTTTGTGCCGGAAGTTTTTCGAGAAAGGAAGGAACAAGAATTTATGGATCTGAAGCAAGGGACTCGAACGGTGGCTCAATATCTTTCTCTTTTCAATAGGCTTGGCAAGTATGCACCTCACATTACAAGAGATGAAAAGAGAAAGGCAAAGAAGTTTATAGCTGGATTGAGACAGGATCTGAGGCATGGGCACGCAGGTCATAACTTCGAATCTTTTGCTGACACTGTACAAAGGGCTCTGGTATTGGAAGAGGAGTACAAGAAAAAGGACCCTTTACCTCGTATGCAAACGGGACAAGGATCGGGGTTTGGAAAAGGGAAGAGGCCTATGGTATCTCCTCCTCAGCCATTTCAAGGGCAAAACAAGAGGTTCTGACCTACAGGAGCTGCACCGCCGAAGCCATAAGCACCTCCAGCTATTTCTGATCCTCGGCATGATAGGTCACCATGTCTATTTTGTGGAGGTCCGACTCACGCCTACAACACCTGCAGAAGGAGGTTGGGACAGTGTTTGATTTGTGGAAAGGCAACGCACATGGCCAATACTTGTCCAGACAAGACTCCAGGCTACCAACAGGGAGCTCAGAGGCCGATGATTCCAGCTCGTGCTTATGCTCTTGCGGGTGAAGAGCAAAATGTGGAAGCCAATCCCAATGCTATGGTGGAAGGTACGATATGCATCCATAACACGAACATACATGCATTATTTGACCCTGGCGCTACTCATTCTTTTATCTCTTGCAAATTAATTGATACTTTGTGTTTGCCTGTTACGTTCCTAAATGCTTGTTATGTGGTGAGTTCGCTGTTGGGTGGAAGTCTTGAGACGGATCGGGTGGTCAGAGGTTGTGTGTTTGGGTTTGATGGCAGAGAATATCGAGCAGATTTGGTGGTAATGCCGATGAACAGATTTGGGGTGATTCTGGGAATGGATTGGTTGTTTCGGTACCACGCCACGGTTGATTGTTTCACCTAAGTTGGGAGAAGAAGTGGTAGTGGGGAAAGAATCAGACATTACACCTCTTTTGTCGTTTACTGAGGCTCACAAGTTGATAAGGAATGGGGCAACGGGATTTATTGCCTGCATCTTGAATAAGCCGAAAGATCAGGCAAAGTTGGAAGAGACAGAACTGGTGAAGGATTATCTAGAGGTGTTTCCCGAAGTTTTAGGTTCTTTGCCTCCGGATCGAGAGATCGAATTTGTAATAGAGTTATATCAGGGATTTGAACCTTATTCTAAGACTCCTTACCGGATGGCACCGGCAGAGTTACAGGAGTTAAAAGTTCAGCTGGAAGATCTTCTCAAGAATGGATACATTCGACCGAGTTCATCACCGTGGGGCGCACCGGTTCTCTTTGTTAAGAAGAAAGATGGAACTTTAAGGATGTGCATTGACTACCGGGAGTTGAATCGGATGACGGTAAAGAATAAAAATCCATTACCTAATATAGAGGATTTGTTTGATATGCTATGTAACGCCCCGACTTTTCGAACGTAAAGGTATGACGTATGTGTTTACCTAATTACGCGAATTAATTGTTTTTACGTGTTTTATATTTAATTTTATTATAAATTGTTATTATTTTATTTTATTATATTTTATTTTAATTTATTATTAATTCTAATATATATATATCGTATTATATATATATATATATATATATATATATATATATATATTTCTTTAAGTATATATGTATACGTTTATTTATATTAGTATTAATGTAATGATTATGCTGATTATATGTTATGTTAATTAATCATGTTTTAGTTAATTAATTACGTGTTTAATATAATCTAATTAATATTAGATTTAATTTATTTATTTAAATGTTTTTGCATGGAAAATTATATTTTTGCATGGATTGATCATATCATTAATTTTGAGCTTCGTTCTTGTATGAAATGATTTCGGATTGCCACGAATTTGTAGTATGTCATATATATATGTGTTATGGACATGATTTTATGCTCGGTTTACATTTTTGAATTCATTTGATTTGTTAACGGATTTAATTTGTTACGAGGAACCAAATCGGGGGCTAACGAGCACTTAGCGTACCCTTGGTTCCGAATTTAATATCTTGAGCTCGGGAACTCGGATTCGAGTTCCGTCAACTCCGCTGAACTCGTAACGAAAATTTGATTTTAGTAAACTTAGCCTTATATTTTTCCTAAGTCGTTTGAACCTTCGAAATCCAACCGAAAAACGAATCGGCGACCAACTTGACCTTGTTGTACAAAATGAGCCATATCTTGTCCAAACCATAACCAAATTAACCATGATTTGATTCCTTTAAACCCTAACTTAACCACCTATCATGATATTTCAAGCCCTAACCGAGATAACCCTCACACAATCCCCAAAAATTCAGCCAAAGCTACTGCTTCTCATTCCAGTCCCGTAACCCTTCAACCTTGGAGATTTTGGAGCTCAAATCTCATCCAAACTTCATCCAATCATCAAGGTAAGTTAAGGGTTCTATTATATGTTTAATTCTGATCATTTCCATCTTTTCATTCATGATTTTGAGCATGGTTTCTTCATCCTGGACTGTTTTTCCGAAAATAGAGGATTTTGGGCAAATTCTTGATCTTCTTCGAATCTCAAGGGTTTTGATTGATTCCAAGCTTGAGATTGATTGTTTTGACATCCTCATTTCATTTATGGTCTTTGATTTCGTGGTTGTTGAGATATTTATGATATATCATTTATGAATTTTTGAGAAAAATCCACATGAAGGTCACGTATGGTTGTTGACTTGTTTGAGCTTGTTTGGGACTGAATTACTTGTTGAATTTATGATGTTTTGCTGCGTATTTGATGGCCTTTTGGACCTGATCTGAGTCGAATGAACCGAGACCAAGCATGCTCTGTTTTCCTCCAGTTTTTGCTCTGTTTTGGCTTGATGTTTGCTGTCAAAAACTGTTGATTTCCTTCATGCTTTTGCTGTCAGAATTCTTGGTCTTTTAGCATGTATTTTAGTTGTGTTCTTGCTGCCTTTCATGCTTAGTTTAGCTGCTTTGGTTGCCTTCTTTCTTGTTGGGTAAGGGCTGCTCTGTTTCTGCATCTGTTGCTGTCCGAGAACAGAGGCTACTGCTGCTGCACATCACAGGCGTGCCATTTTTGGCAGTTCCTGCGAGGAACGGGGGTGCAAACCGGCCTGGGAATTTCTGTACCGAGACATGGGGGTGTCTCGGTCTAGGTTTGGAGGGTGACACCGGGGTGTCACCCCGTTTTTCTTAAACTTTGCCTGCGTTGTCTTCTTGCCTGTGATGTGTGTGTATGCTGCGGTTTTGCTGTGTCTTTCCTGGGATTGCTGCTGTATAATTGTACTGCATGGTTGTGTTTTGTGTTGTGTGTGGTTTTTCATGCTTATATATATATATATATATATCTATAGTTTATATAATATGCATGTAATACATATATATGCATGCTTGGCTGTAGCTTTGTGTGTGTATGTGTTTTGCATGCATTTTTATAATATATTGCATGCATGTAAAATTATAGTATATATAGTATATACATATGATTCATGCAGGCATGAGTATGTTGGTGTGTACGTGTATATATATGTATATATTATATATATGTTGTATATTATTATATATATGATTATATATATATATTATATTATATGTATTTATTATATATTTCAAATATTAGTTGATTTAATTCAATTTTTGAAATTTATTGATTTCCATTTCGCGTATTTAAGTACCGACTATTGATTGAACGTTTTATTTATTTTATTCCTAAATGTGAATTTGAATATTATGTGTTATGCTTATTAAATGAATTCTTGAATTAATTGATATGCATTATGAATGTTTTGAATGTTATGAATTTATGAAATTTATATGAACATATGAATTTATGAAATTATGAAACTGAATGATATATATATGAACGAATGAGTTGATTATATGTTTTAAATTTCTTAATCGTGTACATGAACATTTTTATGCATTCATGTCATATTCACCTCATTGCCGAGCGTCATATGTGGTCATTGAGTCTCATACCTTTTCTTTTGCACAGATTCGGGTTTGGTCGGAGACGAGGACGAGCATTGAGACGCTTGTGCCTTTATTTTGCCTTGGTAAAGGTGGGTTTTCTTCTACTAGTTAAACAACCCTATAAATCCCTTATGTACAAAGTTTTAAGCCAAAATAATATATTTATATAAATCGAGTCAATTTGGGTAAATGATTTCAAACGTATGACCCCTTTTTAATTATGAAACCCTACCTTATGTTTTGGCGAGATTGCATATATGTTATGTTCATGGGCCCCGGGACTTAGTATATGTGGCTAACCGAGGAAGCAAGGGCTGACGGGGATCCCATATACTAGTTCCAACCAAACTACGGTGATACCGGCCCTCGCTAGGAGATTTAGCGAGGAATGGGAGCTGAGTGCCCTTGGGGGATTCATGTACCCCCATTGGCCTATGTATGAACCGGTGGCAGGGTCTAGCTAACCCTTCCACCATCCGGAGGAAGAAGGTGTATATGTATGATTATGATCATTTATGTATGTGCACGAAAGATATGTATGACAACCAATAATTATGATATGATTACACGAGGAGAAGGTTGGAGATTGTGCACGCTCACTCGCCGAGCTTAAACCCTTATGAACAATTATGAATGAATATGAACGTCGTAATCCCGTTGATGTTTTCTATTATTTTAACAACTTGGTAAATTCTTATCAAACTTCACACGGGATTAGGGCTTGCATGTATGTGTTTAAATTATGCGATATTATATATCTTATGCCCCGTTTTTATACCCACCAGTCTCTTTTAGACTGAACCCGGTTGTTTTCAGTTGTTTTGTGCAGGTGTAGGAGTGCTACGCGGGAATACAAGTCGTCTAGGTCTTGCATTTATGTTTAGCACTTCTTTTCAGTCTCATATTCATACTCTTGTTGCTACTTTTGTATTTGATCATGGTATAGATTGGAGCGTTATGATTTTGCAGGCCGTGAGTGCCGTTGTATATTTGAATGCTCTTGTATATCCATTTTTGGAGCTTGGTGGCTCACTGTACATATGCTATGTTATTCTTGCTTCCGCGTATTATTTTAACTCTGATTTTATGATTCTTGAGTTGATTGGTTTAAGGGTTAGTCCCGCCTAGCATAGCGTGTGTGTTGTGTCCCCGTTCGCCATGGATTTGGCACGTGTATGGACTTCCATTTCATATACGGGTCGGGTCTCGGTGCGGGGGATGTGGTACCTTACGCTCGGGTGCTACATCCTTGAGTGGTATCAGAGCTTAGGGTTGCAAAACCCGGGCTCTAGTGTCGTGTTGAGTCAGTTAGGTCGTTCGGCTTTAGGAACAACTTGTCAATGTGTTGCATATGCATTGTTTACGTGCTTGTGTGCTCTAAATCTTGAATTTTGATCGAATTAATTGCACTTGCATGCATGGACTAAAAATAGCATGCATTTCAGTGTTTCTTGACCAGGATGCCTCCACGTAGACATCGTGAGAGATCTCCCGGACATCGTCGTCATCATGACCGAACCCCTACGCCTCCACCCCAACCACAAGCACCACCAATGGACATGGGGAATTTTATGGAAGCGGTTTTCAATTATGTAGAGCATCGGAGGGCTCAAGCTCCCCCACCACAACAAGCAGAACAACAAGCTCCTCCACTAAACCATAACAATAGAGATCCTCATGGGGTGTTTCTGAGCTACAACCCCCCTCGATTTTCTAGTTCTATCGATGATGCGGTCTCGGAGGGTTGGTTGATTCGAGTAGAGAGGATATCTAGAGTCCGACAGTTTACTACGCAAGGGGAGGAAATCAAAAAGAAGGATCCGATTTTTAGAGCTCCAATGGGAAGAGGTTCCGGATCAAATTCGGGAAAGAGGCCGATGATGCAAGCTAGTCCCCCTTCTAAGGGTCCGTTTAAGAAGCCAAGAATGGGAGGACCAACTCCACCGGCTTTCAAAGCATTGCCTACACCTACGAAAGATCGACAAGGTCCGAGCGTGGCGAGATTGGCTCAAGCTCCCTGTACACATTGTGGAGGACCAACTCATAATTACTATAACTGTCGGAGGAGGTTGAAATTGTGCCTCATATGTGGAAAAGGCGACCATATGGCGGATACTTGTCCCTACAAAGACCCCGGATATCAAAGACGAGTTCAAAGGCCAATGATCCCGGCTCGTGCTTACGCCATCGAAGGTGAAGAGCAAGATGCAGAGATTGACCCCACAGCAGTGGTAGAAGGTACCCTATGCATACATAACATGAGCATTCATGCACTCTTTGATTCGGGTGCCACGCATTCCTTTATTTCTTATGATTTAGTTGCCACTCTGTGCTTGCCTGTTATTTGTCTTTCTTCTTGCTTTTTGGTGAGTTCGCCACTTGGAGGGAGTCTTCAGACAGATCAGTTGATTCGGGAGTGTTCAGTTTTGATTGAAGGGAAAGAATATCCGGCTGAATTGAAAGAGTTAAAGATTCAATTAGAGGAATTGCTCAAAGTTGAATATACGGCCAAGTTCGTCACATTGGGGTGCTCCGGTTCTCTTTGTTAAGAAAGAATGGAACCTTAAGAATGTGTATAGATTACCGGGAGCTTAATCGGATGACTGTAAAGAGTAAGTATCCTTTGCCCCATATTGAGGATTTATTCGACATGTTCCAAGGTTCTGGGATATACTCAAAATTGGACTTGAGACAAGGATATTATCAATTGAAGATCCGGGAAGAGAACTCCGGAAGATCATGTAAGGCATCTCAGAATTATGTTGGATACCTTAAGAGAGCATCGGTTGTATGCTAAGTTTAGCAAATGCGAGTTCTAGATTGATCGGGTAGCATTTCTGGGTCATATTATTTCAAGGAAAGGTTTGGAAGTAGACCCTTCTAAGATTGAGAAGGTTGTTCAATGGCAAAGCCCGAAAAAAATGCTTCAGAAGTAAGGAGTTTCTTGGGTTTGGCAGGCTACTATCGGAGATTAGTTCAGGATTTCTCAAAGATTGCAGCTCCTTTAACCCGATTGACTAAGAAAGCGGTTAAGTTTGAGTGGGATGAGGCATGTGAGGCTAGCTTTCAACTTGTAAAGGAAAAGTTGACCACCGCTCCTGTATTAGCACTTCCCGAAGGTACAGAAGGATATACAGTTTATACGGACGCCTCAAAGGAAGGTTTGGGATGTGTGTTGATGCAGAATGGAAGAGTAATCGCCTATGCCTCAAGGAAATTGAAAGAGCATGAACAGAACTACCCCACTCATGATTTGGAATTAGCGGCAGTGATCTTTGCTTTGGGTAAGTGAAGACACTATCTTTATGGAATTTCGTTCGAGGTCTTCTCCGATCACAAGAGTCTCCAATACTTATTCTCACATAAGGAATTGAATAAGAGACAACGGCGTTGGATGGAACTTTTGGCGGATTATGAGTGTACAATCCGATACCATCCCGGCAAAGCCAATTTGGTCGCGGATGCACTTAGTAGGAAAACTAGTGTGTCCGATGTGAAAGTGGAAATTGGAGATGAGAATGAGTTGTTCAGACTAAGGGCTAGTGTTCGGAATATTACGGTTCGACCAGGTCTTAAACAGAGGTTATTGGATGCTCAGAGGATTGATCCCGAGGTTCAGAAATTAGCTGAGAAAGCTTGAGCTGATTCAGAGTGTCCGTTTGGGTTTGATGATAAGGGACTTTTAAGATTCAAGAATAGAGTTGTTGTCCCGAAAGAGTTAAAAAGGATTATTCTTGAGGAAGCCCATCGGTCAGGGTATTCGATACATCCCGGAATGAAAATGGGAACAAATAGCTATGGATTTTGTTTCGGGATTACCAAAAGTGAGAGGAGGTTTTGATGGAATTTGGGTTATCATGGACAGGTTGACGAAATCGACTCATTTTCTTGCTATCAGGATGTCTGATAAAGTGAGTAAGTTGGCCAAGAGATACAATGATGAGATTGTTAGGCTTCATGGTGTACCTATTAGTATTGTCTCGGATCGGGATCCCAGATTTACTTCAAGGTTATGGCAAGAATTACAGAAGTGTTTGGGAACAAGGCTTCAATTCAGCACAGCTTTCCATCCTCAGACCGACGGACAATCAGAAAGGTTAATTAAGTATCTGGAGGATTTGTTGAGAGCATGTGCATTGGACTTTCAGAGTTCGTGGAATGAACAGTTGTCGTTAATCGAGTTTGCTTACAACAATAGCTATCAAGCCTCGATTGAAATGACCCCTTATGAAGCTCTTTATGGACGTAAGTGTCGATCACCGTTGTTCTTTGACTTGGAGGAATGGAATTGGACCAAGCAAGAAGGGATTAAAAGAGGGGAAAAGAAGGAAAAACCCTCTAAGACTGTACAAGAGGCTATTGATAAGGTCCAGATAATTGGACAACGGATGAAGGCCGCTCAGGATCGACAAAAGAGTTATGCAGATGTTCGGAGGAAGAATTTGGAGTTTGAGATTGGAGATAAGGTTTTCTTAAAGGCTTCCCCACGAAAAGGGTTCTCAAGGATTGGACGGGGAGGAAAATTAAACCCTCGGTATATGGGACCATATGAGATTTTGGAGAAGATTGGGGATACGGCCTATCGATTGGACTTGCCTCCGAGATTGACTGGAATTCATAACGTGTTTCATGTTTCACAGCTCCGAAAGTATTTTCGAGACGAGTCCAAGGTTCTACCGGTTGAAGAAGTGGAATTAGGACCGGATCTCACCTTTGTTCAGAAGCCGATTAAGATATTGGATCGAAAATTTCAGGAACTTCAAAATCGGCGTATTCCACTAGTCAAGGTTCTTTGGAGAAGTGATAAAACCGAAGAGGCTACGTGAGAGACGGAGGATAAGATGAAAAGATTTCACCCCGAGTTGTTTCCGAGCGAGCAATGAATCCGAGGACGGATTCTTTTAAGGGGGAGAGATTGTAACGCCCTGACTTTTCGAACGTAAAGGTATGACGTATGTGTTTACCTAATTGCGCGAATTAATTGTTTTTACGTGTTTTATATTTAATTTTATTATAAATTGTTATTATTTTATTTTATTATATTTTATTTTAATTTATTATTAATTCTAATATATATATATCGTATTATATATATATATATATTTATTTCTTTAAGTATATATGTATACGTTTATTTATATTAGTATTAATGTAATGATTATGCTGATTATATGTTATGTTAATTAATCATGTTTTAGTTAATTAATTATGTGTTTAATATAATTTAATTAATATTAGATTTAATTTATTTATTTAAATGTTTTTGCATGGGAAATTATATTTTTGCATGGATTGATCATATCACTAATTTTGAGCTTCGTTCTTGTATGAAATGATTTCGAATTGCCACGAATTTGTAGTATGTCGTATATATATGTGTTATGGACATGATTTTATGCTCGGTTTACATTTTCGAATTCATTGGATTTGTTAACGGATTTAATTTGTTACGAGGAACCAAATCGGGGGCTAACGAGCACTTAGCGTACCCTTGGTTCCGAATTTAATATCTTGAGCTTCGGAACTCGGATTCGAGTTCCGTCAACTCCGCTGAACTCATAACGAAAATTTGAGTTTAGTAAACTTAGCCTTATATTTTTCCTAAGTCGTTTGAACCTCCGAAATCCAACCGAAAAACGAATCGGCGACCAACTTGACCTTGTTGTACAAAATGAGCCATATCTTGTCCAAACCATAACCAAATTAACCATGGTTTGATTCCTTTAAACCCTAACTTAACCACCTATCATGATATTTCAAGCCCTAACCGAGATAACCCTCACACAATCCCCAAAAATTCAGCCAAAGCTACTGCTTCTCATTCCAGTCCCGTAACCCTTCAACCTTGGAGATTTTGGAGCTCAAATCTCATCCAAACTTCATCCAATCATCAAGGTAAGTTAAGGGTTCTATTATATGTTTAATTCTGATCATTTCCATCTTTTCATTCATGATTTTGAGCATGGTTTCTTCATCCTGGACTGTTTTTCCGAAAATAGAGGATTTTGGGCAAATTCTTGATCTTCTTCGATTCTCAAGGGTTTTGATTGATTCCAAGCTTGAGATTGATTGTTTTGACATCCTCATTTCATTTATGGTCTTTGATTTCGTGGTTGTTGAGATATTTATGATACATCATTTATGAATTTTTGAGAAAAATCCACATGAAGGTCACGTATGGTTGTTGACTTGTTTGAGCTTGTTTGGGACTGAATTACTTGTTGAATTTATGATGTTTTGCTGCGCATTTGATGGCCTTTTTGACCTGATCTGAGTCGAATGAACCGAGAGCAAGCATGCTCTGTTTTCCTCCAGTTTTTGCTCTGTTTTGGCTTGATGTTTGCTGTCAAAAACTGTTGATTTCCTTCATGCTTTTGCTGTCAGAATTCTTGGTCTTTTAGCATGTATTTTAGTTGTGTTCTTGCTGCCTTTCATGCTTAGTTTAGCTGCTTTGATTGCCTTCTTTCTTGTTGGGTAAGGGCTGCTCTGTTTCTGCGTCTGTTGCTGTCCGAGAACAGAGGCTGCTGCTGCTGCACGTCACGGGCGTGCCATTTTTTGCAGTTCCTGCGAGGAACGGGGGTGCAAACCGGCCTGGGAATTTCTGTACCGAGACACGGGGGTGTCTCGGTCTAGGTTTGGAGGGTGACACGGGGGTGTCACCCCGTTTTTCTTAAACTTTGCCTGGGTTGTCTTCTTGCCTGTGATGTGTGTGTATGCTGCGGTTTTGCTGTGTCTTTCCTGGGATTGCTGCTGTATAATTGTACTGCATGGTTGTGTTTTGTGCTGTGTGTGGTTTTTCATGCTTATATATATATATATAGTTTATATAATATGTATGTAATATATATATATGCATGCATGGCTGTAGCTTTGTGTGTGTACGTGTTTTGCATGCATTTTTATAATATATTGCATGCATGTATAATTATAGTATATATAGTATATACATATGATTCATGCAGGCATGAGTATGTTGGTGTGTACGAGTATATATATGTATATATTATATATATATTGTATATTATTATATATATGATTATATATATATATTATATTATATATATTTATTATATATTTCAAATATTAGTTGATTTAATTCAATTTTTGAAATTTATTGATTTCCATTTCGCGTATTTAAGTACCGACTATGGATTGAACGTTTTATTTATTTTATTCCTAAATGTGAATTTGAATATTATGTGTTATGCTTATTAAATGAATTCTTGAATTAATTGATATGCATTATGAATGTTTTGAATGTTATGAATTTATGAAATTTATATGAACATATGAATTTATGAAATTATGAAACTGAAAGATATATATATGAACGAATGAGTTGATTATATGTTTTAAATTTCTTAATCGTGCACATGAACATTTTTATGCATTCATGTCATATTCACCTCATTGCCGAGCGTCATATGTGGTCATTGAGTCTCATACCTTTTCTTCTGCACAGATTCGGGTTTGGTCGGAGACGAGGACGAGCATTGAGACGCTTGTGCCTTTATTTTGCCTTGGTAAAGGTGGGTTTTCTTCTACTAGTTAAACAACCCTATGAATCCCTTATGTGCAAAGTTTTAAGCCAAAATAATATATTTATATAAATCGAGTCATTTTGGGTAAATGATTTCAAACGTATGACCCCTTTTTAATTATGTAACCCTACCTTATGTTTTGGCGAGATTGCATATATGTTATGTTCACGGGCCCCGGGACTTAGTATATGTGGCTAACCGAGGAAGCAAGGGCTGACGGGGATCCCATATACTAGTTCCAACCAAACTACAGTGATACCGGCCCTCGCTAGGAGATTTAGCGAGGAATGGGAGCTGAGTGCCCTTGGGGGATTCATGTACCCCCATTGGCCTATGTATGAACCGGTGGCAGGGTCTAGCTAACCCTTCCACCATCCGGATGAAGAAGGTGTATACGTATGATTATGATCATTTATGTATGTGCACGAAAGATATGTATGACAACCAATAATTATGATATGATTACACGAGGAGAAGGTTGGAGATTGTGCACGCTCACTCGCCGAGCTTAAACCCTTATGAACAATTATGAATGAATATGAACGTCGTAATCCCGTTGATGTTTTCTGTTGTTTTAACAACTTGGTAAATTCTTATCAAACTTCACACGGGATTAGGGCTTGCATGTATGTGTTTAAATTATGCGATATTATATATCTTATGCCCCGTTTTTATACCCACCAGTCTCTTTTAGACTGAACCCGGTTATTTTCAGTTGTTTTGTGCAGGTGTAGGAGTGCTAGGCAGGAATACAAGTCGTCTAGGTCTTGCATTTATGTGTAGCACTTCTTTTCAGTCTCATATTCATACTCTTGTTGCTACTTTTGTATTTGATCATGGTATATTTGAATGCTCTTATATATCCATTTTTGGAGCTTGGTGGCTCACTGTACATATGCTATGTTATTCTTGCTTCCGCGTATTATTTTAACTCTGATTTTATGATTCTTGAGTTGATTGGTTTAAGGGTTAGTCCCGCCTAGCATAGCGTGTGTGTTGTGTCCCCGTTCGCCGTGGATTTGGCACGTGTATGGACTTCCATTTCATATACGGGTCGGGTCTCGGTGCGGGGGATGTGGTACCTTACGCTCGCGTGCTACATGCTACAAGGGCCAAGAGTGTATTCCAAGCTTGATTTAAGGCAAGGATATTATCAGTTAAAGATTAAAGAGGAAGATATTCCTAAGACAGGATTTAATACCCGGTATGGACATTATGAATTCGTGGTGATGCCATTTGGACTAACTAACGAGCCGGCAGCTTTTATGGACATGATGCATCGGATTTTCCGGCCCTATTTGGATAAGTTCGTGGTGATCTTCATCGATGATATTTTGGTGTACTCAAGGTCAGCAGAGGATCATGCTCGGCATTTGAGATTGGTTTTGGAGACTTTAAGAGATAACCAGCTCTACGCAAAGTTCAGTAAATGCGAGTTTTGGATTGACAGGGTGAGTTTCTTGGGATATATTATTTCGAGCAAAGGATTAGAAGTGGATCCTTCGAAAGTAGAGGCAGTTTCACAGTGGCAGAGTCCTAAGAATGTTTCTGAGATCCGAAGTTTCTTGGGTTTAGCCGGTTATTACCGAAGATTTGTTAAGGATTTCTCTAAGATTGCGGCTCCGTTAACCTGATTAACCAAGAAGGAAGTTCAGTTTAAATGGGATGAGAAGTGTGAAGCTAGTTTTCAGCTCTTGAAGGATAAGTTAACTTCTGCACCGATACTTGCACTTCCGGATGGTATTGAAGGGTTTATGGTGTATACGGATGCTTCCCATGAAGGCTTAGGTTATGTTTTGATGCAGATCGGGAGAGTAATTGCTTATGCCTCTAGGAAATTGAAAGAGCATGAGAAGAATTACCCCACTCACGACCTTGAACTTGCAGCGGTGATTTTTGCCTTAGGAAAGTGGAGACACTATTTGTATGGGACTTCTTTTGAGATTTTCACCGATCACAAGAGTCTTCAGTACTTATTCTCTCAGAAGGAGCTGAATAGAAGGCAACGAAGATGGATGGAGACTCTCGAGGACTATGATTGTGTGATTAAGTATCACCCAGGCAAAGCTAACGTGGTAGCGGATGCATTGAGCAGGAAGGCTAGTGTATCCCATTTGAAGGTAAATATTGGATAACCCATGGAGTTGGTTAAGATAAAAGCTCGCATTGGTAACGTCTCAGTACGTCCAGAGTTAAGGCAACAGATATTTGAGGCACAACGGACGGATGTTAAGATTCAGAAACTAATAGAAAAGGCTCGATCAGACTCCGAGAGTCCATTTGGATTTGATGATATGGGAATCTTTCGATTCAAGAACAGAGTGGTAGTTCCGACAGAGTTGAGAAGAGCTATTTTGGATGAAGCTCATAAAACTACTTATTCGGTACATCCTGGTGGAAACAAGATGTATCGGGACTTGAAACAGTATTATTGGTGGAATGGATTGAAAAGAGATGTGGTGAATTATGTGAAACATTATCTGACTTGTCAGCTAGTGAAGGCTGAGCATCAGAAGCCGTCAGGATTGTTACAGCCATTACCTATTCCCGAATGGAAATGGGATCAGATAGCAATGGATTTTGTATCGGGTTTAGCTAAAGTGAAGGGTGGATTAGATGGAATTTGGGTAATCGTGGACAGGTTAACTAAGTCAGCCATTTACTTGCAGTTCGGATGTCAGATAAGATAGGTAAGTTGGCTAAGAGGTATTGTGATGAGATTGTTCGGTTACATGGAGTGCCGGCTAGTATTGTTTCAGACAGGGATCCAAGATTCACTTCCAAGTTCTGGCAAGAGTTACAGAAATGTTTGGGAACTAAACTCCAGTTCAGTACAGCTTTTCATCCACAGACGGATAGGCAATCTGAAAGGTTAATCAGATATCTTGAGGATATGTTAAGGGCGTGTGCGTTGGATTTCTCGAGTTCTTAGAATGAACAATTGCCCTTAATTGAGTTTGCCTACAACAATAGTTACCAAGCTTCTATAGAAATGGCACCGTATGAGTTTCTTTATGGAAGGAAGTGCCGATCTCCGTTATTTTTCGATTTGGAAGAATGGAAGTGGAGTAAGCAAGAAGGGGTACAGAGGGGTGAAAAGAAAGATAAACCTTCCAAAGCTATTCAAGATGCTATTGAAAAAGTTCAGATTATTCGACAACGGATGAAAATAGCCCAACATCGACAGAAAAGTTACGCAGATAAGCGAAGGAAAGACCTTGAATTTGAAGTTGGGGATAGGGTATTCCTGAAAGCTTCACCTCGGAAAGGATTTACCCGAATTGGAAAAGGAGGAAAGTTGAATCCCCGATATTTGGGACCTTATGAGATTTTTGAGAGAATCGGAGATACAGCTTATAGATTGGATTTGCCTCCAAGTTTAACGGGTATTCACAATGTCTTCCATGTATCACAACTTCGGAAGTACTACCCCGATGAATCAGTGATCATACCGGTTGAAGAGGTTGAGCTCGAACCGAATCTCACTTTCGTTCAGAAACCAGTTAAGATTTTGGATTGGAAATTTCAAGAACTTCGAAACAGACGGTTTCCCTTGGTGAAAGTGTTATGGCGAAGTGATAAGACGGAAGAAGCTACGTGGGAAACGGAAGAGAAAATGAAGAAGTTCTACCCCGAGTTGTTTCCGACCGAGCAATGAATCCGAGGACGGATTCTCTTTAAGGGGGAGAGGTTGTAACGCCCCTTGTTTTCACACGTGCAGGTAAGTGTTACGTGCGCATTTTATTTAATTACGTGCTTTTATATCTTGTTTTATTTATTGAAGTCGTTCTAATTTGATTTAATTGTTTAAATTTTATTTGGATTCCAATTTGAGTTATGAATATATGAATGAATTTGTGAGAATGTGAATTCCATGAATTTGGTGTTGATTGAATGGGATTACGTGCTTCGTGCAATCCGTGGACTTGATTGCAACTTATTTGAATGTTTTGGACTCAATTGGGAATTGAGTTTGGGCTTAATTGCCACTTTTTGAAGGTTTAGGGACCTATTTGTATACAGGCAACCCCGAACGGTTTTCGCGATATCTTGAGCTCCGGACCTTGAAATCGAGATCCGTAACCGATGTTGAGCTTGTCTCGACGGTACCTATCCATTAAACTTGACCTTATACTTTTTCGATACCGTTTGAACCTTGCACATCGGACTTTTCCATAACCTCGACCTTATAACTTGTTTGAACCGTTTACTAAACAAACCGGACTTGAACCGACCCGAATCCTACCCATTTTTACCACTAAAAAATCAGCATTTCCTCCTCCCTTGCACCCATTTTGATCGATCAAATCATCATCTCAAGAGATCACGAGAAGCTCCAAGAAAACCCTTGTTTGATCATCCAAACCCTAAGGTCAAGATCAACCTTCATCCAATCTTCTTCCAAGGTAAGATATGGAATGTTTTTCTCTCATTCTCCTCTCCATTTTATTCCGATTATATCTTGGTATGGGTTGGAGATTCATGTGCTATGAGAAAAAGCTTGAATATGATCAAACAATTTGAATTCTTGATTCCATGAATTTCAATGGTTTAATTTGGGATTTGAGTTATGGAAATTGTTGCATGATACTTCCTTATCATTTATATATCCTTAGTTTTCATATTGATGGATCATAGCATGAATTGCCATTGTTGGAGCTTGAAGCTTCCATGGATGATTAGCTTGGGTTGAGTGATCTTTGGCCAACTTTGGGTGTGAATTCTTGTTTATATGATTGGACTGCATGTTATATGTGAATTATATGAATTAAATTCTTGTCTAAGTGCAATATATGAGCTTCCTTGTGGCTACCCTGTTTTTGAAGCTTTTCCCTCGCCAAAATAGAGCTTCTGCTCTGTTTTTCCTCGCAAGACGATGAGCTGACACGGCCGTGTTGGGCTCTCGACTTTGAAATTTTTCTGAATTTAATCTCGGACACGGCCGTGTCCAAAACACGGCCGTGTCAAGCCCTCGACTTTGAATTTTTCTGATTTTTAACCTTGGACACGGCCATGTCCGTTTCCTTTGAAAACTCAGCACGGCCGTGTCATTTGAAATGGCAGCTTTGGGGGAACTCTTTTAGTGCTTGTTTTGAGTTTCTGGCTCGTATTGGTGGAGTATATGTAACGTGATTTTGTTACAGCTATGTTTTATGGTTGATATATGATATTGATGATCTTATGAATGCAAGCATGAAAGTATGAACGATATGAACGAGAAGGAATACGGGTTTTACCGTCTATTGAACGAAACTTGTTGAATTATGTGTTTAATTGGATTCTATGACATTCATGACCATAATTGAACATATTATCACATATTAAGTATTCCATAGCATGTTATTGCATAGCCGAGCATCTAATGTGGTCATGATTGAGTCTCACACTACCTTTGTCACACAGGTCTTGGTCCAGTGGGTGACGAGGTCGAGCAGTGAGAGTTGGTCGGGTTCTTTTATCTACCAGGTGGGTTTTTCTTCTATTAGATAACAATATGACCCGAACACCTAATGTGCAAGATTTTGGCCAAAACCCTATATAGGTATTTATACCAAGTTTTTAATGAGCAAGGTTTTAAATGAAAGCCTTTTTATTATCACTATCCTACCAAAATGTTTTGGCGAGTAATGAATGAGTGATCACAATGAATGGGGGCCCGGGACTTAGTGTAGTGGTGAACCGGGGAAGCTTGGGCTGACAGGAATCCATTTATACATACTAGTTCCAACAATTTCGGCAACCTAGATTTGACTAGGAGATTAGTGAATGAAAGGGGACCCGCGCTTTTGGGGATTCATGTACCCCTCTAGCATTAATGAATGAGGGTTCGGGCCTTGCAAACCCGTTCCCTACCCGGAGGAAAAAGGAGTATATGTATGATCGAATGATTGATCTATGAATGTGCACGAAAGAATGAATGCATGAACGAATGAATGAGTGATTAATGAATTACACGAGGTGGTGGTTGGAGACAATGCACGCCCTCTCGCCGGGCTATTAATGACTTAATGAATGAAATGAACGGTTATAATCCTATTCGTTGTATCTTATTTACCCACTTTGGGAAAAATGATTCTAAACCTCGGATAAGGATTATAACTTGCATGTACGTGTTTAAATTCCGCAATATTATGATATTATGCCTCTCTTTTTATACCCACCAGTCTGTCTAAGACTGAACCCGGAGTTGTTTCAGTTTTTTTTGCAGGAAGGGGATGCTAGGCGGGATGCGAGTCGGGAGGAGAGTCTTGCATAGTGTCTAGCCTTTCCTTTACACGCATATGATTACATTTTGATCACTTTTGGATTTTGTATGTATGGAGCGTACATAGAATGGTAGCTATATGTATCTTACGTTATAGATTGGTACATAGAGCGTATTGCTCAATATATGAATTACCTGCTGGTACCTAGAGCTTCTAGCTCAATATATAATATGTGAATGATTGCTTCCGCTATTCTTCTGTTGCTCTGATTGTTGTTATGGTTGTTGTTGTTGGGGTTAAGTTATAGGTTAGTCCCGTCTGGCTTAGTGAGTGTGTATGTCTCCGTTCGCTATGATTCGGCACGTGTATGGAAATCCATTTCGTATATGGGTCGGGTCATGGTGCGGGGGATGTGACGTCTCGCGCTCGGGCGTTACAGATCATGATCTGTAGGTACTGATTAATTAAAAGGAGTTTTAATTAAACAGTGATTAATTGAAAGGGTTTAATTGAATCAATAAGATAAATTGTTATCTAAAATACCACTTTAAGAATGTGGGCCTACTACTATTCACTGGTGAACCTAAGGGGTCACACAATGACTCGAATTGAACAACAGGATTATCTAAAGATCAATAGAGATTGATTGATGAATTAAAAGAGTTTAATTTATGAGAGAGTAATTAATTAATAATTGTATTAATCAATTTATGCCTCATTGTTAAGCTATTGAGAATAGATGATAAAGAGTTAACATTAATTTAAATAAGTGTATTTAAATTAATTGGATTTGAAATTTAATTAGGACTAATTAGTTTTTAAGTTCACAAATTTAATTAGATATTGGACTTGTGATTTAATTAATGTAATTAAATTAAGTCCACTAATTAAAATGAATATTGGGTTTTTAATTTATTTAACTAGTAGTTAAATATAAGCCCAAGACTGGCCCATAGAATTTTTGACCTAGGGCTAAGTATTTAAGAAAGATAAGGGAGAGAAATCAAAGATCGTTGTTTTCTTATTTTCTGCTTTCTCTCCAAGTCTCTCTTCTCTCTCTTTTCTCAATACAGTATTGAGAATACTATTAGATAATCAATATCTAATTAGTGTTCTAGTTTGCTAATTGAGTAGTTATTCAATTATGAGTCGTGGACTACCTTAGAGGAATTCCGCGTGGGATAATTGGAAGAAGATCGAATAGAAAAGAACCGGATAGGTTTTGAAAAACCTTCTTATCATCGCCATCAATTGGAATTCCGATAAAACTTGTTTTATAATCCCTAAAAAATTTTATTTCCACTGCGTTAGGGTTGACGAATTCCAACAGTGGTATCAGAGTCATACGTTGATTGATTTACGATTTTTAATTCTTTGTATTAAATTGATTAATATGTTGATGCGTGTCGTGCTTGTTTTAATTTGAGATTCGTTTCGGTAAAGTTTTAAAATTTGAAGAAAAGTTCTCATTTTAAAACTTGTAAAAGAATTATGAGATTTTGTGCAAATCGAAAAACTGTTTTTCGTAGGTTTCATAAAATTATAATTTTTATTTGTGTTTTATTTTAAAATAGTTTTAAAATAAAATTGAACAAAAAAAAAAAGGGATTGGAACTGCACAGTCCCGTGCAAGTGTGTGCAACATGCCAACATTGAAGATGGTGGCTGTTGCTTTAGGGCAACCACAGATCCGGGTCCGATCCGGATCAGTGGATGCTGGACCCGTATCGAGCTTGGGTCAGGGCCCTACCCACCGGTTGAGTTGGGGCGGGTCCGCCTAGGTCCCCCTTTTAATTGTGCAAAATGGAGAGTCATGGGATTTGAACCCGTGACCTCCACTTTGAGAAAGGAGATGCCCAGCCACTCCACCTTCCACTATTGTTGGTCCAATTTTTGTAAAATTTAGTTTTACTTACTGGCCACAGTTTTTCAAATTGTCTTAATACTAAATCCTTTTAATTAATTTTGTAAAACTGTTTTACTTGAAAATTAATTGTTTTTGCCCAAAAAAGAATTGTTAAAATAGAAGCTTGATATATTAGATAGGGATCTAATGGGAATTAAATTGGGTTAGAGAATTCAATTTAATTAAAATTGAAAGATTAATCTAATTAGTGAATTAAAAGATAATCGTTGGTCAATAAATAATTTTAGAAATTATTTAAAGACTTTAAATCACATAATGACTATTTACTCGGTAAATTTATTTTATGCAATGCATTGGATGTATGTTTTGATCAATCATGGTCTTTATTTACGCTATGTATGGTTTTATTTTATTTATGCATTTTGATATTGGTTTTAAACGAGAGCCTGCGAGCCTCTTATTCAATTGTTGTAAGCATTGTTTTTATTTTCTCCCCCTTAAAATGTAATCCCCCTTTATTTTGTAAAGAGAGTAGTTTCAGGGTGAGATCTCTAATTAGATTAGGAGATGGAGAAACAAGACGAAGCAAGCAACGGAATAAGAAGTCCATCAAGGCCCCAAAAGTGTTTGGGTGCATTTATTTTGATGTAATAGAATAGGATTCTATTTGAGTGCTCTCTGTGTGTGTGTTTAATTCCACTTGATGCATGAATAGAACCATGGTCCATAAAATGGCTATTATGGACCATGCATAGGAAGCCCATGATTATCCATATTTTATAGAAGCATGCTAGGCTTTTATTATCTTCTTATGAATGTTATCTTTATGTGCATAAATGTGTTCATGCATTAATTAAGATAAAATAAGATAATAATTACAACTGATGAGTCTTGGTGTAATTTTTGAAATTCTTAAACCCCGAACCGTCTTAGATAGTCTTAGACAAAACAAATATTAAATCTAAATGGAAATTAAACGATAAAATTCATTTTTATAAATTTCCAAGCATTCCGTCAATAGAACTAATTGAATCATTAAGTATTGGCCACGTGGCGTGGGATACGAAATGACGAGATTAATTGAACTAAAATAATTCTTTGCATAAAAGATGCAATTTTTCAAAGTCAAAATTATGGTATTGGCCACGAGGCGTGGGATATTCATAATGGCGATGGAGAAATCTTAGGGATTGATGGGTCGGATTTAAATACTAATTAATATAGATGTCGCACGAGTCGTGGGTTTATATGAAAGGTAATGCAAAATAATATTAGGAGTTGTATAGAGATAAAATTGATGATAAGTTCGTCTACCTGAAGGCTTGAAGTCGGATGTCTCACGAGTCGTGGGTCCGATGATAAGTGCTTGAGGATCTTAATACCCACTATTTGAAAATTATGATTTTTCTAAATTCTATAAGGGGGTCAAAGCAGTTTGATTAATATAGTGGGAGACAACATTTGATAAAAGTCCATATCATTTGTAATTGTTATTATTTCATATCAGCCACTCATACTACGTTTTCTGCTTACGTGTAGATTTTCTGCTAAAATCGTGATGTCTAAAAATCCACTTAGTGCTATCCTTGAGGCCAATAAATTGACTGGCTCGAATTATGCTGATTGGCTTCGCAATCTCAAGATTCTCTTGGATTCCGAAAAGAGGACCTATGTTTTGACACAGTCTCCTCCCGATGTCATACCTGATGACATGGCAGCCGATGAGAGGGAAACTGCTCTCCAGTAGCAAGAAGATGATCTACAGGCTAGATGTCTAATGCTTGCCACTATGTCTCCCGAGTTCCAGAGGCAGCATGCTGAGATGCGCAACTCGGCTGAGATCCATCTTCACTTGGAGCAGATTTACAAGCCGATCAATTGGATTGATCGATTCGCAGCATCTAATGAGTTATTCTCCCTAAAGATCGCTGAAGGATCAAGTGTTCATGAACACTGTATTAAGGCTTTAGGCCTTATTGAAAAGCTTGCAAGTCTCGAGGTGATCATGGATAATGAGCTTTACGTAGATTTGATCTTAACCTCTCTGCCACCTTCGTTCAAACAGTTCATAATAAACTTCAATATGAATGGAGCTAAAGTCTCAGTTGAGGAACTGATGAACATGCTCGTAACTGCCGAGCGAACTATGAAGAAGGATAAGGCTGTTTTCTTAGTAGGTTCATCTTCATCCCAAACTAAGGCTGCAAAGCCGGAGAAGGGTAAAGGAAAGGGTTTCCAAAAGAAGAAAAATACTCTTAAGCCCACTGGTGGGGTTAAGAAAGTGAACACTAAGAAGAAAGCTAATCAAGCCGAGGATCAGTGCTTCCATTACAAGAAACCAGGGCATTGGCAAAGGAACTGTAAGGAGTAGTTGGCTACCCTTACAAAAGGTATAAATCTCATTGAAATTAACCTTTTATTCAATTCTAATAATTGGGTATTGGACTCTGGATGCGCTTCTCACATCTGTAATACGTTACAGGGAATGAGCAACGTCCGTGAGGTTGATGAAAGAGAACATGTTCTTCGAGTGGGCAATGGAGCAAGAGTTGCAGCAAAAGCCATAGGACATGTTAGGTTAATGTTAGGAGATGGTTTTATTTTAGTATTGAACAATGTTTTATTTGTTCCTCACTTAGTTAAAAATATTATTTCCATTCCTGTACTAGAGTTGGAAGGTTTTTCCTTCTCTATTACTAATGCTATGTTTTACATTTTGAAGAATGGTCCTTCACATGCATTAGGGTCTTTACAAAATGGTTTGTATTTAACTAATACTAATTTAAATCTCCTAAATGTCGAAAGAGAAAACAAAAGAAAATCAAATGACCAAACTTCAGCAAAGATTTGGCATGCTAGACTTGGACATATCTCCAAGAATAGGCTTCTAAAGATGGGAAACTTAGGATCATTCAGTACGGATGATTTAAACGAGTTAACCACTTGTGAATCCCGTTTGAAGGGAAGGATGACTAAGTCCCCTTTTAAAGGGCATGTAGAGCGAAGCCAAAATCTTCTGGATTTGATCCATACAGACGTTTGCGGACCACTAAATGTTAGTACTCGAAACGGTTGTAATTACTTCATCACATTTACTGATGATTTCAGTAGATATGGGTATGTGTACCTTATGAAGCATAAGTGTGAAGCCTTTGAGAAATTCATAGAGTTTAAGACAGAGGTTGAGAACCAAACAAATCGCAAAATTAAGGCTCTTCGATCAGATCGAGGTGGCGAGTATTTAAGTGATCTCTTTATTGGTTACTTGAAAGATAATGGGATTATCTCACAGTGGACTCCGCCCGGGACTCCTCAACTTAATGGGGTTTCCGAGCGACAAAATCGGACTTTATTGGATATGGTCCGATCCATGATGAGTTTCACGGATCTTCCAATATCATTTTAGGTTTGTGCCCTTGAAACGGCCGCGATGATAATTAATTTATTTCCTTCCAAATCTGTGCCCGAAATACCATATAAGATGTGGTTTTCAAAACCCCCCACTTATTCATACCTTAGAGTTTGGGGATGTCCTGCATACGTCAAGAGACTAGTGGGAGACAAATTGGATTTCAGATCCAGTTTGTGCAAATTTGTAGGATACCCTAGAGAGTGTGTGGGTTACTATTTTTATGATCCCTCGGAACAAAAGGTGTTTGTTTCGAGGAATGCCACTTTTCTAGAAAAAGAGTTTCTAGTTGAAAAGTCAGGCAAGATTGCAGAACTTACTGAAGTTCAACAAGAACCTACAAATGATCAAGCAATGCAACCTTCCTCTTTCCCACAACAAGAAGTAAACACAAGCCCTCGCAGATCTGTGAGAACAATTAGACTGCCAGACCGGCTCAATTTGCTAACTGAAACCGGTCAATCGGATAGTGATCCAAGATCATATGATGATGCAATATCGGATAGAGATTCGATGAAATGGCAGCTAGCCATGAATTCCGAAATCGACTCTATGTACTCCAACAAGGTGTGGACCTTGGTAGATCTTCCTGAAGGCGAGAAAGCTATAGGATGTAAATGGATCTACAAGCGAAAGCTTGGAGCTGATGGAGAAGTGGCAACCTACAAGGCTAGGTTGGCTGCTAAGGGATACACTCAAAGGCCTGTTGTTGACTTTGAGGAAACGTATTCCCCTGTAGCAATGCCTAAATCCATTCGGATACTTCTAGCCATAGCTGCGTACTATGATTACGAAATATGGCAAATGGATGTGAAAACGGCTTTTCTAAATGTAGATTTAGATAAAGACATTTATATGGAACAACCGAAAGGTTTCATATCCAGTGGGAGTGAACAGAAAGTCTGCAAACTCCATAGATCCATATATGGACTCAAACAGGCGTCTAGAAGTTGGAACATCCGTTTTGATAAGACAGTCAAATCGTTTGGTGTTGTATGTAGATGACATCTTATTCATTGGGAATGAGAAAGATGTGCTGCAAACAACAAAGACTTGGTTGTCTACTCAGTTTTCCATGAAGGACTTGGGAGAAGCTTCCTTTATTCTCGGTATAAAAATCTATAGAGATAGATTACAGAGATTAATAGGTATGTCCCAAGTTCAGTACATAGACAAAGTACTGAAACAATTCAGTATGGAGGAATCTGAAAAGGGGTTCCTGCCAATGAGACATGGGTTGATCCTCTCTAAATCAATGTGTCCTAATACAGAAGAAGAGAAGGATAGGATAGCTCATATACCCTATGCATCTGCAATAGGGAGCATAATGTATGCTATGTTATGTACTAGACCTGATGTCGCATACGCTTTGAGCGTTACAAGTTGATTTCGATCAAACTTTGGTAAGAGTCACTGGTCTGCCGTGAAGTCCATCCTTAAGTACTTGAAAAGGACTAAGGATTTATTTCTTGTGTACGGAGGAAAGGGAGAACTGAAATTAGAAGGATACACCGACTCAAGCTTCCAGTCGGATGTAGACGATTTTAAATCCACGTCCGGATTCATTTTCCGGTTAAATGGTGGTGCAGTAAGTTGGAAAAGTTCCAAACAGGAAACTACTGCCGACTCCACTTGTGAAGCGGAGTATATAGCTGCATCAGAGGCAGCGAAGGAAGGTGTGTGGATGAAAAACTTCATCCAAGAGTTGGATGTAGTGCCTAGCATTGCTGACCCGGTTGTTGTCTTCTGCGACAATAACGGAGCTATTGCACAATCAAAGGAACCAAGAGCTCATCAACGGTCAAAGCACATCCTAAGAAGATTTCATCTAATTAGAGAAATCGTAGAAAGAGGCGACGTTATTGTGGAACGTGTACCCTCGGCAGAAAACGTAGCAGACCCGCTTACTAAACCTCTTAGCCAAAAGGTCTTTGAAGGGTATCTCCAGGAGATGGGCCTTAAGGCTATAGGCAATTGGCTCTGAGGGCAAGTGGGAGATTGTTAGAGTAGTGCCCTAGAAGAGCCAATGTAGTTTAGGTCTCTTTTTGTAAACTACTCTTATTAGCAGCAATTTGTGACATTAATGAAATAATAAATGAAACGTTTTATAGTCGTTTAATTCTATGTGGCCAATTCATCATATCTCATTCAAGTTTATCAATTGCATATTATAACTGTTTGTGTATGGATGAAACCCCAAGATCACACTGAGCTACGGGACTTGACCTCGCATAGGGATGGAGGTTATGAAACAAGTCTCTATGGCGTGACCTAAACCAACTCCAAGTCGAAGAGTGTAATAAGCACGGGGATGTTGACTTTACTCGTTTGAGACTTGCTCATACGACGTGCCTTTTAGAAAGGTTACTTTGTTTCATAAGTATTGAATGTAGGGACATTCACATGCGTATGGGGGTGCTTGTTAGGGAACAAGTACACTGAGGATCCCGATGGGGACACCTCAATGGGGTAAGGCTTTTATGCCTTAATGATGAGGTTGGTTCCCTAGTTATGGTAGTGTCTAAATGGTCCTTAGACGTGAGGCTCCATTGATGCCCTGTGCATGACAAGGGTATGTTTTATATGCGCCTAGAGATTCATGGGTTCCATGAATCTCGTTGCGGTTGTATGTTGGCATTGTTCGAATCATGTATGGGGGCATATGAGAGGCCAACATAGAATCTATCGCTCGTCTAGAAGAACGAGTGAATCACCCATGAGTTCTATTGTAGCACATTCCACTTAAATCCTTGCGCAAGGTAGTGAGATCTAAATTAGGAAATGGGTTTCCTAGATTGTTAGATCAAATGGAATTGCTATTAGAATTAATTCATAGCATTAGGACTAATAGGGTTCTATCATTCCCATGCTGTAGCACCCGAGCGTAAGGTACCACATCCCCCGCACCGAGACCCAACCCGTATATGAAATGGAAATCCATACACGTGCCAAATCCACGGCGAACGGGGACACAACACACACGTTAGGCTAGACGGGACTAACCCTTAAACCAATCAACTCAAGAAACATAAAATCAGAGTTAATAAAATTCGCGGAAGCAAGAATAACCTAGCATATATACAATGAGCTAACAAGCTCCAAAAAAAAATAGATATACAAAAACATTCTAATATGCCACGGCACTCACGGCCTACAAAATCATAACGCTCCAATCTAAACTATGATGAAATACAAAAGTAGTAACAAGAGTATGAATATGAGACGAAAAAGAAGTGCTAAACGTAAATGCAAGACCTAGACGACTTGTATTCCCGCCTAGCACTCCTATACCTGCACAAAACAACTGAAAACAACCGGGTTCAGTCTAAAAGAGACTGGTGGGTATAAAAACGGGGCATAAGATATATAATATCGCAGAAATTAAACACATACATGCAAGCCCTAATCCCGTGTGAAGTTTGAAAGGAATTTACCAAGTGGTTAAAACAATAGAAAACATCAACGGGATTACGAGGTTCATATTCATTCATAATTGTTCATAAGGGTTAAGCTCGGCGAGTGAGCGTGCACAATCTCCAACCTTCTCCTCGTGTAGTCATATCATAATTAGTGGTTGTCATACATATCTTTCGTGCACATACATAAATGATCATAATCATACATATACACCTTCTTCCTCCGGGTGGTGGACAAGTTAGCTAGACCTGACCACCGGTTCATACATAGGCCAATGGGGGTACATGAATCCCCCAAGGGCACTCAGCTCCCATTCCTCGCTAAACCTCCTAGCGAGGGCCGGTATCACCGTAGTTTGGTTGGAACTAGTATATGGGATCCCCGTCAGCCCTTGCTTCCTCGGTTAGCCACATATACCAAGTCCCGGGGCCCGAATAAGCATATATATAAATGTGTCTCGCCAAACATAAGGTAGGGTTTCACAATTAAAAAGGGGCATACATTTGAAATCATTTACCCAACATGACTCGATTGATATAAATATATTATTTTGGCTTAAAACTTTGCACATAAGGGATTTATAGGGTTGTTTAACTAGTAGAAGAAAAACCCACCTTTACCAAAGCAAAATAGAGGCACAAGCGTCTCAATGCTCGCCCTCGTCTCCGACCAAACCCGAATCTGTGCAAAAGAAAAGGTATGAGACTCAATGACCACATATGACGCTCGGCAATGAAGTGCATATGACATGAATGCATAAATGATCATGTTATATCATTAAAATGTTCATGTGCACGATTAAAGAATTTAAAGCATATAATCCAATCATTCGTTCATATATTTCATTCAATTTCATAATTTCATAAATTCATAACATTCATAATGCATATCAATTAATCTAAAATTCATTTAAGAAGCATAACACATATTATTCAAATTCTCATTTAGGAATAAAATAAATAAAATGTTCAAACAATGGTCAGTAGAATAAATACGCGAAATTGAAATCAATTAATTTCAAGAATTGAATTAAATCAAATAATATTTAAAATATATAATATATAATAAACATATATAATATAATAAATTTATAATAATTATATAATATCATATGTGTATATAATGTATATATATATATACGCTCAGAATATTAAAATATATACAATATAATACAATACATACTTATACATATAATACATTTAATACAATTATATACATTACACATGCATGCATGCATTATACTATAATATATATAAACACACACATGCACGAACTCAGGCATGCAAATAACAACACAAAATCATGCATGTAAAGTAAACTAAAAGTCATGCATGCAAATGAAATGAAACCCATGCACACACCACACCACTCCCATGCATGCAACACACACACACTGCACATCAAGCATATATATATATATACTATACACTATATACAAACCATGCATGCAATCTCACTCACACACAGCCATGCATATATATATATAATCACACAACCAAGCATGCAAGGAATAACAACAGCAGCAGCAGCAGTAGCAGTCCCAGAAACGCAGCAAGAAAATCCAGAAAACGGGGTGACACCCCCGTGTCACCCTTCAAACCTAGACCGAGACACCCCCGTGTCTCGGTACAGAAATCCCAGGCCAGGTCTGCACCCCCGTTCCGTGCTGGAAAGGCGAGAGCTGACACCCCCGTGTCTCACAGCAGCCCCTCCCCTGTTTCGGACAACAAAATGGCGCAGAAAAGCAGCAACTCCATGCAAGAATTTCAGGCAAGAAAGGTAGCAAAATTGAGCAGGAAAAGCTGCAAGAAACTCATCTAAACTACCCCCCACCAAAACAAGGAAATGACAGCAAAAGCATGAAGGAGTGACAGCAGTTTTACAGCAACCTCACAGCGTGAAAAAACAGGGCACCGTTGCGGGAAGAACAGGGCAAGAACAATTCAATCCTTCTCCATCTATTTACTCAGTTAAGGCCAACAAATAAGCAGCAAAATATCATGTATTCAACAAGTAAATCAGTTCCAAAAGTGATCAATCAAAGCATGGAAGCATACGTGACCTTCATGTGGAATTTCTGAAAATTTCATAAATGATATCTCATATATATCTCAACAAACACGAAAGAAATGATCATAATTGATATGAGGATGTTAAAACAGTTAATCTCAGGCTTGGAATCTATCAAAATCATTGAGAATCAAAGAAGATCAACATTTTGCCCAAAATCTCCTTTTTTCGGAAAAACGCCCAGAAATGAGGAAACCATGCTCAACTTCATGAATGGAAAGATGAAAATGATCAGAATTAAACATAAAATACAGCCCTTAACTTACCTTGATGATTGGTTGAAGTTTGGAGGAGATTTGAGCTCCAAAATCTCCAAGGGATGAAGGGTTTCGGGACTGGACTGTAGAGCAGTAGCTTTGGCTGATGTTTGGGAGTTGTGTGAGGGTTATCTCGGTTAGGGCTTGATATGTACTGATAGATGGTTGAGTTAGGGTTAAAAGGAATCAAACCATGGTTAATTTGGTTGTGGTTTGGCCAAGTTATGGCTGAATTAGTGCAACAAGGTCAAGTTGGTCTCCGTTTCGTTTTTCGGTTGGATTTCGGAGTTTCAAATGAATTGGGAAAATTATAAGGCTAAGTTTACTACACTCGAATTTTCGTTACAAGTTCAGCGGAGTTGACGGAACTCGAATCCGAGTTCCCGAGCTCAAGATATTAAATTCGGAACCAAGGGTACGCTAAGTGCTCGTTAGCTCCCGTTTTGGTTCCTCAATTAAAATTTAATTCGTTAACATAACAAATGAATTCAAAAACATAATTTAAGCATAAAATCATGTCCATAACACATATATGTACAACATATTACAAATTCGTGGCAATTCGATATCATTTCATAAGAGAACGAAGCACAAAATAAACGAACAAACTCAATCATACAATTCATGCATAAATTATAAAATTCCCATGCACAATTCATAAACTCCATGCATGAATATTTTAATCCCATGCAAAAATATAAAATTCATGCAAAATTATATTCCCATGCATAAATATGATTTCTCATGCATAATTATGTTTTTCCACGTATATATATATATAATATATATACAATTAAGTAATTAATTAAAACATGATTATTTAACATAACATATAATTAGCATAATCATTAAATTAATAATAATATAATTAAACATATATATATATATATATATATATATATATATAATACGAAACATATATATATAAAATTAATAATATTAAAATAAAATAATATAATATAGTATAATAAAATAATAACAATTATAATAAAATTAAATATAAAACACTTAAAAACAATTAATTCGCGCAACTAGGTAAACACATACGTCCTACCTTTACGTCCGAAAAGTCGGGGCGTTACAATCTCTCCCCCTTAAAAGAATCCGTCCTCGGATTCATTGCTCGCTCGGAAACAATTTGGGGTGAAACCTTTCCATCTTATCCTCCGTCTCCCACGTAGCCTCTTCGGTTTTATCACTTCTCCAAGAACCTTGACTAGTGGACTACGCCGATTTCGAAGTTCCTGAAACTCTCGATCCAATATCTTAATCGGTTTCTGAACGAAGGTGAAATCCGGTTCTAATCCACTTCTTCAACTGGTAGAACCTCGGACTCGTCTCAATAATACTTTCGAAGCTGTGAAACATGAAACCCGTTATGAATTTCCAGTTAAATTCGGAGACAAGTCCAATCGATAAACCGTATCCCCAGTCTTCTCTAAAATCTCATGTGGTCCCATATACCAAGTGTTTAATTTTCCTCCTCGTCCAATCCATGAGAATCCTTTTCGTGGGAAAGCCTTTAAGAAAACCTTATCTCCTATCTCAAACTCCAATTTCTTTTTCCGAAGACCTGCATAAATCTTTTGTCGATCCTGAGCGGCCTTCATCCGTTGTCTAATTATCTGGACCTTATCAATAGCCTCTTGTACAGCCTTAGAGGGTTTTTCCTTCTTTTCCCTTCTTGCTTGGTCCAGTTCCATTCCTCCAAGTCAAAGAACAACGGTGATCGACATTTACGTCCATAAAGAGCTTCATAAGGGGCCATTTCAATCGAGGCTTGATAGCTATTGCTGTAAGAAAACTCGATTAACGACAACTGCTCATTCCACGAGCTTTGAAAGTCCAATGCACATGCTCTCAAAAATTCCTCTAGATACTTAATTAACCTTTCTGATTGTCCGTCGGTTTGAGGATGGAAAGCTGTGCTGAATTGAAGCCTTGTTCCCAAACACTTCTGCAATTCTTGCCATAACCTTGAAGTAAATCTGGGATCCCGATCCGAGACAATACTAGCAAGTACACCATGGAGCCTGATAATCTCATCATTGTATCTCTTAGCCAACTTATTCCCTTATCGGACATTCTGATTGCTAGAAAATAAGCGGATTTCGTCAACCTGTCCACAATAACCCAAATTCCATCAAAACCTCCTCTCACTTTTGGTAATCCCGAAATAAAATCCATAGCTATTTGTTCCCATTTCCATTCCGGGATAGGCAATGGTTGAAGTAGCCCCGATGGCTTCTAATGTTCTGCCTTAATCACTTGACAAGTCATACAGTGTTTCACGAAGTTGATAACATCCCTTTTCAATCCATTCCACCAATAGAATTGCTTAAGATCCTTATACCTTTTGTTCCCTCCGGGATGTATCGAATACCCTGACCGATGGGCTTCCTCAAAAATAATCCTTTTTAACTCTTCCGGGACAACCACTCTATTCTTGAATCTTAGAAGTCCCGAATCATCAAACCCCAAACGGACACTCTGAATCAGCTCGAGCTTTCCAGCTAATTTCTGAACCTCGGGATCAATCCTCTGAGCATCAATTAACCTCTGTCTAAGATCTGGTCGAACCGTAATATTCCGAATACTAGTCCTCAGTCTGAACAACTCATTCTCCAATTTCCTCTTTCACTTCGGACACACCAGTTTTCCTACTAAGTGTATCCGCGACCAAATTAGCTTTGCCAGGATGATATCGGATTATACCCTCATAATCCGCCAAAAGTTCCATCCAATGCCGTTGTCTCTTGTTCAATTCCTTATGTGAGAATAAGGATTGGAGACTCTTGTAATCAGAAAAGACCTCGAACGAAATTCCATGAAGATAGTGTCTCCACTTACCCGAAGCAAAGATCACTGTCACTAATTCCAAATCATAGGTGAGGAATTCTATTCATGCTCTTTTAATTTCCTTGAGGCATAGGCGATTACTCTTCCATTTTGCATCAACACACATCCCAAACCTTCCTTTTTAGGCGTCCGTATAAACCGTATATCTTTCTGTACCTTCGGGAAGTGCTAATACAGCAGCGGTGGTCAACTTTCCTTTACAAGTTGAAAGCTATCCTCACATGCCTCGTCCCACTCAAACTTAACCACCTTCTTAGTCACTCGGGTTAAAGGAGCTGTAATCTTCGAAAGTCCTGTACAAATCTTCGATAGTAATCTGCCAAACCCCAGAAACTCCTTACTTCTGAAACATTTGTCGGGCTTTGCCATTGAATAACCGTCTCAATCTTAGAAGGGTCTACCTCCAAACCTTTCCTTGAAATAATATGACCTAGAAATGCTACCTGATCAATCCAAAACTCGCCTTTGCTAAACTTAGCATACAACCGATGCTATCTTAAGGTATCCAACACAATCTTGAGATGCCTGGCACGATCCTCCGGAATTCTCGAATAAACTAAGATGTCATCGATGAAGATTACCACCACTTATCCAAATACCATAAAGCAGCCGGAGCACCCCAATGGGACGATCTTGGCCGTATATATCCAACTTTAAGTAATACCTCTAATTGAATCCTTAAACTCTTCCAAATCCGCCGGATATTCTTTCCTTCAATCAAAACTGAACACTCCCGAACCAACTGATCCGTCTGAAGACTACCACCCGGTGGCGAACTCACCAAACAACAAGAAGAAAAGCAAATAACAGGCAAGCACATAATAGCAACTAAGTCACAAGAAATAAAAGAATGCATGACACCCGAATCAAAGAGTGCATGAATGCTCATGTTATGTATGCATAGGGTACCTTCAATCACAGCTGTGGGATCAATCTCGGCATCTTGCTCTTCACCTTCGTTAGCGTAAGCACGAGCCGGGATCATTGGCCTTTGAACTCGTCTTTGATATCCGGGGTCTTTATAGGGGCAAGTATCCGCCATATGGTCGCCTTTTCCACATATAAAGCACAAATTCAACCTCCTCCGACAGTTATAGTAATTATGAGTTGGTCCTCCACAATGTGTACAAAGAGCTTGAGCCAATCTCGCCTCACTCGGACCTTGTCGATCCCTCGTTGGTGCCATGGGTAGAGCCTTTTGTCGAGTCGGTGCGGCCTTAGAACCTTGTCCTCCAAACCGAGGTTTCTTAAATGGACCTTTAGAAAGCGGACTAGCTTGAATCATCGGCCTCTTTCCCGAATTCGATCCGGAACCTCTTCCCATTGGAGCTCTAACAACCGGATCCTTCTTTTTGATTTCCTCCCCTTGCGTAGTAGACTGTCGGACTCCAGGTATCCTCTCTACTCGAATCAACCAACCCTCCGAGACCGCATCATCGATAGAACCAGAAAATCGAGGGGGGTTATAGCTCAGAAACACCCCATGAGGGTCTCTATTATTATGATTTGGTGGAGGCACCGTTTGTTCTGCTTGTTGTGGCGGGGGAGCTTGAGCCCTCCTATGCTCGACATAGTTGAAAACTGCTTCCATAAAATTCCCCATATCCATCGATGGTGCTTGTGGTTGGGGTGGAGGTGTAGGGGATCGATCATGATGACGACGATGTCCGGGAGATCTCTCACGATGTCTACGTGGAGGCATCCTGTTCAAGAAACACTAATATGCATGCTATCTTTAGTCCATGCATGCAAGTGCAATTAATTCGATCAAAATTCAAGATTTAGAGCACACAAGCACGGAAACAATGCATATGCAACACATTGACAATTTGTTCCTAAAGCCGAACGACCTAACTGACTTAACACGACACTAGAGCCCGGGTTTTGCAACCCTAAGCTCTGATACCACTTAAGGATGTAGCACCCGAGCGTAAGGTACCACATCCCCCGCACCGAGACCCAACCCGTATATGAAATGGAAATCCATACACGTGCCAAATCCACGGCGAACGGGGACACAACACACACGCTAGGCTAGGCGGGACTAACCCTTAAACCATTCAACTCAAGAAACATAAAATCAGAGTTAATAAAATTCGCGGAAGCAAGAATAACCTAGCATATATACAATGAGCTAACAAGCTCCAAAAAAAAACAGATATACAAAGACATTCTAATATGCCACGACACTCACGGCCTACAAAATCATAACGCTCCAATCTAAACTATGATCAAATACAAAATTAGTAACAAGAGTACGAATATGAGACGGAAAAGAAGTGCTAAACGTAAATGCAAGACCTAGACGACTTATATTCCCGCCTAGCACTCCTATACCTGCACAAAACAACTGAAAACAACCGGGTTCAGTCTAAAAGAGACTGATGGGTATAAAAACGGGGCATAAGATATATAATATCGCAGAAATTAAACACATACATGCAAGCCCTAATCCCGTGTGAAGTTTGAAAGGAATTTACCAAGTGGTTAAAACAATAGAAAACATCAACGGGATTACGACGTTCATATTCATTCATAATTGTTCATAAGGGTTAAGCTCGGCGAGTGAGCGTGCACAATCTCCAACCTTCTCCTCGTGTAGTCATATCATAATTAGTGGTTGTCAAACATATCTTTCGTGCACATACATAAATGATCATAATCATACATATACACCTTCTTTCTCCGGGTGGTGGACAAGTTAGCTAGACCCGACCACCGGTTCATACATAGGCCAATGGGGGTACATGAATCCCCCAAGGGCACTCAGCTCCCATTCCTCGCTAAACCTCCTAGCGAGGGCCGGTATCACCGTAGTTTGGTTGGAACTAGTATATGGGATCCCCGTCAGCCCTTGCTTCCTCGGTTAGCCACATATACCAAGTCCCGGGGCCCGAATAAGCATATATATAAATGTGTCTCGCCAAACATAAGGTAGGGTTTCACAATTAAAAAGGGGCATACATTTGAAATCATTTACCCAACATGACTCGATTGATATAAATATATTATTTTGGCTTAAAACTTTGCACATAAGGGATTTATAGGGTTGTTTAACTAGTAGAAGAAAAACCCACCTTTACCAAAGCAAAATAGAGGCACAAGCGTCTCAATGCTCGCCCTCGTCTCCGACCAAACCCGAATCTGTGCAAAAGAAAAGGTATGAGACTCAATGACCACATATGACGCTCGACAATGAAGTGCATATGACATGAATGCATAAATGATCATGTTATATCATTAAAATGTTCATGTGCACGATTAAAGAATTTAAAGCATATAATCCAATCATTCGTTCATATATTTCATTCAATTTCATAATTTCATAAATTCATAACATTCATAATGCATATCAATTAATCTAAAATTCATTTAAGAAGCATAACACATATTATTCAAATTCTCATTTAGGAATAAAATAAATAAAACGTTCAAACAATGGTCAGTAGAATAAATACGCGAAATTGAAATCAATTAATTTCAAGAATTGAATTAAATCAAATAATATTTAAAATATATAATATATAATAAACATATATAATATAATAAATTTATAATAATTATATAATATCATATGTGTATATAATGTATATATATATATACGCTCAGAATATTAAAATATATACAATATAATACAATACATACTTATACATATAATACATTTAATACAATTATATACATTACACATGCATGCATGCATTATACTATAATATATATAAACACACACATGCACGAACTCAGGCATGCAAATAACAACACAAAATCATGCATGTAAAGTAAACTAAAAGTCATGCATGCAAATGAAATGAAACCCATGGACACACCACACCACTCCCATGCATGCAACACACACACACTGCACATCAAGCATATATATATATATACTATACACTATATACTAACCATGCATGCAATCTCACTCACACACAGCCATGCATATATATATATAATCACACAACCAAGCATGCAAGGAATAACAACAGCAGCAGCAGCAGTAGCAGTCCCAGAAACGCAGCAAGAAAATCCAGAAAACGGGGTGACACCCCCGTGTCACCCTTCAAACCTAGACCGAGACACCCCCGTGTCTCGGTACAGAAATCCCAGGCCAGGTCTGCACCCCCGTTCCGCGCTGGAAAGGCGAGAGCTGACACCCCCGTGTCTCACAGCAGCCCCTCCCCTGTTTCGGACAGCAAAATGGCGCAGAAAAGCAGCAACTCCATGCAAGAATTTCAGGCAAGAAAGGTAGCAAAATTGAGCAGGAAAAGCTGCAAGAAACTCATCTAAACTACCCCCCACCAAAACAAGGAAATGACAGCAAAAGCATGAAGGAGTGACAGCAGTTTTACAGCAACCTCACAGCGTGAAAAAACAGGGCACCGTTGCGGGAAGAACAGGGCAAGAACAATTCAATCCTTCTCCATCTATTTACTCAGTTAAGGCCAACAAATAAGCAGCAAAATATCATGTATTCAACAAGTAAATCAGTTCCAAAAGTGATCAATCAAAGCATGGAAGCATACGTGACCTTCATGTGGAATTTCTGAAAATTTCATAAATGATATCTCATATATATCTCAACAAACACGAAAGCAATGATCATAATTGATATAAGGATGTTAAAACAATTAATCTCAGGCTTGGAATCTATCAAAATCATTGAGAATCAAAGAAGATCAACATTTTGCCCAAAATCTCCTTTTTTCGGAAAAACGCCCAGAAATGAGGAAACCATGCTCAACTTCATGAATGGAAAGATGAAAATGATCAGAATTAAACATACAATACAACCCTTAACTTACCTTGATGATTGGTTGAAGTTTGGAGGAGATTTGAGCTCCAAAATCTCCAAGGGATGAAGGGTTTCGGGACTAGACTGTAGAGCAGTAGCTTTGGCTGATGTTTGGGAGTTGTGTGAGGGTTATCTCGGTTAGGGCTTTATATGTACTGATAGATGGTTGAGTTAGGGTTAAAAGGAATCAAACCATGGTTAATTTGGTTGTGGTTTGGCCAAGTTATGGCTGAATTAGTGCAACAAGGTCAAGTTGGTCTCCGTTTCGTTTTTCGGTTGGATTTCGGAGTTTCAAATGAATTGGGAAAATTATAAGGCTAAGTTTACTAAACTCGAATTTTTGTTACGAGTTCAGCGGAGTTGACGGAACTCGAATCCGAGTTCCCGAGCTCAAGATATTAAATTCGGAACCAAGGGTACGCTAAGTGCTCGTTAGCTCCCGTTTTGGTTCCTCAATTAAAATTTAATTCGTTAACATAACAAATGAATTCAAAAACATAATTTAAGCATAAAATCATGTCCATAACACATATATGTACAACATATTACAAATTCGTGGCAATTCGATATCATTTCATAAGAGAACGAAGCACAAAATAAACGAACAAACTCAATCATACAATTCATGCATAAATTATAAAATTCCCATGCACAATTCATAAACTCCATGCATGAATATTTTAATCCCATGCAAAAATATAAAATTCATGCAAAATTATATTCCCATGCATAAATATGATTTCTCATGCATAATTATGTTTTTCCACGTATATATATATATAATATATATACAATTAAGTAATTAATTAAAACATGATTAATTAACATAACATATAATTAGCATAATCATTAAATTAATAATAATATAATTAAACATATATATATATATATATATATATATATATATAATACGAAACATATATATATAAAATTAATAATATTAAAATAAAATAATATAATATAGTATAATAAAATAATAACAATTATAATAAAATTAAATATAAAACACTTAAAAACAATTAATTCGCGCAACTAGGTAAACACATACGTCCTACCTTTACGTCCGAAAAGTCGGGGCGTTACACATGCCCTAGGTCCTAATCGGGGATTGGACGATAGAAGGATCTTATCTCACGGTATCCAAGAGACTGAAAGGTTCACAACATAAACTTCACCTATTGGATGGATGGTCATGAGCTTGTCACTAGAAATCGATCATGATCTGTAGGTACTGATTAATTAAAAGGTGTTTTAATTAAACAGTGAGTAATTGAAAGGGTTTAATTGAATCAATAAGATAAATTGTTATCTAAAATACCACGTTAAGAATGTGGGCCTACTACTACTCATTGGTGAACCTAAGGGGTCACACAATGACTTGAATTGAACAACAAGATGATCAAAAGATCAATAGAGATTGATTGATGAATTAAAAGAGTTTAATTTATGAGAGAGTAATTAATTAATAATTGTCTTAATTAATTTATGCCTAATTGTTAAGCTATTGAGAATAGATGTTAAAGAGTTAACATTAATTTAAATAAGTGTATTTAAATTAATTGGACTTGAAATTTAATTTGGAGTAATTAATTTTTAAGTCCACAAATTTAATTAGATATTGGACTTGTGATTTAATTAATGTAATTAAATTAAGTCCACTAATTAAAATGAATATTGGGTTTTTAATTTAATTAAGTAGTAGTTAAATATAAGCCCAAGACTGGCCCATAGGGTTTTTGACCTAGGGCTAAGTATTTAAGAAAGATAAGGAAGAGAAATCAAAGATCGTTGTTTTCTTATTTTCTGCTTTCTCTCCAAGTCTCTCTTCTCTCTCTTTTCTCAATACAGTATTGAGAATACTATTAGATAATCAATATCTAATTAGTGTTCTAGTTTGCTAATTGATTAGTTATTCAATTACGAGTCGTGGACTACCTTAGAGGAATTCCGCGTAGGATTATTGGAAGAAGATCGAATAGAAAAGAACCGGATAGGTTTTGGAAAACCTTCTTATCATCGCCATCAACTGGAAGCGAAAGAGGTATTTGATTCTTCTTCCGTTTAAATCGTAAATCTGAATCAAAGGTTGATCTTAATTGGAATTCCGATAAAACTTGTTTTATAATCCCTAAAAAATTTTATTTCCGCTGCGTTAGGGTTGACGAATTCCAACAGTGGTATCAGAGTCATACGTTGATTGATTTACGATTTTTAATTCTTTGTATTAATTTGATTAATATATTGATGCGTGTCGTGCTTGTTTTAATTTGAGATTCGTTTGGGCAAAGTTTTAAAATTTGAAGAAAAGTTCTTATTTTAAAACTTGTAAAAGAATTATGAGATTTTGTGCAAATCGAAAAACTGTTTTTCGTAGGTTTCATAAAATTATAATTTTTATTTGTGTTTTATTTTAAAATAGTTTTAAAATAAAATTAAACAAAAAAAAAAAAGGGATTGCAACTGTACAGTCCCGTGCAAGTGTGTGCAACATGCCAACATTGAAGATGGTGGCTGTTGTTTTAGGGCAACCACTGATCCGGGTCGGATCCGGATCAGTGGATGCTGGACCCGTATCGAGCTTGGGTCATAGCCCTGCCCACCGGCTGAGTTGGGGCGGGTCCGCCCAGGTCCCCCTTTTATTTGTGCAAAATGGAGAGTCATGGGATTTGAACCCGTGACCTCCCCTTTGAGAAAGGAGATGCCCAGCCACTCCACCTTCCACTATTGTTGGTCCAATTTTGGTAAAATTTAGTTTTACTTACCGGCCACAGTTTTTAAAATTGTTTTAATACTAAATCCTTTTAATTAATTTTGTAAAACTGTTTTACTTGAAAATTAATTGTTTTTGCCCAAAATAGAATTGTTAAAATAGAAGCTTGATATATTAGATAGAGATCTAATGGGAATTAAATTGGGTTAGAGAATTCAATTTAATTAAAATTGAAAGATTAATTTAATTAGTGAATTAAAAGATAATCCTTGGTCAATAAATAATTTTAGAAATTATTTAAAGACTTTAAATCACATAATGACTATTTACTCGGTAAATTTATTTTATGCAATGCATTGGATGTATGTTTGGATCAATCATGGGCTTTATTTGCGCTATGTATGGTTTTATTTTATTTATGCATTTTGATATTGTTTTTAAACGAGAGCCTGCGAGCCTCTTATTCAATTGTTGTAAGCATTGTTTTTATTTTCTCCCCCTTAAAATGTAATCCCCCTTTATTTTGTAAAGAGAGTAGTTTTAGGGTGAGATCTCTAATTAGATTAGGAGATGGAGAAACAAAACGAAACAAGCAACGGAATAAGAAGTCCATCAAGGCCCCAAAAGTGTTTGGGTGCATTTATTTTGATGTAATAGAATAGGATTCTATTTGAGTGCTCTCTGTGTGTGTGTTTAATTCCGCTTGATGCATGAATAGAACCATGGTCCATAAAATGGCTATTATGGACCATGCATAGGAAGCCCATGATTATCCATATTTTATAGAAGCATGCTAGGCTTTTATTATCTTCTTATGAATGTTATCTTTATGTGCATAAATGTGTTCATGCATTAATTAAGAAAAAATAAGATAATAATTACAACTGATGAGTCTTGGTGGAAATTTTGAAATTCTTAAACCCCGAACCGTCTTAGATAGTCTCAGACAAAACAAATATTAAATCTAAATGGAAATTAAACGATAAAATTCAATTTTATAAATTTCCAAGCATTCCGTCAATAGAATTATTTGTTTTAGAATTAATTGAATCATTAAGTATTGGCCACGAGGCGTGGGATACGAAATGACGAGATTAATTGAACTAAAATAATTCTTTGCATAAAAGATGCAATTTTTCAAAGTCAAAATTATGGTATTGGCCACGAGGCGTGGGATATTCATAATGGCGATGGAGAAATCTTAGGGATTGATGGGTCGGATTTAACTACTAATTAATATAGATGTCGCACGAGTCGTGGGTCTATATGAAAGGTAATGCAAAATAATATTAGGAGTTGTATAGAGATACAATTGATGATAAGATCGTCTACCTGAAGGCTTAAAGTCGGATGTCTCACGAGTCGTGGGTCCGATGATAAGTGCTTGAGGATCTTAATACCCACTATTTGAAAAATATGATTTTTCTAAATTCTATAAGGGGGTCAAAGCAGTTTGATTAATATAGTGGGAGACAACATTTGATAAAAGTCCATATCATTTGTAATTGTTATTATTTCATATCAGTCACTCATACTACGTTTTCTGCTTACATGTAGATTTTTTGCTAAAATCGTGATGTCTAAAAATCCACTTAGTGCTATCCTTGAGGCCAATAAATTGACTGGCTCGAATTATGCTGATTGGCTTTGCAATCTCAAGATTGTCTTGGATTCCGAAAGGAGGACCTATGTTTTGACACAGTCTCTTCCCGATGTCATACCTGATGACATGGCAGCCGATGAGAGGGAAACTACTCTCCAGTGGCAAGAAGATGATCTACAGGCTAGATGTCTAATGCTTGCCACTATGTCTCCCGAGTTGCAGAGGCAGCATGCTGAGATGAACCACTCGGCTGAGATCCATCTTCACTTGGAACAGATTTACAAGCCGATCAATAGGATTGATCGATTCGCAGCATCTAATGAGTTATTCTCCCTAAAGATCGCTGAAGGATCAAGTGTTCATGAACACTGTATTAAGGCTTTAGGCCTTATTGGAAAGCTTGCAAGTCTCGAGGTGATCATGGATAATGAGCTTTACGTAGATTTGATCTTAACCTCTCTGCCACCTTCGTTCAAACAGTTCATAATAAACTTCAATATGAATGGAGCTAAAGTCTCAGTTGAGGAACTGATGAACATGCTCGTAACTGCCGAGCGAACTATGAAGAAGGATAAGGCTGTTTTCTTAGTAGGTTCATCTTCATCCCAAACTAAGGCTGCAAAGCCGAAGAAGGGTAAAGGAAAGGGTTTCCAAAAGAAGAAAAAGACTCTTAAGCCCACTGGTGGGGTTAAGAAAGTGAACACTAAGAAGAAAGCTAATAAAGCTGAGGATCAATGCTTCCATTGCAAGAAACTAGGGCATTGGAAAAGGAACTGTAAGGAGTACTTAGCTACCCTTACAAAAGGTTCTTGTTGAACTTCAGTAAGGAGTACTTAGATACCCTTACTGTGAGAAAAATGGGCGAGGGTCACAAATCTGTCATACGGGTCACGTTTCGAACAAAATACAGGGGTTCAAACGGGCTTAGAAAATTACGAGGCCAAGTTATCTAGATTCCACTCTTCGTTAAGAGTCCGGCGCCACTTCCGGAATTTGAATCCGAATTCCCGAGATCAAGATATAAATTCCGGAACACAAGGCGCGCTAAAACAAGTTAGGCCCTCGAGTCCCCAACAAATAAAATATGGTGCGTTACCATATCAAACAAGTCCGAAAATGAAATACGAGCACATAGACAAATTCATAACACGTATATTTCATGCATGGTAGAATATCACAAAAATCAGAAATAAAATCGAACCCAAACGGATAAAAAACGAGTTAAAATGGTTAAAAACGTTCAAATATTTAATCATATAATTAACAAATAATTCAATTAATTCAAGAATAGCATTTAAACATTAAAATAAACATATAATTACTTAAATAAATAAATTAAATGCGCAACTAACACTCCCGAAACGGCGTACCTGTACGGCCGGACGAGCGGGATGTTACAAACTCTCCTCCTTCAAAAGGACCTCCTCAGGTCCTAAACCAGAGTCTTGATCGAACCTGGAACGAAGTTCAACTCCAACTTTCGTTGTGCTACTCTAATCGATTTTCAAGTAGCCTTCTAATCCCGCCACAGAACTCGGTAGAAATCTTCGACCCAAGAAATCTTCTCTTCCCAACCTCGAAGCTCTCGAACTCATCGGACAAACGCGCCAAGAGAAAATAGTTCAACTCAATTAAATGAGCAACCTCTCGAATCTCTTAGGATCCCCTTAAAGTTAGCAATCTGGACACGAAATCCTTAGTTGTCTGCTCCCACTTCCAAATAGAATTCGAAAGTAGTTGGAGAATCCTGTCGGTTATCGGTGCTCGGTCTTCAACCGATGGCACAATAGATATTGCTACACGAAGTTTGCAATATCTTTCTTATGCTACTACACCAAACCGACTCTTCAAATCCTCGAATAAACTCGAACCAAGAGTGGGGATAAACTCGTGACCTTGCACTCTTGAGGCGTAGGCCACACTCTCTCGCTAGAACCCACAACCAAAGCCTTCCTTATTGCCTCAATTATAACCAATGTAGGCTTGAGTACCCTCGATTAAGGAAAAGCCGGTACCGAAGGCAACTTGCTTCGACCGCCTCATCCCACTCAAAATCGTACCTCTTATTTATCGTTCATGTCATGGGATGACCGCCTATAGAAAGACAAATCTCCTGTTGAATCCCGATAACACTAGAGACTTATACTCTGAGGTAATTCTCGATTCTTCTACCCGGACGCGTAGTCGATAATACCCTTGTAGAAACTACACTCGGAGCCACCCACGAAACTCAAACAAAGGGTATTCTCTTCTTCCACGGTTAACCCGTGTAGCTCACGATACTTACATTCATCCTAAAGCCCCGTCTTCTTCCTTAGATAGGATAAGAGCACTCCACGAAGAGGTACTCGAGTTGATGAAACTACCTTCTAAGAGCTTATCGACCACGTCCTAAACTCCACAACCATGCTAGAGTTCTCCGGTAGGGAATCTTCAAACAAGGTTCGATTCCGGGATAAAGACCACGACCGTCTCAACGTCCCTATCAAGTGGTGATGATTCCAACCTTGAAGGAAGCATCAAGAGGGTCTTACTACGATCTTCGTCTCTTCAAGCTTCGCTCGACCCTCGGTTAACCCAAAGGTATGCCACTAAGCTTGTTGCACCGTCCCGGAATAACCAGCCGCTCCACGGGGAGTATAGATGGGCTAGCCTTCAATCTAAGACCCAAAAATATCGTTAAGCCCAAAAAGGACCTCCTAAAAGCAACCCTCAACACTTAAGGTAACACCGTACCCTAACAAAGCGGCTTCAACTAAACCACTGGGCAAACTCGGCCCTCACAACTCACCAACACTCCCGGACACTCAACTTACCAAACTCTCACCAAGAAGAGAGTTTACACGGAAGGAAAAACCACAAGCGAGCGACAAACAAGAATATAAAATTACCAAGAAACAACGAAGGAAGAAAAACATCACTAAATTAAAGTAAAGATGCATGTATGAAGTGCCATGAATGTCTTAGTGTACCGTGCACCAAGGTGGAAGTGTCGAATTCGGTGTCAAACTCTTACTTTGCAAAGGGTCATCTTGGGCTTGAATCGGGATCTTGAATTCGTGATATTTTGAAGTCTTCGGATTTTTGTTATTCGGACACTAGTTCATCTTGTGACCTAATTCTCTACACTTGAAGCATCCACCTTCTTCCTTCTTATAAATCTCTTCCATGTTATTCGGACTTCGGCGATAGGAGTATTTAATCAACTCCGGTGAGGATGCATCGATTCTATCATCAATAATAGAATCCTCTTCTTTCTTTGGTATTGTTGACATCTCGAAACCTCTCTCTTTAATTCTTGTTTGAGATTTAGGAAGTCTTGAAGTCTTCTTGTCAATGAGCTTGGAGGGATTTACTCTTAGAAAAATCTCGAATGAAATTCTCCCCCGAACTCTTTAAATTTCCATATCATTCTCTTAAAATACTTTGAAGTTTGACCTTGATCTTAAATGGAAGGTATACTTCACCGTTCTTGGAACATCCCCGAATAAGTCTTCAAAAACTATATTGTCTCGGATTACCCTTCCCGATCTTGACATCTCGAGTCTTCTCTGAAATTTCTTGAAATTTGGATCTCTAACTTAATCTTCGAACTCAGACCGGGTTCTCATCCCAGCTAAAAAATATGAAATCCAAATCGTTGTCTATCTATTTCCATTTGAACCGTATCCCTTATTTCCTCGAACCAAGTATGCAACGTTGATCTTGAAAAGCTTGTTAAATGTCGCCTCGAATCTCTTGTAAACAACTTCGAACGTAGAGGTAAGCTTTGTTCACTCCGAATCTCTCAAATTCTCATATAAAATCACCCATGTCCAATTTTCATCTATGAGCCAAGAAGTCCTGAAATCTTTTGACCGTTGAACTTAAAAAGATTTGATTGTGTCAAATCTCCCAAAAGAATACCTCCTAAAGTGTACTCTTCTTTGAACTCTTCAATTTTTTTATTTATTTATTTATTATTATTATTATTATTATTTTTTAGTTCACCTTCAAATAAACGGGGAATACTTCTCCTTTCTCTTGTGAATTTTCGAACAACTTCCCAAAATCATACTATCTCGAATAATCCTTCTTCAACTTGAAAATCTACAACACCGAACCACTTCAAAGTATCAAAATCTCCAAACTCCTTTGTATAAAGTAGTCTCTTGTTTCCCTTGTCCTTTCCCGGTGATAACCGTTGATATTGGGACGACATTCTGAAATAAAATTCAATTTCCAAGAAATATGGATGCATGCGGGGTTTCGATGCATGTTTATGTTAACAATTAACGCAAATAATACAAATAATTCACATAAAGTGATGAAAGTGAATGCAAACAAACACATAATCCTAGGTCGAATGACTTAGACAAACCCGGCACGACGCTAGAGCTCCGGTTTTGCAACCAGGAGCTCTGATACCACTTTAAGATGTAGCACCCCGGAGCGCAAGGCACTACACCCCCCCCCCACGCGCACTATAGCCCGATACGTATAACGAAATGGAAACTCCGCACACACACCAAGCCACAGTGAACGGATGACAAACAAAAACGCCCCAATGCTAGGCGGTCTAGACCCTAAATCAGAGTGCGCAACTAAACAAATATCACGTAAGGAAGCTCCCAGGATTCAAATACAGATATTCATACTCATCAAATATTAAAATGTACAAGTTTCTACGTTTGAATTTAAAGACTTCTTGTACAAATTTCTTAAATTCGTTTCATATTTGCATATACAAAATTTCCATAAGTGTAAAAGTACAAAATAAACTAAAATGATGCATGAAACTAAAAGCAAAACCCAAGACTCGACAACCGACCGCCGCTTAGCACAAACTCCCCACGAACACCTGCAACTCAAAATAAACAAAAAGGGGGAAAAAAAAAACAACGAGGAGGGGTTAGTCCTAAAGACTGGTGAGGGGGCTAACACACTCACGCATACATATACATAATTCAGAGCATATTCAAAGTAAGGAAATTCATGAACCGGGACGTGGTTTTTGCATGCCAAAACATTTAACCGGTGATACTATATATAAAGAAAAAGGTTTAAGGCCGAAGGCCAAACTACACCAATTTTAGTAATTAGAAGTCCACTCCCGTTTCACGAATTAAATTCATAATCAAAATGACACAACTCGGCGAGTACGAGCTTCAGACCACCTAACTCCGTTCAAAATTCTAAACATAAATTAAAATTCAAACAAAAATAGAATCAGAAGACATACATACCTCTTCTCCGGGTGATGGAAGGGCCGCGCGACCCTAACTATCGATCATACAGTATGGGTCGTTAGTTTCATGTCGCTCACTCCCGAGGACTCCTTCCCCCACCAAACCTCCTGGTGGGTTCAGGGGTGATCCTTAAGTATGGAGACCATGCTAGGGAATACCCGACGGCCCACACCGTCCCTGGTCTCCTTCGCACGAATCTCCGGGGCCCAATCTAATTAATCAAATTGTTCTAATTTCAAAAGTTCTGAATTTTCAAAAATCGTTCTTAATTTTCAAAACATAACTCGCTATTTCAAAATAACGCACACCAACCCTTTCAAAACAAATAAACTAAAATAACTTACGTATATATAAAAGCGTTTTCCAACGTTTCATAGCAAACGGGCCAATTCCCACAAAATACATATCGAACACGTATTTACATATAATATATATACGTAAGGCGCATGCGGGCTTCAAAATTCACGTAGGGTTGTAGGTCATGATAACTAAAAGAAAGAAAAACTCACCTTGTCGACCACACCGGACAAACGAACGCAAAACACTTCTAAAAGACCTCCTCGTCACCCACGGAACGAACCTAAGGACAAAACAAAGGGCAAACGACAACTTTAGACTCAAAATGTACCAATTAGACGCCCGACAAACGCATATGGATGCAAATGATGCATAAAGAATGCAAATGATATAATCCACTTCACATAATTTCATACTTAGGCTTATCGAGGCAATTAACGAAATATCAAACAAATAATTATCAAATTAATCTCATAATGCATGAATTAAATTCCTAAGTTATCATTTAATAGCATATTAAGAGCATTGACAAATTTAAAGTTCCTAAAGAGAGCAAGAGATGTATAAAAATGAAATGAAGTGGCACATAAGAGCATATGAGTTCATAAATTAAAACGAGCATTCAAGTCAAGCAATAAATTTACAATATACAACCTAGCACGAAATACAATATATTCATATAGCATATAAGTCATAAACGAATAAAAAGAAGGAATTGGAAAGTACAGAACGAAGCATGAAAGTTAAGCACACAAGATCGTAGTATCTAAAGTTATAAAATGTAAAAATAAATCAAATATTTACACTAAATACATAAAACATTTATAATATCTACATATATATATATACACACGTACATGCATGCATTACACATTATATATATGTATAGTATATATATATATATATATACACACACACGTACAACACAACACACATACATGCACTAATAAATACTATATATATGTATATATATATACATTAGCATTCAACAAATTGATTGTATGAAAATTTCAAACCATCAAATAAATTCATGCATTAAATATACACAATATATTACATATATATATGCACTCATGCATGCACAAATAACATATTAAATATACACATGCACTAACGTATTCAGTCACACAAACCATGCCCAAACCAATTACAACAAAAAAAGAATACACACAGCAGCGGCAGTCCGAACTCCGCCCGCGACCCCAAACCAGTTCAAGCGCGACCACCACCTCCTCCAATCCCAGCAGCATCTCCAACTCGAAGCTTGGCCCTTTCTCAGTCGCGGCCGCGACCCTAAAAGCCTTAGAAATGGTCGCGGCCGCGACCGCGTGTAGCAGGTCGCGAAGCAAAAATTCCAGCCCCTGTTCTTCGTCCAAGCAAAGCAGCAGCAACCCAGGTTGATTCCAGGCAAAACGAGCAGCAAAAGCACAACAACAACAACATAAAAACACACGCACAACACCCCTAAACAACACGGCAAAGTAAGGGAGCAAAATCAGTCAAACACACCTTCAAGCTTCAAAGTTCATGAATGTTCAACAATGGTGGTTTGGATTTCAAAAATTTTCCAAGAGATTCATGCTCATAAACTTAACGTAGAACTCATATAGATCATATACATAGCTTAAAATCAAGAAATGGATCAAAGAATTGCAAGAAATCATCCAAAAATGCAATTAACCTAACTATTCCTTCAATGAAGCAAATCAGGCCCTAATCTTCATGAAAATGAACAAAATAATATGTAAAATAAAGGTAAGAAGATGGAGATTACAAATTTATACTTACCTTTCAAATTTGAGGTGAGTTGGAGGTCAAACGAGCTCAAAATCCGACTTGTGAATAGTACCCTGCTCTCTTTTCCTTTCTCCCTTGTTGCTGCTTCGTTCCTACTTCTTTCTTGCGTGTTTCCTGGGTTGAACCGAAATTATGGAGAGATAGGGAGATAAAGGGTTAAAAGGGTTCGAAAATGGGGCAATTCGGATAAGAAATGGGTCGGTTATGAGAAAAATGGGCGAGGGTCACAAATCTGTCATGCGGGTCACGTTTCTGACAAAATACGGGGGTTCAAACGGGCTTAGAAAATTACGAGGCCAAGTTATCTAGATTCCATTCTTCGTTAAGAGTCCGGTGCCACTTCCGAAATTTGAATCCGAATTCCCGAGCTCAAGATATAAATTCCGGAACACAAGACGCGCTAAAACAAGTTAGGCCCTCGAGTCCCCAACAAATAAAATATGGTGCGTTACTGTATCAAACAAGTCCAAAAATGAAATACGAGCACATAGAAAAATTCATAACACGTATATTTCATGCATGGTAAAATATCACGAAAATAAAATCGAACCCAAACGGATAAAAAACGAGTTAAAAAAGTTGAAAACGTTCAAATATTTAATCATATAATTAACAAATAATTCAATTAATTCAAGAATAGCATTTAAACATTAAAATAAACATATAATTACATAAATAAATAAATTCAATGCGCAACTAACACTCCCGAAACGTACCTGTACGGCCGGACGAGCGGGATGTTATAGAAATAATGAAAAACGTAATTGCATTCATAGCACGAGCATTCATCCCGCATTGTACCTGTAACGTCCCGACTTTTCGGCCGTACAGGTATGACGTCACGAGTGGGTTTAGACCGATTGTTATGTGGTTTAATTATGTTTTAATTGCTAAGTGATTATTTAATTTAATAATTTCTTGAACTAATTGATATTATGTGACCTATATGACTTAAGTGATTATGTTACATAAACTCGTTTTTAGTTTGTTTACTTGTTAATTAAATGTTTTATTTCGATTATGTACTTTCTTGATATTGTATGAAATCCTTGGACTCAATCGAATTTTGATTTGGACCTTAATTGTTCGCCTATTGATGTATCAGTTTATTGCATGGATTTGTAGGGCAAAATTAGTTAAATTCAAGCAGTTTTAAGAACTTATAACGTGGTTTATGCTCCTTATTAGGTACCTTTTACCTTGGAGTTGAAAAGACGGATAAAAGCAAAACCATGCAATAAAGGGCGAAAAACCAGAGATTTTTAGGGGACACGCCCGTGTCCCCATGGATGAGCAAACTGAGACACGCCCGTGTCTCAGTACAGAGAAAGCCCTCGGATTTCAGGAGGTGTCACGCCCGTGTCACCTATGAAGAGTAAATTGTTGCACGCCCGTGACTAGGTACAGAGAAGCCTGGAGACTTAACACCCCCGTGTCATCGAGAAGAACAAGTTTTGACACCCCCGTGTCAAGAAGAAAGCGCAGATACGATTTTATTATGTGACACGGGCGTGTCACATTTTAAAGCAGAACCCTTGCACGCCCGTGTCACGGGCCAGTTTAGGATTCGAACCCCTATATATACACGGTTTTTAGGCGGATTAAGGGAGCTTTTGGACGAGTCTTTCCCCAGAAGTTCAAGAACACTTGAAGAACGAAGGAACACGAAGATTGAGAGTTGAAGATTCATTCCAATCACAAGACTTTGTCAATTTGGTTTTATTTACTGCTTTCCGATCAAACTAATTCCTCAAGTTTTGGTTTTCAATTCTAGTTTAGTTAATTTCTTGTTTTAGATTCGTTTTTGGATAACTAGGTTAGAATTCAGAATTATTAATCCCGTTTTGATGTTTATGTTAGACATGATTATTTTGAATACAATTCCTTTGATCTTAATGAGTTTTGATCCAATTATGAGGAACTAATCTCCTAGGGTTAGGGGGTAAGGATTATGCATCTAAAGTGTTTGAATTAATGCTTGAGTAAATTTGTGTGATTCTTTGTTAGGAAAACGGTATTGAATAAGCTGGGAATGGATTGGCCATCCATGAACATGTTGTAAATTATCCGATAATCGAGAGATTGAGGATAATTGAGAGCGTTTTCTGAAACTTAGATCTTTTGGGCTTAAAGAAATTTAACCCTAATTTCTACAACCCGTATTTAGAATTCCATGCCAAGCCGCTAGGTTTTAAATACACTAATCTTGCTTTATTCGATTAATTTGGTTACTAAGTGATTGTGAGGACAACACTTGGCTTAATTAATTAGACATCTAGCCTTCGAAAGAAGCTAGATATAACATCGTGATTAGGTTGAAGAATCATACATCCGTACTTAAGTATTGATTTGATCATAAAAGAGCATATGATTTATCCCCCGACCTGTTTTAATTAAGTGGTTAATTCTCGTATTTATTTGTTAGCTTGTGTGATTGATTTATTATTAGTTAAGTTTAATTTTGTCATAGTAGTATAATATAACCTGATCAATCTTTTCCGGTCTCTAGATTAGAAATAATCATAAAAGTGGTTGTTGAATTCCCTTCCCTGTGGATACGATACCTTAAGTGTTGCAATCGAATTAGAACTTACACTTGGGTTCAAGATTTGTCTATCACCTATTAAATCTCTGGACCTTAATGGAACACTTAAATTGTTGAGGGATTTGTTGGTAATTGTTCTCCCCTTTCCTTCCTTGTTGCACTATATGTATGTATATACATAAATACCTTATTTTCTTCTTCATTTTTTCTCACACAAGAGTAAGAAAAAACCCTCCATTCTCTCCCTCTCCAATTCGATCCAACCATGAAGCAAGGAGCCAAGATTCCAAGCTCCATTCTTCTCCCTCAAGTTCAAACTTCAAGCCTACCATCTTCCTTCTTCTCTTCTCCTCTCTATTCCAAGGTATATGTGTATATATATGTATATATATAAATAGGGATTTATATAATTTGATGGATGAATTCATGAATTGATGAGTGATATGTGTATATACGTTGTATTTGGTTGTTGTTATGTGATTTTGGGTGAATTGGGAGCTCCGTTGGCATTCTTGAAGTCTTTTTCCGCCACTTCCCTATTTTCCCGATGCCATTTTTGTCGCCTGGGTACCAGGGTCGCACCCACGACCATTGTTAAGCCATTTTTTGTCGTGGCTGCGACCAACAAGTCGAAACTTGGCTATTTTTCCATTGCGGCCGCGACTGCTTTTTAGTATAATTCTGTCATGGCCGCGACACCCTTATATGGACTCCGATTTACCTAAATTTTGGACCACTGAAACCTTTTGAAATGTAGAATAATCTCCAATTAGAGTCACTTAAATATCTTTTCTCGTTTATGAGATATAAGCAATTATTTTTGGTGTCGCCATCTTACCAGAACACTGCACTCACCCAACTTCGGACGTTCGCCATTTCCACATCGCTTTGAACCATGATTCGGGCCGTATATCATTCGAAAGGCCTATGTGTCTAGTTTCATTCCCAACAAACAAAAATCCATTCCAACTTCTAGAACTCAAGATATGTTCAATTCTTTACTGCTCGTACATTCCCGGAAATTGTCAGCTCTCGCCAAAAGCTTGCTCAATCCGTTTTCTTGCTTTCCCTCCACTTTCTCGGACTCCATATGTGGTTTGAATGAATTTTATTCTTGATTAATTGATTATATGTATATATCTTGATATGATTATGAATTTTATGCTATGAATGCAATGTATAAACGTGAAATGACAACGTGAACGTTTATGTGCTACTTTTATACATACATGAATGGTTTGCTTGGTTTAAATTGTTTTGTATGTTGTGTATAGATTCTTCCAAGACTTATATATTTTGTTAATATTCTATATTATGTGTTAACTTGTTTATTATGAAATCATAATGTGATTTTGTTAAACATTTCGTGAATTATGATCCTTCGGGCAAGTTTAACGGGGATGTGATGAGTGGTAAATGCTCTCTAGCTTGCATATATGAATTGTTCCTCGGTTTATTGGCCTCATATGATTACTTCTCGCTTCATCTATGACTCGCATGCATTGTAAACATGTTATAATACGAGTTATGATTAATGTATAAAGCTTATGGCTAGATTTGATATGATTCATGAAAGATATGGAATGAATGAACTTCAAACCTTCATGTATCAATTGAGCTTGAATGAATTGCTTGTTTATATACTTCTGATGCATTAATTGTGCCCATGAACATCTTCATAACATGTTATTATCGTGCATACATCTCATATCATGCTAAAGCATTGTCGTGTGTCCTATATGGTTCATTTGGAAGTCTTGAATCTCACAAGTACACTGTATTGTTCTTTGTTCAGTTCTCCAGGGTGGAGATGCCGGGTTCATAGGTTACTCCCAAGTCTTCCTTTCTTCTTGATTTTGGTTCGGTAAGATGTAACAGGTGGGTTTCTCTTCTATTACTTATTACGACCCGATCTATCCCTTATGTGAAAAGTTTTGAGCCAAAATACTGTATATATATAAATATATCGAGTCTTTTCAAGAGTAAATGGTTTCCAATGTATAATCCTCCTTTTATGTAATCCTACCTATGATTTTGGCGAGTGTATGATATGAAATGAACACGGGCCCACGGACTTAGTGTATGTGACTATCCGGGGAGGCAAGGGCCGACGGTGATCCCATACACTAGTTCCAACCAAATTTATGGTGAAACCGACCTCGTTCAGGAGTTTGTACGAGAAAAGGCTAACCGGGCTTTTGAGGATTCATGTACCTCACTAGCCACATCGATGTGTTTAGGTGGCCCGGCCTTGCAATCCCGTCCACCACCCGGACGAAAAAGGTGTGAATGATATGATTATGGTTGATTATGAACGAATATGTATTAATGTGTGTAATCACTAATGTAAAGATTGAATTGATATGCACACACGAGGAGAAGGTTGGAGATTATGAACGGCCCCTCGCCGGGCCATGGAACCTTGTGAATGAAATGAATGAATATGACAGTTGTAATCTCGTGGATGCTTTTCTTTGTTTTCACCCATTTTGGAAATATCTCAAAAACCTCGCACGAGATTATAGCTTGCATGTGTGGATGTTTAAATTCTGCGATAACATTATAATAAGCCCTGTTTTATACCCAGCAGTCTCCTATAGACTGAACCCGACTTTGTTTTCAGTTCTTTTGCAGGTTTTGGAGTGCTAGGTGAGATTTTAGTTCTGTCGAGTCCTGTGATTAAGTCCGAGTCACACCACAAGAATTTTGTATATTAATTAAGTTTTACAATAAATGTATGAATTATTATGATTTCATTTTATAAATTCGGGACAGGCTTTTAGGGATAGATTGAACCCGTGAATTGTGAATTGTGATTTATGATTTTAGTTTGGAATTTCGGGACTAGGTATCTATGCTAGTTGAACCCGTCAACTATTAATTGCAACTATGATTTATTATATGTTTTGCTTTCGCAGGTGCATTTTATTCTTTGGAATTACTTATTTGGTTTCGAAGTTAGCTCCCGCCTAGCATAGTGAGTGAGTAGTCCCCGTTCGCCGTGACTTGGCACGTGTATGGACTTCCCATTTCATAAGCGGGCCGGGTCTCGGTGCGGGGGATGTGGTGCCTTCCGTTTAGGCCGCTACATCCTTAAGTGGTATCAGAGCCCTAGGTTGCAAAACCGGGGTTTTTTGTGTCGTGTCATATCAAGTATAGGTCGAACGGCTTAGGAACAACATGTCAACGTGTACACCGTATTGATCACGACCATTGTTATTGAAATTTGACATGGAAAATATATTATTAAATGTGTTTAACTTGAATTTTGGTATTTTACGTGTTGCCTTTTACATTAATCCGTGTTTTTTATGCTAAGTATATGCCATATGCATAGACTAACTGGCATGCATTATATTTGAGTTTAGTTGTGAATTGTAGGATATTACTACAACCTCAAACCATGGCCAATTTCTAAGATTACAATAACTTGTCAAGGGCTCTTCTTTCGGGTACGGATGAATGGAAGAAGGCCCTAGAGATTTAGAGAAATTCGGGTGTTTGAGGGTCCCTTTGACAAAGCTATGTGTTGGGAGTTCAAGCTCGAGATAGGGATTAAATCATCCGTGAAGTTGCGTATGGATAAATTAATGGTGTGGTGTGTGATGTCTATAACCCACAAGATAAAAAAACGTACCTACACCACAAACGAAGTTGATCAACCGGGACCAAGAGGCTCGTTTAATTCGAGGGGAAAGAGAAGGAAACCCTGAAGACATCAAGATTCAAGGCATTAATGTACGAGCAAGTGGGGAAATTACAAGAGATTCACTTGGGATCGAGTTAGTAGTACGAAGGATCATTCGGTATGAATGATTAGGGGAAAAGAATCTCGAAGGTGTTAAAGTCGAGGTTTGAGAAGCGAGCGAACTAGGGATCTTTGAGGGGATGTCTAAATAAATTTAAACCTTGGGTGGTGATCGGAAAATAAAAAAATAAAAAAAAAAGTAAATCTTAAAGGGAACTACATTACCGGAATTGAATGGCAAAAACAAGATGGTTAGGGTCGAAGTTAAGATCGGAAGCTAAGCCCGGGGTAGAACATCTTAAAGTTAGAATAAGAAATCATGAAGAAAGAGATGAGTTGGGACACTTTGGATATTAAAATAAAACTCGGATTGGGTTGGAGATCAACCAATTTTGGATTCATGAAGGCGACAAGTAGAGGAACCAAGCAATGATGTAATCCACATAAATCTATGGGAAGTCAAGGTACTCAAATTGACATTTATGTTCGATAATCAGATCGAAGTGGAACAAATGAGATCATGCAATCATGGAAGCCGAATTCATTCACCCTTATTGTAACGCCTGGACGAGGGCATCCACGCCTATCCCGCTCTACGGACCTAGATTGTATATAGAATTGCTATCCATATACCCGCTAAGTACGAAGCAAGCGGTAACCAACGGACATCCTAGCTAGGCGGTACTAGACTCGCAAAGCGAGTAAATCAAACACAAGTATGCGGAAGCTTAATCAAAACATATCAAGTGTATAAAGTTCATTTAACCAACAATTATGTGACCGCCAAGGTCCAGCACAAAATGCTCAAGTGCGTAATGTAAAATCATCCTAAGTGACCAACACGGTCCAAACAAACATAATAAGTCATCATACATGCCAAATCCATAAATCCCGAAATAATACTTAAAACATAAAGTACGCAGCAGTAAAACGAATACAAGCTAGACTTAAAGACAAGACACTCAACAAGACCCTACCTAGCTTGACTCCAAAACGCAACCTGCGGACACGAAGGGTAAAGGAGGTGTGTTCAAAAGGAAACGGTGAGGAGAATTACATTAACGTAAGGGATATAAAAATAAAAGCTTCAATCCACGCTCAAATCAAAAGTGCTCATGATCCGAACTCATTTTTGAAACAATGCAAGTTGTATAAAAATCAGACCACGAACCGTACGCATAACCGACTCGGGTAGTTCGAGCACTCCATCATTTCTCGCAAAACCGAAACACAACAATCCATCCTTCGCACCATTGATGTCGAAGGTGTACGGTCCCCCGAACATCCTTACCGTATGAAGAGATGGGTCCATGAAATCGGCCTCTCCCTTGCAACCTCAATCCCGAGACCTCCTTGGAGTCTTGGTTAGCAAGTTTCCTACAAGTGGGAACATCGAATGAGGGCAGCTGTCGGCCCTTGCCTTCCCGGAATATCGCTCACCTTAGCCCCGAGCGCTATAATCCAACCAAGCAAGCGTCTTTGCATGGGGCAATCAACCTCGCTACACAACTAACACGTTCATAAAATTCAAATGAAAGTTCTAAAAGCATTTTGGGTACTTATCCCATGTACCAACAAGCAAGTTTTGCTTGAAAAACTTTTTCCATAATTAAAAAACAATAATACGAGCAACGCTCACAAAACTTGGCTTATTAAGCCTACATATACTTTTTTACAAAATGGGAGTTTAAAACCATCAAACATGATAGGTCATATGTGTCCACAGTTTTAAAATCGTTTTATACTATAGCTCCTCACCTTCACCAAGAACTTCGAAGGTCAACCACGAGCAACAACTACTCAACCGGAGGCTGACCACCTAACAAGACAAACGTACCAACAAGGGCAAGATACGACTCGAAACCAAGTAAGACGACGCACGACTTCAAGAAAGAGTAAACATGCTCATGAGGTGCAATGAATGTCCAAGTATGGCACAAGTTCAGCAATGATGATCAAACATCATAATATAAGTCATATAACAAGCTTTCAAGTTATAAGATAAGCAAATATCAGCATGTTACCCATACTTAGCACATTCTTACGCATAATCGAGGCATGCAAGACATTACAATGCATAGAAACATGATTCCAAGTCATATATGTCATATTAGGGGTGTGACGCCCCGATAATTAGGCCGTGCAGGTATGACGTAATTGTTTACCAAATTGCGCAAAATAACTATTTTACGTGTTTATATAGTTGATTTTATTTTAAATGTTATCTCTTTTATTTTATTGTTGTTATATATATATATATATATATATATGTTAATTGCGTACGTTATTTAATATTAAGTATTTTATGAATTCATCAAATTGATATTTATTGAATAAATTGAACTTGATTGCAACGTGAATTAATTTCCCGAATTTGACTTAATTTCGTTGTGACCTTATTTGATCAATTCATGAACTTTGAGGACCTAATTGCATGGACTTAATTGTTTACATTTCAAAAGTTTGGGGACTCACTTGCATGACCTAAATAATGGAGGGACTTAATAGCAAATTGGCCAATTCTCTTCCCCTCATAGCTGCATATCACGTACATTTGCATCCCTTTCATTCATACAAACATTACATACATTCTTGTTCTTGCTCCCAAGCCAACCAATCAAAACCCTTACCAAAGTGGAGGAAGATTTCATCTTTCAAGCTTCATAATTGTGAGTTTTGTGATCAATCAAGCATCATCAATATCATCTCTTCACCTTAGCACCATTTCTTGCATTTGAGGTAATATTTGGGAGCATGGATAATTTTCTTGGAAATATGGAAAGATAGGGCTTTGTAATGAATTGGTTAATGTGTGTAATTGTTATTGGAAATATGTTTAGGAACTTTAAGCTTAAGTTATATGCATTCAACTTGTTGATTATGAACTTGGTTGATGAACTTGTTTATGTGTTTGAGATTGTTAAATCTTGATGATCAATGCATGATATGAGTATATATGTTAGATTTTATTGTGCTTTAAGTATGGTCACATGTTTCGTTAAGTTTTGGTTGCATTTATTGGTTGGAATTGGTGTTTTGGTTGGGTGTTGTTGCTTTTGCGTCGATACCCTGTTTTCTTTCTGGTACGCACAGTGACACTGGCGTGTCACTTTTTCCTTGCTCGGCGTGACACGGGGGTGCATGTTAGTTGGGTTTTTTGTTCTGTACCGTGACACGGGGGTGTCACGGTTTGCTTTGTAGTGGTGACACGGGCGTGTCACCTTCTATTTCCTGGTTTGTTGTCCGCTGTACTGTGACACGGGGGTGTCACGGCTTAGTGTGTAGAGGTGACACGGGTGTGTCACCCTCTGTTTTTCATGTACTTGTTTGGCATGCATGGCTGTACGTGTGCATGCATTATATATATATGTTTAGTGAATAATTAATTATTATCTGAATTAATTTGATTGAAACGTGAATTGAATGATTGAATGAATGACTTGAATATATGATTTAATCTCTTAATAGTGCACATGAACATTTCATAACATAATCTCATCTTTTACATATTCATATCATGATCATAGCATTGCCGAGCGTCTTATTTGGTCATATTGAGTCTCACTTCACCGTTCTTGCACAGATTTTGATCCAGTTGGAGACGAGGCTGGTCAGTGAGGCTCGTGATTTCTTCTTTTGACGGTTTAAGGTGGGTTTTTCTGCTATGTAGATACAAGACCATATATATACCTTCAATGTGAAAGCTTTCGACCAAAATTATATATATGTAGAGAGTCGTTTTAAAGAGTAAATGTTTTCAACGTAAAGCCTTATTTTATGAACCCTACCTAATGTTTTGGCGAGAAATGATCGAATGCACGAATGGGGCCCAGGGACTTAGTGTGAGTGGCTATCCGGAGAGGTACGGGCCGACGGTGATCCCTCACACTAGTTCCACCAATGAACGACGTAACCGGACCTCGTTAGGAGTTAGTGAGGAATGGACGCTGAGCGCCATCTGGGGAGTCCTGTAACCCCTTTTGGTCAATGAATGGGTGGTCGGGCCTTGCAAACCCACCACCAACCAGGAGGAAGAAGGTGTAAATGTTAATGAATGTGCACCAAAGACTGATTGCATGAAAAGAATGAATAAATGAATGTTTTAAATGGTTTACACAAGGTGTTGGTTGGAGATAATGCACGCCCACTCGTCGGGCCATTAATGACCTAATGTTAATGATTCGTTATAATCCCTTTTGATGATTTCTATTTCACCCACTTAGGAAAGTCTTTAAAAACCTCACTTGGTATTATAGCTTGCATGTGATTGTTTAATTACCGTCATATATTCTATTTATGCCCTGTTTTATACCCACCAGTCCTTTTTGGACTGAACCTGTTTGGTTTTCAGCTGTTTTGTGCAGGTGTTGAGAGAGCTAGGCGGGAATACGAGTCCTAGGTCTTGCATTCGTCTCTAGCTTTGTATTTTGGGTCTTACACTTCCATACTTTTATTTTGATCATTGTATATGTATAATGATGTGGAGCGTACATGTTTTGGGCCGTGATGGCAATTGATGATGTCTACGACTTATTTTTGGAGCTTGGATGCTCATGGTATATGTTCGTTTATGCTTCCGCTTTAATGTTTTATGTTGTTTTATGGTTTTAAGGGTTAGCCCGCCTAGCTTAGAGTGTGTGTTTATCCCCGTTCGCCGTGACTTGGCTCGGGTATGGATCGTCCATTTCATATTCGGGTCGGGTTTCGGTGCGGGGGATGTGACACCTTGCGCTCGGGTGTTACATCCTTAAGTGGTATCAAAGCTTAGGGTTGCAAAACCCGCGCTCTAGTGTCGTGTGAGTCAGTCTAGGTCGTTCGGCTTAGGGACTACTTGACAATGTGTTTCATATACATCTCTTTTGTGCTTAATTGATTTAAATTTTGAATTTTGATTGAATTATTTGCATTAACATGCATAGACTAAAAATAACACGCATTTTCAGTGTTTTATTGACAGGATGCCTCCACGTAGACATCGAGAGAGATCTCCAGGACGACGTCATCATCGTGATAGTACTCCTACACCTCCACCTCCACAACCAACGCTGGCAGAGGCCTTTGTTAATTCAGTTATCAATATTATAGATCAAGGGCTACGAGATTATGTACCACCGGCACCTCCAGCACCACCTCCACCTGTTGTACCGCCCGAGGTACCGCTTTCTGTTATACTTAGGGAGTTTCAGAATCAAAGACCTCCCAAGTTCTTCAAGGGAAATGATATACAAGCGGATTTGTGGTTGAAAGAGGTAGAGAGGATATGGGAACTCATTCCATGTGAGGCCCAAGAGAAGGCTCGATGCACCATCACTTTAATACAAGGGGAAGCCCACTCTTGGTGGGAAAGCACACGGATTGTATTGGAAGCAACTGCAGAAGAGATCAACTGGGAAGTATTTACAAGGGAATTCAAGAATAAATTCATCCCTCCCTCATCCCGGACTCGAAGGCTTAGAGAATTTACCGAATTGCAGCAAGGGTCGAGATATGTGGCCGAATATATTTCAGAGTATGAGAGGTTATCCCACTATGCACCAAATATAGCAGGCGATGACTTCCATAAGGCTATGTAGTTTGTTCAAGGGCTTCAACTGGATATCCAGACAGCTCTAGAGGCAGTTAATACGAGCACTTGGGCGAAGGCTACTTCAAAAGCCTTAAAGGTTTAAGATTCGGTGAATGCTAGGAGGCCAGTTTCTTGCCAAGGATAAGGTCAGGATCCGGCTGGGGATTTAACAAGGGAAAGAGGCCGATGAATGTACCAACTCCCCCACAAAAAGGGCCTTTCAAGAAGCCGAGAATCGGAGGTCCGATTGCACCCGTTCCACGACCACCTCAGGCTGCACCGGCTCCTAAAGGATCTCGCAATGATCAGCCACCGTGTACCTATTGTGGATGGCCAACTCATTCTTTTAACAATTGCCGAAAAAGATTAAAGTTGTGTCTAATTTGCGGGAAAGGAGATCATATGGCTTTTGCATGCCCGGACAAGATTCCAGGATATCAAGCTGGAGCTCAGAGACCGATGGTTCAGGCACGAGCTTATGCTCTTGAGAGCGAGGAGCAGAATGTCGTGGTTGATCCAAACGCGGTAGTGGAAGGTACCGTTTGCATTCATAACACGAGCATTCATGCATTATTCGATCCGGGTGCTACGCATACTTTTATATCTTCTGATCTATGTGCCTCTCTGTGCCTACCTGTTACTTCTCAAATTCCTGTTATTTTGTGAGTTCGCCCCTTGGAGGTAGTTTGCAGACAGATCGGATTGTCAGTGGTTGTTCAGTTTTGATAGAGGGGAAAGATTATCCGTCAGATTTTATTGTTATGCCTATGAAGAAGTATGGGGTAATCTTCGGGATCGATTGGTTGTATCGGCACCGGCCCGAAGTTGATTATTTTAAGAAGAAGATAAAGTTGGGTGAAGAGTTGGTTGGAGAAGTTGGGTCGAAGAATGTGTCTCTTTTATCGTTTATGGAAGCTCGCAACTTGGTAAAGGATGGAGCCACGGGATTTATTGCCTATCTCCTTAATAAACCAAAGGATCAATCAAGTTTTGAGGAGACGGCTGTAGTAAAGGAATATCCCGATGTATTTCCAAAAATTCTGGGTTCTCTACCACCGGATCGGGAGATTGAATTTGTTTTTGATTTATATCCGGGATCAGAACCTTACTCCAAGACTCCTTATAGAATGGCTCCGACAGAGTTGAAGGAGCTGAAGATTCAACTCGAGGAATTACTTAAGAGTGGTTATATCCGACCGAGTTCATCTCCGTGGGGTGCTCCGGTTCTCTTTGTCAAAAAGAAAGATGGGCCGTTGAGGATGTGTATAGATTACCGGGAGCTTAATCGGATGACCATCAAGAATAAGTACCCGTTGCCCCACATTGAGGATTTATTTGACATGCTGTAAGGTTCAAAGGTTTATTCGAAATTGGATTTAAGGCAAGGCTACTACCAGTTGAAAATCCGGAAAGAGGATATACCAAAGACAGGATTTAACACCCGGTATGGGCATTATGAGTTCGTAGTGATGCCTTTTGGTTTGACAAATGCCCCTGCAGCATTTATGGATATGATGCATCGGATTCTTCGACCTTATTTGGATAAATTCATCGTAATCTTCATTGATGACATTCTTATGTATTCAAAGACTCCGGAAGATCATGTTAGGCATCTCAATTTGGTATTGGAGACATTGAGAGAGCACCGGTTGTATGCGAAGTTTAGTAAGTGTGAGTTTTGGATCGACCGGGTTGCTTTTCTAGGCCATATTATTTCGAGTAAGGGTTTGGAAGTTGATCCTTCAAAGATCGAGACGGTTATTCAATGGCAGAGTCCGAAAAATGCTTCTGAGGTTAGAAGTTTCTTGGGATTGGCAGGTTATTACCGAAGGTTCCTGAAGGATTTTTCGAAGATAGCCGGTCCTTTAACTCGATTAACTAAGAAGGAAGCAATATTTGAGTGGGACAAGGCATGTGAAGCTACTTTCCAACTCTTAAAGGAAAAATTGACCACTGCACCGGTATTAGCACTTCCCGAGGGCACGGAAGGATACATGGTTTATACGGGCGCCTCGAAAGAAGGGTTGGGATGTGTTTTGATGCAGAAGGGTAAGGTGATAGCTTATGCCTCGAGAAAACTGAAAGATCATGAACAGAATTATCCCACTCACTATCTCGAGCTTGCAGCAGTGATCTTCGCTTTGGGAAAGTGGAGACACTATCTCTACGGAGTTTCTTTTGAGATCTTTTCCGACCACAAGAGTCTCCAGTATTTGTTTTCTCAGAAGGAATTAAACAAGAGACAGAGGCGTTGGATGGAAATGTTGGCGGATTATGCGTGTACGATTCGATACCATCCAGGAAAGGCCAACGTGGTCGCGGATGCGGTTAGTAGGAAGGCTAGCGTGTCAAGTGTTAAAGTGGAAACTATGGATGAATCTGAGTCTTTCAAGCTAAGAGCTAGTATTCGGAATATTGCCGTTCAACCGGATCTTCAGCAGAGGTTATTTGAAGCTCAGAGAGTGGACTCCGAGGTTCAGAAATTAGTGCAGAAAGCTAGAAATGATTCAGAGAGTCCGTTCGGATTTGATGACACCGGACTTCTTAGGTTTAAGAACAGAGTTGTGGTTCCGGAAGAGTTGAGACGGTTGATTTTGGAAGAAGCTCATCGGCCAGGGTATTCGATACATCCCAGGGGAAATAAGATGTATAAGGACTTAAAGAAATTTTATTGGTGGAATGGACTTAAGCGGGATGTAATCAACTTCGTGAGACATTGTTTGACTTGCCAAGTGGTGAAAGCAGAGCATCAGAAGCCATCGGGGCTACTGCAACTGTTACCTATTCCAGAATGGAAATGGCAGCAAGTGGCGATGGATTTCGTTACGGGTCTTCCCCGAGTGAAAGGTGGTTTAGATGGAATTTGGGTAATAGTGGATCGACTGACGAAATCGGCACATTTTCTCGCTATTCGAATGTCGGATAAGGTGAATAAATTGGCTAAGAAGTATGTGGATGAAATTGTCCGACTTCATGGAGTACCAGTTAGCATTGTATCAGATCGGGATCCGAGGTTTACTTCTAGATTTTGGCAAGAATTACAAAGGAATCTGGGCACAAGACTTCAATTCAGCACAACTTTCCATCCTCAGACAGACGGCCAATCGGAGGGATTAATTAAATATTTGGAGGATATGTTGAGAGCATGTGCATTGGACTTTTCGAGTTCATGGAACGAACAATTGCCTTTGATTGAATTCGCCTATAATAACAGCTTTCAAGCATCAATAGAAATGGCTCCATATGAGGCTCTCTACGGACAGAAATGCAGGTCACCGTTGTTCTTTGATTTGGAAGAATGGAATTGGACTAAGCAAGAGGGTGTGAAACGAGGAGAGAACAAGGAAAAACCCTCTAAGGCCGTGCAAGAGGCAATTGATAAGGTCCAAATAATCAGACAACGGATGAAAGCAGCCCAGGACAGACAGAAAAGCTATGCTGATCACTGAAGGAAAGATCTTCAGTTTGAGATTGGTGATAGGGTATTCTTGAAAGCCTCACCTCGTAAGGGATTTTCGAGGATCGGAAAAGGAGGGAAATTGAATCCTCGGTATCTAGGACCGTATGAAATTTTGGAGAAAATTGGACATACGGCCTATCGTTTGGACCTACCCCCGAGTTTGACTGGAATTCATAATGTATTTCATGTGTCTCAGCTTCGGAAATATTATCCGGATGAATCGGAAGTTATTCCCATTTAGGAAATGGAGTTAGAACCGAATCTCACCTTCGTTCAGAAGCCGATTAAGATTTTGGATCGTAAATTTCAAGAGCTTCGAAAACGGCAGATCCCACTAGTTAAAGTCTTATGGAGAAGTGATAAAACGGAAGAGGCTACGTGGGAGACGGAGGATAAGATGAAAAGATTTCATCCCGAATTGTTTCCGGGCGATCAATGAATCCGAGGACGGATTCCTTTAAGGGGGAGAGGTTATGGCGCCCCGATAATTCGGCCGTGCAGGTATAACGTAATTGTTTACCTGTAACATCCCGATCGTTCGGATTTCCAGGTACGCCATAACGAGAGGGTTTTATGTGCTTTAAATTATTTAATTACGTATTTGAATGTTATTTTAATGCTTATATGATTATTTGAATTAATATGAAATTAATTGTTTATATTCATGAACTTTGATTTTAAACGTTTAAGTTTCGTATGCTTGTAATTTGCTTGTTATGTGCCGGAATTCAATTCCGATTTTTGTGAAATTTCGATATGCGTGATATACGTGAGTTATGAATGTGTTTGCATGCTCGTTTTAAGTTTTCGTGTTCGTTTTAAGTATGTGACGAGGGACATGAGGGCCTAACTAGTTTTAGCGCGCCTCTTGTTCCGGAGGCCATAACTTGAGCTAGGGAATTCGGATTCGAATTCCGGAAGATGCGTTGGACTCGTAACGAAGAGATGAAGCCAAGGAACCTGATTTGGTATTTTTCTAATCCCGTTTAGACCCTCGTTTTTTGACCGGAACGAACAACTTGTGCTTAAGCCACCTTCTTTGACTAGTCATGTACTTGTGGGGCCAATTTAACTCAACCTAAGCCTAACCCTTGATAACTTGACTTGAGTTAAGTCTCTCCCTCTCCCTTATCAGCTGAAAACCGAGCCAAACCCCCCCTCATTTGTGCTGAAACAGATCGAGAGAGAAGAGAAGAGGAGAAGAAGAAAGCCCTCTTCAAGACCTTGTGATTTTTGGAGCCAATCTCTTCCACACTCCATGAACTCTTAAAGGTAAGTATATTTATGTATTCTCCTCTCTTCTATGCTTCATTTGATCCTTGAAATTCATGATTTGCATCAGATTTAATAAGGTTATGGACACTTGCATGAATAGTTAGGGTTAGAGGTCATTTGTTGCTTCCTTGCCTTAGCTTGAGTTTGTGGCTGATTTGGTGCTTCCTTGTTGATTATATGAACTCCTTTGCTTCCATTCTTGATTCTTACTTCATGCTAGATGTGTTAGGGTTGTTTTCTCTTGGATAACATGATTGAAACCTTCAGTTTTTGGCCATGAAACTTGAAAACCGAACTGCTGCAAATCTGCTCATTTCCACCAAACTGCTGTCACGTTTTTGAGATCAAATGGATGAATTCTTGCCTCCAATTTCGTATGCTAATGCTTGGTAATGTAGTATACATGTTGTTCTATGAATGTGCTTCGTTTTTCCCGGAATTCATGCTTTAATATGGCTGCAAACTTGAGTTCTTGAACCTTAAAAACTGCTCCCCTGTTTTGGGACTGCTGTGACGTTTTGTGCTTTGTTGCTTGAGTTAATGACTTCCAATTCGTGTGAATTTGCATGGGGATGTTGTATACTAATTGGTTTATATGTTAGCCCTGCTCTTGCAAGTTTTTAGATTCATTTTCAGCTCCTAATCGAAGCATGATGGCCTGTTTGTATGCTATGCGCGAACCGAACTGCTGCTGTTGCATTTTGTGATTACTTGGTGGTTCTAATGTGCTCCAATTCCTGTCAATTTGCATATACATGGAGTATATTAGTTGCTTATCATGTTAGTGTTCATTCCCTAGAGTTTCAGCTTCATTTTCAGCTCCTAAGTACTTGATCATGGCATGATTGAACCAATTGAGCTCATATGTCCGTTTTTGGCGCTCCAGAGTTGCTGCATGATTTCGGTGCTCTTAACGCGTGATCTAGCCTTTGAGTTCTAAATGAAATATGTTTATAACATGATAAATATGTTGTTTATCAAGTTTCATAATATTTGGAGTTGATTCGGTATGCTTTTGGACTGATTTTGTTTAGGGTAAGTTTTGCCGGTAAAACTTTGTATGCAATTTTGGCCTGTACCGAGACACCCCCGTGTCTCATTTGCACTGAAATGTGAGACACGGGCGTGTCATGCTTCCTGGGCATGTCTGGACTGAGCCACGGGCGTGGCTCAGCTTAGTTAAGTTGAGGGACACCCCCGTGTCCCTCCCCTTGCGCAGCCCTTGGTTTTCCTTTTTGGTTTTTAGTTTGTTTCACCTCTTTATTGCCTTTATCTTCGTTTGTGATGAACTATGAACTTGTTTTACTAAGTGTTGGGAGTATTGTGGTTCGATTTCATAACATTTGGGTGAGATTTAGACATGCTTTTGTTGAATGTCGTTTATGTGCGTTTTGTGGCGTTTATGATTTACATAACCCATTTCCCTTGTCTTGTGATTTGTTCTTGTTTTCATACTTTGGAAATATGTTATATGAGGTAATAGTGTGTACGTAGTAGAGTTTTGTGTAAGATTGAGTACGTTTGAATGTGTGTCGAACTTAATTTACTTCAATGCTCTTATTTGTTTAAATGTTAGATCTTGTGTTTTGAATTTCTTGAATTGATTGGAAACGTGTAATTATGAATTTGAATGAAAGTGATCGAAGGATTGAATGACTTGATTATATGATTTAAATTCCTTAATAGTGCACATGAACGTGTTCATGACATAATATCATCTTTTATGCAATCATACGCATTCGCCGAGCGTCAATATGGTTCATTTGAGTCTAAGTTTGCCTCTTGCTCTTTGTTTTGCTCTTAGGTTCATCCCGTTGTTGAGGAAGTGGTTCGTTTGACTCCTTTTGGTCCGTTTTGGTTGGTTTGCTCGTCCAGGTGAGGTTTTCTTTCCTTTTAGTTATGATGACCTAAGACCCTAATTGAATTTCGAACCCGCATGCGACTTATATATGTATATATATAGATATGTGTTTGGATACGTATTTCGTGGGATTTGTCCCGTTTGCCTTAAGAATTTGAAAACGCTTTTATAAGTATATAAGCTCTATTTTCTTTTGTTTTGACAAGCTTTGTTTAAGTGTGTGTGTGTTTGTAAGCGTGATAAGATTTGTGGATAAGCTTCGCCTGGTAAGTGTGATAAGTGCAAGTATAAGTGTAAGTGTAAGTTTGGGCCCCGGAGAAGTGGTATGTGATCCCGGGTCGGCCATGGGGTCGCCGGGCTCTCTCATCAACACGACTCCACAAAAGGGAGATTTCGCCCATCCTCGGGAGGTCGAGGGGAAGGCGGGTCTTCTTGAGCCGACGGTGTGCTTAGTGACCCGTCGAAGGAGCGAGTGGATCCCCCGTCTCATTCAGCTTTCAGCAGGGGTTGAGAGGGGCACCTCTCTCCCCAAAACGGTGTTGGGGTGGAGTTGGGTTATGATTTGTTTTGTTTTCGTTTCGCCTTGGTGTATAGAGTAAGTAAGGGTGATGGATTTAAGCTTTCAGTTCGTTATGTTTCGATTATGGTTGTGAAACGGGGGTGGATTTCTAAACTCTAAAACTTGACTGATTTGGCCTTCGGCCCCAACCTTCTTTCTTTATATATATTACCACGGGTTAAATGTTTTAGAATGCAAAAATCGTGCCCGGTTCATGAACCCTTTAAGCTTTGTATATGCTTTGCTCTTACGTATATGTATGGGTGTGTGTGTTAGCCCCCTCACCAGTCTCTAGGACTGACCCTCGTTATTTCTATCTTTTCCCCATTTGTTTTGAGTTGCAGGTACTCGTTCTGAGGTGTTGGAGCTAGGCGGTTGTCTTTGAGTCGGGTTTGAGGATAGCTTGAGTCTCATGCATGGCATTTTCGTTTCTTTATGCTTTTTGGCTAATTCTGAATTATGTCTAAGTTATGCCTCCAATTCGAAATTGTAAAGTTTGTATAGATTGAATCGAAAGTTTGATATATCTTGAGTATGTTTATTTGCTTTATGAGATTCTGGTGCTTCCGCATTCGTTACTTGTTTTATTGCGTGCTCCGAGTAGGGTCTAGACCGCCTAGCTTAGGTTGGATTTTTGTTTGTCACCCGTTCGCCGTGACTTGATACGTGGACGGAGTTCCCATTTCGCTTCACGTGTTGGGTTATGGTGCGGGGGATGTGGCGCCCTTCGCTCCGGGGTGTTACATCCTTAGGTGGTATCAGAGCTCTAGGTTGCAAAACCGGAGCTCTCGTGTCGTGTCGGGTTTGTCTTGGTCGTTCGGCTTAGGATTACGGGTTCGTTGGCATTCACTACATCATTTATGTGACTTACTTGATATTATTTGATATTATTTGTATTAATAGTTCACATGAACACGCACTAGAAACCCCGCATGCATCGATACCTTCTTGGAATTGTATTTTATTTCAGGATACTCCTTCGACATCAACAAGTATTACCGGGAAAAGGACAAGGGAGACTGGTATATTCGGGCTATAAGGGGTTTGGAGACTTTATCTTTTGAAGGGGTTTGAAATGGGGATATCAAGGTCAAGTTCTAGGTGAGCAAGAGATTTTAATAAAGATTTGAGGAGTTCGAGAATAATTCCTGTGAAGAAGTTCTATTCGAGAACTTTGTGCAAGCACCCTCCTTTCGTGTTTGGTGATAGGAAAGTTTCAAATTTAAGAATGAAAGTAGATGGACAATTTCCAACAAGGGTTTAAAAGATTGGGTATCTTCGAGGACTGTCCTAAGGTTCGGAATTGATTTCAAGCAAGTAAGTATGAAATTCGATCAAATTTTCAAATTTCAAGAATATGTGCGTGATCCGAGGATACAAGATAAAAGGAGCTATGAAGGAATAGTCAATTAATGAAGGGAGTCTTGCCAACACTTATGAGAAGAAAAGATCAGTTTGGAGTTCGAAGATCAAGCAAGGAATCTAAATTTCAAGAAATTTCGAGAAGCTTCAAGATATCAACAATGTCAAGAAAAGAAAGATTCCAACACCGAAGTAAAAGGATCAAATTAAGAGAAATTAGGAATTGTTTCAAGTGCCGCGAGTTGGGAAAATATTTCAAGGCGAAATAATTGGGAGACAAGGCGAGAAACTAAGAGACAAGAGAAATTTTGAAAACTTAAGACTTCAAAGTTGCCGAGTATAAGAAGATTAAAATACCGAAGATAGATAGATTTTTACATCTCCTCACCGGAAATAATTTAATATATACATTGTAGAGACTCGAATTACATGGCATGAAGAAACTCAAGAATCTCATGAGGTCACCAATATCAAACAATGACAGATTTCAATACCAAAGGTGGTAGGAGGACTCAATTGTGGAGGAATCGAAGGCATGATGAAAGTTAATCGAATAACAAGAAGTTGAGGTCTTCAAGGAAATACTATGACTTCAAGATCCCGGTTCAAGCACAAGATGATCCTCCCGGAAAACAAGAGGATGGCATCACACTCAACGCTACTCCTATGGTGAACGGTACATGAAGCATTCATGGCATTACATTTCACGCATATTATAACATTGGGGGGAAACGCATGTGCTTATTGTCTTACTCCTTGTTTTTAGGTGATTCTTCATTATGTTTGTTGCGTAATTATGCCTCTTCTTGTTCTTGCTTGTTAAGTGTTTCTTTCCCTTCGTGGCTCTTACTTGTAATGTGTTTCCTTCCCTTTTCAGTTTTGCTTGATGCGTAATTGCTTTCACCCTTGGTTCTTGCCTATTGTGTGATTCTTTCTCTTCTTGGTTTTTATTTGAAGTGTGCTTCCTTTATTTCCTAGTTTTACTTGTTACGTATCTCTTTTCCTACTTGGCTCTTGTTCGTTGTGTGCTTTGTTTGTTTCCCTTTTTGCGTTAGTACTTTCTTGTGGTGAGAGCTTGTGGTGTGGAGTGTTCGTGAGTGTTTGGTGAGTTGTGAGGGTCGAACTGCTTTTGGTCAGCTTGTCTGAAGGTGCCTTGTTTTCGTTGGCGTTAGCGGATGCTTTTAGGAGGTCCGTCAGGGACTCAACGATATCTTCGGGTACTAGATAGAAGGCTAACCCGTTGGTATTTCCCGTAGAAGAACCGAGGATTGTCTCAGAGTAAGAGGCACGGTTTTGAGTGGGAAGAGGCGGTTGAAGAGAGTTACCCACGGTATTGGCTCTTGCCTAACCAAAGGTACAAAAGGCTACCTTGTTTCCAACCGAGGCATAAAGGAAGGCCTTTGTTGTGTGTTGCTCGTAGACGAACGGTAGCCTACGCCTTAAGGAGTGCAAGGTCACGAGTTTATCCCACTCAGGGTTGAGGTTGTTCGGAGTTTTGGGACCCGGATGTTCTGGCATAAGAAAGACGTTATGGACTTTGTGTAGTAATGTCTACGTGCCAAGGTTGAGAATTCTCCAACTACTCCCGAATCTTTATTTGGGAAGTTGGGGCAAACGACTAGGACTTTGTGTCCGGTTCGCCAATTAAGGAGATAGGGTAAAAAGAAGTATAGGATCAGAGTGGCGCAGCGGAAATGTGGATTTTGGGCTTGTCTTCGAAGCCGTTCAAGATTCTCCTTAGGACCTGAGGAGAGGTCCTTTTGAAGGAGGGGAGTTTGTAACATCCCGATCGTTCGGATTTCCAGGTACGCCGTAACGAGAGGGTTTTATGTGCTTTAAATTATTTAATTACGTATTTGAATGTTATTTTAATGCTTATATGATTATTTGAATTAATATGAAATTAATTGTTTATATTCATGAACTTTGATTTTAAACGTTTAAGTTTCGTATGCTCGTAATTTGCTTGTTATGTGCCGGAATTCAATTCCGATTTTTGTGAAATTTTGATATGCGTGATATACGTGAGTTATGAATGTGTTTGCATGCTCGTTTTAAGTTTTCGTGTTCGTTTTTCGAGGTTTTAAACCTTAAGTATGTGACAAGGGACATGAGGGCCTAACTAGTTTTAGCGCGCCTCTTGTTCCGGAGGCCATAACCTGAGCTAGGGAATTCGGATTCGAATTCCGGAAGATGCGTTGGACTCGTAACGAAGAGATGAAGCCAAGGAACCTGATTTGGTATTTTTCTAAGCCCGTTTAGACCCTCGTTTTTTGACCGGAACGAACAGCTTGTGCTTAAGCCACCTTCTTTGACTAGTCATGTACTTGTGGGGCCAATTTAACTCAACCTAAGCCTAACCCTTGATAACTTGACTTGAGTTAAGTCTCTCCCTCTCCCTTATCAGCTGAAAACCTAGCCAAACCCCCCCTCATTTGTGCTGAAACAGATCGAGAGAGAAGAGAAGAGGAGAAGAAGAAAGCCCTCTTCAAGACCTTGTGATTTTTGGAGCCAATCTCTTCCACACTCCATGAACTCTTAAAGGTAAGTATATTTATGTATTCTCCTCTCTTCTACGCTTCATTTGATCCTTGAAATTCATGATTTGCATCAGATTTAATAAGGTTATGGAGACTTGCATGAATAGTTAGGGTTAGAGGTCATTTGTTGCTTCCTTGCCTTAGCTTGAGTTTGTGGCTGATTTGGTGCTTCCTTGTTGATTATATGAACTCCTTTGCTTCCATTCTTGATTCTTACTTCATGCTAGATGTGTTAGGGTTGTTTTCTCTTGGATAACATGATTGAAACCTTGAGTTTTTGGCCATGAAACTTGAAAACCGAACTGCTGCAAATCTGCTCATTTCCACCAAACTGCTGTCACGTTTTTGAGATCAAATGGATGAATTCTTGCCTCCAATTTCGTATGCTAATGCTTGGTAATGTAGTATACATGTTGTTCTATGAATGTGCTTCGTTTTGCCCGGAATTCATGCTTTAATATGGCTGCAAACTTGAGTTCTTGAACCTTAAAAACTGCTCCCCTGTTTTGGGATTGCTGTGACGTTTTGTGCTTTGTTGCTTGAGTTAATGACTTCCAATTCGTGTGAATTTGCATGGAGATGTTGTATACTAATTGGTTTACATATTAGCCCTGCTCTTGCAAGTTTTTAGATTCATTTTCAGCTCCTAATCGAAGCATGATGGCCTGTTTGTATGCTATGCGCGAACCGAACTGCTGCTGTTGCATTTTGTGATTACTTGGTGGTTCTAATGTGCTCCAATTCGTGTCAATTTGCATATACATGGATTATATTAGTTTCTTATCATGTTAGTGTTCATTCCCTAGAGTTTCAGCTTCATTTTCAGCTCCTAAGTACTTGATCATGGCATGATTGAACCAATTGAGCTCATATGTCCGTTTTTGGCGCTCCAGAGTTGCTGCATGATTTCGGTGCTCTTAACGCGTGATCTAGCCTTTGAGTTCTAAATGAAATATGTTCCTAACATGCTAAATATGTTGTATATCAAGTTTCATAATATTTGGAGTTTATTTGGTATGCTTTTGGACTGATTTTGTTTAGGGTCAGTTTTGCCGGTAAAACTTTATATGCAATTTTGGCCTGTACCGAGACACCCCCGTGTCTCATTTGCACTAAAATGTGAGACACGGGCGTGTCATGCTTCCTGGGCATGTCTGGACTGAGCCACGGGCGTGGCTTAGCTTAGTTAAGTTGAGGGACACCCCCGTGTCCCTCCCCTTGCGCAGCCCTTGGTTTTCCTTTTTGGTTTTTGGTTTGTTTCACCTCTTTATTGCCTTTATCTTCGTTTGTGATGAACTATGAACTTGTTTTACTAAGTGTTGGGAGTATTGTGGTTAATTTCATAACATTTGGGTGAGATTTAGACATGCTTTTGTTGAATGTCGTTTATGTGCGTTTTGTGGCGTTTGTGATTTACATAACCCATTTCCCTTGTCTTGTGATTTGTTCTTGTTTTCATACTTTGGAAATATGTTATATGAGGTAATAGTGTGTACGTAGTAGAGGTTTGTGTAAGATTGAGTACGTTTGAATGTGTGTCGAACTTAATTTACTTCAATGCTCTTATTTGTTTAAATGTTAGATCTTGTGCTTTGAATTTCTTGAATTGATTGGAAACGTGTAATTAGGAATTCGAATGAAAGTGATCGAAGGATTGAATGACTTGATTATATGATTTAAATTCCTTAATAGTGCACATGAACGTGTTCATGACATAATATCATCTTTTATGCAATCATACGCATTCGCTGAGCGTCAATATGGTTCATTTGAGTCTAAGTTTGCCTCTTGCTCTTTGTTTTGCTCTTAGGTTCATCCCGTTGTTGAGGAAGTGGTTCGTTTGACTCCTTTTGGTCCGTTTTGGTTGGTTTGCTCGTCCAGGTGAGGTTTTCTTTCCTTTTAGTTATGATGACCTAAGACCCTAATTGAATTTCGAACCCGCATGCGACTTATATATGTATATATATAGATATGTGTTTGGATACGTATTTCGTGGGATTTATCCCGTTTGCCTTAAGAATTTGAAAACGCTTTTATAAGTATATAAGCTCTATTTTCTTTTGTTTTGACAAGCTTTGTTTAAGTGTGTGTGTGTTTGTAAGCGTGATAAGATTTGTGGATAAGCTTCGCCTGGTAAGTGTGATAAGTGCAAGTATAAGTGTAAGTGTAAGTTTGGGCCCCGGAGAAGTGGTATGTGATCCCGGGTCGGCCATGGGGTCGCCGGGCTCTCTTATCAACACGACTCCACAAAAGGGAGATTTCGCCCATCCTCGGGAGGTCGAGGGGAAGGCGGGTCTTCTTGAGCCGGCGGTGTGCTTAGTGACCCGTCGAAGGAGCGGGTGGATCCCCCGTCTCATTCAGCTTTCAGCAGGGGTTGAGAAGGGCACCTCTCTCCCCAAAACGGTGTTGGGGTGGAGTTGGGTTATGATTTGTTTTGTTTTCGTTTCGCCTTGGTGTATGGAGTAAGTAAGGGTGATGGATTTAAGCTTTCAGTTCGTTATGTTTCGATTATGGTTGTGAAACGGGGGCGGATTTCTAAACTCTAAAACTTGACTGATTTGGCCTTCGGCCCCAACCTTCTTTCTTTATATATATTACCACGGGTTAAATGTTTTAGAATGCAAAAACCGTGCCCGGTTCATGAACGCTTTAAGCTTTGTATATGCTTTGCTCTTACGTATATGTATGGGTGTGTGTGTTAGCCCCCTCACCAGTCTCTAGGACTGACCCTCGTTATTTCTATCTTTTCCCCCTTTGTTTTGAGTTGCAGGTACTCGTTCTGAGGTGTTGGAGCTAGGCGGTTGTCTTTGAGTCGGGTTTGAGGATAGCTTGAGTCTCATGCATGGCATTTTCGTTTCTTTATGCTTTTTCGCTAATTCTGAATTATGTATAAGTTATGCCTCCAATTCGAAATTGTAAAGTTTGTATAGATTGAATCGAAAGTTTGATATATCTTGAGTATGTTTATTTGCTTTATGAGATTCTGGTGCTTCCGCATTCGTTACTTGCTTTATTGCGTGCTCTGAGTAGGGTCTAGACCGCCTAGCTTAGGTTGGATTTTTGTTTGTCACCCGTTCGCCGTGACTTGATACGTGGACGGAGTTCCCATTTCGCTTCACGTGTTGGGTTATGGTGCGGGGGATGTGGCGCCCTTCGCTCCGGGGTGTTACATTACCAAATTGCGCAAAATAACTATTTTACTTGTTTATATAGTTGATTTTATTTTAATTGTGTTAAATGCTATCTCTTTTATTTTATTGTTGTTATATATATATATATATATATATATATATATATAAATATATATATATATATATGTTAATTGCGTACGTTATTTAATATTAAGTATTTTATGAATTCATCAAATTGATATTTATTGCATAAATTGAACTTGATTGCAACGTGAATTAATTTCCCGAATTTGACTTAATTTCGTTGTGGCCTTATTTGATCATTTCATGAACTTTGAGGACCTAATTGCATGGACTTAATTGTTTATATTTCAAAAGTTTGGGGACTCACTTGCATGACTTAAATAATGGAGGGACTTAATAGCAAATTGGCCAATTCTTTTCCCCTCATAGCTGCATATCACGTACATTTGCATCCCTTTCATTCATACAAACATTACATGTAACGCCCCAGTTTTTCGGTATTTTTAAAATGACATATGTGTTTACTAATTTGCGCAAATTAATTGGCTTTCAGTGTTTTTATAATTAATTTTCATTGTTTAAATTGTTAAATAAGTGAGTAGTTTAAATATATGCAATATTAAAATTGGAAATTATATGAATAACTTGTGTGCTCCGTAATTTCGCGTTTATATTATGTAATTGTTTAATTAATCGCCTTTGCTAATTATTAATCGTTACATTCATCAATTTTCCATTATATGTATTTGTTATAATTTTATTAAATACTTTAAATGGATACTTAATTTTAGTTGAATATTGGAAATATATAAATTCTTGAACGATTTGCATTCACGTGACAAGTTGCGCGTCGTTACTATATGAAATGAATTCGAAATTTGGTGGAAATTTGATATGTTGTAGTTATGTGCGTCGCGAATGTGTACGTACGCTCGTTTTACCTTTTCGGATTTGTTTAATTGCATTTTAAATTAATTTGGTATGAGTGGAACCAAACCGGGGGCTAACGAGCAATTAGCGCACCCTTGGTTCCGTATGTGATATCTTGAGCTAGGAAACTCGGATTCGAGTTTCGTCAACTTCGCTGACCTCGCAACGAAAATTCGAGTTTAATGAACTTAGCCTTATATTTTTCCCGAATTCAGTTGAACCACCGAAACTCAACCGAAAAACGAAACGAGAACAAAATTGCCACCTTTTACCAAATAAATCATAACTTATTCAATTGTTGACAAAATTAACTATGGTTGGAGGCTATGGAACCCTAGTTAAGCCCTCTATCCTCCCATAACCCTCCCTCACCGAACCACACTCAGAAACAAAGCCAAAATCAGGAAATATCCCCTGCTCCAGTTCCAGTCCCGTAGCTATGCTATCCCTTGGAGATTCAAGCTCAAATCTCTTCCATCTTCCATCCAATTCACAAGGTGAGCTAAGGATGATAATATACATTCATTAGGTGTCATTTTAAGCTATGCATCTCTTAAATTTGAGCTTGTATTCTTTGAGTTATGAAGAGATACATGAATAGTTAGGTTTGGCACCATGTTCTTGATTCCATTCATTCCTTGATGATTTAGATTGATTCCAAGCATGAGAATGATTGTTTTGATCTCTTCTTTACTTTTATGGTGATGTATTAGATGATGGTTGAGTCATTCATGAACCACCATTAATGGATATTCAAGCTTTAGCATGAAATGATCTTCACACTCTCCACTTCATGTTTCAATGGTTTGGGAGCATGTTGGTGTGTTACTTTGGAGTTATTTCATTGCATTTTTGGGTTCAATTGTTGGCTGATCATGTTAAGGAAGTTGTGGCATGGCTTACCCCTGTTTTTCGTGCATTTTGGTTGTTGGTTATGGCTGGTCGCGGCCGCGATCGCGATTGGTGCAAAACCAGTCGCGGCCGCGACATGCACATAGTTGCCGCGTTGAGTTCTCTCAGGTCGCGCCCGCGACCTGAATCCTTTGCATTTCAGGTCGCGCCCGTGACCACTATACACATTTGCTCACGTTAATTTCACAAAATTGCATGAAAATTCCGATTTTATTAGGTCGCGACCGCGACCATTTCATGAGTAATTTGGGTCCCGCCCGCGACCCCTGCATGGCTGCATGAAAATTTGTTTTTTCAAACCCCATTTGCATGGCTTTATTGGATTGTTTTTGGTTCCTTCACTTCATTAACATGTCATATAATGTGTGAACTTGTGTGTTATGAAGTTTTATAATTTTTCGTGAATTATTTTCCGAGTTGTGGCTTCATATGTCTTTAATGCTCCTAATGTATGCATGCATGGATCCTTTGCGTCTAAGATGAACCCTAATTGCTTGCCATCTTTTATTTTATGACTTGTACGATATGTGTATGCACTATATGACGAGTTATGCTTGTTATTTGGAATTCTTGGATTGAATTGGCTTGATCTATGAGAGGTATGAACTTAAATGAATTTAAATGGTAAACGTATGCCTTGATGCTTCATTTGGGGATCCTAAGTGGCATCTTACTTCTTTTAATAGCTTACATGAATTCTTTACCTATTGTACTATGGGTTAAGCGTATTATTTGAATTACTTGGATTAATTTGGTATGATTATGAAGTGACGAACCTAAATGATTTTTATATGAGTCTCGAAAGGAATGCGTTGAACATTTATATGTCTTTAAGACATTAATTGTACACAAGAATGTTTCTATGAGATGATATCATATCTTATACCTTCATATCATATTCATAGCATTGTCGTGAGTCATATTTGGTTCATTTGGGGTCTTGAGTCTCACGAACAAGTTACATTGTCATTTGCACAGTTTTCTCCAGGGCGGAGATGCCGGGTTCATAGGACACTTTCAAGTCTTCTTGTCTTCTTGGTTTTGTTCGGTAAGATGCGTACAGGTGGGTTTCTCTTCTACTTAGATAAAACGACCCGATATATCTCCCTATGTGAAAAGCTTTAAGCCAAAGTAATACGATATATATATATATTGAGTCTTTTATCGAGTAAATGATTGCAAACGTAAAGCTATTATTTCTTGAACCTACCAAATGTTTTGGCGAGAAATGAATGAATGAATGAATGCACAGAATGGGGCCCAGGGGCATGGTGTGAGTGGGGACCCGAGGAGGTAAGGGCTGACGGTAAACCCTCACACTAGTCCCACTATTGAACGGCGGTACCGGACCTCGTCAGGAGATTGGCGGGGAAAGGGAGCTGAGTGCCATCTGGGGAGTCATGTAACCCCTTTTGGTCAATGATTGGATGGTTCGGGCCGATCACCCGGCCATCAACCGGATGAAGAAGGTGTATATGACCGATTGAATCGAATCGATTGATTGAGCACAAAGAATGATATGCATGAACGATTTAATGAATGAATGATTATTGAATTACACATGGTGTTGGTTGGAGTTGATGCACGCCCACTCGCCGGGCCACAAAAGACCTAAAGAATGAAAATGAACGTTACAATCCCTTTTGAAGACTTCTTTATTTTACCCACTTGGGAAATGCTCTAAAACCTCATTTGGGATTATAACTTGCATGTGAATGTTAAATATTGTTGTATACGCTATTTAGGCCTGATTTTATACCCACCAGTCTCGTATAGACTGAACCCGGTTTGTTTTCTGTTTCTTTGCAGGTTGGAGTGCTAGGCGGGGAGTCTAGTTCGTCAGGTCTACTGGTTAAGTCTGAGTCACTTCATCTGCATCTTGTAATTTGATTGAATTTGCAAGAATGGATAAATGTATAACTATGTTTGTGACTATAGAATTATGTTTTGCTTCTGCTTTGGCATTTATCCTTGTTCTTTTGATTTGGTTGCGAAGGTTTAGTTCCCGCCTAGCCTAAGGAGTGAGTGAGTCCCCGTTCGCCGTGATCTAGCTCGGGTATGGATTGTCCATTTCATATTCGGGTCGGGTCTTGGTGCGGGGGATGTGGCACCTTTCCGGATGGGGTGCTACATCCTTAAGTGGTATCAGAGCCCGGTTGCAAAACCGGTGTTCTCGTGTCGTGATTGAGTCAGTCTAGGTCGCACGGCTTAGGAACTATGTGACCATGTGTGCATTGCATTGATCTTGAATATGAATTGCTTTGCTTTCTGAGACTTGTTGACTTATCTGCTGCATCTCTGTATTGGATCAGTGCCTTTTGTGTTAAAATGTGCCATGAGCATGCACTAATCGCATGCATATATCCTTGAAATAAGTTATTGTTAGGAATAGTACCCTAGAAAGCCGATTGTATATCCGCTTTGTGCTTTTCCTTATTGTAATCACAGACAATCTTTGAATGAAAGAACGAATTAAGGCAACACTTCTTTATATGCTCTTGTTTGGTATGCGTTTACTTTAGCTGTGCATGTATGAGAACTCCCCTAATCCTGATGACGTTAGGACTCTACCATTTAGGTGAAATGGTTCATGAAACGAGCCCTATATCACATAAGTCATGATTAGTAAAATACTCCAAGCCGATGAGTCCTACAGACAGTGGGAGTGTCAACCTGACTCCTCTAAGGCTTGCTTGTGGGATCACGCCCTTAAGAAGGACCACCTTATTTCATGGAAGTGGAAAGTGTATAGTTGATACGTGCGTGATACATGAGGGTGCTTACTTTAATAAGTAAGTTCACTGAGGTGCGCCTTGTGAGAACATTCCTAAATGGGAAAAGGAAGTTTCTATTTCAGGAAATGGAAACTTCCAGATTAGGAAATATCTCACGAGTCATTGATGTGATTAATTGATCCTTAGACTTGAGTTTCCTTGTCACTTTATGAGTTAACTCTGTAGTCTTAGGTATAAGCTTTAGAGGGTGTCGCCTTAGACAACTGATTCAAGGCTTATGCTGGGGCTGCACAAGTGATTCATGAAAGTGAATGAGAATCAAGAAAGGACCTACACTTGCATCTGCAAGGTGATCTCTTATTGTGTAAGTCATTCATATGCCATATGGAGTCCTTGGCCAAGGCAGTAGATCAAGACATCAAGAAAAGGGTTTCTTGGATTGAGATCAAATGGATATGAAATGCACTTAGCTTTAGACCGGATTATTAGGGTTCTGATTATTCCCTTACCCTAGATCTTGGTTGAGAGATAGTAATTAGGAGGATTGTATCTCACATTAATCAATGACTTAAAGGTTCTGTCGAATCCGAACATTCCAATTCAGCTAGGGGTTAAACACCTGTTGCTAGACTATGGTCGTTTAATCTGTGGACTGATTAATTAATTAGTGAATTAATTAATTAGGGTCACTGCTAATTGAATTGAGAACCTAGAGGGTCACACACAACAACTTGGTTACATGAGTTGAGGCTTTAAAATGATTAAACGAGTTAATCGGGCCAAGAGGGTTCCACACGTGTGAAATCACACGTGTGGCTCACGTGAGTGATACGTGTCACTGTGACACGTGTCACACACGTGTGAATATATATATATTATATATATATATGTATTAAATAATTAAATGTGTTAATTATTTAATAGACTTTGGTTTAATTTTGAATTAAAAAGAAAGTCTTATTTTGGAGAAAAATAATCTAGTTAATTAATTATGAATTAATTAATTAGATAAAATAAGTTATTTATTTTATAATAAATAAAGTATAAAATAATCCAAAAAATAGTTTGGATATTTTTTAGCTCTCCTAAAGTTGATTTGAATTTGAATTCAAAGTCAAAGTGGGAAATTACTTGAAGATCAAGTAATAGGAGAGAGGGACCAAAATCCTAGCCCATAAGGGACTAGGAATTTCGGCACTCCCCTCTCTATAAATAGGGGAGCTCGAGCTCCTTATGGAGCTAATTTGACAATTCTGTTGGTTCATGTGTTGAACACCTTTCTTTCTCCAAGATTAAATTAAACCCTAGGTTAAGCCTAAACACTAACTAGAGAACTAGCATCCTTACTAGTTAGATTGCGATCAAGTTGGTGGACTTTCTCTAGAGACTTCAAGTTAGAAGTTTGAAGATTCGAGCTTTACCAAGGAGAGGGGATCAAGCCGCGAGAAGAGCATTCTTGGGTGGCTTGAAACGCTTCAAGAAAGAACAAAAGAAAAGTAAGTTTTCTATCTTTACGAATTTGGTTACACGATTGCGAGTTCAAGGTCCTTTTGTTGGGAAAATTTTTTAAATTCCGCTGTTTTCTGATTCGTGTTTTCCAACAAGTGGTATCAGAGCCACCTCGTTAATCGTGTTTCTGATTCGTCTCAATTATTCTGAATTTGGTAGAAATTCTTAGGCTTAGATTCGAATTAGGTATTCATGAGTTCTTTTAGAAAGCCTGAATTACGAAACTGTAATTTTTCTTGAATTTCTGAAACTGTTTTCTTGAATTGTGTTTTTGAAAACCGTTTTGATTGAAATATGTTTAAATCGAATTTTTTAATTTTGGATTGAACCGGGTTTTGGAGAAACCCAAAATACGAAACGAAACACGAAAAAGGACGAGCCTAGGCGTGCTAGCACGTCGCACGCCCAGGCCCGTCGCCGCCGCCCAGCCCTCCCGCAACCGCGCGGGAGGCCCTCCCGCCCGCGCCTAGGCTCGACCGCTCGCCTGTCCCGCAACCGCGCGGGACAGCCGCCTGCACCGTCCCCGCAACAGAGCGGGACGCCCAGGCCGAGATCGCCCGCCGTCGGGCGGGCACTGCTGCGCGCGACAAGCGCACGAGCCGCGCGCTGGCACTTGCACGCGCGCGCGCCTGATGCGGCGCGGCGGTACCCTCCTTTGGGCGGGTGCTTTCGGGCCTAATTTCGTGTTTTCGTGTTTCGTGTTCTCGGTCCGAAAAATCCCGATTTAATTTTATTTTAATTTTATCTTTGAAAATCAGTTTTGTTAAAATAAAATTATTTTAAAATTTTGATTAAATTGGGATTTTTGAGAAATTAAAGCGATTTGGATTTTGGAAAATTATGAATTTTTTAATGAAAGAATAAAATTATTAATTTTGGAAATTAATTGGAATTTTATTGGTTTATTGTTTTTCGGGTTTTATTGAAAAGACTCTTGAACAAGAATTGCATCTAAGTCGTGTTTTAAGTCATTAGGACTTGAAACGAGAATTTTAATTTATTGGCTAAATTTAAATTCTTACAAAAGCATGTTAGGTGATCATGGGTTTAGACCTATGTATGGTTTTAATTTATGCACATGGATGGTTTAAATTGGGGTTGGAGCCCTATAGTTGCGTTTTTCAATTGAGGTTGGAGCCTCACTTATGTGCGTACTGTTATGTGATTTATTATGTGGCTTTCCATATTACTGTTTTTGAGGCCGGGGTATGCCCCGTGTAATTGTCTAAGGCCAATATGAAGATTGAGCCTTATTACTTTATGTCTTTTTCTTTTTATTGTAATTTTAGAGTAGAGATAGGTGGTGAGGTTTTATTTTCATTTTGGAGACAATGCACCCATGGAGTAAGATGGACCACATTCAAGTAACAAGGAGGCCATAAGTGAAGACCCCTCAAAATGTTTGGGAGGGGAATCTCAATTGTTAAATGTAATAGAGATAGGGCTCGTATTTTGTTACCGCTTTCCCTTATGTGATTTGAACTGTTTATGTGGCATGTATGTTAGAACTAGTGATTGTGGAGTGGCTCCCACATATCACGCATAAGATAGGTAGAACCCATGATCATTACATGTTAGTATCATGCTAGGACATGTTATCTGTTTATGTGCTTGTTTGATATGCATTTAAGTGTACTTGCATTAATCAAGACTAATAAAATTGGATAACATATATGTTGGTGAGGTCAAACCGGACAACTCTCCGGTTGATTCGAAAATTCCCATCAAATATTAAGCTAATTTCGAACAAATAGGTGTTTAATTCGAGATGCAAATTTTGAATTAAATTCCTAGCATTCCATCAATAGGTTTTAAGTTTAGTAAGTAAAGCTAGTTATTGTCCGCGAGTCGTGGGATAGCTAGTGGAGCTTATTAGTTCTTAGTTACCTAATTAATCATTTTAAATGGTCAATGTTTCGTGGTCAATTTTAGCAAGGGCGATGTCCGCGAGTCGTGGGTCGTTCGAACTAAGTTTTGGTCATGATCTTATGATTGATGGGTCTAGCTTAACGCCTAAGTAAATATGGATGTCGCACGAGTCGTGGGTCCATATTGAAAGATAGGTGATGCAAAAACAATTACTAAGAGTTCTAAAGGTGTTAGAATTGGTAAGTTGTACCTACCTAGGGTTCTTACATAGAATGTCCGCGAGTCGTGGGTTCGAGGTAAAATGCCTAGGATCTTAGTACCCATTGGGAAACGTGTTCCTCTTAGATCTTTGGGAATTCTAGATCTTTGAAAAACAGTGGGAGCTACATTAGATTAAAGACCTTATTTTTGTATATCGTTATAATTCAGCATGCTCACTAGTTCTCTGTTTTACCATTTAGGTCGTAGATTCTGTGAATCTCTACGTGTTTTGAAATGGCAACCAAAAACCCTCTTGTATCGATCCTCGAGTCAAACAAGTTGACTGGTCCCAACTATTCTGATTGGCTGAGGAATCTAAAAATCATTTTAGATTCTGAGAAGAGAACTTATGTTCTCTTCGAAGGGGAGCCTAGTCCCGAAGGGGAGGCTCCCACTCGGGCCGAGCGGGACGCGATTCAGAAGTGGAAGGATGATAATCTCCAAGCCCGTTGCCTTATGTTGGCTAACATGTCTCCGGACTTGCAAAGGCAACATGAGGCCATGGAATTTGCTTGGGAGATTTACGACCACTTAGAGCAACTTTACCACCCTCATGAACGTGTTACAAGGTATAACACTTCAAAGGAATTGTTCCACTTGAGAATGAGGGAAGGTTCAAGTGTCCATGAATATGGACTCAAGTTTCTCGCCCTTACTGAGAAACTTGCTTCCATGGACATGCCTCTGAAAGATGAGCTTTCAGTGGATTTGTTGCTAGCTTCGCTCCCACCATCATTCAACCCATTCGTCCTTAACTTCAATATGAATCATGCTGGTGCTACTGTAGCTGAGCTGATTAGTCAGCTTGTGACTGCTGAAAGCACGATCAAGAAGGACAATAAGGTTTTGATGGTGAATGCTCCATCTTCCTCTTCTGGGCCTTCTAAAGGCAAGGGCAAGAAAGCCCAAAGGAAGAAGACGAAGAAACGCCTTAGGCCCACTGGTGGCGTTTCGAAGGGGAAGGCCCAAAAGAAGAAGCGTGATCAGAAAGAGGATGTTTGCTTCCATTGTGGCAAAGCGGGACATTGGAGGAAAAACTGCCCAGAGTACAAGGCTACTCTAAAGAAAGGTATCTTTCTCGTTGAAGTAAATCTTTCTATTAATTCTAGTTCTTGGGTACTTGATACCGGTTGTGGAACTCATATCTGTAATGATGTACAGATGCTAAGTGAAGTCCAACAACTCAAAGAAGGAGAATGTGTCTTGAAGATCGGCGATGGCTCAAACGTTGAAGCTCGAGCTTTAGGCACAATTAGATTAGATTTATGTAGTTTTGAGTTAGTATTAAATAAAGTCCTTTATGTACCGAGCATTATTCGTAATATAATTTCAGTTCCAATATTAGATTGTGAAGGTTATGAAACTTATATTAAGAATGGTAAATACTTTATCAAACGGAACAACTCTTCCGTGCACATCGGTACTCTAAGTAATGGACTTTATCTAACTTAGAATATCAATATTATGAATATACAACGAGAAACTAAGCGTAAGAGAGATGTCAAAGTTTCAGCTCACTTATGGCACGCTAGATTAGGACACATTTCCAAGAACAGAATTAGCAAGATAAACACTTTAGGATCATTCTCTGAAAACGATCTTAAGTAGTTAACTTCTTGTGAATCCTGTCTCAAAGGAAAAATGTCCAAGGTTCCTTTTAAAGGAACTGTGGAACGTGCCACTAAGGTTTTGGATTTGATCCATACTGATGTTTGTGGACCGCTCAGTGTAAGCACTAGAAACAATCATCAGTATTTCATAACCTTTACTGATGACTTTAGTCGGTATGGTTATGTATACTTAATGAAGTATAAATCTGAAGCTTTTGAGAAATTCTTAGAATTTCAAAAGGAGGTTGAGAACCAAACTGGTCACAAGATCAAAGCACTTCGATCTGATCGAGGAGGCGAATATCTTAGTGAAGAATTCCTTAATCATCTCAAAGATAATGGGATTATCTCTCAGTGGACTCCTCCGGGAACTCCTCAGCTTAATGGAGTTTCTGAGAGAAGGAATCGAACCCTACTTGATATGGTTCGTTCCATGATGAGTTTCACTGACTTACCACCTTCTTTCTGGGGTTATGCCCTAGAAAGTGCAGCAATGATTTTGAATCTTGTTCCCTCTAAGTCAGTCTCTAAGACGCCCTATGAAATGTGACATGGTAAAATCCCTAGTTATTCTTACTTAAGAATTTGGGGTTGTCCTGCTTACGTGAAGAGGACAGTGGGAGATAAGTTAGAATCTCGTTCTAACTTATGCAACTTTATAGGTTATCCTAAGGAATCCATAGGATACTACTTCTATGATCAATCTGAACAAAAGGTGTTTGTTTCCAGAAATGCTACTTTTCTGGAGGAACCGTTCCTTAAAGAAAAGAAAGGCAAGATCATAGAATTAGAAGAAGTACAAAGTGACCCCACACCACCCACTGAAGAAACGTCCCACCCTGATCAACCACAACCAATCACAAATTTCGATACACATGTAAATCCTCCTCTAAGGCGTTCTGAACGCACTCCTAGATAGCCAGAGAGATGGTATGGATTCTTCCATGAAATCTCTCAAAAGGATAATGATCCTTTAACATATGAGGAGGCACTTTCAGATTCTGACTCTGAACAGTGGATAGAAGCCATGAAATCCGAAATGGACTCCATGAACTCCAACCAAGTTTGGACCTTGGAAGATTTGCCTGATGGGGTCAAATCCATAGGTTGCAAATGGATCTTTAAGAGAAAGCTTGGAGTTGATGGAAGCATTGCATCCTACAAAGCAAGACTGGTTGCAAAAGGATTCACTCAAAGACCCGGCGTGGACTTTGATGAAACCTTTTCACCAGTTGCAATGCAAAAGTCCATTCGAATCATGCTTGCCATTGCTGCATATTATGACTATGAGATATGGCAAATGGATGTGAAAACTGCCTTTCTCAATGGTGACATTGACAAAGACATTTATATGGAGCAACCCATAGGTTTCACATTCAGTGGGAGTGAGCAAAAGGTTTGCAAACTCCAAAAATCAATCTATGGATTGAAACAGGCTTCTAGGAATTGCAACATTCGATTTGATGAATCGGTCAAAGCGTTTGGCTTCATCCAAATTTCGAATGAGTCATGTGTGTATAGAAAGGAATCGGAGACCTCAGTGCAATTCTTAGTACTTTATGTTGATGACATCCTTCTTATTGGGAATTCGAAGGATAACATGAAAGTGACTAAGTTATGGTTATCGAACCAATTCGAGATGAAAGATCTTGGTGATGCGTCCTATATCCTTGGAATTAAAATCTATAGAGATAGATCTAGAAGGTTAATAGGACTATCACAATCGATGTACATTGACAAAGTATTGAAGAGATTCAATATGGAGTCAGCAAAGGTTAAGAACCTTCCTATGAGTGTAGGAACATGTCTTTCAAAGAAGATGTGTCCTAAGACTAACCTTGAGAAGGAAAGAATGACTCATACACCTTATGCGTCAGCAATAGGTAGCATAATGTATGCAATGTTATGTACTCAACCGGATGTGGCTTATGCACTTAGTGTGGCAAGTCGTTTCCAATCTGACCCTAGAGATGGTCACTGGGCTGCCGTGAAGAATATTCTTAAGTACTTGAAAAGTACTAAAGATTTATTCTTAGTTTACGGAGGTCAGAAAGATCTTACTGTCGAAGGATACTGCGATGCAAGCTTTGCATCTGACTTAGATGATTTTAAGTCAATGTCAGGATACATTTTCTGCCTAAACGGCGGAGCAGTGAGTTGGAAGAGTTCCAAGCAAACTACCACTGCGGATTCGACCACTGAGGCCGAATACTTAGCTGCAAATGATGCAGCTAAGGAAGGTGTTTGGATTAGAAACTTCATTCAAGAGTTGAATGTTGTTCCTAGCATGAAATACCCCATTACTGTGTTTTGTGACAACACTGGGGCGGTTGCTCAAGCAAGAGAACCAAGATCTCACCAACGGACCAAGCACATTATGAGGAAGTATCACCTAATCCATGATATTGTCAAAAGAGGAGATTTGCAAATTGAGAGGGTCACATCAACAGAGAACGTGGCAGATCCACTTACTAAACCCCTTAGTCGAGAAGCTTTCCAAGGTCATCTTCAGAAGATGGGACTTAGAGTAGCTTTAGAATGGCTTTGACGGGCAAGTGGGAGATTGCTAGGAATAGTGCCCTAGAAAGCCGATTGTATATCCGCTTTGTGCTTTTCCTTATTGTAATCACAGACAATCTTTGAATGAAATAACGAATTGAGGTAACACTTCTTTATATGCTCTTGTTTGGTATGCGTTTACTTTAGCTGTGCATATATGAGAACTCCCCTAATCCTGATGACTTTAGGACTCTACCATTTAGGTGAAATGGTTCATGAAACGAGCCCTATATCACATAAGTCATGATTAGTAAAATACTCCAAGCCGATGAGTCCTACAGACAGTGGGAGTGTCAACCTGACTCCTCTAAGGCTTGCTTGTGGGATCACGCCCTTAAGAAGGACCACCTTGTTTCATGGAGGTGGAAAGTGTATAGTTGATACGTGCGTGATACATGAGGGTGCTTACTTTAATAAGTAAGTTCACTGAGGTGCGCCGTGTGAGAACATTCCTAAATGGGAAAGGAAGTTTCTATTTCAGGAAATGGAAACTTCCAGATTAGGAAATATCTCACGAGTCATTGATGTGATTAATTGATCCTTAGACTTGAGGTTCCTTGTCACTTTATGAGTTAACTCTGTAGTCTTAGGTATAAGTTTTAAAGGGTGTCGCCTTAGACAACTGATTCAAGGCTTATGCTGGGGCTGCACAAGTGATTCATGAAAGTGAATGAGAATCAAGAAAGGACCTACACTTGCATCTGCAAGGTGATCTCTTATTGTGTAAGTCATTCATATGCCATATGGAGTCCTTGGCCAAGGCAGTAGATCAAGACATCAAGAAAAGGGTTTCTTGGATTGAGATCAAATGGATATGAAATGCACTTAGCTTTAAGACCGGATTATTAGGGTTCTGATTATTCCCTTACCCTAGATCTTGGTTGAGAGATAGTAAGTAGGAGGATTGTATCTCACATTAATCAATGACTTAAAGGTTCCGTCGAATCCGAACATTCCAATTCAGCTAGGGGTTAAACACCTGTTTCTAGACTATGGTCGTTTAATCTGTGGACTGATTAATTAATTAGCGAATTAATTAATTAGGGTCACTGCCAATTGAATTGAGAACCTAGAGGGTCACACACAACAACTTGGTTACATGAGTTAAGGCTTTAAAATGATTAAACGAGTTAATCGGGCCAAGAGGGTTCCACACGTGTGGCTCACGTGAGTGACACGTGTCACACACGTGTGAATATATATATTATATATATATGTATTAAATAATTAAATGTGTTAATTATTTAATAGACTTTGGTTTAATTTTGAATTAAAAAGAAAGTCTTATTTTGGAGAAAAATAATCTAGTTAATTAATTATAAATTAATTAATTAGATAAAATAAGTTATTTATTTTATAATAAATAAGTATAAAATAATCCAAAAAATAGTTTGGATATTTTTTAGCTCTCCTAAAGTTGATTTGAATTTGAATTCAAAGTCAAAGTTGGAAATTACTTGAAGATCAAGTAATAGGAGAGAGGGACCAAAATCCTAGCCCATAAAGGACTAGGAATTTCGGCACTCCCCTCTCTATAAATAGGGGAGCTCGAGCTCCTTATGGAGCTAATTTGACAATTTTGTTGGTTCATGTGTTGAACACCTTTCTTTCTCCAAGATTAAATTAAACCCTAGGTTAAGCCTAAACACTAACTAGAGAACTAGCATCCTTACTAGTTAGATTGTGATCAAGTTGGTGGACTTTCTCTAGAGACTTCAAGTTAGAAGTTTGAAGATTCGAGCTTTACCAAGGAGAGGGGATCAAGCCGCGAGAAGAGCGTTCTTGGGTAGCTTGAAACGCTTCAAGAAAGAACAAAAGAAAAGTAAGTTTTCTATCTATACGAATTTGGTTACACGATTGCGAGTTCAAGGTCCTTTTGTTGGGAAAATTTTTTAAATTCCGCTGTTTTCTGATTCGTGTTTTCCAACAGTTATGAATTACAGGTTATGAAGGTATTATCAAACCATGGCCAAGCTCTATGATAATAACGTTCTATTGCAAGTCCTTTCTGAGGCATGAAAGATAAGAGGGACGTACCGAAGAAGGATATGAAGAATTCGAGAGATGGAAATTCGACTTTCGAGATGTAAGTATAGGGGGACAGTTGGTGAAATAGGAGTGGATATGGGAATATTTATGACTTCGAAGATTGACGTATGCGGCTCTCTTTCCTTGGATGTCATCATTGGATTCAACGGGGTCATTCAACTTAAGGAATGGGGTGAATGAACTGCGAGGGCACTTTAATTCAGAGCTCGGATTATGGAAAGATTGCGAGGATTGCAAAGATTCAAGTTAAAATATATCCAGCGGGAATTAAGTCTCAAGAGTCGTCTAAGAGGAATTCTTAAATAAATCCAACGGCTAGAAAGCGAGAGTAGAGGTCAAGAACGAGAAGAGGTTGGATTCAGGAGTTCTGAATTTCAACTAAGATGGGGAGAAAAAGTCGGGAAGGGATTTGGACGATCCGAGTACATGGTAAATAGATGCTTATGGTAGGTGACAATACTACGGACAAGATTTGAGTTCGGTTGCCAAATCCAAGCTGAATTGTCGTGTTGTAAGGTTGAATTGAAAGATATAGGGCAACAAATGGAAACGATAAAGAAAAGCGAAGACTGGTTGGAGGAGATCATGTGCCCAAGTTTAACCAATTGGAAAGCAAGTTCAATTTCCCCAATCTAAACTCATGAAGGATAAGCACGAGAATCTTGTTCAGGGTGATGATTCGAAGGGGGATCCGAAAACACAGTCGGGGTAATCTTATAAATAAAAATTAAGGATCGAGAAATTTCAATTCCGGACTGTGGAAGATACAAGTGGTGCACAAGGATTCTTGGGAACCTAGAGACTGTGGGAAAGACAAGGCATGATTGGCGAGCCGAACTAACCTCGTGATTGGAGACCGAGGAAAAAGCTACCAGGCTAACAGCTTATCATATTTGTGACAGGTTCCAAAACATTCATAGCATGTGCATCATACTATGCATCGAATTATTTAACTTTTCCTTACATATATTGTTCGTGCATCTCTATTTGATCCCATTGCTTTAATGTGTTGCCTATTAAATCATTGCAAGTGTGCCACGTGCATCGTCATCTTAACCGACATGCATTTTAATGTTTATTTGATAGGAAGTTTCTTCACCTCAACCATTAAGTATCATTTCAACCGAGCCATATTCAAATTATAATAGGAAGAATGATGCGGTTGCAAATCACAAGGGGGATGATTTCGAGAAATAAGGAACTTCAAGTAAGGAATAGGTTGATGGAAATAGAATTTCAGAAAAGATTAGATTTGGCTTCGGGGTGAGCGGATGGAATAATAATAGAGAAGAGGGATTCGATTATCAAGAGGATTAGACGAAAGATGAAAGGAAAAATCTTGGGATTGTTATATCAGTTAACATCCTCCCTGATGAAAATCATCCATCAGGAATTCTGATGAAGGAAGAATAGCTAGAGTTCAGCATGTGAAAGTAAAAGCTTTAAGGGGGAGAGCACGACTAAGAGACAATTTTGAAACTTGAGGTGGCAATCGAAGAAATATTTTGTAGGAACAACAGAATTGCAAACTGAGGGAGATCTGGAAGTTACAATGGAGGTGATGGAGTTATAAGGGGGTTTCTGTGAACTCCTAAGTCAGATTTGATGAGAGGAAGACGAATCAAGTTATTACATAATGGATGGTGCCAATCAAGATTAATTTAATAAAGTACAGAGGGGTCCAACAAGGGCAATATGATTGAGTCGTCAGTTATTTCAATGATAATTCGGAAGGAAAATTTAAGAAGAGACAAACCCGTAAAGGGACGATTATTGGAGGAGTGAGTCAAACTTCAAGAATCATCAAGGACGTTCTACCCTCAAATAAAGAACACTGAATATAACTTCAAAGGTTTAAAGAGTGTGAAGGGATAATCTAAACAGAAGAGAGGAAAAGATCCGTGTTAATAACAAATATTTTAGGATCGGGAATGGACTTTCAAGGTTGCCCAAGGTAGTTATCTTCGATGATATGTTAGAGGAGTAAAGATGGCAGCTATGAACAGGACTTTGGGACGAATGATCAAATGGTATATGGGGAGATCAAAGCTCAGTTACTTAAAAGAGTTAGTTTGGCTGACTAAAGATTATGGGAAATGATGAAATTTCAAAGAGGATTAGAAGTAGTAAAAAAAAAAAAATCCGAAGGGAATCAAGAATACAATTCGAAGAGGACCTATCGTTACTTCGTTGGGGTACCCTGAAGAGTTTAAAGACAAGTCAAGCACTGAGTTCACTCCCAGGACAGACCATACAGTGGATAACAAACTCATAACTCTAAATTATGCAACTACGGTGAACGGTACTTGTAGCATCCATGACACATGCATTCATGCAAATTTAATTTAAATAATTTCTATGTTATGTACTTTGATCTCTTGTCATGTTCAATTTACTTGAAGTGTTTGATAGTCAACGTGAATGATATCTGTTACCTGCTTCGAGTGCCTTATGAGATTTTAATTATGATCTTGCGCTGTGTGGCTTGGGAGTATTGGAGACTTCCTTGCTTTTTATTTTGTTTGAGAGATGGGATGCTCTCTTTGCTTGTAAGAGACGGGGTTGTCTTATTGTTGCTCGAGAGATGGGGCTCTCTCATTGTTGTTCGTGAGAGACGAGGCTCTCTCCGTGTTGTTTACGAGAGACGGGGAATCTCTCATTATTTGTTGGTTGAGTAGTGAATCCGATGACGGATTCTTTTTAAGGGGGTGAGATTGTAACGCCTCAGTTTTTCGGTATTTTTAAAATGACATATGTGTTTACTAATTTGCGCAAATTAATTGGCTTTCAGTGTTTTTATAATTAATTTTCATTGTTTAAATTGTTAAATAAGTGAGTAATTAAAATATATGCAATATTAAAATTGGAAATTATATGAATAACTTGTGTGCTCCGTAATTTCGCGTTTATATTATGTAATTGTTTAATTAATCGCCTTTGCTACTTATTAATCGTTACTTTCATCAATTTTCCATTATTTGCATTTGTTATAATTTTATTAAATACTTTAAATGGATACTTAATTTTAGTTGAATATTGGAAATATATAAATTCTTGAACGATTTGCATTCACGTGACAAGTTGCGCGTCGTTACTATATGAAATGAATTCGAAATTTGGTGGAAATTTGATATGTTGTAGTTATGTGCGTCGCGAATGTGTACATAAGCTCGTTTTACATTTTCAGATTTGTTTAATTGCATTTTAAATTAATTTGGTATGAGTGGAACCAAACCGGGGGCTAACGAGCAATTAGTGCACCCTTGGTTCCGTATGTGATATCTTGAGCTAGGAAACTCGGATTCGAGTTTCGTCAACTTCGCTGAACTCGCAACGAAAATTCGAGTTTAATGAACTTAGCCTTATATTTTTCCCGAATTAAGTTGAACCACCGAAACTCAACCGAAAAACGAAACGAGAACAAAACTGCCACCTTTTACCAAATAAATCATAACTTATTCAATTCTTGACCAAATTAACTATGGTTGGAGGCTATGGAACCCTAGTTAAGCCCTATATCCTCCCATAACCCTCCCTCACCGAACCACACTCAGAAACACAGCCAACATCAGGAAATATCCCCTGCTCCAGTTCCAGTCCCGTAGCTATGCTATCCCTTGGAGATTCAAGCTCAAATCTCTTCCATCTTCTATCCAATTCACAAGGTGAGCTAAGGATGACAATATACATTCATTAGGTGTCATTTTAAGCTATGCATCCCTAAATTTGAGTTTGTATTCTTTGAGTTATGAAGAGATACATGAATAGTTAGGTTTGGCACCATGTTCTTGATTCCATTCATTCCTTGATGATTTAGATTGATTCCAAGCATGAGAATGATTGTTTTCATCTATTCTTTACTTTTATGGTGATGTATTAGATGATGGTTGAGTCATTCATGAACCACCATTAATGGATATTCAAGCTTTAGCATGAAATGATCTTCACACTCTCCACTTCATGTTTCAATGGTTTGGGAGCATGTTGGTGTGTTACTTTGGAGTTGTTTCATTGCATTTTTGGGTTCAATTGTTGGCTGATCATGTTAAGGAAGTTGTGGCATGGCTTACCCCTGTTTTTCGTGCATTTTGGTTGCTGGTTATGGCTGGTCGCGGCCGCGATCGCGATTGGTGCAAAACCAGTCGCGGCTGCGACATGCACTTAGTTGCCGCATTGAGTTCTCTCAGGTCGCGCCCGCGACCTGAATCCTTTGCATTTCAGGTCGCGCCCGTGACCACTATACACATTTGCTCACGTTAATTGCACAAAATTGCATGAAAATTCGGATTTTATTAGGTACGACCGCGACCATTTCATGAGTAATTTGGGTCGCGCCCGCGACCCCTGCATGGCTGCATGAAAATTTGTTTTGTCAAACCCCATTTGCATGGCTTTATTGGATTGTTTTTGGTTCCTTCACTTCATTAACATGTCATATAATGTGTGAACTTGTGTGTTATGAAGTTTTATAATTTTTCGTGAATTATTTTCCGAGTTGTGGCTTCATATGTCTTTAATGCTCGTAATGTATGCATGCATGGATCCTTTGCGTCTAAGATGAACCCTAATTGCTTGCTATCTTTTATTTTATGACTTGTATGATATGTGTATACACTATATGACGCCTTATGCTTGTTATTTGGAATTCTTGGATTGAATTGGCTTGATCTATGAGAGGTATGAACTTAAATGAATTTGAATGGTAAACGTATGCCTTGATGCTTCATGTGGGGATCCTAAGTGGCATCTTACTTCTTTTAATAGCTTATATGAATTGTTTACCTATTGTACTATGGGTTAAGCATATTATTTGAATTACTTGGATTAATTTGGTATGATTATGAAGTGATGAACCTAAATGATTTTTATATGAGTCTCGAAAGGAATGCGTTGAACATTTATATGTCTTTAAGACATTAATTGTACACAAGAATGTTTCTATGACATGATATCATATCTTATACCTTCATATCATATTCATAGCATTGCCGTGCATCATATTTGGTTCATTTGGGGTCTTGAGTCTCACGAACAAGTTACATTGTCTTTTGAATAGTTTTCTCCAGGGTGGAGATGCCGGGTTCATAGGACACTTTCAAGTCTTCTTATCTTCTTGGTTTTGTTCGGTAAGATGAGTACAAGTGGGTTTCTCTTCTACTTAGATAAAACGACCCGATATATCTCCCTATGTGAAAAGCTTTAAGCTAAAGTAATACGATATATATATATATTGAGTCTTTTATCGAGTAAATGATTGCAAACGTAAAGCTATTATTTCTTGAACCTACCAAATGTTTTGGCGAGAAATGAATGAATGAATGAATGCACAGAATGGGGCCCAGGGGCTTGGTGTGAGTGGGGACCCGAGCAGGCAAGGGGTGACGGTAAACCCTCACACTAGTCCCACTATTGAACGGAGGTACCGGACCTCGTCAGGAGATTGGCGGGGAAAGGGAGCTGAGTGCCATCTGGGGAGTCATGTAACCCCTTTTGGTCAATGATTGGATGGTTCGGGCCGATCACCCGGCCATCAACCGGAGGAAGAAGGTGTATATGACCGATTGAATCGAATCGATTGATTGTGCACAAAGAATGATATGCATGAACGATTTAATGAATGAATGATTATTGAATTACACATGGTGTTGGTTGGAGTTGATGCACACCCACTCGCCGGGCCACAAAAGGCCTAAAGACTAAAAATGAACGTTATAATCCCTTTTGATGACTTCTTTATTTTACCCACTTGGGAAATGCTCTAAAACCTCATTTGGGATTATAACTTGCATGTGAATGTTACATATTGTTGTATACGCTATTTATGCCTGATTTTATACCCACCAGTCTCGTATAGACTGAACCCGGTTTGTTTTCAGTTTCTTTGCAGGTTGGAGTGCTAGGCGGGGAGTCTAGTTCGTCAGGTCTATTGGTTAAGTCTGAGTCACTTCATCTGCATCTTGTAATTTGATTGAATTTGCAAGAATGGATAAATGTATAACTATGTTTGTGACTATAGAATTATGTTATGCTTCTGCTTTGGCATTTATCCTTGTTCTTTTGATTTGGTTGCGAAGGTTTAGTTCCCGGCTAGCCTAAGGAGTGAGTGAGTCCCCGTTTGTCGTGATCTAGCTCGGGTATGGATTGTCCATTTCATATTCGGGTCGGGTCTCGGTGCGGGGGATGTGGCACCTTTCCGGTTGGGGTGCTACATTACATACATTCTTGTTCTTGCTCCCAAGCCAACCGATCAAAACCCTTCCCAAAGTGGAGGAAGATTTCATCTTTCAAGCTTCATAATTGTGAGTTTTGTGATCAATCAAGCATCATCAATATCATCTCTTCACCTTAGCACCATTTCTTGCATTTGAGGTAATATTTGGGAGCATGGATAATTTTCTTGGAAATATGGAAAGATAGGGCTTTGTAATGAATTGGTTAATGTGTGTAATTGTTATTGGAAATATGTTTAGGAACTTTAAGCTTAAGTTATATGCATTCAACTTGTTGATTATGAACTTGGTTGATGAACTTGTTTATAGGTATGAGATTGTTAAATCTGGATGATCAATGCATGATACGAGTATATATGTTAGATTTTATTGTGCTTTAAGTATGGTCACATGTTTCTTCAAGTTTTGGTTGCATTTGTTGGTTGGAATTGGTGTTTTGGTTGGGTGTTGTTGCTGTTGCGTCGATGCCCTGTTTTCTTTCTGCTACGCACAATGACACAGGCGTGTCACTTTTGCCTTGCTCGGCGTGACACGGGGGTGCATGTTAGTTGGGTTTTTTTTTCTGTCCCGTGTCACGGTTTGCTTTGTAGTGGTGACACGGGCGTGTCACCTTCTATTTCCTGGTTTGTTGTCCGCTGTACTGTTGCACGGGTGTGTCACGGCTTAGTGTGTAGAGGTCACACGGGCGTGTCACCCTCTGTTTTTCGTGCACTTGTTTGGCATGCATGGTTGTACGTATGCATGCATTATATATATATGTTTAGTGAATAATTAATTATTATCTGAATTAATTTGATTGAAACGTGAATTGAATGATTGAATGAATGACTTGAATATATGATTTAATCTCTTAATAGTGCACATGAACATTTCATAACATAATCTCATCTTTTACATATTCATATCATGATTATAGCATTGCCGAGGATCTTATTTGGTCATATTGAGTCTCACTTCACCGTTCTTGCACAGATTTTGATCCAGTTGGAGACGAGGCCGGTCAGTGTGGCTCGTGCTTTCTTCTTTTGACGGTTTAAGGTGGGTTTTTCTGCTATGTAGATACAAGACCCTATATATACCTTCAATGTGAAAGCTTTCGACCAAAATTATATATATATAGAGAGTCGTTTTAAAGAGTAAATGTTTTCAACGTAAAGCCTTATTTTATGAACCCTACCTAATGTTTGGGCGAGAAATGATTGAATGCACGAATGGGGCCCAGGGACTTAGTGTGAGTCGCTATCCGAGGAGGCACGGGCCGACGGTGATCCCTCACACTAGTTCCACCAATGAACGGCGTAACCGGACCTCGTTAGGAGTTAGCGAGGAATGGACGCTGAGCGCCATCTGGGGAGTTATGTAACCCCTTTTGGTCAAAGAATGGGTGGTGGGCCCTTGCAAACCCACCACCAACCCGGAGGAAGAAGGTATAAATGTTAATAAATGTGCACCAAAGATTGATTGCATGAAAAGAATGAATAAATGAATGTTTTAGATGGTTTACACACGGTGTTGGTTGGAGATAATGCACACCCACTCGTCGGGCCATTAATGACCTAATGTTAATGATTCGTTATAATCCCTTTTGATGATTTCTATTTCACCCACTTGGGAAAGTCTTTAAAAACCTCACTTGGGATTATAGCTTGCATGTGATTGTTTAATTACTGTCATATATTCTATTTATGCCCTGTTTTATACCCACCAGTCACTTTTGGACTGAACCCGTTTGGTTTTCAGCTGTTTTGTGCAGGTGTTGAGAGAGCTAGGCGGGAATACAAGTCATAGGTCTTGCATTCGTCTCTAGCTCTGTATTTTGGGTCTTACACTTGCATAATTTTATTTTGATCATTGTATATGTATAATGATGTGGAGCGTACATGTTTTGGGCCGTGATGGCAATTGATGATGTCTACGACTTATTTTTTGAGCTTGGATACTCATGGTATATATATATATGGTATATGTTCGTTTATTGCTTCCGCTTTAATGTTTTATGTTGTTTTATGGTTTTAAGGGTTAGCCCGCCTAGCTTAGAGTATGTGTTTATCCCCGTTCGCCGTGACTTGGCTCGGGTATGGATCGTCCATTTCATATTCGGGTCGGGTTTCGGTGCGGGGGATGTGACACCTTGCGCTCGGGTGTTACAAGGGGTGTAAGAAGTGCAAAGGAAGTGAAAACGAAGCAAAACGATCAAGATCACGAAAACTAAAAAATCAGACCCGAGAGTATGCAAACAGGCGTTTGGACCTTACACACACATACACCACACGGGCGTGTGGCCCTGAAAAATTGTAGCAAGAGGTTTTCACACAGGAGTTTAGGGTTTCAATGCAATTTTCACACGGGCGTTTGGTAGGCCACTGTTGCAAATCGGAATTTCGAACATATGCTTGAAAATGGGGAATTTTAAGCTCTAAACACTCGTAAATCATGCTCTAAAGCTCATACAATATGAATAAACGAATTTAGACATCAAGTATCATGATATGAACATTTAGGAATGAATATGCATCAAGAAATCCAACAATTTACACATATGAACTTCATGTTCTTCATGTATTCAAGCTCCAAACTCAACAATGGTGGAATCTTCATTCATGCAAGAAACTCAAGGAAATTAATCACATTCTTCATGAAATTGCTCAAGGAACAAGAATTAATCATGAAATCAAGCTAAAGTACACAAGAACATGTACATGCAAGATTATTCAAGCAAGCTTCAAAGGTCATCAATGGTGGATTCTTCAAACAAGCATGAAAACAATAAATTATTTCATTAAATCGTTCCTAGCATCATAAGAATCATATTTCCAACAAGAAATTCGAATTCAATCCAACACACAAGAACCCCAATTCAAATTCATGTTCAAAAGCTTCAAGAACACCAACTCAACTAAAGAGCACACAAACCTTACCTTAGGAGCTGAGCATCGAAGAGAATAACTTGGTCTTGAGTCTTGAATCTCTAGCTTCAATCTCCAATCTTGTCTCTTGAAAATAGCTTGAAGTGTTCTTCAGAGAATATGAATGGTTTGAGAGAAAATGTGAGGGAGAGAGGGTTTGAATCTTGTGTTTTAACGTAAGAATGGGTTTTGGGTGTTAAAATCTGATTTGGTATATTGGGTCAGCAATATGGGTCACGAACCGGGTCAATTGGAGCGGGTTAGAGGTGAAATTGGGTTAAATTCGAAATTGGGTCGCTGTCAACTGCTTTGGGTTAAAATGTTTGACTTTTCGAAAAAATGGCCATAACTTCTTCGTCCGAACTCCGATTTGAACGATTCAAGAACCTACGAACTCGTAATCAAATTATCTACCAAATTCCATTAAATTCTATCAAGTTCCAGGCTTTAAAAATAAATTTACCATTTAGTCCCTAACTTATGCTTTAACGTCCAAATTAGCACGTTTGTTCGTGTAACGCCCCAATTTTTCCTGTTGTGCATTAAGTGACATTATATGAACGATATTCTTATATGTTTATGTGAAAATATATGTGATATTATTCTCAAATCATGAATTATTGCATAATTTGTATTTAAGTGATACGTGAATTAATTGCCGAACATAACTTAATTGATTATATGACTTCACTTGATCTATTTCTGTAATTTCAGAATTAAATTGCATGAACCTTTCTTTGGATTTAATTGATCACATTTCATGAGTTAGAACTTATTTGCATCACTTAAATTCTTGGAGGATTGTTGTGCAATTTCCTTCCTTTCTTCCTCCCTCAATCACGATGTAATATATACACACATCTCTTTCTCTCCTCCCTCCAATATCGATCCAAGCCAAGCAAGGAGAAGCCAAGGATTATCTTCCATAATCACCAAGAATCAAGCTCCATACCATCCCTTTCTTTTTCCCCTTCATCTCCTCCATCTTCAAGGTGAGAGCATGCATATATCTTTGAGGATTCATGATAGCAAAGTTAGGGTTTTGTGGTTCATTGCATTCCATGAGATTATATGAAACATATATGATGGTCTTGGGTTGGTTTTGTGCATCTTAATCATGAGTTACATGAAGTTGAGCTTGGGTGATCATTTGTGTACATAAGGGTTTCATATGAAGATTTTGATGAATTAATGTATGATATCTTGGTTCTTTTGATGCCTAAGTGATATATATGACTCATATGCATGTTATATGTTGATTTTGAGATGTTTTATTTGTTGTAGTATGGTGTGGGAAGGGTTGGGAGCCATTCCCACGAATCCCCTATTTTTCCCCTGCTATTTTTCGGACAGAACCTTCCCAAACGCCAGTTTGGGCTTCTAGTTATAGCACCAAACGCCCGTTTGGCACTGTTACAGGAGGTTTTCACACGCCCGTTTCTGCTTTCAGACCAATTTTCAAACGGGAGTTTATCCCTCATCCGAACTCCAAATGACCTGATTTTTGAAGCCACAGAAACCTCTTGAAGTCTAGAACAACCTCCAATTAGAATCATCTTAATATCTTTTATGATATAATCAATTCTTCTAGGTGTCGCCACTTTCCCGACAAACTGCACTCGCTTAACTTCAAGAGTATGCCATTTTCTCCTCGCTTTGAACTAGAAAATGAACGATATACCATCGAAAAGGTCTTTGTGTCTAGTTTCATTCCCAACAAACAAAACTCAATTCCCACTTCCAGAATTAAAGATATTCCAGTTTTCCCTCAGCATGTACGTTTCCTAAAATTGTCCGTTTTTACCAAACTTCACCAAAACCTTTCTTATTGCATTCCTTTCACTCTCTTGGCTCCCATATGTGAATTATATGATATATATACTTGGTTAATTGATAATTATGCTCCTACTTGACACTTCTTGGTACTTAATTGCTCAAACGTGATTGTGTGACTCCATGCCTTACGTGAATTGAACTTAAATTAATTGAAAGATATGACTACATGATTTCTTGATACTAATTTACTCTCTTTAGTGTTAATTAGTTCTCATACATGTTTAAATGTCCCTTCATTGCTAATTTATTTGGGTATTAAGGTGTTACATGAGCTTTGCCGTGCGTCATACTTGGTCTCATATTGAGTCTTGTCTCACGAGTTCACGTTATTTCCTTTCTTGTCCAGTTCTTCTCCAGGGCGGAGATCATTGATCGTTTGGACATTTTGTTATATCCTTATCTTATTCCGTCGCTCGTCAGGTGAGGTTTAATTTCTAGATATATAGAACCCATATAACCCTATGTGATGATTTAAACCAAAATGTATCTATATATCTATAGTTTTCCAAACTCTATTGATTTTCAACTGATTCCATTAAACTGATTGATTGATTGACTGTTTTGGCGAGTAACACATGATCACTTTGGACCCGAGGGTAGTGTATTGAGCCAACCGAGGAAGCAAGGGCTGACGGGTAACTCTTGCACTATCCTCACAACCTTGGGATGACCCCTGAACCCACTAGGAGATTAGTGGGGGAAGGAGTTCCGGGCATAGGGACTCATGAACCCTATGCTCAATGAGATTGGGTGGTGGGGCCTTGCAATCCCACCGATTTTGGTGGGTGACAACTATGGTGGAAATCCTACAAGTTGGGATCGAAATTTAGGGAGACTAGAGACACCGATTTTGGGATAGTGAAAGGATTGGGGTTTAATGACAATTTTGGATTTTGGGATCTCATAAGACGTACAAGGAAGGAAAAGGGAACCCGGAAATTGGTATTTGGGAGGATTAAGGTATCAAGATGTTTGGGTATAGAAGGTTGGAATTAAACAACAAACACGGATCTTGGAAGCATGGATGGATGCAAGAAGAATTAAGGAAGTTAGAAGACCATGAGTCAGTAAGAAGTGGTGGATGAACTCGAGGTCAAAGGATCAAATTATCGAGCTAAAAGCATCCTTCTTCGGTGAATGGTACTTGCATTCGTGGCACGTGTATCATCCATCGTACTAAATTATTTTAATTTCGTTGTGTACATTTAATTGAAATAATTGTCTAAGGGTGTTACATACTTTAATTGTTGAAAATATGTTACATGCATCTAGCATTCTTACCCAACATGCATAGCTTAGTGTTTTCTTGATAGGGAGTCTTCTCTACTCCGCTCATCGCATACCACTCCAAACCGAGTCGAATTTCGATCAAGAAAGGACAGGAATCTTGGGTTGCAAAGTAGACAAGGGTGCAATGGGAAATTTTGAAGAAGTTGGGAATTAGGGATAAAGAAATGATGGACCAAGTTCAAGAAGCCAAGGTGGAAACTAAGGGGGAGAGTTCGATCGAGGAATAAACTTAAGCTTCCGGTTGTGTCAAAAGAACTACTTCTAATACGAACAATGGGAATGCAGGACTTGACGAGTCACGGACCCTACGAAAGCTGTAAGGGATAAGTTGAAGAACTTTAGCATCCGAAGAATGTCTAGACCGAGATTTTTGAAACTTCAAGAAGTTATTGGGAAGAAAGGGTACCTAAGTGGATAAAGTCGCAAGCTTAAAGGATATTTATGATTCGTATCAATAAGATGAAAGAGGGATAACCAATGATTGTGAACAACACTGTTGGCCTTTCATTTGAAGACAAACACGAACTCAATCTCCCAAGGATTTAAAAGATAGAGTTTTACATGACGTGTCTCAGATACCTATGACGACGAAGCTATGAAGGAACTAGAAGAAATGGTAATGAGGATATCGGGTAAAGGAAAGGTCAATCAGATCATCATATTTCGTGATAGAAAAGTGAGAGTCAATTCAACCGAGCCTTTAAAATGAGATCACTAACGGGTATGTCAACCGTTTTCCATGATAAACCGGGGTCACCATAAGAGTTGGACATCATAATTTGAACTCATGGAAGAATGACTCAAACAATCGAGGATACCAAATGTGACTCGTTAGGAAAACGAGTTGATTGGATTGAGGCCAAGAGAACACTTAAGAATTGGAAGGGGCAAAGTGGAAGAGAAGAAAAAGGAATCGAGACCGAGTTAGTTGAAAGATGGGATGGATTAAGGACCGGGCATGTGCTTAAGGATAGAAAGTAGGGAGTTGGGAAACAACTCAACCGTGGGTTAATGCATTGGTGCGGGCCAAGAGAGCATCATCATCAATTTTATTACTACGGTGAACGGTACACCAAACATTCATAGCATACACATACATGAAACCTTAATTTGAACAATTTCATGACACTATGTGTGCTCTGATCGCTTGTGCGTTAGCTGCTCTTATATGAATGATACTTGATTTACTTGATATTTCGTACCTATCTCTTGTGTGATATATACATGCTTGTTTATTTAGCTTTTCTCTTGGTTTGTTGCGTCGTTGTTGAGAGACGGGGCTCTCTCGTTATTGTTGAGAGAAGGGGTTCTCTCCTTCTTGTTCGAAAGACGGGGTTCTTTCATTGCCTGTTACCTGGTTAGACCTTCGGGTGCTTAGGTTTCGGAGAGTTAAGGGTCGTGACTTAAGGGCAACTGAAGACCCCCTTGTTACTTGAAGACCTTTTCCGAACTAATTCTTGACGGGGGGTTGCTAACCCACGTGGGGACCAGGTTCCTCTTAAGGGGGAGAGGTTGTAATGCCCCGACTTTTCGATCGTACAGGTATGACGTCACGAGTGGGTTTAGATCGAGTGTTATGTGGTTTAATTATGTTTTAATTGCTAAGTGATTATTTAATTTAATAATTTCTTGAACTAATTGTTATTATGTGACCTATATAACTTAAGTGATTATCTTACTTAAACTCGTTTTTAATTTGTTTACTTGTTAATTGAATGTTTTATTTCGATTATGTACTTACTTGATATTATATGAAATCCTTGGACTCAATCGAATTTTGATTTGGACCTTAATTGTTGCCCTTTTAAATCTCGGGACCCTAATGGAACACCTAAATTGTTGAGGGGTTTGTTGCCAATTTTTCACCCTTTTCCTTCCTTGTTGCAGGATACGTATATATATACATACACACCTTCTTTTTTTCTTTATTTTTTCTCGCACAAGAGCAAGAAAAAACCCTTCATCCTCTCCCTCTCCAATTCGATCCAACCATGAAGCAATAAGGCATGTTTCCAAGCTCCATTCTTCTCCCTCAAGTTCAAGCTTCAAGCCTACATTCTTCCTTCTTCTCTTCTCCTGTCTATTCCGAGGTATATGTGTATATATATGTATATATATAAATGTGGATTTATACAATTTGATGGATTAATTCATGAATTGACGAGTGATATGTGTATATATGTTGTATTTGGTTGTTGTTATGTGATTTTAGGTGAATTGGGAGCTCCGTTGGCATTCTTGAAGCCTTTTTCTGCCACTTCCTTGTTTTCCCGATGCCATTTTTGTCACCCGGGTACCACGGTCGCGCCCGCAACCATTTTTAAGCAATGGGCGCGACCAACAAGTCGAAACTTGGCTATTTTTCCATTGCGGTCGTGACTGCTTTTCAGTAAAAAAAATTCACGGCCGCGACACCCTCATATGAACTCCGATTGACCTGAATTTTGGACCACTGAAACCTTTTGAAGTCTAGAATAATATCCAATTCGAATTACTTCAATATCTTTTCTCGTTTATGAGATATACGCAATTCATTTTGGTGTCACCACCTTACCGGAACACTGCACTCACCCAACTTCGGACCTTCACCATTTCCACATCGCTTTGAACCACGATTCGGGCCATATATCATTAAAAAGGCCTATGTGTATAGTTTCATTCCCACCAAACAAAAATTAATTCTAACTTCTAGAACTCAAGATATTTTCAATTCTTTACAGCTCGTGCATTCCCATAAACTATCAGCTCTCACCAAAAGCTTGCTCAATCGGTTTTCTTGCTTTCCCTCCACTTCCTCGGACTCCATATGTGGTTTGAATGAATTTTATGCTTGATTAATTGATTATATGTGATATATCTTGATATGATTATGAATTTTATGCTATGAATGCAATGTACAAACGTGAAATGACAACATGAACATTTATGTGCTACTTTTATACATGCATGAATGGTTTGCTTCGTTTAAATTGTTTTGTACGTTGTGTATAGCTTCTGCCATGAATTATATATTTTTTTAATATGCTATATTATGTGTTAACTTGTATATTCTGAAATCATAATGTGATTTTGTTAAACATTTTGTGAATTATGATGGGATATGATGAGTGGTAAATGCTCTCTAGCTTGCATACATGAATTGTTCCTTCGTTTATTAGACTCATATGATAACTTCTTGCTTCATTTATGACTCGCATGCATTGTAAACATCTTATAGTATGAGTTATGATTAATGTATAAAGCTTATGGCTCGATTTGATATGATTCTTGAAAGATATAGAATGAATGAACTTCAAACCTTCATGTATCGATTGAACTTGAATGAATTGCTTGTTTATGTGCATCTGATGCATTAATTGAGCCCATGAACAGCTTCATAACATGTTATTATCGCGCATGCATCTCATATCATGCTAAGGTATTGCCGTGCGTCCTATATGGTTCATTTGGAAGTCTTGAGTCTCATGAGTACACTGTATTGTTCGTTGTTCAGTTCTCCAGGGTGGAGATACCGAGTTCATAGGTTACTCCCAAGTTTTCCTTTCTTCTTGATTTTGGTTCGGTAAGATGTAACAGGTGGGTTTCTTTTCTATTAGTTATGATGACCCGATCTATCCCTTATGTTAAAAGTTTTGAGCCAAAATACTATATATATATAAATATATCGAGTCTTTTCAAGAGCAAATGATTTCTAACTTATAATCCTCCTTTTATGTAATCCTACCTATGATTTTGGCGAGTGCATGATATGAAATGAACACGGGCCTAGGGACTTAGTGTATATCACTATACGGGGAGACAAGGGCCGACTGTGATCCCATACACTAGTTCCAACCAAATTTACAGCGAAACAAACCCTGTTCAGGAGTTTTGACGAGGAAAGGCTAGCCGGGCTTTTGAGGATTCATGTACCTCACTAGCCACATTCATATGTTTAGGTGGCCGGGCCTTGTAATCCCGTCCACCACCCGGAGGAAAAAGGTGTGAATGATATGATCATGAATGATATGATTATGGTTGATTATGAACGAATATGTATGAATGTGCATGATCACTAATGTAAAGATTGAATTGATATGCACACACGAGGAGAAGGTTGGAGATTATGCACGCCCCCTCGCCGGGCCATGAAACCTTATTAATGAAATGAATGAATATGACAGTTGTAATCTCGTGGATGCTTTTCTTTATTTTCACCCATTTGGGAAATATCTCAAAAACCTCGCACGGGATTATAGCTTGCATGAGTGGATTTTTAAATTCTGCGATAATATTATAATAAGCCCTGTTTTATACCCACCAGTCTCTGACAGACTGAACCCAGCCTTGTTTTCAGTTCTTTTGCAGGTTTTGGAGTGCTAGGTGGGATTTTGGGTCTGTCGAGTCCTGTGATTAAGTCCAAGTCACACCACATGTATTTGGTATATTAATTAAGTTTTACAATAAATTTATGAATTGTTATGATTTCATTTTATAAATTCGGGACAGGCTCTAGGGATAGATTGAACCCGTGAATTGCGAATTGTGATTTATGATTTATGTTTGGAATTTCGGGACTAGGTATCTATGCTAGTTGAACCCGTCAACTATTAATTGCAACTATGATTGATTATATGTTTTGCTTCCGCACGTGCATTTTATTCTTTGGAATTGTTTATTTGGTTTTGAAGTTAGCTCCCGCCTAGCATAGCAAGTGAGTGGTCCCCGTTCACCATGACTTGGCACGTGTATGGACTTCCCATTTCATATGTGGGTCGGGTCTCGGTGCGGGGGATGTCGTGCCTTTCGTTTGGGGCGCTACAGTATCTTTCATTATAATTGTGATATGTACTATTCGTTACTATATTTGTCGTTTCTTACTTGAATTGATGACGACTTGGCCCATACATGAGCAAATCTAACCCGATATGCATAAGTTCAATGTTTTCTTGATAGCTTGTTCGGTATGCACGCCATCAAATGATACCTCCCCCTATGATGATGGTTGCCGGTGAGAATGGGAACGGCAATTTCAAGAATTTGGGTGAAGAGAGTCGAGGTAAGATGGAAATGGTAATACCAATAGTTGGATGAGATGATAGAGAGGAATGGATTACCTCTTTCCTTTTCTTGAGAGGAGATATATATTCAAAAAGAGAGGAACCATGTCGCGGGAACTCAAGTAGATAGAGTGAAAGGAAGTTACAAGTTATTCCTAAGATGAATCCAAGACATAGGTCGATCAAGGGCGTTCTCTTCCATTCGGGAAGCTTTCAAGTGGTACGGTGGGGAATGAATTGGGATTCAATGTGGGGATAGGAAGAAGTGCTAGAGCTTGTTCTCATACCTTAACGAAAAAATGGCAATTACTAAGAACTCGATCGAGACAACGGCAACGAATAGAGCACGTTGCAAGAAATGGAATAATGGGTTAAGGGTTTAATTGGGATAATAGCAAGAGGATAATAATAGCACAGAAGGAGGGGGTTGTTTGATTACGGTCAAAAGAGAGGGAGCAATGGGAGAGAGTCGAACCGGGGTAGTTATAGGGAAATTATTCTGGGGGAAGCAGGTATAGGAAAGAGATGAGAATTGTGTGGAGCCAGTAAGGTTGAGAATCTAATCCTTTGTAAGGGAAGCGCGTTGGTCGGATCGTAAATTCAAGATATCGAAAAGATGAGAGAAAGAGAAGCGAATATGAGAATTTGGAGAAATTACTTTCCCAAAAATGATGCTAGGATGAAAGAATTTTAAAGGGTTGTGGATTGATAGAAGTTCGTAAAGACTCTAACAACAAGGCCTAGCCTTCGGGAGTTCCGAAGAGCATCTCTTTGATAGACAATGTAACACAAGAAAGAAATGCTAAGGAAATCGAGGCCTAATTACATGAGGTCTGGGGAGAGCATTAAAGGAGCGATGATTTTGGGAGTTCAAGGCAACGGAAGACGGTTATGCCAAAATGGATGACCAAGTTAAGACAGCTCACAGGTAAACAGGAAGGGTTTCAAAAGGGAAAGAATCAAAACAATCCCTCACGTACGGTAAGGGATTGAAAAAGGACAAGTATCTGGGAGGAAGAAGATCGTGTTGGGACATGTATTAAAGGAAAAAGAAATGGGATCAGCAAGCTATGAGGATCGCTCAAGAAATCTGAGGTCAAAGAATTCGAGTCATGAGCTCTACAACAGCAACATCAACTCCTCAATCGACCTTGACGATGTGAAGGACTCCGAGCAATGGTGAACGGTACATAATCATTCATGGTACGTGCATCATGCATCTTCATTCGTTATGTACTTGTTGTGTGCTTTGTTTGTGTGTGTATGTTTCCGAGGGTGCGAGTGTGTAGTTTTGACGATAAGCCGAGGGTCGTGCTTGCAACGAGCTTTCAAGGCAACACTGACCAGAAGGGTGGCGATTTTTGGAGAGGTTTCCCGAGTAACAAGGTGCAAGTGGTAAGAGTCTAGTAACTATGCCACTCGTGTAACGCCGAGCTCTTGAGTAGCTGGGATAAATCAAGTGATGGGTGATGAATTAAATGTGGACCCTCCTGTCGCGCGAGACATTCAATTTGCTCCTAGCCCGGACCAAGCTGTATGGAGTCGCTCCCTTTAGACTTCAAGATTTTATCAAAACCCTTTTGCTTTGAAGACCTTACCGAGCTAACCCTTATCGGGACGTCATGAACCTCGAACTTGGGTGAATACGGGAAGTTGTTCGAGCTTGAAACTCGTGCCGGTTCTCTTGGGGAGGGGGGAGAAATTTAAATTCACTTATTTGAAATATTTGCCTCTTCGTTGGAAATGTGTTTGATTTGTGTTCGATTTGAGATCAAAATTCTATGCCATTTTAATATGTTGGAGTATTACGTGTTGTGAATTCATTTTTGTGCTCGTTTTATATTTTCGGACTTGTTTGAAATGGTAACGCACCATTTTATTTCTTTTGGGGACTCGAGGGCCTAACTAGTTTTAGCGCGCCTTGTGTTCCGGAATTTATAACTTGAGCTCAGGAATTCGGATTCAAATTTTGTCACCTCTGTTGAACTCGTTTCGATGATTCGAGTGCAATGGAACAAGCCTTGAATTTTTCTATCTTCATTTGGTACCCCGAAATCAGCCCGTAACTTTGTGCCATGCTCATATGACCACCTTTCACTTGATTACACATAAGTCCCTCATTTCTTGGTATTTTTACTTGATTCTTAGCCCCAATTCTTCCCAACTCCGCACCCTATATTTCCCTTTTCATTTGGACCAAACCACAACCAAGAAAGAAAGGAAATCAACAGCAATTTGGAGAAAACCCTTCATCCCTCAATTTTCACTATTCAACCAAGAGATTTTTTAGCTCAATCTCTCTTATCTTCCACCTTCTTCCAGAGGTGTGTTACGATTTGAATTCTCCATGATCTTATGAGAATTTCCATCCATGAATTTCCAGATTTCATCCATGATTCGTATGAGTTTGAATAATATGGTGAATAGTTAGGTTTAAAGCCTTAAAATGAGATTTCTTGTATTTCTTTGGTTAGAATCTTGATATAAAGCTATATTTGTGATCCTTGTTACCTCATTTACGATACATGAACTTATATTAATTGTTGGTTGTGTGGTGGGTGAGACACCATTAATGAATTCGAGCTTTTCCCTTCATTTTGTTGTTACCATCGGTTCCTTTTCTTGCCGGTTTGAGAGGTGAGATTGAGGGCCCGTTTTACGTGATTTTCTATGGCTTTGGTTATGTTTTTTTGCTGTCTTGTTTCCTGGTACGTTGCTGTTGTTATTCAATTCAGAACAGGGGATAAGCCTCGGTTTCAGTTGCTGCGCGAGTGGAATGGATCTCCTGGGCGGGGAGATTTGCATGGAAGAAGTCCCCGGCCCCGGACTTTGCCTGAAAGCTACTGGAATGTTTTGCGTGTTTCCCCAGTTAGGGAAAGCAGCAAAGAGAATCTCCCCTGGTGGGGAGATGGCCTGCCATTGCTTATTTGATTTAATTGCTATCTCTTTGTTCCTTAGTTGTTTTTCTTGTTCCTTATGTATGGTTTCTACGTAGTTAATGAATGTATGATGAATGGTATTATGAATATGATCTTGTTATTATTATTTGGATTTTAAGCAATGACTTTTATTTTAAATGGAATTCATATGCATTAAATTTTGTTCCTTTGCATGGGTTTTACGTGGAATCAATGCATGATGTGATGATTTAATTTATAAATGTGGACCTATGGTTTTATATGAATTCTTATGCATGAAACGTGTACTCTAAGTGTGATTTTGTGGATTAATTATTTGCTATATTTTATGAAATACGTTTATAAATGATTTGATACGTTTTATACGGATTTGAATTCAAATGACTTAGGTGATGCATTCTTGTATTTCATTCGCATCCCTTAAATTCATGAGCATTGTCGTGCGTTTACATGATTCATGATCAAGTCTAAGTCTTAAGTATGTTTGTTTGTCTCAGATTCGAGTCGAGAGGTGTTGGATCAACCATTTAACTCCTTTTTTACCGTCAACACTCATCCGTTGGTACTTTGGTAAAAGGTGAGGTTTTAGGTTTGTTTTCTTTTTAGTTAATAAGACTTACAACCCTATGTGCTCCTTTTCAAGCTCGCATGTGACTATACTATAATATTTATATAATAAATACGTGCTTATAAGATACATTTATGATCTTGTCATAAGATTAAGTGTTTTGAACTATATGTACGAACATATGTGACCTTGAAATGTTTTGCAACGAGGCTATGTTCCAAACCATTTGTATTCAAGCTAGCTACGGATTAGGATGACACAGAGAGGTACGTCTATAGTATATGCTAAGTTGCAAGGTAAGGTATGCTCCGATAAGGTACGTAAGTTTTAATATGATATGTTTTGTATGTAGCGAGTTTTTGTATTGTGTTGGTAATGGTTTACTTTAGAGGCCCGCCCCCCTCCCCCCCGAGACGTGAGTAAGAGAGACCCGGGACGACCTTGGGGTCGCCGGTTATGACCCCTGTGCACGCTCTCATTTGAAGTACTCACATGCGACTCGTGGAGGTTGGGGAGGGATGATGCTTTGAGCCCTCGGTGGACAACCGGGGAAGACACAATGTGGATTAGCTACCCCGTGTGTTTTTGTTAATGGTAACGGTAATGTGTAGTGAGGGCTTTCTCCCCAAACTACATCGTTGATGGGGAAGGATTGTTTGTTATTTATCCTTTACAGTTATTTTTCTATTAAGAATTGGAGAGTTAGAGTAAGACCCGTGCTCGCCGGGTATAAGAATCAGTTTGATATGTTGATTATGAAACGGAATAGGAGCTTTCCTTTATATTAGAATACGAATACGTTAAGTTTGTTATGTTTGATAAGTATAAGTTTAAGTTTCATTTGAAAATGACTTTAGCAAGCAAAACCCTATCCCGGTCCATAGTCTTTTGTTTATTACATGCTTTGCTCTATATGTATACTTGTGTGGGTGTGCGTTAGCCGCCCTCACTCAGTTTGTGGACTGACCCTCTCCTTGCAACTTTTCAGATTGCAGGTTTTGGGTCGTGCTAGGCGGACTTGTGAGTCGGTCAAGTTATAGTGTCCTAGACGGGTTGCATTTCATTTGCATTCAGATACATCTTGTATATGATTCAGTTTTGATAGTGGAAGAATGTATATATATGCATTGTTAATGATTTATGTATGAATCTTATGAACTTTTGTTATGTATATATTTATTCGGGACAGGCTTTAGTTGAACCCGTTCTTGTGGATTTATCTTCTTAAGTTATGTTATATGCTTCCGCTTTCTTACTGTTTTGCACACTCTGGTCCTGTTTTAGCTCCGCCTGGCTTAGTGTGTGTGTGTAGGTTCCCGTTCTCTTAGTCTTGGGCTCATGTATGGATTTCTATTTCATATGTGGGTTTGGGTCTAGGTACGGGGGATGTGGTGACTCGCCGCTCCGGGCGCTACACTAAGCATCCCGGCTGTATTGGCGACACCTCGCCCCTCGGGGACCTCCTATTGATTTTCTCCGACCGGCCTCTTGTCTCGGCGGTGGCCCGAATCGGCCTCTTGTTATTGAGGCAAAACCTAGATGCGTTGTTGCCCACGACCTGCCCCTTGCCGCTGGGCTGGGCCAGGTGCGGGTGGAGGGGGGATACCCGTAATGGGCGGGAGGCCCATAATAGTGTGAGTACTGTCCGGGAGAGGGGACGGCAGGACTGGCTCGAGGCTTCTCCGGGAATATAGGACCATAGCCCTCTGCGGCAGTAGCAATCGCCTCGGCCTGACATTTTTCCAAGTAAGCATCTAAGTCAAGGGCCTAATAGACCATCGGGATCGGGACTACTCTGGGGTTGCCCCCTGGCTGAGTTTGGGCTTTGGTGGGGCCATCCCCACCTGGGGCAGTGGTGATCTCCTGTCCGTCAGCTCCAAATACTCTGTGGCTACGAATCTCCATCTATGCTAGACTTTTGTTCGAGTATTCCCACAGACTGCGCCAAATGATCGAGTCGAAATTCGATGCCCTGTAGCTCGAGCAGTGTAACGCCCCGGTTTCGGATGAACAGGTAAGCACGCCACGTGTGGGTTTTGAGCGTAGGAATTTATCTATAATTCTTTAATTTATAATATTCTTACGTGGCATTCATATTTTTAAAAAATTCATGAAACATCCTTTATGTGTATTATTTGATTTTATATCATAGAAAATATTATTTCACGACACGAAAAATATTTATTGCATAAAATCACTACCGAGAGTGATTCAAATTACCAAATTGTCCCTACTTGATTGTTCTTTAAACTTTAGGGACATAAGTGCATAACTTTCCAAGGACTTAATTGAACATATTTTAAATTGTTGCATACTTGGTGGCATAAACTCACAAAATGAGGGATTAATTGGCAAATTGGACATTTCACTCATTTCAAAATGTGATGATTCGTTATATCACCTCAAAGCTTCCATACTCTCATTTCATTCAAGAATTTTCCAACATATTCATCTCCTTTCCCTCTCGGTTCATCAAGCTAAAAAGAAAGAAGAGATTTTCTTCCATTTTATCAAGAATTTCATGATATTTTCCAAGCTTTGGGAGTTGATCACCTTCATCATCTACTTTCTCCATTTCTTTACTTTCAAAGGTGAGCTTTGCATGGATTGAGGATTTTGATTATAGTTGACATAGCTAGGGTTTTGGAATCAGGGATCTTGTGGATTATTTGTTGAGCAAAGCCTGATTATATGATCTTCCGTGGCTGTTCGACCGGCTACGGTAGCGGCATTCCGGTGACTTTCGGACAGAAAGTCCCTTTCGTTGTGGTGAGTCTAACGCCACTTTCCGTTCGTCAATCGGATGCCCGGTTGAATTGTTGTGATTTATTTTGTGTATTTCTATTTATTTGAAATTAATTGTTTTAATTGCAATGAATTGTCAATTGCTTGATTTGTCGATCAATATGAATTCCAATGTGTACGAAAGCATATATTAAATGATCTATGATATATGTTGATGCTTTGATTTACAATTTGAACTCCGATATGCCGTATTTGAGCTATTTGTCTAACTTGAAGGGGTGTATGTGTAATTTTGTAAACAATATGAATATTGTTTGATTTAATTAGGTAACCTTGTAATTGAATCCGTTAAGTGATGAATGAATTGAGTATGCCACATGTGAATTATATAAAATTGATATAGTTGAATTGATATGCGACTTTGTGAGATTGAAATGATTTGAATGACTCTATTTTGTTTATTTTATAATTGTAAACCTGATATACTTGAGTTATAAATATTATATGAAGTTCATGACTTGATTGCAAGGAATTATGAAAGATATGAAATGATTGGGCTTGAAACCCTCATGTATGGAATGTACTTGAAAAAATTACTTGATTATGTAACTTCATAACGTAATTTTACTTCTTATACATCTCATATCATGTGTTTAGCATGACCGTGCATCTATGTGGTTTCGTATTGAGTCACTTCTCACCAGTACACATTGTTCCTTCTCTTATACAGTTTGTTTCCAGGGCGGAGACTTCCAAATTGAATAGGCACCCGTATTGCTCTTGTTTCTTGTCTCGTGGTATTCCAGGTGAGGGTGTTTTCGTTCTAGTTACATATCAAACCCTATAACCCTTATGTGAAAAGCTTTGGCCAAAACCTTATGATTATATATGTTACTTTTAAATAAAGTCATCGAGTAAATATTGATTGATCGAGTAAATATTGATCGAGTAAACCCATTTTCAAATGGATTATGAAATATGGTATGATTCTTATGAATCAAATGTTTTGGCGAGAAAAGAAAGAATGATTGATTGATTGCACAGGATGGGGCCCAGGGGCTTGGTGTGAGTGGGGACCCGAGGAGGCAAGGGCTGACGGTAAACCCTCACACTAGTCCCACTATTGAACGGCGGTACCGGACCTCGTCAGGAGATTGGCGGGGAAAGGGAGCTGAGTGCCATCTGGGGACTCATGTAACCCCTTTTGGTCAATGATTGGGTGGTCGGGCCTTGCAAACCCACCACCAACCCGGAGAAAGAAGGTTGGAACTTATTTATGATTGAAAATGATTGATTGATTGATTGATTATTGATTGATAGGCACTGTGCGGGAAGGCCGGGAATCGGATTGCCCAAACAAATATATTTAGGACATGGCATGTGATCTGAGTGTATTATGATATATTGCATGATCACCTATTTAATGTATTAATGATATTTGTCGTACACGGTCGGAGTTTGGTTGGAGATTGTGCACGCTCACTCACTGAGCCTTATTGATTGAGTATGATTTATAAACTTATTGAATTTAATATGAATAGTCGTAAAGTCCGAGCATTGCTTAGTCATTCTTTTGCCCTTTTTGGGAACTAACTTTAAATAAAACCTTGCTCGGGATTTATGACTTGCATGTGCATGTTTCTATATGATATGTATCGCTCCTGCTCGCTCAGTCTTCTAGAGACTGACCCCTCTTTCCCCCTTTTTCCAGTTTCTTTTGCAGGCGTTGGTTACTAGGCGGAGTTAGAGTGTCGAGTCATTGTTCTAGTTTCACTCATTTACACTCACTGCATATTATATTGTCTTTAAATACTGTATTGATTAATTATTGATTTATTATTGATGGCCGGTGTGCCCTTATTGAATTGATATTGATTCGGGACAGGTTAGGACAGGTTCTGGAGCCAGTTGAACCCATTGTTATGTTGTTTCCTTGTATTGATTCGGGACAGGTTAGGACAGGTGTACTGATTAGTGGAACCCGTATTTATATTCATATTGGATTTCATTTGTTTCATGGATATTACATAAATGATTTCCTTGCTTCCGCATTTTGGTTTTTGGTTATTGATTGTTCCAGGGTTAGCTACCGCCTAGTCAGGGTTGTTCTTTTGATTGTCACCCGTTCGCTGTGAGTCCGATTCATGTGTGGACTGCCTATTTCATATGTGGATTAGACTCATAGTGCGGGGGATGTGGTGCCTATCGTCCCGGATGCTACATTGTTCACACAGAAAAGAGTTGAACATGAGGCAACGACGATGGATGGAAAAGCTAGAGGATTATGATTGTACAATTAAATACCATCCCGGGAAAGCAAATGTGGTCGCCGATGCACTTAGCAGGAAGGCGAGTGTATCGAGCTTGGAAATAAAGGAAAGCGATGAAATTTCTCCAATTGCCCTAAAAGCTCGGGTTTCTAATATCACAATTCAGCCGGAATTAAAGTATCAGTTATTTGAGGCTCAGAATAGGGATCCGGAAGTGCAGAAGCTTGTAAGTAAAGCTAAGGATGACCCGGAGAGTCCGTTTGGGTTTGATGAGACCGGGTTGCTTCGGTTTAAAAGCAGAAAAGTAGTACCTGAAGAATTGAAACGGGTCCTACTTGAAGAAGCTCACAAGTCAGCCTATTCGATCCACCCAGGAGGAAACAAAATGTATAAGGATTTGAAGCAATATTACTGGTGGAACGGAATGAAAATAGAAGTGGTAGAATATGTGAAACATTGCTTGAGTTGCCAGAAAGTGAAAGCTGAGCACCAAAAGCCCGCAGGACTTCTACAACCGTTACCTATTCCCAAATGGAAGTGGGAACAAGTAACGATGGACTTTGTTTTCGGATTACCGAAGGTTAAAGGCGGGTTTGATGGAATTTGGGTAATCGTGGATAGGTTTACAAAGTCTGCTCACTTTCTACCGGTCCGGATGTCCTATAAGATTCCAAAGTTGGCTGAAATCTAGAACAGGGAAATTATTCGACTTTATGGTATTCCGGTGAGCATCGTTTCAGACCGGGACCCGAGAATTACTTCTAAGTTGTGGCAGGAGTTACAGGTCGTTTTAGGGATGAAACTTAAGTTCAGTACGACATTTCACCCGCAAACAGACGGTCAAACTGAAAGGTTAATCAGATATTTGGAAGATCTTCTTTGGGCTTGCGCGATGGATTTTCAGAACTCGTGGGCAGAACAGCTTCCTTTGATCGAGTTTGCTTATAATAACAGCTTTCAGGCCTCGATCGGGATGGCTCCTTATGAACTTCTGTATGGAAGAAAGTGCCGGTCTCCGTTGTTCTTCGACTTGGAAGAATGGAAATGGTCGAAACAGGAAGGGGTAAAGAAAGGTGAAAGATTCGAAAGGCCTTCTAAAGTCGTTCAGGCCATGATTGAGAATGTACAAATGATTCAACAACGGATGAAAGCCGCGCAAGATAGGCAAAAGAGCTACGCCGATAAGCGCCGAAGAGATCTAGAATTCGAAGTTGGTGACCGGGTATTCTTGAAGGTGTCACCAAGGAAAGGTTTCACCCGGATCGGGAAAGGAGGAAAACTTAATCCTCGCTATTTAGGTCCGTTCGAGATTCTTGAAAGAATAGGCGAGGTAGCCTATCGACGGGACCTACCACCGAGTCTTACGGGGATTCACAACGTGTTTCATGTTTCTCAATTAAGGAAATATTACCCCGATGAGACCACGATTCTCCCCGTGGAAGAAGTTGAGCTGGAACCGAATTTGACATTTGTTCAGAGACCGGTTAAAATCATGGATCGGAAATTTCAGGAATTGAGAAACCAGAGAATTCCCATGGTTAAAGTGTTGTGGAGAAGTGACAAAATCGAGGAAGCTACATGGGAAACGGAAGATAAAATGAAACGGTTCCACCTAGAGTTGTTCACACAAGACTAGAGAATCTGGGGACCAGATTCTTCTAAGGGGGGGGAGAGTTGTAACGCCCCGGTTCCGGATGAACAGGTAAGCACGCCACGTGTGGGTTTTGAGCGTAGGAATTTATCTATAATTCTTTAATTTATAATATTCTTACGTGGCATTCATATTTTTATAAAATTCATGAAACATCCTTTATGTGTATTAATTGATTTTATATCATAGAAAATATTATTTCACGACACGGAAAATATTTATTGCATAAAATCACTACCGAGAGTGATTCACATTACCAAATTGTCCCTACTTGATTGTTAATTAAACTTTAGGGACTTAAGTGAATAACTTTCCAAGGACTTAATTGAACATATTTTAAGTTGTTGCATACTTGGTGCCATAAACTCACAAAATGAGGGATTAATTGGCAAATTGGACATTTCACTCATTTCAAAATGTGGTGAATCGTTATATCACCTCAAAGCTTCCATACTCTCATTTCATTCAAGAATTTTCCAACATATTCATCTCCTTTCCCTCTCGGTTCATCAAGCTAAAAAGAAAGAAGAGATTTTCTTCCATTTTATCAAGAATTTCATGATATTTTCCAAGCTTTGGGAGTTGATCACCTTCATCATCTACTTTCTCCATTTCTTTACTTTCAAAGGTGAGCTTTGCATGGATTGAGGATTTTGATTACAGTTGACATAGCTAGGGTTTTGGAATCAGGGATCTTGTGGATTATTTGTTGAACAAAGCCTGATTATATGATCTTATATTGAATTATGGCATGATTTATAGCTTGAATTCTTAGATATTTGGCTTGAATGAACAAGTTGGTCATAAGCTTGAAACTTGGATTTCATGACAATTTTCCATGGTTGGTGAATTTAAGTATTAGTTTATCATCTTATGAACCTATATGCATGTATATTTCCAGAAAACCTTGACTTTGTTAATTGAAAATTCGATTTGGTTGCCTTGTTGATCATTGCCGAGAGCCGTACTCTGTTTTGCTCTGTTCTTTAAATTTGCAGAAACTGGGAACGACCGTTCCCAGCCTCAGGGCATTGTGGGAACGGGCGTTCCCACCATTTCAAACTTAAACAAGGCGGCCGAGCATGGGAACGGCCGTTCCCATTTTGGCCTTGGTGCCGGAAGGGCCGTTCCCAGCTAAGGCGCATTTTTGAAAAGGAAATCGTTGGTGCGCTTTTGGGGATTACGGGAACGACCGTTCCCATTTTTCAAAGGGGACCGGAACGGCCGTTCCCACTTGGCTTGCAGAACAAAAGTTTTTGCATAAAATTACGAAAATGACCCCTCGATCCGACGACTTCTTTGACCCCGAATTGCTATAATATGTGCTAATATGAAGTGAAACAACATGTTATCATGCCACATTGCATTTTCATCGCCATCTCGACACATTTACGCCGTTCGTCATATTTGGTCCATTTTAGGTCATGTCTCACGTATAAACGTCATGTTTGCACAGGTCACGAGGGCGTGGACGAGGAGCAGGCTCCTTAGAACACTTCCTTATTGTATTTTGCAAGAAAGGTGAGGTTTTGTTTTGAACAAATCGAACCCTACAACCCTTATGTGTTATTTTCGGCCAAAATGTATTATAATTATAAACGTTTTCAAAGTTATAAATATTTCAAGCAAGCAAGTAATGATTGTCATGATTTTCAAGTAAGTTTGGCGAGTACATGATTGCAAGTGGGCCCGAGGGTAATTCTTGAGCTAACCGGGAAAGCAAGGGCTGACGGGTAACTCCTGAATTATCCTCACATTGTTGGGATCACCCCCGAAGCCACTAGGAGATTAGTGGTGGAAGGAGTTCCGTGTCTAGAGGGTCATGTCCTCTACACACAACATGTCGTGGATAGTCGAGCCTTGCAAACTCGCTATCAACCGGAGAAAGAAGGAAACTGGGGATTAATCCGGCATATCGGGTTATCCTCGGGTTATCGCATGATTTCAAGCATGAAATTATCTATGTGAGCACTAAATGGAATTGCATGATCATGTATTGAATTGATAAAGCAAGCACGTATTGTCACGTTTGGTGTAAAGGTTGGAGAATCGCCCCTGCTCGCCGGGGTCACATGTTCATGAAATGTTTAAGCTAAAATGTTAAAGTGATTGGTTGTAACCTCGGGCAAAGATTAAGTTTCTTGAATTATATATTCCTTTTCATTTCCAAAATCTTCACCCGAGGCTACACCTTGCATGTGACGTGTGTTATATATATTTATTGCCCTCACTCAGTCTTCGGTAGACTGATACTCCACTTTTCAGGTACTTGAGCGCGTGGTCGTGCTAGGCGGGTGTCCTGTCGAGTTTTGCATTTTCACAAGTCTAGTACCGCACCTTCATGTATAGCACTTGTAGTATCTTTTGTCATAATTAGTATTGTCACGTTTTGGATACTTAAGCATGTATAGATTATTAAGAAATGATAATGTATTGATAGTTAAGTTGGTATCTATACATATCTATTCGGTAAATATGGTACATATATGTATGAAGGATTTTATTGCTTCCACTTTAATTATCATGTTTGCTCTGGTTTTGTTGGGGAGAGTGTCCCGCCTAGCTCGTCATTTTTATTGTCACCCGTTCGCTATAGTTTTGGCTTATGTATGGACTTTCCATTTCATACGTGGATCGAGGCTATAGTGCGGGGGATGTGGTGCCCTGGGGGTTAGGGTGCTACAAGCAGGCTCCGACTCAGTCACTTAGAATTTTTAAGTAGAGAAGTCCTCGACGTGATGGGGATCTGCTCGTAGAAAGGGAGCGTGAGCTAGAAGGCCGACTTGGGACTGGTGGGGGTGTACCTAATGTCGGCTCTCCGACGCTCAAGTCAGCGGTCGATTAAAATGAGAGAGTGTCGAGTTGACTTAGAGTGCAATTAATGAGCTTACCAAATGACATTTATGAGGGGGTATTTATACCCTTGGAGCTAATGATGACCTAACAGTACTTCCTGCAGGTGCATTTAATGCGCACAAGTACGGTACGAAAGTATGCTTCGTATTTAATGCTCGTGAAGGCTGGAGGGTCCCACCAGGAACGGTGGTCGGAGGTTGCCTCGACTCGACAGAAGCAATGCATCGACCTATTACGCCCTAAGTCGGCATGACACCGACTTGGCCCTTGGAGATCGAGGCATATTCGACCTGTTAGTAGCTAGTCGGCCCGACGTTTGGTGGGTTTGAGAGACTTCGCCGACTTATTTGGGTTGGTCCCTTACTGACTGATTTGCCACGTGTCGAAATGTTAACGATCCAGGTGTTGGGCTGGATCTGGCCCACGTCAAATTAAATCGAGTTATGAACATATAAATATAATTAAAGAGGCGCAAATACGTGAAATAAATTCACATGTGGCACAAACCTGTACGTACGAAGACGTGATGTAGCACCCGGCACGGTAGGTCACCACATCCCCCGCACCTAAGCCCAATCCACATATAAGATGGAAAACCCATGCATGAACCAACCAGAGGCAAACAGGAGACACACATCTAAGCTAGGCGGAACGTAGACCCTGCCAAATAAAACAAAACACAAAATAAAATACATATGCGGAAGCGAAACATTCAGCCAAATACTAAAGCACAAGTAGCAGGTGACGGGTTCAACTAGCATAGATACCTAATCCCGAATATTAACATAAATCATATATAAACAGGTTCAATCTGGGCCCTAGAATCCTGTGCCAAAATATAACATATCAAAATAAATCACATTGTATACATACAAATGTTCAAATTAACACAATTTACAAAAGTGAGTATGCAAGGACTCAAACTCGACTCAAAACCCGACAAACTCCGCCTAGCTCGAACTCCACGCAACCTGCACACTAAAACAAAAGGGGAGAGGGGTCAGTCACACGGACTGAGTGGGCTACCCACAACGCTACATATATATAGAGAGCAAATTACATACAAGTCGCACGGTTCGTGAACTCAGGGATTGTTTTGCACACTAAAACAATTGCCCGTGATACATACATATAGGGTTCTTATCAAAACGGAGCAAAACATAACATATTCAATTTTTACTTATCAAACATAACATGACATACCATATCAAAACATATCAAATCTTAACTTACTTTCAAAGATCCATATTTTAACGTAATTAGGAGCCTATCCCCGTTTCACAAACTTAACAGAGCATACAAACATTGTAACGCCCCGACTTTTCGGCCGTACAGGTATGACGTCACGAGTGGGTTAGACCGAGAGTTATATGACTTATATGTGTTTTATATGCTAAGTGGACTTTTAGTATATTCTACTTTCGTGAATTAATTTCCATTACGTGACCTAGATGATTTATATGAACCTTGATTATGTTATTTAAATTCGTTTATAACATGTTTTCTTGCTAATTAAAAGTTTTATTTCACTTATGCACTTATTTGAAATTATATGAAATCCTTGGACTCAATCGAACTTTTAATTAGACCCCAATTGCTCACGTATCCGAACCTTGGGACCCAAATCGAGCACTTAATTTGTTGAGGGACCAAAGTGCAATTCTCCCCTTTTCCTTCCCTACATTACACGATCCTTTCCCCTCCCCCTCACATTTCATTCATTCTTTTTCCCCTTTCTCTTCCAAGAGAAACTCCAAACCCTTTCTCCCTTCTTCCCCAAATCGGACCCAAGCATAAACAAGGAAGGCAAGGTTCAAACTCATTCCTCTCCATTCAAGACAAGAACTCAAGCTCTTATCTTCCTCCTCTCCTTCCATTTCTCCAAGGTATTATGTAGATTTTGTATATATATTAATTAAGATAGAGTTTGAATTTCTTTGAGTTTGAATCATTAATTTGTATGTATTTGTTGCTCTAATACTTGAATCCATGAGTTTTATGTTTGGTTGTTTCTATTCTTGGAGCAAGGGTATGTGTATGTATATATGTGTACATAGGTGTATGTATGTGTATTTATATTTATTGGGTTTGTGAATTAATGTGTTCTTAATTGCGCTAAACTTGCGTTTGATGTTCCTACGTGGTATACTAAATGTTTTAAGTGATTTGGGTTGAGTTTTGAGGTGTTTTGGCGATTTTTGGTCTTCTCCCGCGTTTGTGCCCTGTTTCTACGGTTTTTTTGGCCTCTTTTCTGAATCCGCGAGGGTGGATTTGAGGCAGAAACTTTGAACCTCCCCTGTTTCGGCTTGAGATTGTTTTGCTTCGTTCTCCCTCATATGAACTCGGATTGACTTGATTTTTGAACCCACAGAAACATCTTGAAGTCTAGAACATCCTACAATTGGAATCAACTCGATATCTTTCCTCAATTGTGAGTTATGATTGTTTGAAAATTGTGTCGCCACTTCGCCAAACTTCTGCATTGGCCCAAACTTCGAACCTACGCCATTTTCACCTCGCTTTGAACCATGATTCGTGCCACATATCCTTGGAAACATCTATGTGTCTAGTTTCACTTCCAACAAGCAAAACTTAATTCCAATTTCTCAAACTCAAGTTATACCCAATTTTCTACAGCTTGCGCATTTTCGTAAATTGTCAACTTTTCCTAACTTTTGCTAAACTTGGCCTAAACTCGTTGTATCGCCTTCCATGCACCTCCTAGAGACCTTATGTGACTTATATGCATTATATACATGCCTAATTGATCCTTATGCATTGTTAACATGTATTGTAATTTATTATGAATTGATTCATTGATTGAATCATTTATGTGTTTAAAATGAACTTAATGGTGTGCATGAACATGAATCCCATCAACTCATGACATCTTATGATTTATTGTATATTGAATCATGACATAGCATTTCACAAACACCTCATGTTAATACCGTACGTCCTAATTGGTTTCATATTGAGTCGTTTCTCACGAGTACACATTATGTCTTTCTCTTGTACAGTTCATCTCCAGGGAGGAGATATCATGATCAATAGGCACCCGGCCTAGCTTGTATCCTCGTATTGCCTTCTTCCAGGTGAGGGTGTTTTCATTCTAGTTACGTATAGAACCCTATAACCCTTATGTGACAAGTTTTGGCCTAAAACCTTATGTATATATATGTTATCTTTACAAAGTGGAGTCATTGAGTAAATTCTTCTGAAATTATACGTATGGGCGTATATAAGCTTAAAATGGTTTTGCAACGAGGCTATGCTCCAAACCGTGTGTCTTCATGCTAGCTACGGATTAGGATGACACGGAGAGGTACGTGTATAGCATATGCCGAGTTGCACGGTAAGGTATGTTTTCTTATAGTATGTATCCTAAGTATAAAGCAAATGTTTTGGCGAGGAATGTATGAATGAATGCACAATGGGGCCCAGGGACTTGGTGTTAGAGGCTATCCGGGGAGGCATGGGCCGACGGTGATCCCTTTTACTAGTTCCAATTATATTAACGGCGTAACCGGACCTCGTTAGGAGTTAGCGAGGAATGGACGCTGAGTGCCACTAGGGGAGTCATGAAACCCTTTTGGTCCATGCATGGATGGTTCGGGCCGATCACCCGGCTATCACCCGGAGGAAGAAGGTTGGAACTTATTTTATGAATATGATGTATTATGATTGTTATGCACCGTACGGGAAGGCCGGGACACGGATCGCCCAAACGAGTATGTTATATGATTTGTGTGTATTATGTATATTGCATGATCACGTATTCAATGTATTAATGATATTTGTCATACACGGTCGGAGTTTGGTTGGAGATTATGCACGCTCACTCGCCGAGCCATTATGTTTATGTATGAATTATGAACTTAATGAATTTAATATGAATTAGTCGTAAAACCCGAGCATTGCTTAGTCCTTTTATTGCCCTCGTGAGAACTAACTTTAAATAAAACTTTGCTCGGGATTTATGACCTGCATGTGCATGTTTTTATATATATGTATAGCTCCTGCTCGCTCAGTCTTCTAGAGACTGACCCCTCTTTCCCACTTCTCAGTTCTTGCAGGTTTTGGCTAGGCGGGAGTCTAGTCATTGCATTCTTGATCGAGTCACACTTGTACACTCGAGTCACATTTCATATTGATATGTTATAATTGTATCTCCTGACGTAATTGTGTAACGCCCCGATTTTCATTTATTAATATTTTATGTCTAAAATAATTTTATAAATTATATTTTATAACACTTTCATGAAATTTATACTAAACTTATAATTTATCTTAAAACTTGAAAATGTTTATTTCATGAAATTAATTACCGAAAATGTTTTAGTTGTCACCTTGGCCCTATATGTCCATTCTTTTAAATTTAGGGACCAAATTGCATGAAAACCTTTGAGGACTAAAGTGATCACTTTCCAAACTTGATATCCTTAATTGCTTAACTTAAATAACTTGGAGGGTTTAATTGCAAATATTACATATTTCCCAAATATCACGGTATATTGCATCTCCAAGCTTCTCTTGATCATTTGCTTCCAAATTCATCAACATATCCATCTTCCTTGCTCTCGGTTCTTCACGTAGGAAAGGGGGAGAAGAGATTTCATCCAATCATCCAAGTTACTCAAGGAAATCCAAGCTTTTGAGCTCAAGCATCCATCATCATCTTCTCCATTCATTTCTTTACCTTCAAAAGCATGTAAGTGGATACATATGGTCTCTTGAGCATCTTTGATTGAGCTAGGGTTTAGGAATTATATGCTAGGTGAGTTAGTTGAAGTTGGAAGCATGATTATGTGATTATTTCATGAATGATGGCATGAGTTATAGCTTGAATTCTTGAATATTTAGCTTGAATGACAAAGTGTGATCATGAAAGGGGAATCATGAATTCTTGATGATCTTGTGTGTTTTGAGTGTTTAAGTGCTAGAATATTATTTCTTGAACCTATATGCATCATATTTCCAGAAAAGCATGAATTGGTTGAGTGAAAATGGATTTTTGGTTGCTTTGTTATGCTTTCCCGTAGCCTCCCCTGTTTTTCTCTGTTCTTCACATTTGCAGAAACAGGGAACGGCCGTTCCCAGCCTCAAGGCATTGTGGGAACGGGCGTTCCCACCTTTTCAAATGATTTGGGCGGCCGAGCATGGGAACGGCCGTTCCCATTTTGGCCTTGTGCCGGAAGGGCCGTTCCCAGCTTTCGTGCATTTTAAAAAGGGAAAAACGTTGGCACGCTTTTGGGGTAATGGGAACGACCGTTCCCATTTACAAAGGAAACCCGGAACGGCCGTTCCCACCTGAAATGCAGAACAAAATATTCTGCATAAAATTACATTTTTAGCCCCTCGATCCAACGACTTCTTTGACCCCGAATTGCTGTAATATGTGCTAATATGATGTGAAACAACATGTTATCATACCACATTGCATTTTCGTGGTCATCTCGATACATTTCCGCCGTTCGTCACTTTTTGGGCATTTTAGGTCATGTCTCATATATAAGTGTCGTGTTTGCACAGGTCACGAGGGTAGGGACGAGGAGCAAGCCCCGTAGGCCGTGCCTACTTGTCTTGGTCGGTATAGGTGAGGTTTAATTGTTAGTTACATAGAACCCGTATACCCCTTATGTGATATTTTGGCCAAAATAGTATTTACGGTTATACTTTCTATAAATCATTGATCATTTCAAGCCAGGTTCAAGCCAGCAAGCAAGTCAGGTATTGTTTCATGCATGTTTAGGCGAGTAGCATGACGGTTTGGGCCCGAGGGTAGTGACTAGGGCCAACCGGGAAAGCAAGGGCTGACGGGTAACTCTGGCGCTATTCTCACCAGGTTAGGGGTCACCCCTGAATCCACTAGGAGATTAGTGGAGGAAGGAGCTCCGGGCTTAGGGATTCATGTACCCTTTGCTCAATGAGATTGGATGTTGGGGCCTTGCAATCCCTTCATCAAACCGGAGGAAAAAGGAGACTGGGGACGAGTCCGGCACCACGGATGCGCCTCGGGTTATTGCATGATTGTCATTTCATGAACGTGTTATATGAATACACTATCGCACGATTGCACGGTAAATGAATCGCATGATCACCTATTGACTATTAAACAAGCAAGCATGTTCATGTTCATTGGGAGTAAGGTTGGAGACCGCCCTCACTCGCCGGGGCCATGTATTGATTGATTGCATGAAACGATCCAGTAATTAATATTGATAGTTGTAATCTCGGGCGAGTTCTCTATTATTGTGAACGTATAATGTTTAATTATAAAACCTTACCCGAGGTTATAACTTGCATGTGATTGCGCTAGTATATATTTATGCCCCTCACTCAGTCTTCGGTAGACTGATACTTCACTTCTCAGGTACTTGAGAGCCGGTCGTGCTAGGCGGGAGTCTGGTCCAGTCTTGCATTGTCACGAGTCTAGCAGGGCACCCTCATGTATATATTTTACTACTTCTCATGTCATGTCTATTGTTATCACATTTGGAATACTTGATCATGTATAAGAGATAATGATGTATGGATAATTAGTTTGGTATCTATACGTATCTATCTGATAAATAGGGTATCTGTATGTATATATATGAATTAATGCTTCCGCTTTTAATTGTTGTGCATTGGTTTTGTATTGCTTTGGGGTTTAGTCCCGCCTAGCTTGTCTTTTCTTTTATTTGTCACACGTTCGCTATAGGCTAGTTCATGTACGGATTGTCCATTTCGTAGGTGGATCGGCCTATAGTGCGGGGATGTGGTACCTCCACGTGTCCGGGGTGCTACATCTGAGGTGGTATCAGAGCCCGGTTGCAAAACCGAGGTTCTCGTATCATGTCGTGTCAAGTCTAGGTCGAACGGCATAGGATTAATTGTTGATTGAGAGTCTTGCATAGTATCTGAAGCTAATTGAATTCTTTGAATTAATTAGATTACTTGACAATTTGTGCTTTGCATTGATTTCTGATATTTCGTTCTAATTAATGGATCAGAAATTCTTTGCAATTATGTGCTTAATGTGTTTTATTTAAACATTAATATACTACTTGTTGCATTTATATTACAATTTCATCGCAGCATTAATTATGTGACTATTATGTGACATGAGCATGCCTCACCTGCATGCATTTATTTCAATGAAAGTTGTGAGTTACAGGTTGTAGAAAGAATATCAAACCACGGCCAGTGCTCGATAATTTTGGGCTACCACAGAATTTGGGAAGGGTGTGCAAGTTGAGGCTAAAAATTGGGCGTGGAAAGGGAAGTCAATTAATTATGTCCGATCGAAGTACAAGCTTGGGAATTACCTTTGGGTTATATCAACCGGATCCAACTTTTTAACACGACAGCCAGAAAGATTAAACAACCAGTATGGAAATCCACATGTTTGGGATTCTACATATGGGTAAGGCGAGTTTATTTTCTGGTTCAAGAAAAATTGTCGTGTTGAGAGAATACACTGAAGGATAGGGAATGGTAAATGAAAGCACTCAAGAAAGGTAAAGTACTAATTAGAGAGAGAATAACTGGATTGCCGTTAGCAAGTGATTTAAGGGGTTGGAAAGAAAAGAGGTTCGAAGAGGCTTAAATCAGGAAGTTCTAAAATAAGGAAGAGATATTTTTGGGGTAATGGCTCTAAAGATTATCAACTAGGATGGGGGTTGAATGGGAAGATATGGAGCAACAAGTCGAAGTATTCAAATTTCGGGACTACCACCGAGGATCAACAATTCACAGAAAATGCTACCCCGGGGAATTTTAGACCAAGGATCAAATATGAGAAGTTCGAAGGCAAGTTCATCGAGTTATGATTCAAGGAATGAGATCTGAAATAAAAGAATGTACTGTGAGAAATTTGTACTATCAAAGATGACGCGTCTACTGGGCCAGGAAGTCTAGTTCATCCGAGGATAAAAGAGAAGAAAACAATTCTAGTAATTTAAATCAAGTTGGTAGAATTGGGTAAGCCATTCACGAGAAGACTAGGATGCTCGGGAATTCTTTAATCGGGTGGAATGAATTTATTTTCCGGGCCCAATTGGATAGGTCGTGCAAGAAAGTGAATTGGGAGACTTGGAGCAATAAATGAAAATGGCATTGGATGATAAAGAATTCTGGAAGGCAATCATATGCTCACAAGTAAGTAAGTAAGAAGACGAGTTCTATCACCGATTCAAATCGAAAGAATAGTAGACTTGAAGGGTTTCAATCACGGTGGCAGCTTGGTGAATCGGGAGAATAATTGGAGACTTAAGGTTCGAGAGGGGTCAGGAAATCAATTTCATAAGTGGAACAGAAAGGGAATTCAAGAGTTCTTGTTTAGGGATCATATAGTTATCCCAGTTAACGCAAAGATAATTTTGGGATTTCAATTAAGGAAGGGATAAAGGAAGCTCGGTACCTCAGTGAATATGAAACTGAAAGACCATCATGTTGAGGATTTCGGTAATTGGGTAATTCAGATCCAAGCTGAATTGTCGCGTTGCGAGGTTACGTTAAAAGAAATGAAGCAACAAATGGAAATGGTAAAGAAAAGCAAAGAGTTGCGGGGAGGTTGTCAAACGATCAAGTATAGACCAGTGGAGGGAGAGTCGATTAACTAATCGAACTCATAGTGAATAAACAAGGGAGTTTGGATCAAAGTGACAACCATGAAGAGGATTCGGGCACTGATTTGGGGAGTAGCTATTAAAGGATAAGCTGGATGTTAACTCCGTGAGCATAAAAGACTTCGGGTTTCAGAAATCATAATACTGAGCCGTGGGAATGTTCAAGTGAAGGTTAGATAAATTTGAGGAATAAAAGACCGGGGGAAAACAAAGAAATGATTACCAAGTTCAAGACAAGTTTAGGATTCAACAAACAAAGAATTTCATGTCGAGATAGATTTTTCCATTACTCCGGTGACAGGTTCAATGCATACATAAGCACGTGCATCATACGCTACTTTAAATTTAAATTTCTTTACATATATGTGATTCCCTCGATTGAACTTAATTGCTCCACTGTGCTGAGTTATTACTTCTGAGTGTATTACGTGCATTGGCATATTAATTCAACATGCATGTTCAGTGTCTTGATTACAGGATGTCTCAAGGTCACCCTCCTCAGGAACAGGCACCTAGGATTTCTTCACATTTACCCCCTCCGGTTCTGCCTCAGGAGTTTTTCGAGTCTTTGGTTCGTTTAGTAGATCAAAAGATAAAAGAGTATGTTTATTCCGAGTCGCGGGACTTAGCACCACAGCCGGGCCAAATTTCGATGACATTTAGGGAATTTCAAAACCAACCATCCTCAAGACCCTTTGAAGGAAGCAAGGATTCCACCGGATCACAGATCAAGAAAATCAAAAGAGTGTGGGAACTAACTCCGAGTGACTCCCAAGAAAAGGACCGAGGCACCACCTTGTTGAAAGCAAGAAGGTCTAATCCTCACCCCGGACAGGCTTCAGGTTCGAAGTCGGGACAGCTTTCTAGCAAAGGAAAGCGGCCTATCTCTTATCATACCCCGGCACCTCAGGAAAGGTCTCGCAAGAAAAAGAAGCAATCACTTGGATCGAGTTCGGGAACTTCGTCTAACCCAGTTTCAACAACATCTTCTGGGAAACTTCTTTGCAGTTATTGTGGACGTGATAACCACACTTATGATGGCTGTAGGAAACGGTTGGGATTATGTCTCTACTGTGGAAGTGACGAGCATCACATCGACACTTGCTCAAAGTTACGAGGGAAATCTCCCGGGGGTGGAAGATTACCCGTGCGAGCACGGGAAGGTACCAGTTATATACATGATACAACCAACGGTGAACGGTACCTTTAACCATGCATACCACGTGCATCACTGATCTTATTGTTAGTGTATTGAAATTCTGGTACATTGTCAGTTTGTAAATTATGAGTGATAAATATGTGATTAAATGATTTTTATTGTCTATGTGATATCTATGACATTAATATGATCCAATTTGTCTATGCAACACTCACGCCATTACTTTGTTATCTACTCCTTGAACTACTTCAGTGCTTGTGAGAGACGGGGTTCTCTCCTTTTCCGTGAGAGACGGGGCTCTCTCACTCCTTGCTGAGAAACGGGGTTTCTCACTTCTTGTGAAAGACGGGGTTCTTTCATTCCTTATTCAAGAGACGGGGTTCTCTTATGAATTTTGCATCGTTTTAAAACTTGACAGTGGACCTGGGGACCAGGTCCTTTTAAGGGGGGGAGAGTTGTAACGCCCCGATTTTCATTTATTAATATTTTATGTCTAAAATAATTTTATAAATTATATTTTATAACACTTTCATGAAATTTATACTAAACTTATAATTTATCTTAAAACTTGAAAATGTTTATTTCATGAAATTAATTACCGAAAATGTTTTAGTTGTCAACTTGGCCCTATATGTCCATTCTTTTAAATTTAGGGACCAAATTGCATGAAAACCTTTGAGGACTAAAGTGATCACTTTCCAAACTTGATATCCTTAATTGCTTAACTTAAATAACTTGGAGGGTTTAATTGCAAATATTACATATTTCCCAAATATCACGGTATATTGCATCTCCAAGCTTCTCTTGATCATTTGCTTCCTAATTCACCAACATATCCATCTTCCTTGCTCTCGGTTCTTCACGTAGGAAAGGGGGAGAAGAGATTTCATCCAATCATCCAAGTTACTCAAGGAAATCCAAGCTTTTGAGCTCAAGCATCCATCATCATCTTCTCCATTCATTTCTTTACCTTCAAAAGCATGTAAGTGGATACATATGGTCTCTTGAGCATCTTTGATTGAGCTAGGGTTTAGGAATTATATGCTAGGTGAGTTAGTTGAAGTTGGAAGCATGATTATGTGATTATTTCATGAATGATGGCTTGAGTTATAGCTTGAATTCTTGAATATTTAGCTTGAATGACAAAGTGTGATCATGAGTGGGGAATCATGAATTCTTGATGATCTTGTGTGTTTTGAGTGTTTAAGTGTTAGAATATTATTTCTTGAACCTATATGCATCATATTTCGAGAAAAGCATGAATTGGTTGAGTGAAAATGGATTTTTGGTTGCTTTGTTATGCTTTCCCGTAGCCTCCCCTGTTTTTCTCTGTTCTTCACATTTGCAGAAACAGGGAACGGCCGTTCCCAGCCTCAAGGCATTGTGGGAACGGGCGTTCCCACCTTTTCAAATGATTTGGGCGGCCGAGCATGGGAACGGCCGTTCCCATTTTGGCCTTGTGCCGGAAGGGCCGTTCCCAGCTTCCGCGCATTTTAAAAAGGGAAAAACGTTGGCACGCTTTTGGGGTAATGGGAACGACCGTTCCCATTTACAAAGGAAACCCGGAACGGCCGTTCCCACCTGAAATGCAGAACAAAATATTCTGCATAAAATTACATTTTTAGCCCCTCGATCCAACGACTTCTTTGACCCCGAATTGCTGTAATATGTGCTAATATGATGTGAAATAACATGTTATCATACCACATTGCATTTTCGTGGTCATCTCGATACATTTCCGCCGTTCGTCACTTTTTGGGCATTTTAGGTCATGTCTCATATATAAGTGTCGTGTTTGCACAGGTCACGAGGGTAGGGACGAGGAGCAAGCCCCGTAGGCCGTGCCTACTTGTCTTGGTCGGTATAGGTGAGGTTTAATTGTTAGTTACATAGAACCCGTATACCCCTTATGTGATATTTTGGCCAAAACAGTATTTACGGTTATACTTTCTATAAATCATTGATCATTTCAAGCCAGGTTCAAGCCAGCAAGCAAGTCAGGTATTGTTTCATGCATGTTTAGGCGAGTAGCATGACGGTTTGGGCCCGAGGGTAGTGACTAGGGCCAACCGGGAAAGCAAGAGCTGACGGGTAAGTCTGGCGCTATTCTCACCAGGTTAGGGGTCACCCCTGAATCCACTAGGAGATTAGTGGAGGAAGGAGCTCCGGGCTTAGGGATTCATGTACCCTTTGCTCAATGAGATTGGATGTTGGGGCCTTGCAATCCCTTCATCAAACCGGAGGAAAAAGGAGACTGGGGACGAGTCCGGCACCACGGATGCGCCTCGGGTTATTGCATGATTGTCATTTCATGAACGTGTTATATGAATACACTATCGCACGATTGCACGGTAAATGAATCGCATGATCACCTATTGACTATTAAACAAGCAAGCATGTTCATGTTCATTGGGAGTAAGGTTGGAGACCGCCCTCACTCGCCGGGGCCATGTATTGATTGATTGCATGAAACGATCCAGTAATTAATATTGATAGTTGTAATCTCGGGCGAGTTCTCTATTATTGTGAACGTATAATGTTTAATTATAAAACCTTACCCGAGGTTATAACTTGCATGTGATTGCGCTAGTATATATTTATGCCCCTCACTCAGTCTTCGGTAGACTGATACTTCACTTCTCAGGTACTTGAGAGCCGGTCGTGCTAGGCGGGAGTCTGGTCCAGTCTTGCATTGTCACGAGTCTAGCAGGGCACCCTCATGTATATATTTTACTACTTCTCATGTCATGTCTATTGTTATCACATTTGGAATACTTGATCATGTATAAGAGATAATGATGTATGGATAATTAGTTTGGTATCTATACGTATCTATCTGATAAATAGGGTATCTGTATGTATATATATGAATTAATGCTTCCGCTTTTAATTGTTGTGCATTGGTTTTGTATTGCTTTGGGGTTTAGTCCCGCCTAGCTCGTCTTTTCTTTTATTTGTCACCCGTTCGCTATAGGCTAGTTCATGTACGGATTGTCCATTTCGTAGGTGGATCGGCCTATAATGCGGGGATGTGGTACCTCCACGTGTCCGGGGTGCTACAAATTGGGCCTGTGTGCCAACTATGATTCATTGTTGATTATTGCTTCGGGACAGGTTGCATGTTTAGCTGAACCCGTTGTTAGGATGCATGATGGATTTAAATTATGTATTGGAATTGTTGGACTTGTAGTAATTGTTGAAAAGTATGAATTATATGTTATTGCTTCCGCATTGCACATTTGGTTTTCTTGAGTTATTTGGTATGGGGTTAGATTCCGCCTAGCAAGGTTGTTTTTATTTTGTCTCCCGTTCGCTATGAGTCCGGTTCATGCTTGGACTATTCATTTCATGTGTGGACTAGACTCATAGTGCGGGGGATGTGGCGCCTATCGTCCCGGGTGTTACAAACATAGCTCGGTGGGTACGAGTACCTAATCACATCCTAGGCCCCTCCGACTAATTAGACATAACAAATCAAATCATAACATAACATACATATCATATATACCTCCTTCTCCGGTGATGGAAGGGTTACGCGACCCTAGCTATCAATTGAGACAAGGGGAGTTCGAACACTCAAACCCTCAGGTTCCCATCCCCCTACCAAACCTCCTGACGGGTTCAGGGTTGTTCCTAATCAAACTGTGGAGATGTGCACAGGGGTCATAATCGGGAACCCCATGGCCGTCCCGGGTCTCCCTTACCTACAATCTCCGGGGCCCAAGACTCAACACAAATCATTACATTACATTACAGAACAAACTTAACCCGCTACTTAACATTAACAAACTATAACGCACGTATCAAACCTGACCTTGCAACCACTATGCTATTCATACCTCTCCGTGTCAAATCCTTAACTCGTATCTCTCGGCTCATAAAAGGCACATGGTTTGAAGCGTGGTTAAATGTTGCAAAATATTACGAATAGAACTAAATCAAATCAAATCATAAGAAGCGTACATAGGCTTGTACATAGCGTATGATACTTGTGAAGGCTTATCACATTCATAAACGTACATAGTTCGCACATATTTACTTATACTTAAGGTTATGCATTGAAAACAAACACGTTTTATAGGGTTTATGTAACGCCCCGACATTTCAGTCGTACAAACGCCCCGACTTTTCAGTCGTACAAGTATGACGGATATGTTCACCAATTTGTGCAAATTAATTGTTTATAAGTGTTTTATATATTTAATTTTATTATAAATTGTCATTATTTTATTTTAGTTTATTTTATTTTATTTTCGTTATTTAGTATATTTAATTTGATAATTAAGTGTTAATGTTAATTAACTATATCCTTAATTATATTATTAATTTCAACATTAATCGTTGAATTTTTATTTAATTTATAAGTGGAATTTAAATTTTATTATTTAATTTGAAATGTTATGAATTGTTAATGTTTTGCGCATGAGTGTTTTAATCGCGCTTCGTTCTTATATGATTTGATATCAAAATTTCGTGAAAATTTAGTATGTCGTAGATTTATGTGTTATGAACATGTCTATATGATCGTTTCAAGTTTTCGATCTTGTTTGACGTGGTAACGAATTTTTTTTGAGTTGTGGAACCAAATCAGGGGCTAACGGGCAATTAGCGCACCCTTGGTTCCATATGTGATATCTTGAGCTCAAGAACTCGGATTCGAGTTCCGTCACTTCTGCTGAACTCGTTTCGAAGATTTGGGTTCAATGGAACAAGCCTCATATTTTTCTAAGCTCGTTTTGACCTCCGAACTTTAACGGAAACTTGTGACCTTCGCCTAAATGACCACCTACCACTATTTTAATCATAACTTGAACCATGGTTAACCAAATTGAGCAAGGTTTGAACCCACATGAACCTTAATTAACCCTTGATCAGACAACTTGACTTTCATTCCTTTTCACATTCCAAAACCAAGCCAATAGTTTCTACAAACCGAGATAACTTGAAGCTCCAAGAGAAACATTTTTCATTTCACCCTTTTGAGTTCATCTCTCCATCAAATCACTCCAAACTGGAAAGGTAAGTCCATGAATGTGTTGTGCATCTTCTACTCTTTCTTATGAATGTTTATTTGCTGATTTTGATGGAGATTTGGAAGTGTATTGGATTTATGATGAATAGTAAGGGTTTATGTCCTTTTTATGAATCTTTCATGTTTCCTTGGGATTTCTTTGAGTTTAATGCATGAAATTGGATCTTATATGAACTTATTTTTCTTGGTAGTTCAGAATTGATGATGGTTCCATTAATGATTTTTGTATGAAAATACCTTCTTTTCCTTCTTGATTTCGTGTGGTTGCTGCTGCGTGTTGTGGGGCTGCTTTGAGGCTTGTTTGCTGAGTATTTGTTTCCTTTTATTTCTTAAATTGGTGGCTTTTTGGTTAATGGAATGCTTGTTCATCCTTGCCCTGTTCCTACGCGAAGAACTGTTGCTGCCGCTGCTCTGTTTCTGTAGAAACACTCTCCCCGGGCGGGGTGTCGCTCGTCCTACAAATAAGGGGTTTTCCGGTCATTTCTCGTTCGGTCGAGAGTTCGACCTTTTTGACCCCTGCTTCACGTTCGGGGCAGCGAAGCAAGTCTGCAGACTCTAAGTTTGCCCTTTTCTGACGTCGTTAGCCCCTTCTACCGATCGTTTTTACGCTCGAGGACCGGGATAAATATCTTGATCATCATAATTCGGGCCAGACTTGTAGCGCCTCCCCAGCCCTACAACCCCGCACCGCAATACTCCCTGAGTGGAGGTTAGACCCAACACCCAGGAAATACTACGGCGAACGGTCAGGATAATATGAATGGAGTATGTGACACAGTGCAGCGGAAGATAAAGAGATTCAACTTTACCTATGAACGGGGAGAATAACGTACAATGAGCAAAGATTATCATTATTGAGCAAAGTAGTTCACAAAAGAGTACAACAGGTTGACATGCAAGGACAAAGTATGAGATGGTTTGTTTCTACAGAGAGTAGGTTCAAGACAGTGTACTCGTAGGACCGGATCGAACCTACGGTTGTAGTGCTTCAAGATACCTCTAGTTGTCGTTCATTGATTCCTGAAATCATGCATTTTAAAAATAGGCGAGAGGGTTAGTCAAAGTGACTAAGTGAAGGGGGTATGAGGGTTCATAGATATATGTATATATATATATATATTTATATTTATATGATCAAGAAGATCTTGATCTATAATATTAACAATATGATAAAGCAAATAGGAAACGGTTCATAATAATTGTAAAACAGGGATAGGGGTAGTTTGGAATATTTGTAGAAATATGAACCGTTTGTAACAAGAACATTATTGCCCGCAAGCTAGGCCTTTCCACCCATAACTCCTTGAATAGTTGGTAAAATAGTATCGGGCTGATCAGGCTCCGATACTTCAATAAAACCAAGAATATTAACTCCACTACTCCTTGATGTCAATAGGGAATCAAACCCTAGAGACCACGAACTAGATTCGGGAGGCAGCTATCTCTCCCTCATCCCTTGGCGTGGAGTAACTAACCTCCAGTTAAACCACTACCAAGAGGTGGTGGCAGTCCGCAGCACCAACAATACCCTCGGCCCGATACCTTCCGGGTAATTGCTCGCTACGGATACAGTCGGGGCCCATAACAGGAATCGAGAATAATATTTTGCTTGCATAACCCGGAATCAATGTTTTGATAAAGCGGACTTGAAATATATAATGTCTTAGTAAGACGTTGATTCCGGCATGAAAGTATTTTTCCCTTAAGAGGGACATTGTAGTACAATAATATGTATGTAGGGCAGTAAATCAATATGATGGGTAGGCTTGAAAATAGTTTTTATATAGATACGTATATATAGCATGATTCCAGTTGAAAACATTTTAACCCTCACCTATACCGGTAGTCAGACATTGTAACGTGGATTCCAGTGTGCCTGAAAGTATTAACTACTATAGGCTTAGAACTAGGTTCTTAATGTTAATCAAATAAGCACATAAAACACATAATGTTCATGCATAAAAGGATTACATCAAGTAAACACATAAACTATATCATGTTAGAGAATTCTCGATAAACTCTAATTTTAACCATTTAAGGGAAATTAAGTAATTAATCAGGTTTCATGAATTCTTTAACCACTTACATATTTATTAATCACATTATAATCTTAATTATAACATTAGAAATGGAACTTAGAATTTAATTTGACAATGTAGGTTATATTTTGAAAATAATCCATAATTTACCGATTTTTGGAAAATTCGGATAAAATCTTTATTTAAAAATTCCAAAACTAATTTTATAATTATTTTAATAATATTTTCGAAATTATCAGCTTATGGGTTGACCAAAAAGTCAAAATTACTATTTAAAACATTTACTAGTCAATTTCTTATGAATTGAACACTTTATAACACAAAATCGAACACACATACTCACACACTATCACATGTGCACTTAAAATTATTCAAGAACAACATGAATATGTTCTTGAGCCTATTTGAATATTCAAAGAAGGTATGTAACACACTTGATCATATTCATATTTATAACATAGAATTTGAAGCATAATATAGCAAAATATATGAATTCTCTATGAAAAATAATTCTAAATAAATTATTCTTGACATGAATTTAATCAAACAAGATCATAATTATTTAAACACATATTCATATCATATCATATCATAACTCATGCATTTAATTAAATAAAATGCATATATGTTATCACATTTTTCCTAAACTAGCATAAATAGCATATATTTTATAAAATAAATTCCTAAAGCATAATTTAATTAATCCTAGGCATGCTACTATTATTTCTATACTAAGAACATTATATAAAGCATGAAATAATAAAAGAAAAACATACCTTAGAGAGAAGGAGAGGGAATGGCGTGAGAATTGGGAGAGAGGGAGTGATTTTGTGTGTTGATTTGTGAGGTATAAATGAGGCTTAAGGGGGGTATTTATAGGTAGTCATGAGGGGTTTCTAAGCAATAAATGAGAGTTTATGGGAGATGTGGTTGCTTATGATTTCAACAAATGCTTGGTAATAAATTAGGAGATGTGGTTAAATTACATTATGAACAAATGCTTGGTAATTAACTAGGTAATGTGGAGAAATTATGCTCATTTGTTTAATCCTTCTAGAAGATCATGTGGTCATGGATGATGTCATTTTGAATAAAAATAAATGCAAAAATAATATAAAATTTATTCAAGAGTCAAGAGGTAAAAGATTGAAGTAGTGAATTAATGAAAGAATAGGTGAAAAACGAGCTTTGTTTTGATTATAAATGTGAAATATTTAGAGCTTTTGTTTATAAATTATAAATATTAAAGATGATGAAAATCATAGGAAAATTATATAAACGAAGCTATGATAGAGTTTAAAGTTGGGAAAAATCACTATAATGTAGAGAAAACTTCAAGGATCGTTTCAAGTATAATTTCGACTATTGAATAAAAGCTAATTTGTTCAAAATAAAATGATGATTTTTAGAAAGGAAAATATTTATAAAATATGCTATGGTGAGATCGAGTTTATCGTAAATGCATGAAAATTCATAAAATAATTTAAGGGTCGTTTTGGTTATACTATTGGATATCAAAAGGTAGATGAGTAGGGATTTATTGATGATCGAATCATAAGCTAGGGTTTTTGTCGGTTTTTGATACTACGGGAGTTAGGATGGGAATTATGGTTTACGGAGAGTATCACGATCCTCGAAATAATGTAAGGATTCTTTTGGTTAAAATATTGGGTAGTGAAAGTGTTTCGGGAAATGTAGGAATATTTTTGAGCTGTAGGGGTATTTTCGTAATTTTCAACTTGCCCCTGTTTCGGGCTATTACAAGACTTCAGCTTCTTCGTTCTCTCTCCTCTCCTGCGTCTCTCTCCTTCCTCACATACACTCGAGGTGTGAAAACACACACAACCCGGAACTTGGCCATTTCTCGACGGAATTCGACGAGTGAGTAGTCCATTTCGATGAGCTCGACGAGCCCGTCACGATGATACCAAAATCGAGACTTGAAACACAATGGTGGTGGAGGAATCGGGAGTTGTAGGCGGCGGCGGTGGTGCCGCGATCTTCAGCGGCGGCATACGGCGGTTTCCGGCGACTGGTTTTGACGGGTGATGACTGGGTCTTGGGCGGCTTTGTATGGCGATTCTTTCTATGATGGTGGCGCATCGAGGAACGCGGCGACAACACCGCAATCAGTGGCCGAAGACCCATCACGCTGGCAGTGCTACTGTAGCTCGACGTATCTCGCCGTTCCGACGGCTTTTCAGACGGACTTGGGTGTTTCCCAAGGTTCTTCGACCTCCCGATTACGTTTTCAGCCTCAGTTTGGCCTGAATCGCAATAGAGATGGTGGTTTTCGGCGTGGCAGCGGTGGTGGAGATAAAGGCGACGATTTGAGGCTTTTCCGGTGAGTTTTTGGTGTCGGGTCCTTCAAAAAAGTTACTCAACACGACGAGGCCGAGCTATTCGTGTAGGTCCCGGTTCACAAATTTGGCCGTTGGCAGTAGATCGCAGCGGCGCAGCAGCGGTGCAATGGCGGGGCTAGCTCCGGGGATATTTTCCGGCGACCACTATAGGGGTTTCGAAGGTCTCGTTACGGGTAAGACAATGCCTCTTTCGGATTCGATTTTCGTTCATCGGTTTGGAAGTAATTTCGATTTGAAGATTTTAGGATTTCGTGTTGTTAGATCTGAAATTGGAGGAGTTTCGCTTCGAATTTCCAGAAATTGATCGAGGATTTGGAACGAGCACGAGGAATATTTGCACGAGTGAATTTTGGGGATTTTTCCTGTACTCTCCGGTGGCTGCCGAGCGGCGGCCCACCACTGTTCCGGCGGCTCCGGTGATGGCATTCCGGCGGTCTTCGGATAGTTTGTCCGCCTCGCTGTGGTGAGTCCAACGCCACCTTCCGTTCGTCAATCGGATGCCCGGTTGATTTGTTGTGATTTATTTTGTATAATTTGAATATTTGAAATTAATTGTTTTGATTGCTAATTGCTTGATTTGTCGATCTAATTGTATTCCAATGTATACGAAATCATGTATTAAATGAATTATGAAATGTATTGATGCTTTGATATGCAATTTGAATTCCGATATATCGAATTTGAGCTATTTGTCTAACTTGAAGGGGGTATATGTGTAATTTCGCTAAACATATAAATTGAATGACTTCAATTAATTAATCTTTGTCGATTGATAAACAAATATGCTAATTATGATTTCGATTAAGAGAAATTATTATGCTTAAGCTTGAAGCTTTTTAATTAGTCTAATCACTTAAATTGAATTGGAATTTATTATATGATATAAGAATTTGTTATGCAATTTATGATTTAGCAAGAATTGGATTAGTATGTCTTGGATGATTTAATTTGAAACTTTGTAATTTAGGTTTAATTACTTAATTTAAAATAAACTTATTATGCCCTATATGAATTGTATGCAACTTATATGATTAAATTAGAAACTTTTGCACGTAAGAAACAAGTTATTCGTACGAATATGAATTGGTTATTTGATATATGAATTTATATAAAATAATGTGACATGCATTGCCTTTCAATTTTATTTGTTTGAATTAATTCTGCATAAGAACATCTCCTGATATGTTTTATGAATATGTTGAGCTATGTAATATTTTATTTTGCAAGTAATTAGTATTTTATTTTGCATTTCTTCAGTGCTTGAGCATGTGCCGTGCGTCTTTATATGGTTATCTGAGTCTGAGTCTGAGTTCAGTACTGTGTTTTGTGTGTTCAGTTCGTACAGGTCCACCCTGGGTGGCGACTTGTGGTCGTGCAGGTTCCGGGGTGGACCATTTGCTTTGGGTTTGGCTTTGTCTGGTACCAGGTGAGGGTGTTTTCGTTCTAGTTACATATTAAACCCTACAACGTTATGTGACAAGCTTTGATCAAAACCTTATGTGTAGCACCCGGAACGCCAGGCACCACATCCCCCGCACTATAGCCCCAATCCACATATGAAACGGACAATCCATACGTGAATCAAAGCTACAGCGAACGGGAGACAATAAAATGACTCAAGGCTAGGCGGGTACCCTCAATTTAAAACCAACCAACAATCAAGTCAGAGTATTAAAAAGCGGAAGCAATAACATTCATTCGATACGTATAGGTACCATATTTATTTATTTACTTATAGGTACCAACAACTACACTGTCAATACAATATCATCTCCCAACAATATAGATCACAAGGCGACATACAAAATATCCCAATTAGCTATACATACAAAATGTGGGAATGGAGTGTGCTAGACCCAAATTTAAAGACCACTAGACTCTAAATTCCCGCCTAGCACGCCCTGCAAAACACTGAAAAGTTGAGGTGTCAGTCCAACACAGACTGAGCGAGGGGTATAATAAATATAAGCGCACATACATGCAAGTTCTAACCTCGGGTAATAATTTTGGAAAACACTACGATCTAATAGGTTAAAAGAGATTCTATCGCCCGAGATTACAACTATTCCAATTTCAATTCAATTAATTCAATTTAATCAATAGTGGCCCGGCGAGTGGGGCAATTCTCCAACCTTACACCGACTGTGTACAATCAATTAATCAATTATTAGCTGATTAGGTGATCAAGCGATTCATTAATATGCACAATTAGCAGTTTCAATAACGCCTTCTTTCTCCGGGTGATGGTGGGATTGCAAGGCCCCACCATCCAATCAATCTGGGCAGAGGGTACATGAATCCCTAAGCCCGGAACTCCTTCCTCCCCTAATCTCCTAGAGGGTTCCGGGGTCATCCCAGTTTGGTGAGGATAGCTCTCGAGTTACCCGTCAGCCCGTGCTTTCCCGGTTGGCTCGAGTCACTACCCTCGGGCCCACAGTGCAATACAATACTCGCCAAAACAATCAATCAATCAATCAATCCCTTCAATAGTTCGATAAAACATTTGAAAACCAATCTCATTTGAAAACTATAAGTATAAATATAGGTTTTGGCTTAAAAATTCACATAAGGTTGTACGGGTCCTATGTATCTAAAATTAAACCTCACCTGAACGACCCAAAATCCAAGGAAACAGCTCACGGGGCCTGCTCCTCGTCACCAGGAAGCTGGTCTGTGCAAGAAAGACAATTGTCCGTGAAACACGACTCAAAATGTACCAAATATGACGAACGGCGGAAATGCAACGAGACGACGAGAAAAATACAATGCACCATGAAAATATCACGTTTCAACATGTATGCGATCATATAACATCAATTAGGGGTCAAAGAAATGATTGGAGGGTGATGATGAAAATTTAATTTTATGCAGTAGCTTTTGCTCTGCAGTCGCCGTGGGAACGGCCGTTCCGGCCTTCCTTTGAAAATGGGAAGGGCCGTTCCCATGGCTCAGAAAACGCGCCAGCGTTTTCTTAATTTAAAACGCGTTTTGGCTGGGAAGGGCCGTTCCGGCTCACAGGCCAAAGTGGGAACGGCCGTTCCCAGTCTCGCTGGCCTAATCTCAGCATCATGGGAACGGCCGTTCCAGTTTTGAACTGGGGTTGGGAATGGCCGTTCCCAGAATACGTGAGCTTCAGAATGCAGAGCAGAAACAGAGCAGCCATGGCAATCACAACAAACAACCACAAAAATGGATTCAAGCCAAGTTCAAATGCAAATATTAGATGCAATAAATATACTAACATGCAAATATATCAACATCAAGTTATAAAAACACATATTTGCACATTAGATCATCAATAATCACTCATTTGAAACCCATACACTCCATCATGCTTCAAGTTCATAAAACTCAAGATATATACATCAAACTCAAGCTTATAGTTCACTTACATATTTCCAACAACCAATACACAATATAACCAATGTATAACAAAGCCCTAGATATACCATTTTTACAAGAAAATCATCCATTCTCCATAATTACCTCAAAAGAAAGAAATGGAAGAAGAGATGATGGAATGATGTTGATGATGCTACTATGATCACAATTCCCACAAATATTGATGCTTGCAAGATGAAATCTCCCACTTAATCAAGAAGGGTTTTGTCTCGGTTGAAATGGGAAGCAAGAACAAGGAAGAAATGTTTTTGGTATGAATGAGAAGAGATGCTACGTGATATACTGCTATGAAACAAGGAGAAATGGCCAATTTGCAATTAAATCCTCCACTTATTAAGTTATGCAATTAAGTCCAAATCCCATTTTAAATGATCAATCAAGTCCAATTCAATTAGATCCCACCTTCATGAAAATGAGCAATTAAGGACATAAAAGAAATAAATCACATTCGGGAAAATAATTCACATTGCAATCTCGTTCAATAAATCCGAAAAATATGATATGGTATGAATTTTCAATAAAATGTTAAGAATATAATTTTATAAAATGATGTCATGATAGGAAAATGATTTAAATGATCAATTAATAATTAAATTAAAACTCTCAAACGCACACGTGTCGATCATACCTGAATTGCCGAAAGCTGGGGCGTTACATTATGTATATATATATGTTAGTTTTAAAGTAGAGTCATCGAGTAAACTATGATCGAGTAAACCCTTTTCTAATGAATTATGAAATATGTTGTGTTTCTTATGAATCAAATGTTTTGGCGATAATATGATTATGAACATGATTATGAATGCACGGGCCCAACGACTTAGTGGAAGTGGCTATCCGGGGAGGCAAGGGCCGACGTGTTGGAAAATACGAATCAGAAAGCAGGGGAATTTAAAAAATTTTCCCAACAAAAGGACTTTGGACTCGCAATCGTGTATCCAAATTCGAAGGAATAAGAAACTTACTTTCTTAATTGTCTTTCTTGAAGCGTTTCAAGCCACCCAAGAACGCTCTTCTCGCGGCTTGATCCCCTCTCCTTGGTAAAGCTCGAATCTTCAAACTTCTAACTTGAAGTCTCTAGAGATAGTCCACCAACTTGATCACAATCTAACTAGTAAGGATGCTAGTTCTCTAGTTAGTGTTTAGGCTTAACCTAGGGTTTCGTTTATCTTGGAGAAAGGATGGTGTTCAACACATGAACCAAAAGAATTGCCAATTAGCTCTAAGGGGAGCTCGAGCTCCCCTATTTATAATCAAGGGAGGACCGAAAATCCTAGTCCTCATGGGCTAGGGTTTTGGTCTCTCTCTCTCTCCTATTACTTGATCATCAAGTATTTTGACTTTGACTTTGAATTCTAATTCAAATAAACTTTCAAGAGAGCTAAAATATCCAAACTATTTTTGGATAATTTTATACTTTATTTATTTAAAATAAATAACTTATTTTATCTAATTAATTAATTCACAATTAATTAACTAGATTATTTTTTCTCCAAAATAAGACTTTCTTTTTAATTCAAAATTAAACCAAAGTCTACTAAATAATTAACAAATTAATTATTTAATATATAATTAAATAATCACGTGTGGCACACGTGTCACAATGACACGTCTCCAGTCACGTGACCCACTCGTGTGGTTTCACACGTGTGGAACCCTCTTCGCTCGATTAACTCGTTTAATCATTTTAAAGCCTCAACTCATGTAACCAAGTTGTTGTGTGTGACCCTCTAGGTTCTCAATTCAATTAGCAGTGACCCTAATTAATTCACTAATTAATTAATCAGTCCACAGATTAAACGACCATAGTCTAGCAACAGTTGTTTAACCCCTAGCTGAATTGGAATGTTCGGATTCGACAGAACCTTTAAGTCATTGATTCATGTGAGATACAATCCTCCTACTTACTATCTCTCAACCAAGATCTAGGGAAAGGGAATAATAAGAACCCTAACAATCCGGTCTTAAAGCTAAGTGCATTTCATATCCATTTGATCTCAATCCAAGAAACCCTTTTCTTGATGTCTTGATCTACTGCCTTGGCCAAGGACTCCATATGGCATATGAATGACTTACACAATAAGAGATCACCTTGCAAATGCAAGTGTAGGTCCTTTCTTGATTCTCATTCACTTTCATGAATCACTTGTGCAGCCCCAGCATAAGCCTTGAATCAGTTGTCTAAGGCGACACCCTTTAAAGCTTATACCTAAGACTACAGAGTTAACTCATAAAGTGACAAGGAACCTCAAGTCTTAAGGATCAATTAATCACATCAATGACTCGTGAGATATTTCCTAATCTGAAAGTTTCTATTTCCTGAAATAGAAACTTCCTTTCCCATTTAGGAATGTTCTCACACGGGGCACCTCAGTGAACTTACTTATTGAATAAAGCACCCTCATGTATCACGCACGTATCAACTATACACTTTGCACCTCCATGAAATAAGGTGGTCCTTCTTAAGGGCGTAATCCCACAAGCAAGCCTTAGAGGAGTCAGGTTGACACTCCCACTGTCTGTAGGACTCATCGGCTTGGAGTATTTTACTAATCATGACTTATGTGATATAGGGCTCGTTCCATGAACCATTTCACCTAAATGGTAGAGTCCTAAAGTCATCAGGATTAGGGGAGTTCTTATACATGCACAGATAAAGTAAACGCATACCAAACAAGAGCATATAAAGAAGTGTTGCCTCAATTCGTTATTTCATTCAAAGATTGTCTGTGATTACAATAAGGAAAAGCACAAAGCGGATATACAATCGGCTTTCTAGGGCACTATTCCTAACAATCTCCCACTTACCCATCAAAGCCATTCTAAAGCTCGGAGATTATCATCCTTCCACTTCTGAATCGCGTCCCGCTCAGCCCAAGTGGGAGCCTCCCCTTCGGGACTAGGCTCCCCTTCGAAGAGAACATAAGTTCTCTTTTCAGAATCTAAAATAACTTTTAGATTCCTCAGCCAATCAGAATAGTTGGGACCAGTCAACTTGTTTGACTCGAGGATCGATACAAGAGGGTTTTTGGTTATCATTTCAAAACACGTAGAGAATCACAGAATCTGCGACTTAAATGGTAAAACAGAGAACTAGTGAGCATGCTGAATTATAACGATATACAACAGATAAGGTCTTTAATCTAATGTAGCTCCCACTGTTTTTCAAAGATCTATAATTCCCAAAGATCTAAGAGGAACACGTTTCCCAATGGGTACTAAGATCCTAGGCATTTTACCTCGAACCCACGACTCGCGAACATTCTAAGTAAGAACCCTAGGTAGGTACAACTTACCAGTTCTAACACCTTTAGAACTCTTAGTAATTGTTTTTTCATCACCTATCTTTCAATATGGACCCACGACTCGTGCGACATCCATATTTACTTAGGCGTTAAGCTAGACCCATCAATCATAAGATCATGATCAAAACTTAGTTCGAACGACCCACGACTCGCGGATAATAACTAGCTTCACTTACTAAACTTAAAACCTATTGATGGAATGCTAGGAATTTAATTCAAAATTTGTATCTCGAACTAAACACCTATTTGTTCGAAATTAGCTTAATATTTAATGGGAATTTTCGAATCAAACGGAGAGTTGTCCGGTTCGACCTCACCAACATATATGTTATCCAATTTTATTAGTCTTGATTAATGCAAGTACACTTAAATGCATTTCAAACAAGCACATAAACAGATAACATGTCCTAGCATGATACTAACATGTAATGATCATGGGTTCTACCTATCGTATGCGTGATATGTGGGAGCCACTCCACAATCACAAGTTCTAACATACATGCCACATAAACAGTTTAAATCACATAAGGGAAAGCGGTAACAAAATACGAGCCCTATCTCTATTACATTTTACAATTAAGATTCCCCTCCCTAACATTTTGAGGGGTCTTCACTTATGGTCTCCTTGTTACTTGAATGTGGTCCATCTTACCCCATGGGTGCATTGTCTCCAAAATGAAAATAAAACCTCACCACCTATCTCTACTCTCAAATTACAATAAAAAGAAAAAGACATAAAGTAATAAGGCTCAATCTTCATATTGGCCTTAGACAATTACACGGGGCATACCACGGCCTCAAAAATAGTAATATGGAAAGCCACATAATAAATGACATAACAGTACACACATAAGTGAGGCTCCAACCTCAATTGAAAAACGCAACTATAGGGCTCCAACCCCAATTTAAACCATCCATGTGCATAAATTAAAACCATACATAAGTCTAAACCCATGATCACCTAACATGCTTTTGCGAGAATTTAAATTTACCCAATAAATTAAAATTCCTGTTTCAAGTCTTAATGACTTAAAACACGACTTAGATGCAATTCTTGTTCAAGAGCCTTTTCAATAAAACCCAAAAAACAATGAACTAATAAAATTCCAATTAATTTCTGAAAATTAATAATTTTATTCTTTCAATATTTTCAGAAAATAAAGATTGTAATTTTTCCAAAATTTAAATAGCTTAAATTTTCAAAATCCCAATTTTAAAAATTTATTTGAAAAATAATTCAAATTTAATAAGACAAAATTTTTACAGAAAAATTAAATCGGGATCTCAAGGACCGAAAACACGAAAACACGAAAACGCGAAAAACGGGACCCGGAACCGCCCGGAATTAGCGGCTGCTTGCCGCGCAGCGTCGCGCGCGCCAGTTTCGCGTGGTGCCGGCAGCTCGCGCAGCCAGCCCGCGCGCTAGGCGCGCGCACTGAGCAAAGCACGCAGCTTGCTGCTGCTCGCTTGCAGGCGATCCCAGGCGGGTGCTCCCGCGCGGTTGCTGGAGCATGCGGGCGGCTGTCCCGCGCGGTTGTGGGACAGGCGAACGGGTGCGCCTAGGCGGGCCTAGGCGCTGGCGGGAGGGCCTCCCGTGCGGTTACGGGAGGGCTGGGCGCGGCGACGGGCCTGGGCGTGCAACGTGCTAGCACCCCTAGGCTCGTCCTTTTTCATGTTCCGTTTCGTATTTTGGGTTTCTCCAAAACCCGATTCAATCCAAAATTAGAAAAATTCGATTTAAATATCTTTCAATCAAAACTGTTTTCAAAAACACGATTTAAGAAAACAGTTTCAGAAATTCAAGAAAAATTACAGTTTCGTAATTCAGGCTTTCTAAAAGAACTCATGAATAACTAATTCGCATCTAAGCCTAAGAATTTCTACCAAATTCAGAATAATTCAGACGGATCAGAAACACGATTAACGAGGTGGCTCTGATACCACTTGTTGGAAAATACGAATCAGAAAGCGGCGGAATTTAAAAAATTTTCCCAACAAAAGGACCTTCGACTCGCAATCGTGTATCCAAATTCGAAGGAATAAGAAACTTACTTTCTTAATTGTCTTTCTTGAAGCGTTTCAAGCCACCCAAGAACGCTCTTCTCGCGGCTTGATCCCCACTCCTTGGTAAAGCTCGAATCTTCAAACTTCTAACTTGAAGTCTCTAGAGATAGTCCACCAACTTGATCACAATCTAACTAGTAAGGATGCTAGTTCTCTAGTTAGTGTTTAGGCTTAACCTAGGGTTTCGTTTATCTTGGAGAAAGGATGGTGTTCAACACATGAACCAAAAGAATTGCCAATTAGCTCCAAGGGGAGCTCGAGCTTCCCTATTTATAATCAAGGGAGGACCGAAAATCCTAGTCCTCATGGGCTAGGATTTTGGTCTATCTCTCTCCTATTACTTGATCATCAAGTATTTTGACTTTGACTTTGAATTCTAATTCAAATCAACTTTCAAGAGAGCTAAAATATCCAAACTATTTTTGGATAATTTTATACTTTATTTATTTAAAATAAATAACTTATTTTATCTAATTAATTAATTCACAATTAATTAACTAGATTATTTTTTCTCCAAAATAAGACTTTCTTTTTAATTCAAAATTAAACCAAAGTCTATTAAATAATTAACAAATTAATTATTTAATATATAATTAAATAATCACGTGTGGCACACATGTTACAATGACACGTGTCCAGTCACGTGACCCACAAGTGTGGTTTCACACGTGTGGAACCCTCTAGGCTCGATTAACTCGTTTAATCATTTTAAAGCATCAACTCATGTAACCAAGTTGTTGTGTGTGACCCTCTAGGTTCTCAATTCAATTAGCAGTGACCCTAATTAATTTACTAATTAATTAATCAGTCCATAGATTAAACGGCCATAGTCTAGCAACAGGTGTTTAACCCCTAGCTGAATTGGAATGTTCGGATTCGACAGAACCTTTAAGTCATTGATTCATGTGAGATACAATCCTCCTACTTACTATCTCTCAACCAAGATCTAAGGGAAGGGAATAATCAGAACCCTAATAATCTGGTCTTAAAGCTAAGTGCATTTCATATCCATTTGATCTCAATCAAAGAAACCCTTTTCTTGATGTCTTGATCTACTGCCTTGGCCAAGGACTCCATATGGCATATGAATGACTTACACAATAAGAGATCACCCTGCAAATGGAAGTGTAGGTCCTTTCTTGATTCTCATTCACTTTCATGAATCACTTGTGCAGCCCCAGCATAAGCCTTGAATTAGTTGTCTAAGGCGACACCCTTTAAAGCTTATACCTAAGACTACAGAGTTAACTCATAAAGTGACAAGGAACCTCAAGTCTTAAGGATCAATTAATAACATCAATGACTCGTGAGATATTTCCTAATCTGGAAGTTTCTATTTCCTGAAATAGAAACTTCCTTTCCCATTTAGGAATGTTCTCACACGGGGCACCTCAGTGAACTTACTTATTGAAGAAAGCACCCTCATGTATCACGCACGTATCAACTATACACTTTGCACCCCCATAAAACAAGGTGGTCCTTCTTAAGGGCGTGATCCCACAAGCAAGCCTTAGAGGAGTCAGGTTGACACTCCCACTGTCTGTAGGACTCATCGGCTTGGAGTATTTTACTAATCATGACTTATGTGATATAGGGCTCGTTCCATGAACCATTTCACCTAAATGGTAGAGTCCTAAAGTCATCAGGATTAGGGGAGTTCTTATACATGCACAGATAAAGTAAACGCATACCAAACAAGAGCATATAAAGAAGTGTTGCCTCAATTTATTATTTCATTCAAAGATTGTCTGTGATTACAATAAGGAAAAGCACAAAGCGGATATACAATCGGCCTTCTAGGGCACTATTCCTAACACGACGGTGATCCCTTGTACTAGTCCCACCATATTTATGGTGATACCGGCCCTCGCTAGGAGGTTTAGCGGGGAATGGGGGCCGAGTGCCCTTGGGGGATTCATGTACCCCCATTGGCCTATGTATGGACCGGTGGTCAGGTCTTGCTAACCCGTTCACCACCCAGAGGAAGAAGGTTGGAACTTATTTTATGATTACGAGTATGTTATGATTGTTATGCACAGTGCGGGAAGGTCGGGACACGGATTGCCCAAACGACTATGTCTTATGTTATGATATATAATCTGTGTGTATTATGATATATTGCATGATCACGTATTTAATGTATTAATGATATTTGTCGTACACGGTCGGAGTTTGGTTGGAGATGATGCACGCTCACTCGCCGAGCCTTTATGTTTATGTATGAATTATGAGTTTGGTTGGAGATTATGCACGCTCACTCGGAGTTTGGTTGTATGAATTATGAACGTAAAATCTGAGCATTGCTTAGTTATTCTCTTGCCTCTTGGGAACTAACTTTAAATAAAACCTTGCTCGGGACTTACATGCGCATGTTTCTATATTTATGTATCGCCTGTAGCACCCGGAACGCTAGGCACCACATCCCCCGCACTATAGCCCCAACTCACATATGAAATGGACAATCCATACATGAATCAAAGCTATAGCGAACGGGAGACAATAAAATGACTCAAGGCTAGGCGGATACCCTCAATTTAAAACCAACCAACAATCAAGTCAGAGTATTAAAAAGCGGAAGCAATAACATTCATTCGATAAATGTGGGAATGAAGTGTGCTAGACCCAAATTTAAAGACCACTAGACTCTAAATTCCCGCCTAGCACGCCCTGTAAAACACTGAAAAGTTGAGGTGTCAGTCCAACACAGACTGAGCGAGGGGTATAAATAAATATAAGCGCACCAACATGCAAGTCATAATCTCGGGTAATAATTTTTGGGAAACAATACAATTTAGTAAAATAAAAGATTCCATCGCCCGAGGTTACAACTAATTCATTTGCAATTTAATCAATTCAATACAATCAATTGTGGCCCGGCGAGTGGGGCAATTCTCCAACCTTACACCGACTGTGTACAATCAATCAATCAATCAATTATTAGGTGATTAGGTGATCAAGCAATTTATTACTGTGCACAATTAGCAAGTTCAATAACGCCTTCTTCCTCCGGGTGATGGTGGGATTGCGAGGCCCCACCATCCAACCAATTTGGGCCGAGGGTACATGAATCCCTAAGCCCGGAACTCCTTCCTCCCCTAATCTCCTAGAGGGTTCAGGGTTCATCCCAGTTGGTGAGGATAGCTCTCGAGTTACCTGTCAGCCCGTGCTTTCCCGGTTGGCTCGAGTCACTACCCTCGGGCCCACAGTGCAATACAATACTCGCCAAAACAATCAATCAATCAATCAATCCCTCCAATAGTTCGGTAAAACATATGAAAACCAATCTCATTTGAAAACTATAAGTATAAAGATAGGTTTTGGCTTAAAACTTCACATAGTGTTGTACGGGTCCTATGTATCTAAAATTAAACCTCACCTGAATGACCCAAAAATATCCAAGGAAACAGCTCACGGGGCCTGCTCCTCGTCACCAGGAAGCTGGTCTGTGCAAGAAAGACAATTGTCCGTGAAACACGACTCAAAATGTACCAAATATGACGAACGACAGAAATGCAACGAGACGACGGGAAAAATACAATGTACCATAAAAATATTGCGTTTTGACATGTATTCAGTCATATAATAGAAATTAGGGGTCAAGGAAGCCGTCGGAACAAGGTGGTAAAAATGTAATTTTATGTAGTGAATTTTGGGCACTTTCTGGACTATGGGAACGGCCGTTCCGGCTTCCCTTTGAAAATGGGAAGGGCCGTTCCCATGGCCTACAGAAAACGCGCCAGCGTTTTCTTAAAAGGGAAAACGTTTTAGCTGGGAACGGCCCTTCCAGCTCAAAGGCCAAAATGGGAACGGCCGTTCCAGTTTTGAACTGGGGTTGGGAAGGGCCGTTCCCAAAATACGAGAGCACCTGTATGCAGAGCAGAACAGAGCAGCAATGGCATAACAACAATCAACCACCAAAAATGGATCAAATTCAAGATGTAAAGCACATATTTGATGCAACACATATGCTAACATACATATAGATCAACAACAACTCATTTAAACACATAATTCCATGTTAGATCATCAATAATCCATCATTTGAAACCCATACCAACACTCATGCTCTAAATCCAAAAATCACAAGTTATATGCATCAACCTTGAGCTTAATGATCACAACCATGTTTCCAGAAACAAATACACAATTCACTCAAGCCAATACTAAGCCCTATATATCACATATTTTCAAGAAAATCATTCAATCTCCATAATTACCTCAAATGCAAGAGATGAGAGACAAGATGAAGATATGAAGTTGATGATGCTCCAATGATCACAAAACACACAATTATGATGCTTGAATGATGAAATCTCCCTCCTATCTTGCTAGGGTTGGTCTCGATTGAAGAAGGAAAGAAATGGAGCAAGGATGATATGTTTGGTATCAAATGAAATGTAATAGTACGTGAAGGCTGCTATGAAAGAGGGAAGAGATGGCCAATTTGCAATTAAATCCTTCCATTTATTAAGTTATGCAATCAAGTCCCAATCTAATATTAAATGATCAATGTGGTCCAATGCAATTAGATCCCAAATTCATGAAAATGAGCAATTAAGACCATAAAAGAAATAAATCACATTCGGGAAAATAATTCACATTGCATTCACGTTCAAGATATCCGATAAATATGGTATGATATGAATTTTCAATAAAATGTCAAGAATATAATTTTTATAAAATTATGTCATGCTATGGAAAATTAAAGAAATGAATAATTAATAATTAAAAGCTAACTCTCAAACGCACACGTGTCGAACATACCTGAAATGCCGAAAGCTGGGGCGTTACAATCCTCCCTCCTTAAAAGAATCTGGTCCCCAGATTCACTGATCGAAAGGGAACAACTCTGGATGGAACCATCTCATTTTGTCTTCGGTCTCCCACGTGGCTTCTTCGGTCTTATCACTTCTCCAAAGAACCTTAACCATGGGAATCCTCCGGTTTCTTAATTCCTGAAACTTCTTATCCAAAATCCTAACCGGTTTCTGAACAAAGGTAAGACTCGGTTCCAATTCCACTTCTTCAACAGGAATGATCTCGGTTTCATCGGGGTAGTATTTTCTCAACTGAGACACGTGAAATACGTTATGAATCCCCGTAAGGCTCGGTGGTAGGTCCAATCTGTAAGCAACTTCTCCAATTCTTTCCAAGATCTCATAAAGACCTAAATAACGAGGTTTAAGTTTACCTCCTTTCCCAATCCGAGCAAATCCTTTACGTGAAGACGCCTTCAAGAATACCCGGTCTCCAACCTCAAACTCGAGATCCCTTATGCGATGATCGGCGTAGCTCTTCTGTTTGTCCTGAGCTGATTTCATCCGTTGTTTTATTAATTGGACTGTCTCAATCATAGCTTCAACGGCCTTGGAAGGTTTTTCCAATTTCTCACCTTTCTTAACACTTTCTTGTTTAGTCCATTTCCACTCTTCCAAGTCAAAGAACAACAGACAACGACACTTCCGACCATAAAGTAGCTCATACGGTGCCATTCCAATCGAAGCTTGAAAACTGTTGTTGTACGCAAACTCAATCAAAGGTAGCTGATCATGCCAAGAAGACTGAAAATCCAAAGAACAAGCTCTAAGCAAATCCTCGAGATACCTTTTTAATCTCTCGGACTGACCATCCGTCTGAGGATGAAAAGCTGTACTAAACTGGAGCTTCGTACCCAGAACCTCTTGCAATTCACGCCACAACCTCGAAGTGAACCGTGGATCTCTGTCTGAAACTATACCAATCGGAATCCCGTGAAGCCTAACAATCTCCCGGTTATAAAGCTCGGCTAGCTTACGAATCTTATACGACATCCGAACCGGTAGAAAATGTGTAGACTTCGTCAAACGATCCACAATTACCCAAATCCCATCAAACCCACCTTTCACTTTAGGTAATCCGGACACGAAATCCATCGTCACCTGTTCCCACTTCCACTCAGGAATAGGTAACGGCTGAAGAAGACCTCCCGGTTTCTGATGCTCGGCTTTCACTTTCTGACAAGTGAGACAATGCTTCACATACTCGGCCACATCCTTCTTCAATCCACGCCACCAATAATATTGCCTTAAATCCTTATACATCTTGTTTCCTCCGGGGTGGATAGAATAAGCCGATCTGTGAGCTTCCTCGAGCAATACCCGTTTCAACTCTTCGGGTACAACCACTCGGTTCTTGAAACGAAGAAGACCGGTTTCATAGAACCCGAATGGACACTCTGGATCAGCTCTTGCCTTAGCTACCAATCTCTGAACTTCCAAATCCGTACCCTGAGCCTCAAACAACTTGTACTTCAAATCTGGCTGGACCGAAATATTAGAAACTCGAGCCTTTAAAACAATTGGCTCAATTCCACTACTTTCACCCACTTCCAAGCTCGACACACTAGCCTTCCTACTAAGTGCATCGGCGACCACGTTGGCTTTGCCGGGATGGTACTTGATCGTGCAATCATAATCTTCCAACCTTTCCATCCAACGCCGTTGCCTCATATTCAAATCCTTCTGAGTGAATAAATACTGGAGGCTTTTGTGGTCGGTGAAAATCTCGAAAGACACCCCGTACAAATAATGTCTCCACTTTCCAAGTGCAAAGACTACGGCGGCAAGCTCAAGATCATGTGTCGGGTAATTCTTTTCATGCTCTTTCAACTTTCGGGATGCATAAGCAATTACTTTACCCTTCTGAGTCAACACACATCCCAAACCTTCCCTAGAAGCATCCGTATAAACAGCATATCCTTCAGAACCTTCCGGAAGGGCTAACACTGGAGCAGACACTAACTTCTCCTTCAAGAAAGTGAAACTCTTCTCACAATCTTCATTCCAATTGAATTTCACATTCTTCTTCGTCAACTAGGTTAAAGGAGCTGCTAACTTGGAGAAATCCTTAACAAACCTCCAGTAATAACCTGCCAATCCCAAGAAACTCCTAATCTCAGAGGCATTCCTAGGTTTCTCCCACTTCAAAACCGACTCAATCTTGGAAGGATCGACTTCCAAACCGTTGCCCGAAATCACGTGACCCAAGAATGACGCCCTGTCAATCCAGAACTCACACTTGCTGAATTTGGCAAACAACTGATGCTCCTTCAAAGTCCTTAATACCAACTGAAGGTGTCATGCATGGTCCTCGGCAGACTTCGAGAAAACCAGGATATCATCAATAAAAATGACCACGAACTTATCCAGAAAAGGCCTGAAGATCCTGTGCATCATATCCATAAAAGCTGCTGGGGCATTAGTCAAACCAAACGGCATCACCACAAACTCATAATGCCCGTACCGAATGTTAAATCATGTCTTAGAAATATCCCCTGCTCGGATACGCAGTTGGTAGTATCCTTGTCTCAAATCCAATTTCAAATAGACTTTCGATCCCTGAAGTATGTCAAACAACTCCTCGATGTGTGGAAGAGGATACTTGTTCTTGATCGTCATCCGGTTCAATTCCCTATAGTCTATACACATTCTCAAGGTTCCGTCCTTCTTCTTTACAAACAAAACCGGTGCACCCCAGGGAGAAGAACTCGGTCTAATGTACCCAATCTCCAACAACGCATCAAGTTGAGTCTTCAAATCTTTCAACTCGGCCGGAGCCATACGATACGGAGTCTTGGAGTATGGCTCTGCATTCGGGTACAAATCAACCACAAACTCAATTTCCCATTCTGGAGGTAAAGAATCCAATTCCTCAGGAAAGACCTCGGGAAATTCCTTCACTACTTCTGTTTCTTCAAGCTTACTCTGATCCTTGGGTTTGTTGAGAATATAGGCAATGAAACCCGTGGCTCCCTCTCGAACCAACTTATGAGCTTCAGAAAAAGAAAGTAGCGGTACAGTCTTGGAACTCCAACCCACTACCAAATCTGATCCCAACTGAACCTTCTTCCCTCTACAATCAACAGTGGCAGAATGTCTGTACAACCAATCCATGCCCAAAATAGATCCATAGCAAGTCATCGGCAGCTCAATGAAGTCTGACAAGAAAACTCGACCCTCGATGCTCACCGGAACCTCTCTGAACACCCGATCAGATTCTAAACTACCACCAAACGGAGTACTAACCACATAGCATGCAGAAGAACGAGTAACAGGCAAAGGCAAAGAAACAGATATAGTACTCGAAAGAAAGGAGTGAGTAGATCCCGGATCAAACAACGTATGAATGTTCGTGCTATGTATGCAAATGGTACCTTCAACTACCGCGGCTGGATCAATATCAGCATCCTGCTGCTCACCCTCCAAAGCATAAGCACGAGCCCTAATCAGTGGTCTCGGTGCTCCCGGTGGTGGTATCCTGCGATCTGGACAGCCGTCTACCAAATGCTCATCGCTCCCACAAAGTAGGCATAAACCCAAACGCCTCCTGCAGTTATCGTAGACGTGTGTCCTCTGTCCACAGAAGGTACAATAAGGTCTCTCGGGTGGTGGTGGCAAAGCTGGAGCAACTGGAGCTCGAATCACTGGTCCTGCTGGTCGGGGCTTCTTCCCTGGGCCCTGTGGAGCTGGTGGTGGAGAAGAATAAACCATCGGCCTCTTGCCTGAAGCAGAACCCGAGCCTGAACCCTTATACCCTGATCCGGCACCTCTAAAACCTGATCCAGAACCTCTGAATCCCGATCCAGACCCTGAACCCGAACCTGAACCTGAACGGTAGGTAGATCGCCTCGCATTCACTGAATCCTCAACCAATAGTGCCTTCTTGGTAGCCTTCACCCAGGTGCTTGTGTTGACTGCCTCAATCGCTACCTGAATATCCGGTCTAAGGCCCTTAACAAACTGCATCGCCTTATGGAAATCATCACTCGCTATATTAGGAGCATAGCGAGACAATCTCTCAAACTCGACGATGTACTCTGAGACCGACCTGTTTCCTTGCTTCAGTTCCGTAAATTCCTTCAATCTCCTAGTGCGAGAAGATGGAGGAATGAACTTGTTCTGGAACTCTCTGACAAAAACTGCCCAATTCACTTCCTCACCTGCAGCAGCTAACACAATCTGGACACTCTCCCACCATGAGTATGCCTCACCCTGAATCAAAGAAATAGTACATCGGGCTTTCTCCCGGGACCCACACGGGATAAGCTCCCATATCCTCTCAATTTCTTTCGGCCACTGCTCGGGCTGAATATCATTCCCTTTATAAAACTTGGGAGGATGCTGGTTCTAAAACTCCCTGAAAATAGCTGAAATCTGGCCTCCAGGCTATGGTGGTGCAACTGGTGGTGGTGGAGGAACATAATCCCGGACTCTCTGATCAATAAGACCCACCACGGCGTTCATAAAATCCTGTGGCTGAGCCTGAAGAGGTGGAGGAGGAGGTGGCGATCTCTCCCGGCGATGATGACGATGATGTCGATGTCTAGGGGAACGATCACGGTGATGTCTGTCGTGAGCCATCCTGAAATCAAGTCACTATTATGTATGTTCGGTTAGTAAGTGGCAATGTGTGCAAATAACCCACAAATTGCACAAGAATTCAAAACTCAACAAGTCACCCCAAATTCAAGTAAGTCAAGTAGGTTCAAGTATCAAATAACAATGCAAGACTTTCAGATTGACAATTAGTTCCTATGCCGTACGACCTAGACTCACAAGACACGACAGTAGAGACCCGGTTTTGCAACCGAGCTCTGATACCACCGTAGGATGTAGCACCCGGAACACTAGGCACCACATCCCCCGCACTATAGCCCCAACTCACATATGAAATGGACAATCCATACATGAGTCAAAGCTATAGCGAACGGGAGACAATAAAATGACTCAAGGCTAGGCGGGTACCCTCAATTTAAAACCAACCAACTATCAAGTCAGAGTATTAAAAAGCGGAAGCAATAACATTCATTCGATACGTATAGATACCATATTTATTTATTTACTTATAGATACCAACATTCACACTATCAATACAATATCATCTCCCAACAAAATAGGTAACAAGGCATGATACAAATATCCCCAAGCTATACATAAACAAAATGTGGGAATGAAGTGTGCTAAACCCAAATTTAAAGACCACTAGACTCTAAATTCCCGCGTAGCACGCCCTGCAAAACACTGAAAAGTTGAGGTGTCAGTCCAACACAGACTGAGCGAGGGGTATAAATAAATATAAGCGCACCAACATGCAAGTCATAATCTCGGGTAATAATTTTTGGGAAACAATACAATTTAGTAAAATAAAAGATTCCATCGCCCGAGGTTACAACTAATTCATTTGCAATTTAATCAATTCAATACAATCAATTGTGGCCCGGCGAGTGGGGCAATTCTCTAACCTTACACCGACTGTGTACAATCAATCAATCAATCAATTATTAGGTGATTAGGTGATCAAGCAATTTATTACTGTGCACAATTAGCAAGTTCAATAACGCCTTCTTCCTCCGGGTGATGGTGGGATTGCAAGGCCCCACCATCCAATCAATCTGGGCAGAGGGTACATGAATCCCTAAGCCCGAAACTCCTTCCTCCCCTAATCTCCTAGAGGGTTCAGGGTTCATCCCAGTTGGTGAGGATAGCTCTCGAGTTACCCGTCAGCCCGTGCTTTCCCGGTTGGCTCGAGTCACTACCCTCGGGCCTACAGTGCAATACAATACTCGCCAAAACAATCAATCAATCCCTCCAATAGTTCGGTAAAACATTTGAAAACCAATCTCATTTGAAAACTATAAGTATAAAGATAGGTTCTGGCTTAAACCTTCACATAGGGTTGTACGGGTCCTATGTATCTAAAATTAAACCTCACCTGAACGACCCAAAAATATCCAAGGAAACAGCTCACGGGGCCTGCTCCTCGTCACCAGGAAGCTGGTTTGTGCAAGAAAGACAATTGTCCGTGAAACACGACTCAAAATGTACCAAATATGACGAACGGCGGAAATGCAACGAGACGACGGGAAAAATAAAATATACCATAAAAATATTACGTTTCGACATGTATTCAGTCATATAATAGCAATAAGGGGTCAAGGAAGCCGTCGGAACGAGGTGCTAAAAATGCAATTTTATGCAGTGAATTTTGGGCACTTTCTGGACAATGGGAACGACCGTTCCGGCTTCCCTTTGAAAATGGGAAGGGCCGTTCCCATGGCCTACAGAAAACGCGCCAGCGTTTTCTTAAAAGGGAAAACGTTTTAGCTGGGAACGGCCCTTCCGGCTCAAAAGCCAAAATGGGAACGGCCGTTCCCAGTCTCGCTGGCCTACTATCTCAGCATCATGGGAACGACCGTTCCAGTTTTGAACTGGGGTTGGGAAGGGCCGTTCCCAAAATACGAGAGCAGCTGTATGCAGAGCAGAACAGAGCAGCAATGGCATAACAACAATCAACCACCAAAAATGGATCAAATTCAAGATGTAAAGCACATATTTGATGCAACACATATGCTAACATACATATAGATCAACAACAACTCATTTAAACACATAATTCCATGTTAGATCATCAATAATCCATCATTTGAAACCCATACCAACACTCATGCTCTAAATCCAAAAATCACAAGTTATATGCATCAACCTTGAGCTTAATGATCACAACCATGTTTCCAACAACAAATACACAATTCACTCAAGCCAATACCAAGCCCTATATACCACATATTTTCAAGAAAATCATTCAATCTCCATAATTACCTCAAATGCAAGAGATGAGAGACAATATGAAGATATGAAGTTGATGATGCTCCAATGATCACAAAACCCACAATTATGATGCTTGAACGATGAAATCTCCCTCCTATCTTGCTAGGGTTGGTCTCGATTGAAGAAGGAAAGAAATGGAGCAAGGATGATATGTTTGGTATCAAATGAAATGTAATGGTACGTGAAGGCTGCTATGAAAGAGGGAAGAGATGGCCAATTTGCAATTAAATCCTTCCATTTATTAAGTTATGCAATCAAGTCCCAATCTAATATTAAATGATCAATGTGGTCCAATGCAATTAGATCCCAAATTCATGAAAATGAGCAATTAAGGCCATAAAAGAAATAAATCACATTCGGGAAAATAATTCACATTGCATTCACGTTCAAGATATCCGATAAATATGGTATGATATGAATTTTCAATAAAATGTCAAGAATATAATTTTTATAAAATTATGTCATGCTATGGAAAATTAAAGAAATGAACAATTAATAATTAAAAGCTAACTCTCAAACGCACACGTGTCGAACATACCTGAAATGCCGAAAGCTGGGGCGTTACATCGCCCCTGCTCACTCAGTCTTCTAGAGACGGACCCCTCTTTCCCACTTTTCAGTTCTTGCAGGTTTGAGCTAGGCGTCTGTCAGTGTCTGTTGAGTCTGTATATGTTCGTTTAAGTTGTTAGTACGTTGCTTCGGTTTATGTTTGAAATCTTGTTTATGTAAGTTGCGTCAGTCCGTCTGAGTGTGTTATGTACTTTGTTTCAATTTATGATAACATTACTTATGATATGGTTTTGCACAGGTTTATAATTATGATTCGAATGTATGAATTTCGGGACAGGTTTAGACAGGTGCTTGGTTTAGATGAACTTGTTTTGATTATATGTTTGATCAGGACAGGTTTCTAGGGCCAGTTGAACCCGTTTAGTTGATGTTGATTTACTTTTTGAAATATATGGATTATGATTGCTGATTAAATTTTTTGAGAATTTGTATTTTGTATCGTTTCCACATTCAGGTTTTGCATATTTGCACTTGTACAGGGTTTAGGTACCGCCTAGCTTAGGTTGGTTTTTCGTTTGTCACCCATTCGCTGTGACTTGGTGCGTGTGCGGACTTTGCATTTCGTACACGTGTCGGGTCATAGTGCGGGGGTGTGGTGCCCCACCTCTTTGGGGGCTACACGGGCAGAGTTTGAACGGGAAGTGTCCCCAGGCAGGGACACCTTGTGCAGAAAGCTTCTGTATCTCCATCCCCCAGCCGGGGAAGGTTGAGCTGGGATTTTACCCGGGCAGGGAGTGCCTGCTCTGCAGCTTCTCCTTTCTTTAATGTTGTTTGTAGTGTATATATATATATATATATATATATATATATATATATATATATATATATTTGTTGTGTGTGGTTATATGGTTGTGCATGAGTGGTGTGTGCATGGTGTAATATATATTTGTTGTGTGTGGTTATATGGTTGTGCATGAGTGGTGTGTGCATGGTGTAATATATAGTGATGTGTGCATGGTGATTATATATATATATATTACGTGATATATATATATATATATATATGTTGTGTATGTAGTATATATTTAATATATATTTGTGCATGAAATATACTTATATATATTGTATGTACACTTATATAGATATGGTTGAATGCATGTAATTATATATATATATATATATATATATATGCCTATTTTGATGAATGAATATATATATATATATATATATATATATATATTGTATACATTATATTATATTATAATATTATAAAGTATATTATATATTTTAAGTATTATTTAATTTATTTCAATTTTAAAGTTTAATTGTTATCTATTTTGCGTTATTTAATTACCGATCATGACTTGAACTTTTTTATTTATCTATTTTCTAATTGTAAACATGAAATAGTACGTGTTATGATTGTTATATGAAATTCTTGGATTGAATTGATATGAAATGTGAAATTATGAACTTGAATGAATTTGAATGCTTCCTTGAATGAATAATTTGCTTATTTATATACCTTAAAGGCATTAATCATGCACATGAACGTTTCCATGACATAATATCATCTCTTATGCATTCATATCATATTCATTTCATTGTCGAGCATCATATATGGTCATTTTGAGTCTGATACCTTTTCTGTTGCACAGATTCGAGTACGGTCGGAGACGAGGGCGAGCTTTGAGGCGCTTGTGCCTTTCATTTGAACATTTAAGGTGGGTTTCTATTCTAATAGTTAATAAGACCCAAGATATCCCTTACGTGAAATGTTTATAGCAAAAATCGTATATTTATATATCGAGTCTTTTAAGAGTAAATGATTTTTAAAAGTAAGCCCTTCTTTTATGAAACCATATCCTATGATTTTGGCGAGTGCATGATATGAAATTAACACGGGCCCAGGGACTTAGTGTATGTGGCTATCCGGGGAGGCAAGGGACGACGGTGATCCTATATGCTAGTTCCAACCAAATTTATGGCGAAACCGACCTCGTTAAGGAGTCTTTGACGAGGAAAGGCTAACCGAGCTTTTGAGGATTCATGTACCTCACTAACCATATTGATATTTTTAGGTGACCAGGCCTTGCAAACCCGTCCACCACCCGAAGGAAGAAGGTATGTATGTTTGATTATGATCATGTTATGTATGTGCACAAAATAATTATGTGTGATAATGAATAATTAATGTTATGATTACACGAGGTGTTGGATGGAGATTGTGCACACCCACTTGCCGGGCCATAAAACCATATGAACGAATATGATTGTCGTAATCTCGTTGATGATTTCTTTGTTTTGCCCACTTGGGAATTTCTTACCAAACTTCACACGAGATTAGGGCTTGCATGAATGTGTTTAAATTCTGCGATATTTATACTATATGCCCCGTTTTATACCCACCAGTCTCGTATAGACTGAACTCGGTTTGTTTTCAGTTGTTTTGTGCAGGTTAAGGAGTGCTAGGCGGGAATACAAGTCATCTAGGTCTTGCATTATTATTTAACACTTCTTTTTAGTTTCACATACACTCATACTCTTATTTTTGTCTATGATTATATATTTGGAGCGTTATAATTTTGTTAGGCCATGTGGGCCATAGAATACTTGAACGGAACTTGTATATGTATTTTGGAGCTTGGTGGCTCGTTGTATATAATATATGTTAGTATTTGCTTCCACGTTTTGTTATCGCTCTGATTATTATATTATCTTGATCTTGAATGGTTTAAGGGTTAGCTCCCGCCTAGCATAGCATGTGTGTTGTGTCCCCGTTCGCCGTGATTTGGTACGTGTATGGACTCCCATTTCATATACGGGTTGGGTCTCGGTGCGGGGGATGTCGTACCTTGCGCTCGGTGCTACATCCTTATGTGGTATCAACGCTTAGGGTTGCAAAACCCGGGCTCTCGTGTCCTGTCGAGTCGGTTAAGTCGTACCACTTCAGGAACAACTCGTCAACGTGTTACATATGCATTCTTTAGGTGTTTATGTGCTCTAAATTTAGAAGTTTGATTGAATTAATTGCACTCTCATGCATGAACTAACAATAGCATGCATTTCAGTGTCTCTTTGACAGAATGCCTCCACGGAGAGATAGACATAGATCACCGGATCGACGTCGTCATCGTGAGAGTTCTCCTGCACCACAAAAACAACCACAAGATCCACAACCACAACCGCCTCCAATGGATATGGGGAACTTTATGGAAGCTGTTTTTAATTATGTTGAGCATCGGAGAGCTCAAGCTCCCCGACCACAACAAGCAGAGCAACCGGTTCCGCCACCCAACAACAACCGGGATCCTCATGGAGTGTTTCTAAGTTACTAGTGACTGAGCACGCCGTCCCTGTATGCATAAGTAAAATCTGATGTAAGTTATCTTTTGTATATATATCTTAACCTAGTTAGATTAAAAATATGTTCAACTAAATCGAAAATACATATGATCTAAAATTATCTATACAAATAAAGAAAATTTTGATACTAAAATAACATATTTCTTCTTTAATGGTTGGCTAGTGGATATTATAGATCACTTATTGAAACATAATTTTTCATGTACTGTTGTAAGTGGACCATAATAGAATTACTACACCTCAAACTAATAGAATACAGTATCATACTTTTTATTTTTTAGGTGCATTTCAGCATTTGTCACTATTATTCTACGAAATTGATATACAATTTCAATGTCTTAAACATTGATATTAAGTACCAAGTAAAATAAAATATTTTGAAAATAAATAATACTTCCAGTCATGAATTGCAATCTGAGTTCAACCTCCAACCGTTTAGTATTACTTTGAAAGTCATGTACAAATAAAGTTGTCATGAAAATAGAACCAAGTCAAGGAGCTTAAACTTATTAAACATCACTAACTTTCATAAGATTCAATTTTCAATTAAATATCCATGAAAACCAATGCTTTTGGTTTTACAATGATACAACAATCCAAACAAAATAAACTACTCTATTAAAAAAAAATCCAAACCAAATAACTTTCCTCTTTCTTCACACCCAAATATCTTACCTCTTTCTTCACACCTAAATATCTTAGTGCATCAATGGCAGCTTGTGCAGCACTTGTGTGTTTTTGCCCTTGTCATTAGTTCTTGAATGGCATTACCAAGAAAAAAATTTCTGCACACATCAAAATATGTTCAATGCAAACACCTCTAACAAAAGACCTTCAAAACTTTATATATTACCAAATAATGACATAAAAATGATATAGATGGGAATATGCTGTTTCAAGTTATTCAAAATCTTAATGACATAAGCCACGTAAGTATTAAGCAAGAATTAGTTCCTTCACCAAACTTATCTTAAACACAACATCTCTAAAATAATTTACATTGACAAATTTAGCACAATATACACGATTAATGAGGACAAATAAACCACAAAATAGATGATATACCTATGTAAAATTCATAATACCACTTAGTTTTTGAGTGTCTTGTTCAATACTTATGCATAAAATAATAAGCCTCTGCTCTGCAATAGACAACCATTAAAAATAAAAAAGTGATTCAATTTTATTTAAAAGACTCTAAAGCTTCAAAAAAAAAAAAAAAAAAGTAGAAAGTAAAAATCATCACAAATTCAATCTCATTCCACAATAAATATTACTTAATTTTCAGTACCTTATTTATCAGCCCTTACTTGACTTATCCATCTCAGTGCCACAATAGGAGTCCTATAATAAAAATGAAGAATCATAACTTGATTTTGGTCATTCATTAATCATTACTAAAATAATCTTTTCCGGTTTCACAATAATAGCTTTGTAATCCTATATCCAGGATATACAAAATCAATCCGAAAAGAATTTGTAAAAATCCCAACAAAATAAAAATAACTACCAAAGTCAGACAGAGAGACCAACATCCTGAATACTTTTAAAAACTAAAGTAAAAGAAGTTGTAATTAGATTTCTTCATGAAACCCGACAATCATGATAAAGAGTTGCTTAAATAAAAGGATGATAGGTTTGGACTCTGAAAATTTAAGATCATAATTTAAGCACAAACCAAAGAGTCACACGCAGAACAAATTGCTGCACCTCCAAATATTGAATCATGAAGTTCATACTCACGAAGATATTTAACCTTAAACCTTAAAAAAGCATCTTAAATTAGTAAAATCCTCGGTCCATGCACAACTATAGAAGTAGTCTGATTTTTTTTCCCCATACAATCCACAGAGATTTTGCGGTTAAAACTAAAATTCGAAACAAATTTTGGAATCAATTTTATCTCCAAGTAGAACTAAACTGTGAAAGTCCGACTTATTTTGGGTTTTTCAACATATCCATCACTTTTTGAGGTTTCTATTCCGTCTCAACTGGATTAGTTTGATTATTTGACCATCATATGCTCCGAGGTATCATTCTTTTTCTCTTCATGAACAATAATCTATCATAAACATAAGGATAAAACACAACTCAGTTTCTTGAATTCAGGAATTGCTACATATCAAACTAAGTGAATACTGGTGTATTTAAGTTCCCATGAAATTTTCCAAAAATTTATAGTATTCCTTGTAGAACACTTTGCGAATATTAAACCTATGTAACCAAATATCAATTTGGATGCAAAATTTTTTGCACAGATCATGAAAAATCAGAATGTTTCCTTATTGCATAAACAAATTCATATGTTAAGAAAATATTTCTTCTAAAAAGAAACGAAAAAAGACAAACTTCTATGAGCCAATCATCAAATCAACATCTCCTCACTAAAGTTCATAATCAAAAGTATCAAAAATTTCAATCAAAAGACATAAAATAGTGAAGCTCCTGAATATTCACTCAACAAATTTAAATCGATCTCAAAATTTTATCAATATTAAACCCTAAACAACCATACAATTTAAGAACCCTAAACAGCTTGAAATGAATATGTATTTCCAACGAATTAGGTTCAACCTAAATCTGATGTACACTGGAAATTCGCACACATACCACCATGCCGGTTGCTTACCAAAACAAAACCCAATTCTGCTCTGTAAAACTCAACCAAATCGGGATAAAGTCAAATTATCGGAATATACTTTAATTTCTTCTTTGGAGATACATATAGTGCGACATCATCTCGTGATGCTGCAATAGTAACTGAGGTATGCAGAATGCCATCGATGCACTTGCGAGAGAAGATGCATAGAGGACTGGTGCCGCAAAAGGCTTAACCACTCAGATGGAAACTCTTCAGTTCATAGCCATAAACCTAAAAGAAATCTAATGGGATTAATTAAAGAAAGAGAACCTAATTTATTTTTTTTTTAACAGCAACACCCTCAGAAGAGGGCACAAATCAGACAATACAATCAGCTAAAAGAAAATCAACCAGGAAGGATGGACAGATTGAGCCACCCACGCACGCCGGAGCTGCATTACGGGCTAAAGTATGAGCCACTACGTTGGCATCACGACGAACGAACGAAAAACGGCAACAGGAAAAGGAGACAGCTGCTACTTTAATGTCATGAATTAGGTTCCCAATTGGTGAGTAATCTTCAGCAGAAGTGCCAATTTTATTCACCAAGTTTAGGCAGTCACTTTCAATCCAGACGTTATGCCACCCATTGTCTCGAGCAAGATCTAAGGCACGTGAAACCGCAACTGCTTCAATCGCTTCTGGTTCCAACTCGCCCTTAAACCTATAACACATCCACTTAAGGCAGGAACCAAACTGATCGCGAGCCACCACCCCAACGCCAACTTCGCTATCATTCGCGAATACCGCCCCATCTGGTAGGCCAAAATCTCTGTCTTGGCCACATGCATTGGACATTGATATGATGATATCCATATATCAAAAGAATGAATGCATTCAGCTAATTACTATCACATCAGTACAATGAATCGGATAGTTTTCCCATTCCCACTTCTCGATGCTCTGTCACCACCAAAATCACCGAAAATAATTTATATCAAACCACATTGCAAACTAACACCTATTAGTTTATAAAAGAACATATAAAACTGAACTTGGTCCCCAATATCAAGAACAAATTTCTTCTTTATTAGAAATATTACTAAATATTACGTGATATTTAATAGTTCTCCATCTCCGTAAACCATCATTCTCTACTACAGGGTCACTGCCGAATTCAACACTCATCTTAAATTTTAGAATTATAAACAATAATAAATCGTATAAAATATAAAAACAAATCTGAGTGTTTTTAACAACACATGTTAGTGGTAAATGACTGTCCTGCATCGTGGTGGTTTTGGAGGAAATTCACAAAAATAATAAATACAATGACTACATATCAACACAAAAGCCCTATATATATTCCACTGCAAATAAAATAATACTAAATTGAATTACAAAACAAATAACCTAATAGAAAACACGACTAAAAAGAGAAACACAACCCAGAAAGCTGACGATCTAGGATAAATTTACACTTATTTCTCTTTGCGGAGAGAGTGGAGTCGAAGCCCAACCAAATCAAAATCTAGGTTTGAAAATTCACGCTTTTAAGATCAACTCAACAACCAAAGCATTGCATGATGTTTCAAGTCATAAAGGAACCTTCTTTTCAGCCATTTTTTCAAGAAAATCGTCCACTGCCAATTGAGTCTTCCTTTTTCCTCTTCCTTGGCTAAATAATGGTCAAAATAAGAGATATATCATCCGATTTTAGAGAAATTTGACCGGAGGTAATTCATTCATACCTAAAAAAAAAAGAAAGAAAGAATAGAAAATTGGAGTTGCCCAAATCTTTCCAAAACAAACGTCAAACTCACCAGAAGTGGAAAATAATTTCGGATGTGGAATTCTTCTCTGTAAAAAATCCCAGATTACCTGAAGTTGTCCTGTTGTTCTAAAACGGTGAGGGAACGATTCTAAAATAAGGACTGGAAAGATATAATTCTCTAATGTGGTGAAAGGGGAATTGGCTTTGTTTGAAAAGAAATGAGAGGCAGTTGAAATTAATAACTTGCAGCATAGAACGTGGTAATTTGAATTTGTCAATTTCCAAAAAATCCCTTTTATCATATATAATTTTGTTCATAATGTTAAGGGTAGAATAGGCATACCCAAAAAATTGGTGTCTGCAGTGTAAAAAACCGTCGTTTGTGAGAGGAAAACCCTCCTCCTTTTTTATATAGTATAGATAATCCCCCTAGGTTTTCTGGTTCTATTGATGATGCGGTTTCGGAGGGGTGGTTGACTAGATTGGAGAGGATTTATGGAGTCCGACAGTTCACTACACAAAGAGGGCCCAATTTTCCATATTCCAACTAGATGGCGATGCTTACGAATGGTGGGAAAGGACAAGAGAAAAACTTGAAGTGGATGGAGAAGAAATCTCTTGAGAGGTGTTCCAAAGGGAATTCCGGGAGTGCTATGTACCTGAGGTAGTTCGGGAATGCAAACAACAAGAGTTTATGGATTTAAAACAAGGAAACCGAACCGTGGCTCAATACCTTGCTCTGTTTAATAGGCTTGGGAGATATGCTCCTCATATCATTCTGGATGAAAAAAGGAAGGCATGGAAGTTCATTACTGGTTTGAGGCAGGATCTAAGACATGGGCACGCCGGTCACAACTTCGAGTCGTTTGCCGACATTATGCAAAGGTCTTTGGTTCAAGAGGAATAGTACAAGAAGAAGGATCCCATCTTTAGTGTACCAATAGGACGAGGTTCCGAATCAAGTTCCCCTCCCAAAGGTCCTTTTAAGAAGCCACGAAAGGGAGGTCAAGCCCCACCGGTTCCAAAAGCTTTACCTGCGCCAACGAGGGATCGACAAGCTCCGGGTGAGGCTCGATTGACTCAATTTCCTTGTACAAATTGTGGAGGGCTAACCCACAATTTCTAAAATTACCGAAGGAGATTTGGGTTATGTCTCATATGTGGGAAAGACGACCATAAGGCTGATGCTTGTCCTGAAAGCATCCCGGATTTCAAAGAGGAGTCCAAAGGCTTATGATCTAGGCACGTGCTTATGCTCTTGAGGACGAGGAGCAGGATGCAGAGGTTGATCCGACCGCCGTGGTGGAAGGTACCATATGCATTCATACCACGAACATTCACGCACTTTTTGTTCCGGGTGCTACCCATTCCTTTATTTCTTGTGATCTTGTTGCTACTATGTGCCTACTGTTATTTCTTTATCTTCTTGTTACCTAGTTAGTTCCCCACTCGGGGGAAGTTTGCATACAGATCAGATAGTTCCGGATTGTTCAGTTTTGTTAGAAGGGAAAGATTATCCGGCTGATTTCATCGTTATGCCCATGAAGAAGTATGGGGTTATATTGGGTATGGATTGGTTGTTTCGGCATCGGGCCAAGGTTGATTGTTTCGCCAAGAAGGTTATTTTGGGTGAAGAGTTGGTTTTCGGTAGTGGATCGAAATCGGTATCTCTCTTGTCTTTCATGGAAGCTCATATGTTAATGAGAGAAGGAGCAACGGGATTTAGTGCTTATCTTCTCAATAAGCTTAAAGATTAAGTCAAGTTCGAGGATACATCCGTTGTAAAAGAATTTCCCGATGTGTTTCCGGAAATTTTGGGTTAATTGCCACCTGATCGTGAGATTGAGTTTGTAATAGATTTGTATCCGGGATCCGAGCCGTATTCTAAGACCCCTTATCGGATGGCACCGGCCGAATTGAAAGAGTTAAAGATTCAACTTGAAGAGTTGCTTAAGATTGGGTATATTCGGCCAAGTTCTTGACCGTGGGGTGCATCGGTTCTTTTTGTCAAAAAGAAAGATGGAACTCTAAGAATGTGTATTGATTACCGGAAGCTTAATCGGATGAGAATAAAGAACAAGTATCCTTTACCCCATATTGAGGATTTATTCGACATGTTACAATGTTTGGGGGTATATTCGAAGTTGGATTTGAGACAAAGATACTACCAATTGAAGATTCGGGAAGAGGACATTCCGAAGACGGGACTTAACACCCGGTATGGGCATTATGAGTTTGTAGTAATGCCTTTGGACTCACTAATGCTCCGGCTGCTTTCATGGATATGATGCATCGGATTTTTAGGCCCTACTTGGATAAGTTTGTGGTGATATTCATCGATGACATCCTTGTTTATTCGAGGACTCCGGAGGACCATGCGAGGCACCTCGGAATTGTGTTGGACACCTTGAGAGAACATTGGTTGTATGCTAAGTTTAGCAAATGCAAGTTTTGGATTGATCTGGTAGCATTTCTAGGCCACATTATCTCAAGAAAAGGTTTGGAAGTGGATCCCTCAAAGATTGAGACGGTTATTCAGTGGCAAAGCCCGAAAAATATTTCAGAAGTAAGGATTTTTCTTGGGTTTGGCAGGCTACTATCGGAGATTCGCACAGGATTTCTCAAAGATTGCTACTCCTTTAACCCGATTAACTAAGAAAGAGGTTAAGTTTGAGTGGGACGAGGCATGTGAGGCTAGCTTTCAACTCTTAAAGGAAAAGTTGACCACCGCCCCTGTATTAGCGCTTCCCGAAGGTATACAAGGATATACAGTTTATACGGATGCCTCAAAGGAGGGTTTGGGATGTGTGTTGATGCAGGATGGAAGGGTTATCGCCTATGCCTCAAGGAAATTGAAGGATCATGAGCAAAATTATCCCACTCACGATCCAGAGTTAGCGGCTGTGATCTTTGCTTTAGGTAAGTGGAGACACTATCTCTACGGAGTTTCTTTTGACATCTTTTCCGACCACAAGAGTCTCCAGTATTTGTTCTCTCAGAAAGAGTTGAACAAGAGACAACGGCGTTGGATGGAACTTTTGGCAGATTATGAGTGTACAATCCGATACCATCCAGGCAAAGCCAACTTGGTCGCGGATGCGCTTAGTAGGAAGGCTAGCATATCCAATGTGAAAGTGGAATTTGGAGATGAGAATGAGTTGTTCAAGCTGAGGGCTAGTATTCGGAATATCACGGTTCAACCGGATCTCAGGAAGAGATTATTTGATGCTCAGAGGACTGATCCCGAGGTTCAAATTTTAGCTGAGTTAGCTCGAGCTGATCCAGAATGTCCGTTTGGGTTTGATGACACGGGACTTCTAAGATTCAAGAATAGAGTTGTTGTGCCAGAAGAATTGAAACGGATCATACTTGAAGAGGCTCATCGGTCAGGGTATTCGATACATCTCGGAGGAAACAAGATGTGCAAGAATTTAAAATAATTCTATTGGTGGAATGGCTTGAAATGGGATGTGATTAACTTCGTGAAGCATTGTACGACCTGTCAAGTGGTAAAAGTGGAAAATCAAAAGCCATCGGGGCTACTTCAACCTTTACCTAGCCCGGAGTGGAAATGGGAACAAATAGCTATGGATTTTGTTTCAGGATTACCAAGAGTGAGAGGAGGTCTTTATGGAATTTGGGTTATTGTGGACAGGTTGACAAAATCGGCTCATTTTCTTGCTATCAGAATGTTCGATAAGGTGAGTAAGTTAGCTAAGAAGTATAATGATCAGATTTTCAGGCATCATGGAGTACCCGTTAGCATTGTCTCGGATCGGGATCCAAGATTTACTTCACGGTTTTGGCAAGAATTACAGAAATGTTTGGGAACAAGGCTTCAATTCAGCACAACTTTTCATCCTCAGACGGACGGACAATCCGAAAGGTTGATTAAGTATCTGGAGGATATGTTGAGAGCATGTGCATTGGACTTTCCAAGCTCGTGGAATGAACAGTTGCCATTAATCGAGTTCGCTTACAACAATAGCTATCAAGCCTCGATAGAGATGGCCCCTTATGAAGCTCTCTATGGACATAAATCTAGATCCCCATTGTTCTTTGACTTCGAGGAATGGAATTGGACCAAACAAGAAGGCGTGAAAAGAGGGGAGAAGAAGGAAAAACCCTCTAAGGTCGTGCAAGAGGCTATTGACAAGGTCCAAATAATTAGACAACGGATAAAGGCCGCTCAGGATCGACAAAAGAGTTATGCAGACCTCCGAAGAAAGAATCTCGAGTTTGAGGTTGTAGACAAAGTCTTCTTAAAGGCATCTCCAGGAAAAGGGTTCTCAAGGATTGGCCGAGGAGGAAAATTAAACCCTCAGTACATGGGATGGTATGAGATTTTAGAGAAGATTGGGGATACAACCTATCGATTGGATTTGCCTCCGAGTTTGACCGAAATTCAAAATGTGTTTCATGTTTCACAACTTCGGAAATATTATCGAGACGAATCCGAGGTTCTACCGGTTGAAGAAGTGGAATTAGAACCAAATCTCACCTTTGTTCAGAAGCCGATTAAGATATTGGATCGAAAATTTCAGGAACTTCGAAATCGGTGTATTCCACTAGTCAAGGTTCTTTGCAGAAGTGATAAAACCAAAGAGGCTACGTGGGAGACGGAGGAAAAGATGAGAAAGTTTCACCCCAAGTTGTTTCCGGGCGAGCAGTGAATCCGAGGACGAATTCTTTTAAGGGGGAGAGATTGTAACGCCCCGACTTTTCAGTCGTACAAGTATGACATATGTGTTTACCAATTTGTACAAATTAATTTTTTATAAGTGTTTTATATATTTAATTTTATTATAAATTGTTATTATTTTATTTTAGTTTATTTTATTTTCTTTTCGTTAATTAGTATATTTAATTTGATAATTAAGTGTTAATGCTAATTAACTATATCCTTAATTATATTATTAATTTCAACATTAATCGTCGAATTTCTATTTAATTTATAAGTGGAATTTAAATTTTATTATTTAATTTGAAATGTTATGAATTTTTAATGTTTTGCGCATGAGTGTTTTAATCGCGCTTCCTTCATATATGATTTGATATCGAAATTTCGTGAAAATTTAGTATGTCGTAGATTTATGTGTTATGAACATGTCTATATGCTCGTTTCATGTTTTCGATCTCGTTTGACATGGTAACGAATTTATTGTGAGTTGTGGAACCAAATTGGGTGCTAACGGGCAATTAGGGCACCCTTGGTTCCATATGTGATATCTTCAGCTCGGGAACTCGGATTCGAGTTTCGTCACCTCCGCTGAACTCGTATAGAAGATTCGGGTTCAATGGAACATGCCTCATATTTTTCTAAGCTCTGTTTGACCTCTGAACTTTAACCGAAACTTGTGACTTTCGCCTAAATGACCACCAACCATTATTTAATCATATCTTGAACCATGGTTAACCAAATTGAGCAAGGTTTGATCCCACATGACCCATACTTAACTCCTAATCATCCAACTTGCCTATAATTCCTTTCACACTCCAAAACCAAGACAATAGCAGCTGCAAACCGAGACAACTTGAAGCTCCAAGAGAAACATTTTTCATTTCACCCTTTTGAGCTCATCTCTCCATCAAATCACTCCAAACTTGAAAGGTAAGTCCATGAATGTGTTTTGCATCTTCTCCTATTTCTTATGAGTGCTTATTTTCTGATTGTGATGGAGATTTGGAAGTGCATTGGATTTACGATGAATAGTAAGGGTTTATGTCCTTTTTATGAATCTTTCATGTTTCCTTGGGATTTCTTTGAGTTTAATGCATGAAATTGGATCTTATGAACTTCATTTAATGTCATATGAAATTATTTTGCTTGGTAGTTGAGATTTGATGATGGTTCCATTAATGATTTTTGTATGAAAATACCTTTTTTTCCTTCTTGATTTCGTGTGGCTACTGCTGCATGTTGTAGCGTTGCTTTGGGGCTTGTTCCCTAAGTATTTGTTGCCTTTTATTTCCTTAAATTGGTGGCTTGTTGGTTGATGGAAAGCTTGCTCATCCTTGCCCTGTTCCTGCGCGAAGAACTGCTGTTGTCGCTGCTCTATTTCTGCAGAAACACTCTCTCCAGGCGGGGAGAGTTTGAACGGGAAGTGTCCCCGGGCTGGGACACCTTGTGCAGAAAGCTTCTGCATCTCCTTCCCCCGGGCGGGGAATACCTGCTCTTCTGCTTCTCCTTTCTTTGATGTTTTTCGTAGTATATATATACATATATATTTGTTGTGTGTGGTTATTTGCTAGTGCAAGAGTGGTGTGTGCATGGTGTAATATATAGTGGTGTGTTCATGGCGATTATATATATATATTACGTGATATATATATATATTTGTGCATGAAATATACTTATATATATTGTACGTACACTTATATATATATGGTTGCATGCATGTAATTTTTTATATATATATATGCCTATTTGCATGCATGAATATATATTAATGCATGATCATTGTATACCTTATATTATATTATAATATTATAAAGTATATTATATATTTTAAGTATTATTTAATTTATTTCAATTTTAAAATTTAATTGTTATTTATTTCGCATTATTTAATTACCGATCATGACTTGAACGTTTTTATTTGTCTATTTTCTAATTGTAAACGTGAAATAGTACGTGTTATGATTGTTATATGAAATTCTTTGATTGAATTGATATGAAATGTGAAATTATGAACTTGAATGAATTTGAAAGCTTCCTTGAATGAATAATTTGCTTGTTTATATACGTTAAAGGCATTAATGGTGCACATGAACGTTTCCATGACATAATATCATCTCTTATGCATTCATATCATATTCATTTTATTGTCGAGCATCATATATGGTCATTTTGACTCTCATAGCTTTTCTTTTGCACAGATTCGGGTACAGTCGGAGACGAGGGCGAGCTTTGAGGCGCTTATAGCTAATAGGACCCGAGATATCCCTTACGTGAAAAGTTTTGAGCCAAAATAGTATATTTATATATCGAGTTTTTTAAGAGTAAATGATTTTTAAAAGTAAGCCCTTCTTTTATGAAACCATATCCTATGATTTTGGCAAGTGCATGATATGAAATGAACTTGGGCCCAGGGACTTACTGTATGTGGCTATCCGGGGAAGCAAGGGCCGATGGTGATCCCATATGCTAGTTCCAACCAAATTTACGGCGAAACCGACCTCGTTAAGGAGTTTTTGACGAGGAAAGGCTAACCGGGCTATTGAGGATTCATGTACCTCACTAGCCATATTGATATATTTAGGTAGCCGGGCCTTGCAATCCCGTCCACCTCCCGGAGGAAGAAGGTGTATATGTATGATAATGATCATGTTATCTATGAGAACAAAAGAATTATGTGTGATAATGAATAATTAATGTTATGATTACACGAGGTGTTGGATGGAGATTATGCACGCCCACTCGCCGGGCCATAAAACCTTATGAACGAATATGATTGTCGTAATCTCGTTGATGTTTTCTTTGTTTTACCCAATTGGGAAGTTCTTACCAAACTTCACACGAGATTAGGGCTTGCATGAATGTGTTTAAATTCTGCAATATTTATACTATATGCCCCGTTTTATACCCACCAGTCTCCTATAGACTGAACCCGATTTTTTTTCTGTTGTTTTGTGCAGGTTAAGGAGTGCTAGGTGGGAATACAAGTCGTCTAGGTCTTGCATTAGTGTTTAGCACTTCTTTTTAGTTTCGCATACACTCATACTGTTATTTTTGTATATGACTATATATTTGGAGCGTTCTAATTTTGTTAGGCCATGCGGGCCATAGAATACTTGAACGGAACTTGTGTATCTATTTTGGAGCATGGTGGCTCGTTGTATATAATATATGTTAGTATTTGCTTCCGCGTTTTGTTATCGCTCTAATTTTTATATTATCCTAATCTTGAATGGTTTAAGGGTTAGCTCCCGCCTAGCATAGCGTGCGTGTTGTGTCCCTGTTCGCCGTGATTTGGCACGTGTATGGACTCCCATTTCATATACCTTGCGTTCGGGTGCTACAGTTTAACTATAACCTAGCCTCACCTTATACCATCAGAATAGGGAACGAGATGATTGATCCACCCCGGAATCAACACGGCTAACGAAACACCACCCGGGTTTACCTGGATAAACTTAAGCCAACAAGCAAGATTTAGACTCAAAGATAAGCCATATTGACGCACGGCGCATGCATAGGCACATAAGAGATTCAAGTACATAGGAAAAGTTCATATTCAAACTCATTTCATACAAAGGAATGCATTTCATAGCTTAACACTATCATAATTCACATGGATACATGTTCATGTGCACAATTAATGCATATCACAAATTGGAGATACATAACAAGGTGCATATGTGCTTGTGCGATCAATTCACATTACTTAAGCCACATGAAATGCATATAAGAACAAATTCATACATATAAACATGTTATAACATGTTAGGAACAAGTTCGGAGGTGAAAAGGTGCAAGAAAAGTGGAAGAAAAACATAACAAATGGTTCCGAGCAAAAATGCGTAAAAGCTTGAAATTTTTCGAAACGGACAAGCTGTAGGAAAATGATCATAACTTGAGTTTGAGAAATGGGAATTAAGTTTTGTTTCTTGAATATGAAACTAGACACAAAATGATTTCCAATGATATATGGTACGAATCGTGGTTCAAAGGGATCCGAAAATGGCGGAGGTTTGAAGTTGAACGAGTGCAGAATTTTGGTGAAGTAACGACACCAAAATAAAACGGTGATATCTCACAATCTAGAATGAATTTTAAGGTGATTATAACTTGATAGTGTTCTAGACTCAAAGAGGTTGATCGTGTCCGAAATTCAGGTCAAACGGAGCTCGGATGAGAGTGTACCTGGCCGGGGAAAATACAAGGCAAAATTTACCCGGCCCTGGAAAACAATCCAGAAACATTATGTCCTTAAAGTCCCTGCCCGGGGACCATTTTAACACAAAAACTCCCCGCCCGGGGAGTCATTCTGGGTGTGAAAAAGAAACAGCAACAGGGAGTACTCACGGGAGCAACCAAAAAACACCAAAACCACCTCAATACTAAACTAATTCAAGCAAAAATCAAGATATAAGTTCATATACACAAGCTCTATAACATATCCCAAGTTCAAGGCATGAAATCAAGTAATTAACAAGAAGCCATTAGAGAACCTTCAAGCTCCATTAATGGAGTTTCAAACCATATTCAACCAACACACCAAATTTCAACATTTATGGAACAAGGAAGCTTGAAAGAATATCATTTAACAATCTTAGACCATTTGATTCCATGATGGAGACAAGAGAGCAAATTTTCACATACATGCACTATTTATCATCTTCTTCAAGAGCATGAACTCAAGTAATAAAAACAAGATTCAATCGGGTAGAATCGAAGCACGTAATGAGAGGATCACAAATCTTGCCTTGGTTCTTTGATCGGATGGTCGGATGTAGCACAAGTTTAAGCCAAAGCTTGAATGGCCAAGGGGGTTTTCTTCTCTTCTCTCTTGCCTTATGCTTTGATCGATCATGAATGGAGAGAGGGAGGATATTTTCATCATTTAAGGGCTAAAACGGTTCGGATTCAAACGGTATTCGGTCCATTCGGATCGGATTTTAAAACGGTAGGGCGATCCAACGGCTTTAGAAAAATAAAAGGGTTAATTTCATTGAATCCGAATCGTCGAAACGAACTCAATAACAAGGTTGGAATTCGCATTCGAATTCCCGAGCTCAAGGTAGCCAGGAGGGCTAAAAACATCCTAATTACAATTAGGTCCTTAATTTGCAAATATTAGACGATTAAGTCCAAGTATATTTAATTAAATTCTACTGCTCACATAACTAAAATAGATTACAAATTGACACCTAAGGCATGCGAATCACATAATTACTGAATTAAACTCTCTCGAGATGTCGTACATGGATTGCCGAGAAGATGGGGTGTCACAAACTCCCCACCTTAAGAGAACCTGGTCCCCAGGTTCACCTGCTCGAGTTTCAAGCTCGAACAACTTTCCGTATTCACCCAAGTTCGAGGTTCATGACGTCCCGACAAGGGTTAGCTCGAGAAAGGTCTTGAAGCACAAGGGGTATAAATCTTCAAAGAGATCCGGTCATTTGAATTGCTCGATCGACTCGCACGGTAAAGAGGGTCTAAAATAGATTCAACTCTCACCGTTTGAGTTCATTTGAGTCAACTCTCGAGCTCAGTATTATCGCGAAGGGCGTAGCTACAAACTCACGCCACTTACATAACCAAGCTCAAACCGAATTTCTTTCTTGTCTACGATCCAAGTTCCAAAGTGTCTAACATCCGGACCCCCTTCCTACATCACCAACTCTTCAAAGAGTCTTGTTGGAATGTTGCAAAGCACGACCTTCATCTCACTGAAACAACACTCTCGAACACTCAAAACACAAAACAAAACTAAAGACGCATGATGCACGTGACATGTATGTTTTAGTGTACCGTTCACCGAAGTTGAAAATCTGATTTTATGATGATGTGATCAAAGTTGAGCCCGCAATCATGCCTTGAAATTCCCAATGCACCTTGTGCAACAGACATCATCCAGGTCTTCATCCCATAGTTGTTGCCTATCTTCAAAATCGCTTGAATCCCACCCTTAAATTCTTAAGTGTTCTCCTAGTCTTGAACATGTTCACGTAGAACTTGAATTTTTTGGACTTTGTTTAATCATTATGATTCTTCATATGATTTATGAGTCCGGTACCTCATAATCCAAATTCCTTCGCTCGTCTCGTAGGAATTCCGAGAATTTACCTCGCTCCATAATTATAATTATTCCGCGCAAAAGTTCCTTTGGGTTTGGAACTATTTCCCCACGGTTGGCACCCTTCTTCTCGAAAATTCTAGAGTCCAGGATATCTAAACAAGGCCTCCTAGCAAATTTCTTCAATTCTCTTTTCCAAAGGCACGGTAAAATAGGAAAGAAATTACTATGCTCCCGGAATCTTGATTGATCAAATTTTGTCTCCAAGTCCCACGGTAAACCCGCGTTCTAATCTTTGTTGAGTTTGTTTAGATTACGTCGTTAGAGGGACTCCCCAATACTTCTACCCCCTAATATTTATCATGGATTAGCTCCGGTACCTCTATTACTCCTTGCACCCGGATTCTCAATAAATCACACCTTATGCCTGGGTAGAATAACCCTCCTTCAAACTTGACCTTCCTTAAAGGTGTACTCCATTCCCCGAATCTCTAACCTCATTTCGGCTTCCCAATCCAATCATTTGAACACCTTCTTCGTGTCATCCTACAATCTTCAACCCGATCCCAAAAAGGGGTCCTAAATTCGACCCTTACTCTAACCATTTCTTCCAACTTCATTGCATTCAAAACTTGAAGGTCGAAAGAAGCGACATCCTATCAAGAAAACATTGAATATGCATATTGGGTTATAATGCCGATGCTATGGATCACGTAATTTCCACTCAAGGGCACAAGTAAGTTAGAAGTAGTAATTATAGCACGATAGGTAAATAATTACAAAAATTAAAAGATGTCGTGAATGTACGTGCCATGAATGCAAATACCTCCATCCTCAGATTCATGTTGGTTTCCATATTGAAGCATTTGATCTCGCCTCCATTATTTGTTGGCCTTTGATTGGTCGCATTCGGAAACCATATGCTCTTATGATCCGTACGCATACCACTTCTTCAACCTATCCCAACACATGTTGTAGGCGTGGTTAGTTCCTCCACAATAAGTGCACGGTTGGGGTTCTTTCCTTGGCTTTAAAGAATTTCCAACCTTATGTTTCTTTCCCCAAATCTTTTTCTTTGCTTGGGTACCGGGATGTTGAAATATTTCTTCCACTCGTAGGTTCGAGTAAAATCCCAATTCGTCTCTCGATCCCAAATTCTCTTCTTTCTTGCCTCTTGTTAATCTTCAATTTTCAACCCTTAAAGCTTTCTTCGTAGCTTTAACCCATGTGCTCGTATCCTCTGCGATTAAAGCCTCCTTAAACTCATCCCGAAGTCCTGCCATGATGTACCAAGTCTTCATCACATCATTATCCATAACATGAGGCACGTCAGTGCCTAACCTCTCGAACTCTTCAAGGTACTCCATGACCATTTTATCTCCTTATCTTAGGTTACGGAACTCTTCAAGTTTTCGATCTCGTAAAGTGGTTGGTGTGTACCTCTTTCTAAACTCCCAAACAAAGGTATCCCATGTCAACCCTTCGCTCATTGCTTCAATTGGTGGGGCAATTCTTTTCCAGCGTTATCTTGCTTGTCCTTGTAGAAGTAGTATAGCAAGACGAGTCATGTCTTGCGAGTTATATGGCCATACTTCGAATAGACTCTCTAACTCTAAAATCCACTCTTCAGCCCGGATATATCACCTTCTCTAAATTGGGGAGGATTGAAGGCCCTGAAGTCGTGATATAATGTTGCTATTGGATTCCTAGGTTGCATCTCGGCATGTTGTTGCTCTTGATTGTGAGGGATTTGATAGAATGATTGACTGAAATCTTATCGACGTGGTGGCATTGTAGCGCCCGGGACGACAGGTGCCACATCCCCCGCACTACAAGTCTAGCCCACACGTGAAATGGATAATCCAAGCATGAACCGGACTCATAACGAACGGGAGACCAAAATAAAAATTATCCTAGCTAGGCGGAATCTAACCCTGTACCAAATAAATCAAGAATACCTAGAATGTAAAGCGAAAGCAATAACGTATAATTCAAAACCTTCAACAATAGTTACACGCCCAATAATTCCCAATACATAATTTAAATCCACCAAGCAAACTAACAACGGGTTCAACTAGGCATGCAACCTGTCCTGAATTCAATACCCAACAATAATCATAATTGGCACACAGGCCCAATACATAACTAAAATACAATTAAATCATAAAAGAATGTAAAATGTGACTCGAGTGTACAAGTAACTCGACAAGAGATTAAAACTTGACTTCCGCCTAGCAAAACCTGCAAGCAACTGAAAAGTGGGGAAAAGGGGTCAGTCTCTAGAAGACTGAGTGAGCAGGAGCTACACATATATAGAGAAACGTGCACATGCAAGCCATAAATCCCGAGCAAAGTTTTATTTAAAGTTAGTTCCCAAAAAGGGCAAAAGAATGACTAAGCAATGCTCAGACTTTACGACTATTCATATTAAATTCATTAAGTTCATAAATCACACTCAATCAATAAGGCTCGACGAGTGAGCGTGCACAATCTCCAACCAAACTCCGACCGTGTACGACAAATATCATTAATACATTAAACAGGTGATCATGCAATATATCATAATACACACAGATCACATATCATGTCCTAAACATATTTGTTTGGGCAATCCGTTTCCCGGCCTTCCCGCACAGTGCCTATCAATCAAAATCAATCAATCAATCATTCAATCATTTTCAATCATAAATAAGTTCCAACCTTCTTCCTCCGGGTTGGTGGTGGGTTTGCAAGGCCCGACCACCCAATCATTGACCAAAAGGGGTTACATGACTCCCCAGATGGCACTCAGCTCCCTTTCCCAGCCAATCTCCTGACGAGGTCCGGTACCGCCGTTCAATAGTGGGACTAGTGTGAAGGTTTACAGTCAGCCCTTGCCTCCTCGGGTCCCCACTCACACCAAGCCCCTGGGCCCCAATCAGTGCAATCAATCAATCAATCATTCTTTCTTTCTCGCCAAAACATTTGATTCATAAGAATCATACCATATCCATCATTATCCATTTGTAAAGGGGATTACTCGATCAATATTTACTCGATCAATCAATATTTACTCGATCAATATTTACTCGATAACTTTACTTTAAAAGTAACATATATATAATCATAAGGTTTTGGCCAAAGCTTTTCACATAAGGGTTGTAGGGTTTGATATGTAACTAGAACGAAAACACCCTCACCTGGAATACCACGAGACAAGAAACAAGAGCAATACGGGTGCCTATTCAATTTGGAAGTCTCCGCCCTGGAAACAAACTGTACAAGAGAAGGAACAATGTGTACTGGTGAGAATTGACTCAATATGAAACCACATAGGCGCACGACATGTTATGCACATGATATAAGATGCATAAGAAGCATGAATCGTGTGATGCGGTCATATAATCAAGTAATCCATTCAAAATATTCAATACATTGTGGTTTCATATTCATGTGTTTCATATCTTTCATATTTTGTATCAAATCGAGTCATAAGCTTCATACATTAATCATAACTCATACTATAACATATTACAATGCATGCGATTCATAAATGAAGCGATAAGTTATCATATGAGGCCAATAAATGGAGGAAAGATTCATGCTTGCAAGTTAGAGAGCATTTGAAGGCATATTGGATCATAATTCACAAAATGTTTAACAAGATCACATTATGATTTCATAATATACAAGTTAACACATAATATAACATATTAACAATATATATAAATCATGGGAGAATCTATACACAATATACTAAACAACTAAACGAAGCAACCCATTCACGCATGCATAAAAGTAGCACATAAACGTTCATGTTGTCATTTCACATTTATACATTGAATTCATAGCATAAAATTCATAATCATATCAAATAATATCATATAGCATCAATTAATCAAGCATACAAGTATATGTTCACATATTGGAGCCAAGAGGTTGAAAGGAACGTAAGAAGAATAGTTTTGGTAAGATTTAGCAAAAGTTAACAAATTCGGGAATGAACAAGTTGTAGGAAAATGGAAATATCTTGAGTTGTAGAAATTGGAATTAAGTTTTGCTTGTGGGATATAAAACTAGACACATAGAGCTTTTAAATGATATATGGCACGAATCATGGTTGAAAACGAGGTGAAAATGGCGTAGGCCCGAAGTTGGGTGAAAGCAGTTTTCCGGTAAAGTGGCGACACCAAAATGAATTGATCATATCTCACAAATGAGAAACGATATTGAAGTGATTCCAATGGGATAATATTTTAAACTTCAAGAGGTTTCCGTGGGTTCAAAAATCAGGTCCTTCTGAGTTCGGACGAGGGAGTCGCGGCCGTGAAAAAATTGCACTGAAAAACAGTCGCGGCCGCGACCGAAAATTGGCCAAGTCTCGAATTATTGCTCGCGACCGCGACCAAAAATGGTCACAAAACGGTCGCGGGCGCGACCCCTAATTCTAGCAGCTGCGTTTGGCGACGGGAAACAGGGAAAGGCTCGAATTTTGGCTCCCAAATCACCCAAAATCATACAACAACAACCAAATACAACATATATACACATATCACTCATAATTTCATCAATTAATCCATCAAATTACATAAATCCATATATATTTATATATACACACCTACATACATATATATATATACCTTGGAGAGGAAGAAGAAGAAGATGGAAGTAGATAGAATGGAGCTTGTTCTTGGCTTGGAATTGAAGAAGAATCCTCTTGCTTCCTTGTCTCTAGCTTGGCCCGATTTTGGAAGAAATGAATGAAGGGTCTGGAGCTTTGATGTTGGGAGAGAAATTGGAAGAAGAAGAATGAAATTGGGGTGGGGGTCTTGATCGTGTAATTAAGGGAGGAAGAGGAGGGAAATTGCACTTTGGTCCTTGAACAATTTAAGTGCTTCGATTGTATCCCGAAAGTTTGGTAGGTGATCAATTGGGATCCAATTAAAAGTTCGGTTGAGTCCAAGGATTTCATATAAGTTCAAATAAGTACATAATCGAAACAAAATATTAATTAGCTAGTATACAAGTAACAAATAAATAAAACTAACACTTTCAATTAAATCATATAAGTCACATCCGTCACATAATAGTAATTAATTCACGAAATTATTAAATTAAATAATTACTTAGCAATTAAAACATGTATAAGTCACATAACTCTCGATCTAAACCCACTCGTGACGTCATACCTGTACGACCAAAAAGTCGGGGCGTTACAGCCTCTCCCCCTTAAGAGGACCTGGTCCCCAGGTCCATTGCCTCGAATTCTGAACTCTACGTAAATTTTCCCGTGTTCATCCCACGCGGGTTAGCAACTCCCCGTCAGGAATTAGTTCGGAAAAGGTCTTCAGGCAACAAGGGGTCTTCACTTGCTGTTAAATCACGACCCTTAACTCACCAAAGCCTAAGCACTCGAAAGTCTAGCAAGTAGCAAGCAATGAAAGAACCCCGTCTTTCGAACAACAAGCAGAGAACCCCGTCCCTCACAAGCAACAACGAGAGAACTCCGTCTCTCAACAACAGCAACAACAACAACATAGTCAACCCAAGAAAAAGAATAAACGACCAAGGACATATACCACACAAGAAACAAGTAGGAGATATTAAATACATCGATAATTAATTATACAAAAAATAGCTAATACAACAAATAATCCAAGCACTTAGCATCATAAAATTATTCAAACTAAAGTTGCATGTATGTATATGCCATGAATGCTAGATGTACCGTTCACCGATGCTCAAGAATCTTATATTGTAATGATCCGGTTCAATACTTGATGCGATGTTGAAGGTTTCTCTAGCCAAAGTGTCATGCCTCGGAATCCCGATGTGTTTGCACTTCAGTGACCATTCGATCTCTATCCTTTAATCTATTGCCTTATTCATACCAAATCACCACGACCCAACATTCCACTCTTGAAAGCGCGCTTACCTTACTCCAATCAACTTGTTCCTCCCACGACTCATTTTTGACTTGTTCGGTTGCTTAAGCAAGTCATTTGATAACTCAAAATTCCAACTATTCCCATTATAATAGCATCCCCGACTCGTCATGGAAAATGACTCACGAGCCGGTAACCCTCTTCTTTACGTTGTAACTCGTCCTATACATTCCGCTCTCAGCGCCCGATTGAATTGACTCTCACTGTGCCCATCACAAAATATGATGATCTGATTGTTTTCCCTTTTTACCCCATACTTCCCTTACCAATTCTTGAACTTCCTTCACGGTCCTGTTGTCTTCAAGATATGAAACCCATCATACAACATATCCCATTTCAACCTTGGAAGATTAATTTCGTACATCTCATTTATCTCTCGAAGTACATATTTCTTTCGATAGTATTCACGAAGCTTCATCCACCTTGGTTTTGAAATTGCATCGAACACTAAATCTCCCATTATTCCTTGAATACTCATTTCCGACCATTGAAACTTTTACTCTTTCCAAAATCATTCCTACACTTTTTCAACCAATCTTGAAAGTCATCAAGTTACAACTCTTACCTTTTTGGCTACTTCAATTGAAAGAAATCCCTCCGAGCCAATTCATGAATTTAAAGTTAGTTTTCGGCCGACTCTCCCCCTTAAGAATGTCCATTCTTATCCATTAGCTCTTAACATTGCTTCTTACTTTGAAGATTCTCGACTTCTTCAACCCGGTTTCCTTGATATAAACGGTTTCAATCTCACAAACTGTTTGTAACTTTTCCTCACGTTTACTTTAAAGCGACATGTAAGAGTAGTGACCCATTTCTTCCTTTCCAATTCCCGGCTACTTCTCCCAACCTCTTAATTGTTCTTTTCCTTTTGATCCTCACTTCACAACCCAATTATTTTCCTTTGCTTATCATGATTTGATTGTGGCTTGGTTGGAGTAATGCTTGATAAATAAAGTGGAGAGAGTTCCTATCAATAAAGCATCTAAAATGCATGTGGGGTTAAGATGCCGATGCACATATCACCCATGCAACCAATTAAAGATACAACATGTCGAAACACTTATATCAATTAAAGATGCTACGTATTGGAGTAATTATCAAGTAGAAATGAACGCATACATATAAATAAGGGAGGTTAATTAATTTAATACGACGTATGATGCACGTGCCATGAATGCAATACACTTGTTACCGTAGTGGTAAGCTTTAGCCCAGGAACTTGTTCTTCATGTCCTTAATTACGGATTTGGGTTTGAGCTTGTTAACAATCTCTCGTTTTTCCACGGTCTTCAAAATCTGCATAAGTTTTCCTTGTATCAATTTGAGTGTCTCCATAGCCCGAGAATGCAATTTCTTTAAACCAAAGTCTTCTATAACCGTGGAGTCGGCATCTCGAATTATTCCCAAATATCGATTTCCAAAAGTTATCTGAATCTTCACATGGATTATGACCTTGATCAACGTTCCCTTGACTTATATTTATGAGTTCAAATTGGCGAAATGAAATCGTCCTCCAATTGCTTAAATTTGACTTCACCATTTCCTACAAAAGCTCTTTGCCTTTCTTGATCGTTTCCATTTTCTATTCCATATCTTCCAATTCAATCTCACAATATGATAATTCATCTTAGATCTGAAAGTTAAACTCCAATCCGGCTAAAGATAAAACCGTTATCATTGTTACCTCCCATAGGTTCGCACTCACCATGTTGGATCGATTTTCTTTAACTCTTTTCAAATCCAACTTCTTCCTGAATTCGGCTTCTGCAACATGATTTATTCAGAAGTTCTGCTTTACCAATTCGCCTCGCTCTAACCTTGAAGATTTTCCCACGGTCGAGCAACTTTACAAACTTTGCAAAATTTCTCCATTCCGGGTCAAATTTAATAAATTTAATAGTTAAGTAAAATATCTTGGGCGTCCTCTTTGAAATTCCGAGAGTGGAACGATTTCTAGTTTTCTTCCAATTATCACTAGTCTCATTCCAAAACCCGAAGTATCTCCACACGTTTCTTTTCTCCAACTACCCTCTTATTCTAAAATTATAAAATTTCCTCTCTCCATAATTAAGCTCCTCTAACACCGGATGTTGAACCCTTAGTACCTTCAAATTTTCCTTCGCCTCCTTCTTGAATTAAACGAATCACACGGTCGGTTGATTGACTACCTTTCACGGTATAAAGAGGTATGTATTTATTTTGTGGATATAAGCATCACCTCCTCATATTATTACTTCATCCATTCCAAATCTTCACCCAAAATTTAATTCCTCCTTGAGATCGAACTCTCAACCTATACCCTTGTCGTAAAAATCGTCAAATTTCCCAAAGCCTTCTAAATTCAAAGGCTCCTCTTTAAATCGCCCCTGCTCATACAAAGAACTTGTGCTAAGTAGTTGTAATTGTAGGGATTGGCCGTGGTTTGATATTATAATAATTTCCTACAATTCAGAACTTAACTCAAATATAATGCATGCCGGTTAATAAATGCATATGGCACATAATTAGCATCAAAAGCACGCATTAATGCAAAATGCATTACGTAAATTAACAAAATTTAAGTTAAACACATTTAATAATGTATCTTCCATGTCAAATTTCAATAATAATGCTCGTGATCAATGCGGTGCACACGTTGACACATTATTCCTAAGTCGTTCGACCTATACTTGACATGACACGACACAAGGAACCCCGGTTTTGCAACCGGGCTCTGATACCACTTAAGAATGTAGCGCCCGGGACGACAGGCGCCACATCCCCCGCACTACAAGTCTAGTCCACACGTGAAATGGATAATCCAAGCATGAACCGGACTCATAGCGAACGGGAGACCAAAATAAAAATTATCCTAGCTAGGCGGAATCTAACCCTGTACCAAATAAATTAAGAATACCTAGAATGTAAAGCGGAAGCAATAACGTATAATTCAAAATCTTCAACAATAGTTACACGCCCAACAATTCCCAATACATAATTTAAATCCACCAAGCAAACTAACAACTGGTTCAACTAGGCATGCAACCTGTCCCGAATTCAATATCCAACAATAATCATAATTGGCACACAGGCCCAATACATAACGGAAATACAATTAAATCATAAAAGAATGTAAAATGTGACTCGAGTGTACAAGTGACTCGACAAGCGATTAAAACTTGACTTCCGCCTAGCAAAACCTGCAAGCAACTGAAAAGTGGGGAAAAGGGGTCAGTCTCTAGAAGACTGAGTGAGCAGGAGCTATACATATATAGAGAAACATGCACATGCAAGTTATAAATCCCGAGCAAAGTTTTATTTAAAGTTAGTTCCCAAAAAGGGCAAACGAATGACTAAGCAATGCTCAGACTTTACAACTATTCATATTAAATTCATTATGTTCATAAATCACACTCAATCAATAAGGCTCAGCGAGTGAGCGTGCACAATCTCCAACCAAACTCCGACCGTGTACGACAAATATCATTAATACATTAAATAGGTGATCATGCAATATATCATAATACACATAGATCACATATCATGTCCTGAACATATTTGTTTGGGCAATCCGTTTCCCGGCCTTCCTGCACAGTGCCTATCAATCATAATCAATCAATCAATCATTCAATCATTTTCAATCATAAATAAGTTCCAACCTTCTTCCTCCGGGTTGGTGGTGGGTTTGCAAGGCCCGGTCACCCAATCATTGACCAAAAGGGGTTACATGACTCCCCAGATGGCAAGCCAATCTCCTGACGAGGTCCGGTACCGCCGTTCAATAGTGGGACTAGTGTGAGGGTTTACCGTCAGCCCTTGCCTCCTCGGGTCCCCACTCACACCAAGCCCCTGGGCCCCAATCAGTGCAATCAATCAATCAATCATTCTTTCTTTCTCGCCAAAACATTTGATTCATAAGAATCATACCATATCCATCATTATCCATTTGTAAAGGGGATTACTCGATCAATATTTACTCGATCAATATTTACTCCATAACTTTACTTTAAAAGTAACATATATATAATCATAAGGTTTTGGCCAAAGCTTTTCACATAAGGGTTGTAGGGTTTGATATGTAACTAGAACGAAAACACCCTCACCTGGAATACCACGAGACAAGAAACAAGAGCAATACGGGTGCCTATTCAATTTGGAAGTCTCCGACCTGGAAACAAACTGTACAAGAGAAGGAACAATGTGTACTGGTGAGAATTGACTCAATATGAAACCACATAGACGCACGGCATGTTATGCACATAAGAAGCATGAATCGTGTGATGGGGTCATATAATCAAGTAATCCATTCAAAATATTCAATACATTGTGGTTTCATATTCATGTGTTTCATGTCTTTCATATTTTGTATCAAATCGAGTCATAAGCTTCATACATTAATCATAACTCATACTATAACATATTTACAATGCATGCGATTCATAAATGAAGCGAGAAGTTATCATATGAGGCCAATAAATGGAGGAACGATTCATGCTTGCAAGTTAGAGAGCATTTGAAGGGATATTGGATCATAATTCACAAAATGTTTAACAAGATCACATTATGATTTCATAATATACAAGTTAACACATAATATAACATATTAACAATATATATAAATCATGGGAGAAGCTATACACAATATACTAAACAACTAAACGAAGCAACCCATTCACGCATGCATAAAAGTAGCACATAAACATTCATGTTGTCATTTCACATTTATACATTGAATTTATAGCATAAAATTCATAATCATATCTAATAATATCATATAGCATCAACTAATCAAGCATACAAGTCATATAGTTCACATATTGGAGCCAAGAGGTTGAAAGGAACGTAAGAAGAATAGTTTTGGTAAGATTTAGCAAAAGTTAACAAATTCGGTAATGAACAAGTTGTAGGAAAATGGAAATATCTTGAGCTGTAGAAATTGAAATTAAGTTTTGCTTGTAGGATATAAAACTAGACACATAGAGCTTTTAAATGATATATGGCACGAATCATGGTTGAAAACGAGGTGAAAATGGCGTAGGCCCGAAGTTGGGTGAAAGCAGTTTTCCGGTAAAGTGGTGACACCAAAATGAATTGATCATATCTCACAAATGAGAAACGATATTGAAGTGATTCCAATTGCACAATATTCTAAACTTCTAGAGGTTTCCGTGGGTTCAAAAATCAGGTCATTCTGAGTTCGGACGAGGGAGTCGCTGCCGTGACAAAATTGCACTGAAAAACAGTCGCGGCCGCGACCGAAAATTGGCCAAGTCTCGAATTATTGCTCGCGACCGCGACCAAAAATGGTCACAAAACGGTCGCGGGCGCGACCCCTAATTCCAGCAGCTGCGTTTGGCGACGGGAAACAGGGAAAGGCTCGAATTTTGGCTCCCAAATCACCCAAAATCATACAACAACAACCAAATACAACATATATACACATATCACTCATAATTTCATCAATTAATCCATCAAATTACATAAATCCATATATATTTATATATACACACCTATATACATATATATATATACCTTGGAGAGGAAGAAGAAGAAGATGGAAGTAGATAGAATGGAGCTTGTTCTTGGCTTGGAATTGAAGAAGAATCCTCTTGCTTCTTTGTCTCTAGCTTGGCCCGATTTTGGAAGAAATGAATGAAGGGTTTGGAGCTTTGATGTTGGGAGAGAAATTGGAAGAAGAAGAATGAAATTGGGGTGGGGGTCTTCATCGTGTAATTAAGGGATGAAGAGGAGGGAAATTGCACTTTGGTCCTTGAACAATTTAAGTGCTTCGATTGTATCCCGAAAGTTTGGTAGGTGATCAATTGGGATCCAATTAAAAGTTCGGTTGAGTCCAAGGATTTCATATAAGTTCAAATAAGTACATAATCGAAACAAAATATTAATTAGCTAGTATACAAGTAACAAATAAATAAAACTAACACTTTCAATTAAATCATATAAGTCACATCCGTCACATAATAGCAATTACTTCACGAAATTATTAAATTAAATAATTACTTAGCAATTAAAACATGTATAAGTCACATAACTCTCGATCTAAACCCACTCGTGACGTCATACCTGTACGACCAAAAAGTCGGGGCGTTACAGGCATCCTGAAAATCTCAACAACTACAAAATAGATATATGCATGTCGGTTAGTATGTGAGAATGACACATAAATAAATCAAGTAAAAGCATGTAGGAAATGCGATGCATCACGTAAGATAAAATCAACAAAAAGGTAAAATTCTGGTTCATATCATAGAAAATCATGACACATATGGAAGCACATGACCACATTGTCCTCTGTCGTTCGGCTTAGACTGACACAACACAACACTGAACCCCGGTTTTGCAAACTGGGGCTCTGATACCACTTTAAGATGTAGCACCTCGTACGGTGGGTCACCACATCCCCGCACCTAAGCCCAATCCACATACGAGATGGGAAACCCGTACATGAACTAAGCAGAGGCGAACAGGAGACAGATAGACACACACCTAAGCTAGGCGGAACGTAGACCCTGCCAAATAAAACAAAACAGAAAACAAAATTCATATGCAGAAGCGAAACATTCAACCAAATATTAAAGCACAAGCAGCTGGTGACGGGTTTAACTAGCATAGATACTTAATCCCGAATATTAACATAAATCATATATACAAACAGGTTCAATCTGGGCCCTAGAATCCTGTCCCGAAATATAACATATCAAAATAAATCACATTGTATACATACAAACATTCAAATTAATACAATTTACGAAAGTGAGTATGCAAGGACTTAAACTCGGCACAAAACCCGACAGACTCCACTTAGCTTGAACTCCACGCAACCTGCACACTAAAACAAAAGGGGAGAGGGGTCAATCACATGGATTGAGTGAGGGGCTACCCACACACGCTACATATATATATAGAGCAAAGCACATACAAGTCACACAGTTCGTGAACTCAGGAATAGTTTTTGCACTCTAAAACAATTGCCCGTGAGACATACATATAGGGTTCTTATCAAAACGGAACAAAACTTAAGCTATTCAATTCTTACGTACCAAACATATCGTGACATACCTTATCAAAACATATCAAATCTTAACTTACTTTCAAAGATCCATATTTTAACTTAATTAGGAGTCTATCCCTGTTTCACAAATTTAACAGAGCATACAAACATAACTCGGCGGGTATGAGTACCTAATCCCATCTTGGGCCCCTCCGACTAATCATACATAACAAATCAAATCATAACATAGCATACATATCATACATACCTCCTTTTCTGGTGATGGAAGGGTTGCGAGACTTTAGCCATCCATACAGACGAGGGGAACACGAACACTCAAACCCTCAGGTTCCCATCCCCCTACCAAACCTCCTGGCAGGTTCAGGGTTGTTCCTAATAAAACTGTGGAGATGTGTAACCGGCGACCCCATGGCCGTCCTGGGTCTCCCTTACCCACAATCTCCGGGGACCAATACTCAAACACGAATCATTGCATTACATTACAGAACAAACTTAATGCGCTACTCAACATTAACAAACTATAACGTACGTATCAAACCTTACCCTGCAACCACCACGCTATTCATTCCTCTCCATGTCAAATCCTTAACTCGTATCTCTCGGCTCATAAGAGGCACACGGTTTGAAGCTTGGTTAAATATTACAAAACATTACGAATCGAACTAAATCAAATCAAAACATAACAAGCGTACATAGGCTTGTACATAACGTATCATACTTGTGAAGTCTTATCACATTCATATACTTACATAGTTCGCACATATTTACTTATACTTAAGGTTATAGTTGGCATGCATTGAAAACAAACACGTTTATAGGGTTTAAATATAACCTAGCCTCACCTTATACCAACAGGATAGGGAACCAGATGATTGATCCACCCCAGAATCAACACAGCTAACGAAACACCCCCCCGGGTGCACTAGGTCAAACTAAAGGCAATGAGCAAGACTTAGACTCAAAGATGAACCACATAGACGCACGACGCATGCATAGGCACATAAGAGATTCAAGTACATAGGAAAAGTTCATATTAAAACTCATTTCATACAAAGGAATGCATTTCATAGCTTAGCATTATCATAATTCACATGGAGACATGTTCATGTGCACAATTAATGCATATCACAAAGTGGAGATACATAACAAGGTGCATATGTGCTTCGTGCGATCAATTCACATTACTTAAGCCATATGAAATGCGTATAAGAACAAATTCATACATATAAACATGTATAACACGTTAGGAACATGTTTGGAGGTCAAAAGGTGCAAGAAAAGTGGAAGAAAAACATATCAAATGGTTCCGAGCAAAAACGGGCAAAAGCTGGAAATTTTTCGAAAAGGATAAGCTGTAGGAAAACGGTCATAACATGAGTTTGAGAAATGGGAATTAAGTTTTGTTTCTTGGAAATGAAACTAGACACAAAGGTCTTTTCAATTATATGTGGCATGAATCTTGGTTCAAAGGGATCCGAAAATGGCTGAGGTTTGAAGTTGAACGAGTGCAGAATTTCGGTGAAGTGGTGACACCAAATTAAAATCGTTATATCTAACAATCTAGAATGAATTTCAAGGTTATTCTAATTGGAGAGTGTTCTAGACTCAAAAAGGTTAATCGTATCCGAAATTCAGGTCAAACAGAGTTCGGATGAGTGGGTACCCGGCCGGGGAAAATACAAGGTAAAATTTACCCGGTCGGGGAAAACAATCCAGAAACATTCTGTCCTTAAGGTCCCCGCCCGGGGAGTCATTCTGGGTGTGAAAAAGAAGCAGCAACAGGGAGTACTCACGGGACCTACGAAAAAACACCAAAACCACCTCTAAACTCTACCAATTCAAGGAAGAATCAAGACACAAGTTCATATACACAAGCTCTATCATATATCCCAAGTTCAAGGCATGAAATCAAGTGATTAACAAGAAGCTATTAAAGCACCTTGAAGCTCCATTAGTGGAGTTTCAAACCATATTCAACCAACACACCAAAATTTCAACAATTATGGAACAAGGAAGCTTGAAATAATATCATGTAACAATCTTAGAGCATTTGATTCAAATATGGAGACAAGAGAGCAAATTTTCAAATACGTGCACTATTTATCATCTTCTTCAAGAGCATGGATTCAATCGGGTAGAATCGAAGCACGTAAATATAGCATCAGAAATCTTAGCTTGGTTCTTCGATCGGATGGTCGGATGGAGCACAAGCTTGAGCCAAAGCTTGAATGGCCAAGGGGGCTTTCTTCTCTTCTCTTTTGCCTTATGCTTTGATCAATCATGAATGGAGAGAGGGAGGATATTTTCAGCCTTTAAGGGCTAAAACGGGTCGGATAATTGGGTTGGGTCAAATGGTATCGGGTCCATTCGGATTGGATTTTAAAACGGTAGGGCGATCAAACGGCTTTAGAAAAAGAAAAGGGTTAATTTCATTGAATCTGAATCGTCGAAACGAACTCAATAACAAGGTTGGAATTCGCATTCGAATTCCCGAGGTCAAGGTAGCCACGAGGGCTAAAACATCCTAATTACAATTAGGTCCTTAGTTTGCAAATATTGGATATTTGAGTCCAAGTACATTTAATTAAATTCTAATGCACACATAATTAAAATAGATTTCAAATTGACACGTAAGCCATGCTAATCACATAATTACTGAATTAAACTCTCCCGAGATGTCGTTCCTGGATTGTCGAGAAGACGGGGTGTCACACGTGAGGCGTCACATGTCCGCAACCCAATTCCAACATGTGGATTCTTCTTCCCACACTCAATATTCAACTCCTACCACAAATTTTGACAAAACCCAGTCGTCATTCCTACACATAGTCGGAAACAAATATTAGTTAACCATGCATAAAGTAGAAAATTTTTTATAAACTTTTAGATCAACCAGTTGAAATATAAAATCGACTAGTCGATACGTATGACTCGACCAGTCGAAACATGTGTATCGACTAATCCATCACTACATATTTACATGTACTGATTGCCTAGTCGATTTCATGATCCATTGGTCGAGTCAGATAATCGACTAGTCAATATATATAATTGACTAATCGATTCATGCAAATATGAAGAATCGACACATTGAACGTTATGCGTGGAACGGATATTGAATGAGAAAACCCTTTGCAATCGACAAAGACGAATCCATTAGAAAGAGATTGAATGATAAAACCCTTTGTGATCGACAAAGTAGAATCCATTAAAAGGAGTTCAAAGGAGAAAACCCTTTTCAATGGAAAGTGTAACACCCCCATTTTTCGACCGTACAGGTACGCACGCCACGCGAGTGAGCTTTAAGTTTTGAGTTATTTATTTCGTGAATTCAATTACGTCAATTATGTGTTAAAAAATTTTCAAGCATGAATAAGTGTTTAATTATTTGCAATTGTGATAATTCTATACCTAATTGACCTTACTTGAAACTTTGCATAACTTATGGACTTAATTGACAATTTCTTGAGGACCTATTTGTAACATTTACAAATTTTGAATTCAATTACATGACTTTAAATTTGTCAAGGACATGGGTGTAATTTCTCCCTTTTCTATCGCCTTTCTTCCAACAATATAACATATACATACACATATACATCTTCATCCTCATTTCATTTCACAAGAACAAACACAAGACTTATCCCTCTCCTTCCATCTCCATCTCGATTCAAGCAAGAGACAAGAAGACCAAGTTTTCTTCCATTTTTCCATCAATAATCCAAGTTTTATACCTCCATCTCTTCTTTCCCCTCCACTACTTCCATTTTCAAGTTAAGTTCATGCATATAATTTGATGAATCCTTGAAGCTTTGTTAGGGTTTTATGATTCTTTGAATTCCATGACTTAATTTGAAGCATGTATGTTGGTTTTGAGTTAGTTTCATGCATTTATAACATGAGTTCATGAAGGTTAGAGCATGATTTATCATAGTCTACATAAGGGTTCTGTAGCACCCCGGAGCGAAGGGCACCACATCCCCCGCACCATACCCGGACACGTGTAACGAAATGGGAACTCCGCACACGCACCAAGCCATGGCGAACGGAAGACAAACAAAGACACACCCCTAGGCTAGGCGGTCTAGACCCTAATACGGAGAACGCAACAAAATAAAATCAAAGGTGGAAGCAACAAGATCGCAAATACATTCAATCATACGAGATCTCAAATAGAAATAGGTTACGGGTTCAACTAGCATAGATACCTAATCCCGTAAATCAAACATAAAACATAAATACATAACGGGTTCATTCTTATCCTAGAAACCTGTCCCGAATCATATCAAATCAACGAGATACATTAAATACACAATCATAGGCTTATACATATTTAAAATTCCAAGGCATAAAGATAAAGATGCAGAATGCAAAAAGACTCAAACAACTTGACTCAAAAGACCCAAAAGACGACCGCCGCCTAGCTCGACCCGAACGCTGCACCTGCAACTAAAAGGGGGGAAAAGGAGAGGGGTCAGTCTACAACTCGACTGAGTGAGGGGGCTGAACACACTCACACGATACATAATATAGAGCATAGCACGTACTAAAACAAAAGACTATGAACCGGGAATAGGGTTTTGCACCCCAAACTCCATTTTAAAAACAAACGTATATATGTCATATCAAAATCATAGCGTATCTTTAACTTAAAAGTCCTATCCCGTTTCATAATCAACATAACGTACAAAAAGCTTGGCGAGTACGAGCACCAACCCCATCCTGGGCTCCTCATACGAATCAAACATTACAAATCAAAACAAAAGTAACATTAAAGAACAAACCTCCTTCTCCGGTGATGGAAGCGTTGCGCGACCCTAGCCATCCATTACGTTATGTATGGGTCGTGAGTTTCATGACGCTCACGCCCGAGGATTCCACCCCCCACCAAACCTCCTAGTGGGTTCCGGGTTAATCCTATCAAACTGTGGAGATATCTACAAGGGTCATAACCGGCGACCCCATGGTCGTCCCGGGTCTCCCTTACCCACACCTCCGGGGCCCAACATTACCATTACATTACCTAACATTATCATTACATTCTCGCTCATTACGAATCATTAACATTACAAAGCTTACGTACCTGATCAGTGCATACCTTACCTTGCAACTTAGCGTATTCTATACACGTACCTCTTCGTGTTATCCTAATCAATAGCTAGCATAAAGACACACGGTTTGGAGCATAGCCTCGTTACAAAACATTTTCAAGCTTACATATGCTCGTATATAAAATTTAAAACATTAATCTTATGACAAAGTTATAAACATATCATATATGCACATATCTATTATATAAATATAATAATATAGTCGCATGCGGGCTTGAAAACGAACATATAGGGTTGAAGGTCGCATTATCTATAACAAACCTAAAACCTCACCTTGACGAACAAACCGAACGAACAGCCCAAAGCACCCCACGGGAAACTCCCTTCGACCAATCTAAACACAAGAAACAAGGCTAAGACTCCATATGAACCATAGAAACGCTCGGTAAATGCATATGGGTGCAAATGATGCAATGCACGTCATATAAATTCATACTTAGGCATCTTGGAGCAATTAACGAAATATCACACAATTAATTCAATAATCAACCTCATAACACGTCAAATAAATTCATAACATATCAAATAAGCTCACATCTTACCGTAAAATAGCACACCAACTGCATTCATAGGGTTAAAGTTCACATATATACAGGCTCTAATTAAATAAGATCATACTATATCAAAACTAATTCAAATAGTTCATTAATTAAAACATATGACATATAATATATATATATATAAATACATACGCAGCAACAAGCTTATAATATATATATACACACTTGCATACATAAATTATATATATATATATATATATATATATATATATATATATATATATATATATATATTATGCATGCCTGTTTATATATACATATATATAAACACATAACAACACTAAAAACATACATGCATGCAATTTCAAACAACACAACACATAACAGCACTAAAAACATACATGCATGCAATTTCAAACAACACACACACACAAGCACACATGCACTAAAGAATTCATGCAGCACATTTAAACAAAAGCATGCATTAACGTACACACACATGCACTCAATACACAAAATATACTACATATATATATATATATACACACACAACGCAGCTGAAAAAAGGATCCCCGTCCGGGTAAAAACTCCACACAAATCTCCCCGGCCGGGTAAAGAAGATGCAGAAGGTTTCTGTGCAGGGACACTTCCGAGACAGAATCTCCCCGCCCGGGGAGATTACGCAGCAGCCAATGAACAGCAGCAACAACCCCTGTTTTCCCCCGTTTCTTCCCTTCTTTTCTAGCAGCAGTAGCAGAGCCATGAAGCAGCAACAACACAGCAGTAACAAGGCACCAAAATCACACCAAAACGCAGCAAAAGAACACTAAAACAGCAGCAACTTTACACGCAGCAGCGAGGATGCAAAAGAATGGAATTTAAACTCATTTCTTCAAGCTTTTCCTGAAGTGCAGCTATGGTGGTTCATCATACACTGAAGAAACATGAAAATCATGCATATAAGTGAAACTAATACACCAAATAGATCATATATCCAGCTGCAATTCAGGAACGAAACAAGGATGCTCAAGAATTCAACAAGATTCCAAATAAACCTAACTATTCACATAAAAATTTATATCCAATCCAAAACTCCATGAAATTCAGAAATTAAACATGCTAAAGAAAGAGGAGAAGATCGAGAATCAAATCACGGACTTACCTTTCGAATTTGAGGCGAATCGGAGAAGTATTGAGCTTGAAATTGCAAAATGAATAGTGCAGAAAATCCCTTTCTCTTCCTCTCTCGGTTCAGCTGTTCCTGCCCTCTCTCCAGGTCTGAGATAGAAATGAGGATTAGGGAGAGAGATAGTGGGCTTAACTAGGGTTAAGTGAGCTCAAGAATCAACTCATTTGGTTAAGGAATGAGAGAGATATGGCCAAAATACTCCAGGGTGGCAAATCTGCGCTAGCTGCTCGGTCGGACAAATTTCGGAGGCTTAAACGGTCTTAGAAAAATACAAAATCAGGTTCTTTAGCTCCCATTCTTCGTTACGAGTCCAGTGCAACTTCCGGAATCCGAATCCGAATTCCCGATCTCAAGGTATGGCCTCCAGAACCCAAGGCGTGTTAAAACTAGTTACGCCCTCGAATCCCCAACAATTAAAATATGGTGTGTTACCATATCAAACACGTCTGAAAAATTAAAACGAGCATATAAACGAATTCATAACACATATAATTCATGCATATTAAATCGGCACAAAATTTCGATCTCAAATCAAACACAAACGCAACACATTTTCAACAAATGAGCATATTATTCAAAAAAAATAAATTAAATTTTCAAAGAAATAATAAATAAAATTTTAAAATAATAATTAAACGATTTAAAATAAATAAAATTTTATTAAAAAGGATATTTTTCAATTAGGTCCAAAACTTTCAAAAAGTATCAAATAAGTCCAAGTTCAAATTTTCAATTAAGTCCAAAATTAAATAAATCATACAATTAACCCCTTAATTCACATGAATCACATAATTCACAAAAGTTAGCATGCTCAGAAATTAAATTCACATATCATAAAATTCATATCTTAAATCACTTAGGCAAATTTTGACAAATTATTCGAATATTTCATATAAATTCAAATAATTCATATAAGAATTTCAAATAATAAAGTATAACTCAATTAAATATGAAATTAAAATAATTTAAATTGCACATTTAGCTCTCTCGTAATTGCATACCTAGACGACCGTAAAACCGGGGTGTCACAGGTTCGTTGGATGAGTTTGGGGGTTTTAATGAAACATATTGTTGTGTTCATGTGGCCTAAATGATATATTTGAGCTATATACATGTTTTGTTATTGCTTTTGGTGTGTTTGATGCCTTGGTTCGGTGTGAGAATGGCTTGGGAGCCAATTCCCATGAATCCTCTATTTTTCCCCTGTTATTTTTCATCCAGTGGCACTCCAAACGCCCTTTTGGCCTCCCCGTTCATTTACCAAACGCCCATTTGGGTACCCTCTGTCTTGACCGAGAAGCTTCAAACGACATTTTACATGTAGCACCCCGCACGTGAGACACCACATCCCCTGCACTATGGCTCAACACGAGTAACAAAATGGTAAATCCGCACCCGTATCAAACCATAGCGAACGGGAGATAAATAGAAAACCCTCCTAAGCTAGGCGGAACTTAGACCCTGCAATAATAACCAATCAACAAAATATAATGCATCGGAAAACTAAAATTCAAACACACAAACCATAAGCAGACTTGGGCTCTTCAGGCCTCTTTTAAACTCATAATCAAAGCCCAACAAAAGCAATTCAATAGCAATTATACAAGATTCAACTCCATAAACTTACAAGGTCGAATCATTCACAATTTAAATATATAAGGTGAATGCAGAGACGCTTCTAATTTAACTTGACCGACTCAAACTCAACATAACTCCGCCTAGCTCGAAACTCCAAAGCCAAGCCTGCACACTAAAGTGTTGGGGAGGGAGAGGGTCAGTCTCTAGAAGACTGAGTGAGCAGGAGCGATACATATATATATAAGAAACATGCACATGCAAGTCATAAATCCCGAGCCAAGGTTTTATTGAAAATTAGTTCCCGCGAAGGCCAAAAAAATAAATAAACAATGCTCGAAATTTACGACTAATTCATATCAAATTCATTAGGTTCATAATTTAGACATAAACATAAAGGCTCGGCGAGTGAGCGTGCATCATCTCCAACCAAACTCCGACCGTGTACGACAAATATCAATAATACTTTAGGTAGGTGATCGTGCAATATATCATAATACACACAAATCAAATATCATATCCTAAACATATTCGTTTCGGCAATCCGTGTCCCGGCCTTCCCGCACGGTGCCTATCAATCATAACATAATCATAATCATAAAATAAGTTGCAACCTTCTTCCTCTGGGTGGTGGACTGGTTATCAAGACCCGACCACCTCATACATAGGCCGATGGGGTTTCATGACTCCCCCAAGGGCACTCAGCTCCCATTCCCCGCTAAACCTCCTAGCGAGGGCAGGTATCACCGTAAATGTGGTGGGACTTGTAAAAGGGATCACCATCGGCCCTTGCCTCCCCGGATAGCCACTTGCACTAAGTCCCTGGGCCCGTGCAATCATAACATACTTACATAATCTCGCCAAAACATTTACTTCATACTTAGGATACATACTATAAGAAAACATACCTTACCGTGCAACTCGGCTTATGCTATATACGTACCTCTCCGTGTCATCCTAATCCGTAGCTAGCATGGAGACACACGGTTTGGAGCATAGGCTCGTTGCAAAACCATTTTAAGCTTATATATGCCCATACGTATAATTTCAGAAGAATTTACTCAATGACTCAACTTTGTAAAGATAACATATATATATACATAAGGTTTTAGGCCAAAACTTGTCACATAAGGGTTATAGGGTTTTATACATAACTAGAACGAAAACACCCTCACCTGGAACATGGCGACACAAGGATACGAGTTACCGAGTGCCTAGTTGATCAAGATTCTCCACCCTGGAGATAAACTGTACAAAAGACAACATAAAGTGTTCGTGAGACTCGAGACTCCAATGAACCATATAAGACGCACGCCATGCAATGAACATGATAAGAATGCGTAACAGATGATATTATATCATAAAATGTTCATGTGCACTATTAAAGTCTTAAAGACATATAAACATTCAATTAAATTTAGGAAATTAAATTAAACATGAAATATGTAACAATTAAATTCTATAATTCAAATAATATCAAATAACAATTAATATTAAATATTCACTAAACATATATAAATGTGTAAATATGTTACATCATATAATACATATATATATATAATACATGCATACGTACAACCATGCATGCAAAACAAAATGCATGAAAAACAGAGGGTGACACGCCCGTGTCACCATTATACACTAAGCCGTGACACCCCCGTGTCACAGTACAGCTGACAGCATGCCTGAAAATAGAAGGTGACACGCCCGTGTCACCATTACAAAGCAAACCGTGACACCCCCGTGTCACGGTACAGAAAAATCCGACCAACAACAATGCACCCCCGTGTCACGCTGAACAAGGCAAAGTTGACACGTCCGTGTCAACTGTACGCAACAGAAAAAAAACAGGGCAGAAATGCAACAACAACAACAACCAACCAAAACACCAATTTTCAATCAACAAATGCAATTAAAACTTGAAGAAACATGTGTCCATACATAAAGCACAATAAAATCTAACATATATACTCATGTCATGCATTGATCATCAAGATTTTATCAATATCAAACCCATATACAAGTTCATCAACCAAGTCCATAAATTCCAAGATTTCAAGCATAAATTCAAGCTAAAAGCATGTATTCATGTCTCCCACCACAAATAAGTAAATTATCCAACCCAAACCATAACCCTAGCTTCACATTTTCAACCCAAGAATTCATACAAATTCTCCATCTTACCTTGAATGAAAAAGAGATGAAAAGAGATGGAGTGAGATTATGTTGATGATGCTTGAATGATCACAAAACCCACAAAAATGAAGCTTGAAAGAAGAAATCTCCCCACACCTTGGTAAGGGTTTTGGATCGGTTGGCAAAGGGAAAGCAAGAGCAATGTATGTGATGTTTGTATGAAGAAAGGAATGCATTACGTGAGATGCAGCTATGAAGGGGAAAAGAATTGGCCAATTTGCTATTAAGTCCTCCTATTTAGTAAGTTATGCAATGAAGTCCAATTCCATAACAAATGCTCAATTAGGTCCAATGCAATTAAGTCCCAAAATTTATGAAAATGAGCTAGTAAGGTCATAAAAGAATTAAGTCACGTTCGGGAAGTTAATTCATGTTGCCACCAAGTTCAATTTATGCAATGAATATCAATTTGATATGAATTCAAAACATACTTAATATTAAATAACGTACACAATTAATATATATATATAACAACAATAAAATAAAGGAGATAACATTTAATACATCTAACATAAAATCAACTATATAAACACGTAAAATAGTTATTTTGCACAATTTGGTAAACACGTAAGTCATTATTAAAATACTAAAAAGTTTGGGGGTTACATTGTACTTATAGACCAATTTTCAAACGGCCGTTTACCCTCCCCAACGTGCTCCGATTGACCTGAATATTAAACCATAAAAACATTTTGAAGTTTAGAGTATTCTTTGAATAACATCAATATCTTTTCTGTTTTGTGAGTTATATCCATTTTAATTTTGTGTCGCCACTTTACCGTAAATCTGCATTCATCCAACTTCGGACCTACGCCATTTGCTCGCGCTTTGAACCAGAATACGAGCCATATATCATTGAAAAGGTATACTTATATAGTTTCATATCCAACAAACAAAACTCAATTCCAACCTCTAGAACTCAAGATAGTCCCATTTCTCTACAGCTTGCGCGTTTCCAAAAACTGTCAACTTTTGCCAAACTTTGCCAATACACATCTTCTTCCTTTCCTTTCACTTCCTTGGCTCCAACATGTGATTTATATGAATTGTATGCTTGAATAATTGATGATTATGTCATTATTTGAAGCTCCTTTGTCCTTACTTGCTGAAACTTGATTGTTTAACTTCGTGATATATATGAAATTAATTCGTATGATTAAATGTCATGAATTCATAACCTCCTTGAGTTTATTGCATATTAAATCATCCCATGACTTGATACACCACTTCATGAACATTGTCGTGCATCCTAATTCGTTCCATTTTAGAGTCGAGTCTCACAAGTACACAGGGTTTTCTTCTTGTACAGTTATCTCCTCGATGGAGACTTCCGAGCCTCGGGTCCCTCTCGCGGTCTTTCTTGTACATGGAGGTGAGGGTGTTTTTCGTTCTAGTTGTGTGTTAAACCCTAAAACCCGTATGAATACATTTTGGCCTAAAACCATATTTGTGCTGTTGGCCTTGGGGCTTGTGTATTGAGCGAACCGAGGAGGTATTGAACCGACAGTGACCTCTTGCACAGTCCCACATTGTTGGGATGACCCCTGAATCCACTAGGAGGATTGGTGGAGTAAGGAATCCCGGGCATAGGAGTCATGTCCCTGATGCTCAACGAGACTGGATAGTTGAAAGCTAGCTACCCATACCATCACCCGGAGGGAAAAGGAGATCGTGCGGGAAGGTCGACACCACGAATTGTCCCATGGATTAGTGTCTTGATTGCATTGATTGATTGCACTAATTGATTACACTATTGCCTTGATTGCACTGTATTGTACTGATTGAATTGGATGTTGGCCTTTAAAATTGAAACCTAATTATTCTACATGGTTGGAGTAAAGTTGGAGATTATGCACGCTCACTCGCCGAGCCACTGATAGCCTAGAATTGCAACTAATTGTATAAATTGATAGTTGTAAAGTCCGAGCATAGAGTAACTAATTCCTTGCCTTCACGGGAACTACTTTAACTAAAACCTTGCTCGAGATTTACAGCTTGCATGTGCATGTTTCTATATATACATATACCTCCTGCTCACTCAGTGTTCTAGAGATTGACCCCTCTTTTCGTTTTCTCCAGTTTCTTTAGAGGTGGTTGCTAGGTGGAGTTGAGTTGTCGTGTCCTTGTTCGAGCCCCACAGTTTCACACTCACTACATATTACACTACTTATTGTATAGTATCAATTTAATTATTGGGCTGGTGCGCCATTTATTGCATTGAATTGATTCGGGATAGGTTTCTGGATTTAGTTGAACCCATTTTTATGATAATATTTTGTATGATATTCGGGACAGATTAAGACAGGTTTCCTAGTTTAGGGGAACCAGAATTTACTTTTCCATTTAATTTGCATTTATTTTTCTTGATATTGAATGAATAATTTTCTTGCTTCTGTATTCTTGTTTCGGCTGAATTATTCCAGGGTTAGATTTCGCCTAGCTAGGACAGTCTTTTCCTTGTCTTCCGTTCACTGTGAGTTTGGTTTATGTATGGATTAGTTCATTTCATATGTGGACCGAACTCATAGTGCGGGAGATGTGGTGCCCCTTGTTCCGGGTGCTACATCTTAAAGTGGTATCAGAGCTCCAGGTTGCAAAACTGGGGTTCTAGTGTCGTGTCTTGTCTAGTCTAGGTCATACGGCTTAGGAACTACTTGTACATATGTGCATTGCATTGTTTTTTAATATTGAAATGTGTTTTTTTTTTCAAGACTTTGTTAAGTTATATGTTGTATTTTGCATCAAATTTGTGTATTCCTTGCTAATTAGGTGACATGAACTTGCACTAACTGCATGCATTTATTTTCAAAATGAGTTGTGATTCATAGGATACGAACATAATATCAAACAACGGCCAATTTCTACAGCTACAACAATTCATCACGAGTTCTACCTTCAAGCCGAATGATGCAAGGAACACATCGGGAATTATATACAAGGATTTAAGATTCATGGCCTTCTCTAATTGTGGCTATGGTTCGAGGGTTAGAATCCGAAATAGGAGGTCGATGTATGAGGAGAATTTCACAATTCCTATTGGAGATGGTGAATCCTCGATGAGATAGAGTTGGGGTGTGTGGTAATTACGACTCACAAGGTTAACATTCATGCCTATTCTACAAAATTATCCAACCGGGTCCCATAGGATCACCTAAATTCAAGAATGGAGTGAAAAATTTTTGAAGGTAGTTAAATCCGAGGTTCAGAGCAATAAAGAGGCGATAACCTTCAAGAAGATTCAAGGTAAAATAGGTTCATTGGGGGATGAGCAACAAAGGTCACCAAAGAAGATGCAATACAATAGGATCAGCAGATGGTAAGCAATACGAATTGTCCAAAAAGAGCTTTCAAATAAATCAATCTATTAGACGTCAAGTTCAGGGAAGAAGGAAAAGAAAAGATGAGATGGGATACTTTGAATTTCGAGTACGATAGAAGTCGAATTTTGGGAGGAGATAAAGAGAGTCAATCAACACGTTGAATACAAACCTATAGAAGGTAACAATTCTAAAGGTTCTATCTTCGGTGGGATTTGAGTATTTTTACAGATCCAAGCTGAATTGTTGTATTGTGAGGTCGAATTGGGAGATATGGAACAACAAAAAGAAATGATAAAGAAAGGTAGAGAGCTTTTGGAGCAAAATTATGTTCGCAAGTGCAAACATTTGGAAGACAAGTCCTTCAATCAATTTGAACTCATAAGAATAACTCGGGGGAACTCTGACGAAGGGGATAACTACGGTGAAGTGTCGGACCACAATTATGGAGATAAATTTTGGAAAGAAGTCAAGATACCAAATTCCATGGGCATAAAAGAATTAGGTTCAAGAAATTTCAATCTCGGACCATAGAAGCACATAAGTCGATATAAGAAAACTTTGAAGATTTTGAAGACCGTGGGTAAACAAGAAATGATCAACAAATTCGGGACAAGCTCGTGATTGGGAGAAATAAGGATAAGTTACCGAGCTAAAGTTTACCACTACGGTGACAGGTGTATCGCATTCATGGAACATGCATCACACATTGTATTAAATTATTTAATCCCCTCTAATTATATGTAAATGCATCTCTACTTGAAATAATTGCTCAAGTATGTTGCATTCTAATTGTTTACGAGTGTGCTACGTGTATTGGCAACTTAACCCGACATGCATTGTTTAGTGTTTACTTTATAGGAAATCTCTCCCTCTTAGTTCATCGAGTGTTACTCCGACGGGACTTGCTTGAAACAAGATAAGAAGAACTAATTGGGTTGCAAAGTGTGGGTTTAAAAAACAAAGAGAAAATATTGAGGATTGGGAAGGTAGAATCAGAGGATAGGACGAAGGAAATAGGTTACTATTCTTACCTATCACTCCAAAAGTGAATATGAGTGAAATCATCGGAAGTGGCATGACTAGAATTGCTTATTCCGAGGAAGCTAAGCAGATGAGGTTGAGAATCTTGGATCCAAGAAGCGATTGAACGAGTTCATTGGATAAGAATAGAAATTTTTAAGGGGGAGAGCCGACCGGGAGATGGATTGAATTCACGGTTTTGGTCCAATGGGTCACTTCTAGTAGGAACAACAAAAATACAAGAATTGAAAAGTAACGGGATTCTACAAAAGTGGCGAGAGATGAATTGGGAGATTTTAACACCCGATGGACTTTAAGACGAAATAGGTAAAACCTCTAGAATAATATCGGAAGAGGTAAGTGCTTCAAGAGTTGAAGGGTGGTATTCAGGAAGTGTTTAGAAATTGAACGATAAGATAGGGTAAAAGATGATCGAGGATAACTTGGGTAGCAGAATCAACACGTTGGTCTCTTAATACTGGACAAGGTTGAACGGATTGAGTTCTATATAACGTGTTTCCTATTGTGTAGATGAAGGGGTCGTGAGAGAACTTCAAGGAAATTGGTGAGGAAGGTATTGGATAGGAGAAGCCAATCAAATCATTATATTCCATGATGGACAAAGTGAGAGTTAATTCAACCGAGCTTTGGAAGTGGAAGACCTACGAGACAATACACCACAAGAGCAAGACAAGTTACCGTCTCGTCAGTTACTTTTCATGATGAACAGGGAATACTTTTAGGATTTGAGATTATAATTCAAGCTATTAAAGATTAGCTCTAGCATCCGAGAAGGCTGAGTATAATTTGTGGTGAAGAATGAGTTGATTGGGTTAAGATCAAGTGCACAGTCAAGAGTTGTAACTTCAGACCGTGGTATTTAGTTAGGATAATAGAATCGATCGTGGAAGGAGGACTGAGTGGTCATTTAAGTATCGAACACATCAGGCATTTCGAGGTATAACACTACGGTTAGAGGAATCTCCAACAACGAATCAAGTGTTGAACCGAGACACTACAATGAAAGCCCCCAAACAACGGTGAACGGTACATCAAGCATTCATGGCATATGAATACACGCAACTTAAATTCGAATAATTTCATGATGCTAAGTGTTATGATCGCTTATTGTATTAATTGCTTTTGTTTGAATGATAAAGGATGTATTTGATACTTCCTACCTGTGCTTTGTATGGTTGTTGTGTGAGTGTTTACGTAATTGTTCTCTTGGTCTGTTGTGTTTGTTTGCTGGAGAGACAGGGTTCTCTCATTGTTTGTTTGAGAGACGGGGTTCTGTCGTTGCTTATTTGAGAGACAGGGTTCTATCGTTGTTGTTCGAGAGACGGGGCTCTCTCTCGTTGTTGCACTACCTGTTTAGCTTGCCACTGGCGGCAGATTAGAATTTTGAGTGTTTAGCTTTCGGTGAGTTAAGGGTCGTGACTTCACAACAATTGAAGACCCCTTGGAAGACCTTTTCCAAACTAATTCCTGATAGGAAGTTGCTAACCCGCGTGCAATGAACACGAGAGAGCTGCTTAAGAGTCTAGAACTGTGGCACCCCGGAGCGAAGGGCACCACATCCCCCGCACCATAGCCCGACACGTGTAACGAAACGGAAAATCCGCACACGCACCAAGCTATAGCGAACGGAAGACAAACAAAAAGTCTCACCTAAGCTAGGCGGTCTAGACCCTAAACAGAGTACGCAACAAAATAAAACATACGCGGAAGCAACAGGATCAACAAATACTAACTCATACATGCTCAAGAGAATAAAAGATATACATGCGATGCCACTCCAGGGCCTTCATCTTCAAACTGTGAAGCTCTCGAGCCCTTGCCAAACCACGAAACCATGAGGAAAATGGGCCAACTCGTTAAAACGAGCGACCACTCAAATCCCATCGAAATCTCCTTTACTTTAACAAACCGGACACATAGTCCTTAGCCATTTGCTCCCACTTCCAATTAAAATATGGAAGTAGTTGGAGAATCCAACCGGTTCTTGATGCTCGGCCTTCAACCGAAGGCATATTAGACATTACTACACGAAGTTTACAACGTCTCTCCTTACGCCAATACATCTATACCGGTTCTTCATGTCCTCGAACAAACTCGAACCAAGAGTGGGGTAAGTCTCGAGACCTTGCACATCACGAGACGTAGGCTAAACTCTCCCCGTAAGCAACACACAACCAAAGCCTTCCTGTCAAACGAGTCAACGGTTGGCAATCCCAAAGAAAAGAATCGCCTAATATACCCCGTCAACACGAGAGACTTCTTACTCTGAGGTAATTCTCGGTTCTTCTACCTGAATGCGTAGTCGGTTATACCCTTGCTGAAACCAAAGCCGGTACAAACACGAAACTCTGAAGCAAAACGAACGACTCTTCGAAGCGAGCAAAGGGTACTTATCTTCCACGGTTACCTGTATAGCTCACGGCAGTCAATCTTCACCCTAGTGTCCCGTTTCTTGTTAGGCAGGACTAAAGCACTCCACGAAGAAGCACTCGATGAGTGAAACCACCTTCTAAGAGCTCTTCGAACTACGCCTTCAACTCCAACAACCATGCTAGAGCCATTCGGTAGGCAGTCTTCAAACAAGTTCAACTCCGGGATAAAGATCAACGACATCTCAACGTCCCTATCAAGTAGTAGAGAATCTAAACTTTCAAGGGACATCAAAATGCCTTACTTCGATCTTTGTCTCCTCGAGCTTGGCTCGATACCTCGGTTAATCCAAAGGTAAGCCTCAAAGCTCATCGCACTGTCCCGGATTGAGCAACCGCTTCCACGAAGGATACAAACGGGCTAGCCTTCAATCTATTACCCGAAAATATCATTGAGCCCAAAATGGACCTCCTAAAGCAACACACCAACTCAACTCGATGCTCGAACAACCAACCCACGCCTAAGGTAGCTCCGTACCTTACTAGACGCCTTCAAAAGAACCCACCAAGCAAACTCGACCCTCACAACTCACAAGTCACCCCGAGCACTCGGGCTCACCAAACTCTCTTCCAAGAAGAAAGTTCACACGGAGAAAAACAACAACACAAGCAACAACAAGCACCAAAGAGCAATGAAACAAGAAAGTAACCAACTAGTGGGTTTCCCCAAGATAAGATATGCATGAATGAGATGCCATGAATGCAAGTACCTCAATTTCCGGGTTCGATTTGATTCCCAACTTGAACCCTTTGGTTCCACCTCCTTTGTTTATTAGCCCTCGAACGGTTACAGTCTGGAAACTTGTGCTCTGAAGACCCGCAAGCGTAGCATCTCCGTAACCGAATCCAACATCCCTCGTAAGTATGATTGGTCCCTCCGCAATGGGCGCATGGTTGGAACTCCCTCTCTGATCGAGGTATCTTCCAGGGCTTAGACTTCTTGTTTCTTCTCTTCTGAGTTCGTATACCTTGTCGAGATGGTCTCTACTCCACTTGCAAGTTGGAACATGAACCTAATCCGAGTGGTTGTTTCGGTGCCTCTTCTGCATGTCTCTTTCTTGCCATCCATCTATTCTCGACCCATAGTGCTTTCTCAACGGCTTCATTCCAAGTACTCGTGTCGCTGGCAATCAAAGCTTCCCTAAACTCACTCCGAAGCCCTTCCATAAAGTATCTAGCCTTCATCCCATCATCATTCATGATAGGTGGCACGTATGTAACCAACCATTCGAACTCCTCCAAATATTCCATAATTGTCTTGTCTCCTTGTTTAAGGGTACGAAACTCTTCGAATCTTCGGTTTCGTAGAATAGCTGGGGTATATCTCTTTCTGAACTCCCGGATAAACACATTCCAAGTCAATTATTCGCTTGTCGCTTCTAGTTGTTGAGTGACTCTTGACCACCATAACTTTGCTTGCCCTTGTAGAAGTAGGGTAACAAGACGAACCATATTTTGAGGGTCACATGGCCATACTCGAAATATTCCTTCTATCCCCGACAACCATTCCTCCGCTTTAATATCATCACCTCCTCGGAATTGTGACGGATTGAAGGTCCCAAACTCCCGATATAGGGTTATCATCGGATCCGTTAGTGGCGTTGTAGAAGAAGATGGTCCTTTATTAGGTTGGAAGTGTTAAAACATCGCGGTCATGAACTCTTCGGCGTTGAAGGATGGACGAGGATGTTGATGTAAGGGTTGACCGAAGTGTTGCCGATGCGATGACGTCCTGAGAATCTCAACAACTATAGTAAAGAGATAGGTGCATGTCGGTTAGTAAATGCATGTTCATGTGAACAATTAATACAATTAATAACAATTTATAACAAATATTCACATAAATGGTGCAAATGAATGCAAACAAACACATGATCCTAAGCCGAACGACCTAGCCAGACCCAACACGACACTAGAGCTCCGGTTTTGCAACCCGGAGCTCTGATACTACTTTAAGATGTAGCACCGCGGAGCGAAGGGCACCACATCCCCCGCACCATAGCCCGACACTTGTAACGAAATGGAAAATCCACACACACACACCAAGCTATAGCGAATGAAAGACAAACAAAAACTCTCACCTAAGCTAGGCGGTTTAGACCCTAAAACAGAGTACGCAACAAAATAAAACAAACGCGGAAGCAACAGGATCAACAAATACTAACTCATACATGCTCAAGAGAATAAAAGATATACATGCGATGCTACTCCAGGGCCAAATAAAAGCTTACAAATTCCAAATTCGAATCATAAACATAATCTTATACATATCTCCAAAATACCAAAGCAATATATAAAGATGCGGTATGCAAGACTCGAGTGACTCGACTCAAATGGCCCAAAAGAAACCGCCACCTAGCTGAAACCGAACCCTGCACCTGCAACTTAAAAACAAAGGGAAAAAAAAAAGGAAAACGACATCGAGGGTCAGTCCTAAAGACTAGTGAGGGGTTAACCCACGCACACGTACATATACTTAAGAGCAAAGCACATTCAAAGTCATATTATTCATGAACCGGGGCGTGGTTTTTGCAATCCAAAGCATTTTGATCCCGTGATACTATATATAGAAGAAAAGTTAGGCCAAAAGCCAAAATCTACCAAATTTTAATAATTAGAAGTCCACTCCCGTTTCACGAATTGAATTCATAATCAAATTCAAACAAACTCGGTGAGTACGAGTTTTCAAACCAACCTCCTTCATATAGATTCAAACTTATTCAAATTCAAACGAAAACCAAATCACACGTACCTTCCCCAACACCGAGTGATAGAAGGGTTGTGCACACCCTAACTATCCGAACTTTATGTATGGGTCGTGAGTTTCATGACGCTCACGCCCGAGGATTCCATCCCCCACCAAACCTCCTAGTGGGTTCTGGATTGATCCCATCCAATAGGAGAATGTGCACAAGGGTCATAACCGGCGACCCCATGGTCGTCCCGGGTCTCCCTTACCCACATCTCCGGGGGCCAGATTCAAACTCAAACATAGGGATTCATATTAAAGACTTATCTTTCAAAGTCAAACCTCACTACGTATCCAAATTCAAATTACACACACCAACCTGTTTTCAAAGCAAATAACCAAATACATATCTACGTATATATACAAAGCGTTTTGAAAAGGATTCATAACAAACGGACCAATTCCCACAAAATACATAACAAACACGTATCTAGATATAAATATATATATACGTAGGTCACATGTGGGCTTAAAACACAGTTAGGGTTGTAGGTCATACTAACTAAAAGAAAGAAACCTCACCTCGACGAACAAACCGGACGAACAGGTTCAAAACACACCCATGGAGCAGCTCCACGCCAACGATCTACTCCACTCGAACAATCTAAACAAGGGAACAACACTTAGACTCAATATGAACCAAGGAAACTCTCGGCAAATGCATATGAACGCACATGGTGCAATGTACTTCATATAATTTCATACTTAGGCGTATCGAAGCAAATATCGAAATATCACATAAATAATCCAAGAAACAAATTCATTTCACATCAAATAAATTCATATTAAGTCATTTAATATCATACCATGAGCCTCCATAATTCATACACGTATTTATTCATCAAATTCATATTATACATGCCACTTAAGATCATAATTTTCAAAGAAATATTCAAAGATTAAATAAATAAAATTCACATAATTAATCTATACTTAAATACATAATTTATTATTTTTATATATATATACATATAACGTGCACATAAATTCAAATCACAACATATAAATGTTAAATACATAAGCATACATGTACTAACCAACACTCACGTACCCAACATGCATGCATTCAAACACAAACACATATATATATAAATATATATACACTTTCATGCACTAACAAATATATAATACATAATATACTATATGTATATATATAATCTCATGCACAACGCACACACACATACACAAATCAACAAATGCATGCATTTAATTTATATATACACTATATATTCATGTTCATGCATAGTATAGTATAAATACATCATATATATACACAGACCACTTTACACACATGCATGAAAAGAATATACGTTACATATATATACACTACACACACATTTGAACCAAAAACAACGCAGCAGCATAACAGCAGAAGGCTCCCCGCCCGGGGAGAATCAACACACAACATTACCCGGCCGGGGAAAAGGGGAAAAGGATACTGAAGCATCAGGGCAAATTCCCCGGCCGGGGACTTTTCGCATGCCAATCTCCCCGCCCGGGGAGATCTCCACAGCCGCGACGGACAGCAGCAACTGCTGCTCTGTTCTTCCTCTATTTCGTGCAGCAACAACAGGGGCCAAGTAGCAGCAGCAGCAGCGGAGTAAAAAGGCAGCAACACAGCAATGAAGCAAATGCAAAATGAACAAAAAGTGGCAGCAAAACAACACAACAGCAGCAGCAAAGATCACGCAGCAACAAGGGAAGAAAATCAGGCACAAAACCATCAAACTCATGCTCATCAATGGCGGATCAAGAAGCAGAGAATTTCCATATGTTTCATGCTTACAATTAAATCAATTAAGTCATATAGATCATATATATAGCTTCATATCAAGATATGCATCAAGATTCACAAGAATTCAACCAAATTTCACAAAACCCTCACTATTCACATAGCAGCCCCAAACCATGCCCAAATCATCCTCAAATTCAGCAAATAGACACTTAAAAGAAAGAGGAGAAGATCAAGAACAAGAATCCGGGCTTACCTTTCGAATTTGAGGCGAAATGATGGAGTATTGATCTTGGAAAAGCAAGATGAATTGTGCAGATTTCTTTTTCCCCTTCTCTCTCTCGATCAGCTGGTCCTTTCTCTCTTCCCAGGCATGAGTTCGAAATGAGGGGATAAGGGATGGATAGAGGGTTTTAACTAGGGTTAATTAGGCTCAAGAATCAAGTAATTTGGTTAAGAAATGAATTAGTTATGGCCAAAATACTCCAAGGTGGCGAATCTGCACGAACAGCTCATTTCGGACTAAATACGGGGGATCAAACGGGCTTAGAAAAATATGAGGCCAAGTTCTGAAATTTCCAAATTTCGTCACGAGTCTAGCGCTACTTCCGGAATTCGAATCCGAATTCCCTAGCTCAAGTTACGGTCTCCGGAATCCAAGGCGCGCTAAAACTAGTTAGGCCCTCGAATCCCCAACAATTAAAATATGGTTCGTTACCATATCAAAAAAGTCCGAAAAATTAAAACGAGCATATAAACGAATTCATAACATGTATAATTCATGCATATTAATTCGGCACGGAAATTCGATCTCAAATCGAGCACAAACGCAAAACATTTTCAACAAATAAGCACATTATTCAAATAATAAAAATTAAATTTCAAAGAAATGATAATTTAAATTTTAAAATATTAATTAAACGAATTAAAATATATAAAATTTTATTAAAAAGGATATTTTTCAATTAGGTCCAAAACTTTCGAAAAGTTTCAAATAAGTCCAAGTTCAAATTTCAATTAAGTACACAATTACATAAATCATACAATTAAGCCCTTAATCACATAATTCACAAAAATTAGCATGCTCGGAAATTAAATTCACATATCATAAAATTCATAAAATTTCGTATCATCAATCACTTAGGTAATTTGACATATAATTTGAATATTTCATATAAATTCAAATAGTTCATATAAGAATTTCAAATAATAAAGTATTATTCAATTAAATATGAAATTAAAATAATTTAAATTACACATTTAGCTCTCTCGTAAGTGCGTACCTGGATGGCCGAAAACCCGGGGTATCACAAATTTCAAAGAAATGATAATTTAAATTTTTATTATTTGAATAATGTGCTTATTTGTTGAAAATGTTTTGCTTTTGTGCTCGATTTGGGATCGAATTTCCGTTCCGATTTAATATGCATGAATTATACATGTTATGAATTTGTTTATATGCTCGTTTTAATTTTTCGGAGTTGTTTGATATGGTAACGAACCATATTTTAATTGTTGGGGATTCAAGGGCCTAACTAGTTTTAGCGCGCCTTGGATTCCGGAGAACGTAACTTGAGCTAGGGAATTCGGATTCGAATTCCAGAAGTAGCACTGGACTCGTGATGAAATTTGGAAGTTTCAGAACTTGGCCTCATATTTTTCTAAGCCCGTTTGATCCCCCTATTCGTGCAGATTCGCCACCTTGGAGTATTTTGGCCATAACTAATTCATTTCTTAACCAAATTACTTGATTCTTAAGCCTAATTAACCCTAGTTAAAACCCTCTATCCATCCCTTATCCCCTCATTTCGAACTCATGCCTGGGAAGAGAGAAAGGACCAGCTGATCGAAAGAGAGAAGGGGAAAAAGAAATCTGCACAATTCATCTTGCTTTTCCAAGATCAATACTCCATCATTTCGCCTCAAATTCGAAAGGTAAGCCCGGATTCTTGTTCTTGATCTTCTCCTCTTTCTTTTAAGTGTCTATTTACTGAATTTGAGGATGATTTGGGCATAGTTTGGGGCTGTTATGTGAATAGTGAGGGTTTTGTGAAATTTGGTTGAATTCTTGTGAATCTTGAGGCATATCTTGATATGAAGCTATATATATGATCTATATGACTTAATTGATTCAATTCTAAGCATGAAACATATGGACATTCTCTGCTTCTTGATCCGCCATTGATGAGCATGAGTTTGATGGTTTTGTGCCTGATTTTCTTCCCTTGTTGCTGTGTGATCTTGGTTGCTGCTGTTGTGTTGTTTTGCTGCCACTTTTTCTTCATTTTGCCTTTGCTTCGTTGCTGTGTTGCTGCCTTTTTACTCCGCTGCTGCTGCTGCTGCTACTACTTGGCCCCTGTTGTTGCTGCACGAAATAGAGGAAGAACAGAGTAGCAGTTGCGGCTGTCCGTCGCGACAGTGGAGATCTCCCCGGGCGGGGAGATTGGCGTGCGAAAAGTCCCCGGCCGGGGACTTTGCCCTGATGCTTCAGTATCTTTTTCCCCTTTGCCCCGGCCGGGTAATGTTGTGTGTTGATTCTCCCCGGGCGGGGAGCCTTCTGCTGTTATGCTGCTGCGTTGTTTTTGGTTCAAATGTGTGTGTAGTGTATATATATGTAACGTATATTCTTTTCATGCATGTGTGTATAGTGGTCTGTGTATATATATGATATATTTATACTATACTATGCATGAACATGAATATATAGTGTATATATAAATTAAATGCATGCATTTGTTGATTTGTGTATGTGTGTGTGCGTTGTGCATGAGATTATATATATACATATAGTATATTATGTATTATATATTTGTTAGTGCATGAAAGTGTATATATATTTATATATATATGTGTTTGTGTTTGAATGCATGCATGTTGGGTACCTGAGTGTTGGTTAGTACATGCATGCCTGTGTATTTAACATTTATATGTTGTGATTTGAATTTATGTGCACGTTATATGTATATATATATAGAAATAATAAATTATGTATTTAAGTATTAGATTAATTATGTGAATTTTATTTATTTAATCTTTGAATATTTCTTTGAAAATTATGATCTTAAGTGGCATATATAATATGAATTTGATGAATAAATACGTGTATGAATTATGGAGGCTCATGGTATGATATTAAATGACTTAATATGAATTTATTTGATGTGAAATGAATTTGTTTCTTGGATTATTTATGTGATATTTTGATATTTGCTTCGATACGCCTAGGTATGAAATTATATGAAGTAAATTGCATCATGTGCGTTCATATGCATTTGCCGAGCGTTTCCTTGGTTCATATTGAGTCTAAGTGTTGTTCCCTTGTTTAGATTGTTCGAGTGGAGTAGCTCGTTGGCGTGGAGCCGCTCCGTGGGTGTGTTTTGAACCTGTTCGTTCGGTTTGTTCGTCGAGGTGAGGTTTCTTTCTTTTAGTTAGTATGACCTACAACCCTAACTGTGTTTTAAGCGCGCATGTGACCTACGTATATATATATTTATATCTAGATACGTGTTTGTTATGTATTTTGTGGGAATTGGTCCGTTTGTTATGAATCCTTTTGAAAACGCTTTGTATATATACGTAGATATGTTTTCGGTTATTTGCTTTGAAAACGGGTTGGTGTGTGTAATTTGAATTTGGATACGTAGCGAGGTTTGACTTTGAAAGATAAGTCTTTAATATAAATCCCTTTGTTTGAGTTTGAATCTGGGCCCCGGAGATGTGGGTAAGGGAGACCCGGGACGACCATGGGGTCGCCTGTGACAGCCCGGTTCGGGACCGGATCAATAAAGGTAAACTAAGGGCGACGTAAGGGCGTTTATAGAACTTGATCCGTATTTTAAATAAATCATATCATGCATCCCTACATGAATTGAGTGCTCATATGTGATATTAGGTGACCAAAGGAGGGGGGGGGGGGGGAAACTACCTTTAAACCCTATAAGCACTACTTATTTCCGAACCAGCACTATACCGTTTTATTCAACAGACCTCAAAGAACCTATACCTACTTTCTTGGAATTTTTCAACTCTCTTTTCAATGCTTTGAGGTTTCGTTTATGTGTCCAGAGCAATTTAAGAATTTATTTTCAAATAAGAATTCCCGTCGGTAAGAAATATTTCCTTCGTTAGAATGATTTAGCCCTTGAGATCATCACCATAACGTTCCTCGAATTTTTCTACATTTTTGGAAAGCCTTTCGGATCTTCAAATCTTATCCTAGTATTTATTTCATAATTTAATTAATCTTCGAAATTCAAGAAAATCAAATCTTCCGAAGCTTATAACTTTTAAACCGTACGTCCGATTTTGACCCGTGAGTAACCGTTTCGAAGCTAATTTTATTTCCTAGCTCTTGGGCACTTTTCCAACTTCAAAAATACGCAGGAGAAAGGTGAAATTACCAGACTACCCCTGCTGTGACAATTATGTAAAGAAGGAAACCTATTTTTGGAAATTTCATAAAGTACCCCACCTTAAGTCCCTAAAATAAATATTATTTGCACTTTGGTCCTTCCCAACAACTATAAATAAGTGTGTTGGGGTCTCATTTTGTGCTCACTCCATTCTCTTCCTCTCCCCCTAGTGGCCGAACTCCTCCCCCCTTTTAAAGTTAGTTTTCTTTTTTTTTTTTTTATGTTTTAATTAGTTTAATTTTTATGTTTTATTTTATGTTTTAATTTATTTATTAATTATGCTAGGTTTAGGATTTAATTTATGTTTTATTTTGTGCATGAATTATGTGATTTAATTTATGCTTTAATTATTCATGAATTATGAAATATATTTCTTATAGTATAGTTTATTATGAAATGTGTTACATAATTTAATTTTGTGACAAATTAATTATGTGACAATTATGCTAGCATGTTATATGTTACATTTTAATTATTTTATGATCATACTTAAGTAATTTAATTTATTTCATGATTTAATTAAATGTTATATGTTATTTAATGTTACATAATTAAAGTATAACCTATAGTTTTAAATGTTACATGTTTAATTAATTGTTACATATAATTATACTTGACCAATTGATATATGTTATGGTATACATGTATAATATACGTATACGTATTTGATTCCAATACGTATAAATACGTGTATACTTTCGTATAAATACTATGTGTATTTCCCTAATAAATACGTATGTACTTTTGTATAAATACCGCATGTATTCTTATATAAATACTGTATGTACCTTGTATAAATACGGTAGGTATCCCCGTATAAATACCGTATACATACAGTATAAATACCGTATACATACTATATAAATACACGTATACATACAGTATAAGTACAGTATACATACAATATATATACCGTATACTTGAATAGTGACCTTTGACCTTTGACCCTTGACCTTTGACTTTGACTTTGACCTTGACCAAGAATTTTGACTTTTAACCTAATTGATCATTTCAAAGAGACGAATTCAACGGTCAAACCCTTTTTCGAAAATTCTCAAAAACAAGGGATCAAAGTAGATTTCAAAGTTCACATTGGGGTTGTTCTAAGACCCTAAGAACATACCCCTAAGCTTTTGATACGAGCTTTCTAATGAGACTAATCGTTTGCCCGAATTCTTTCTTCGGGAAAGATTATCCCTTGTTTAAATGTGTCGTATTCTTTTCAATCTTACACTTCAATACTTGACTACCCGCACTCAATCATGCATCATTAATCATGTGTGGGACTCAGACCCTTAAGCTCATAGTAGTCTGTCACTTACAGGAGATAATACCGAGTTCTGGGATCCGCAGGGTACTGTGTGAACCCTGTCTTCTACCAACTATCAGCTTATCTAAATAAATAGGTGAGGTTTAAACTATTTCAACTGGAACCATGAATATTCCTTCGTTTTCAAATGATTTCAAAATCAACGCCTTCGGGTGCAAAGATTCCTATCTTTCAAGATTAACGTTTTCCCGTTTGGGACAATGCTTCGAGTTTAAAGTCAATGATCTCTGATATACGTTCTGTTTACTGTTATACTGCTTTGATAAAAGGTTCAGTCATCTGAACTCTGTGTGCTTATGCACCTTTGTTATTCTGAAAGCAAGCTTTGGAAACTTTGTTATGTTGGGCCCTGGCGGTATGGTTAGTAGTAGACCGGGAGGCGTGCGCCAATGGCTACTATGATACTGGCCGCCGTAATGACCTTGATGATGGTTTAATCGGAGGTTGGTTACTCCACATCGAAGGTCGGGAGAGGTGGTAAATTCCTTCCGTTTTGCACGTCACCGCGGGGTAGCTCCCTGGGCGCGACAATAAGGGGAGAAGGGGTGGTGCATGTGATTATGGGTATCGGGGTCCTAACGGATCTCGATACCAACTTTGTAAATGTTTTGAGGAGTAAAGGATGGATATGGCCTAGCTTGCGGGCAAACTTTGGTTTTAAAGTCTGGTTCATACTTTTGGAAAATATCCCGTATCCTGTTCCCCGTTTTAAAGTATATATGAACCAGAATCTCTGATGTGTGTGCTTGTGAAAAATCCCGTTTTAAGATGAAAGAGTTTCTTTCCGGTTTGAGGAAAGTCGCTAAGAAAGTCTTTCAAAACCCTTCCAGTCCAATTACTCTTTCTTACTGCAAATTACCTCACTTAGTCCCTTTTGACTAATACCTCTTCCCTGTTTTCTGACCTCATGGTTTCAGGTAGGCAGCCCGGCGCTTCCTAGAGGTATCTTGAAGCTGTAGGAGGTCTTTTGTTAAGTCAGGATTGCTAGTTACTTTTCCTTTGTCCTGCATAGTCGTGGTTACCTCTACCTTTACGTTGCATGTTTTACTATGAGAACTTGTTCAGGCTACGACCTGAATTACTTGGACTCCGTTTTATCATGTTCCTTTGTTTTCCTATTGGACTAATGTTTTATGTTAACATATTATGGCTACTTGTTTCTGTGGTTATGCATATACTACTGTGTTGCATTCATGTTTTCAAAAGTTTAAAATTATTCTGAAATTCCGCTGCGTTGGCAACACTGGTTACTCTGATCTTTGTTATGTTCTGTCCGTTCGCCGAAGTATCTCTCGAGTAATAAAGCTTCCTAGTTACTTGGGTGATACAACGGTGCGGGGTTGTGGCGTTGGGGCGCTACATCGCCGGTTATGACCCCTGTGCACATTCTCCGGTTGGATAGGATCAACCCGGAACCCACTAGGAGGTTTGGTGGGGGATGGAATCCTCGGGCGTGAGCGTCATGAAAGTCACGACCCATACATAAAGTTCCGATAGTTAGGGTGTGTACAACCCTTCTATCACCCGGTGTTGGGGAAGGTACGTGTGATTTGGTTTTTGTTTGAATTTGAATAAGTTTGAATCTATATGAAGGAGATTGGTTTGAAAACTCGTACTCGCCGAGTTAGTTTGAATTTGATTATGAATTCGATTCGTGAAACGGGAGTGGACTTCTAATTATTAAAATTTGGTAGATTTTGGCTTTTGGCCTAACTTTTCTTCTATATATAGTATCACGGGATCAAAATGCTCTGGATTGCAAAAACCACGCCCCGGTTCATGAATAATATGACTTTGAATGTGCTTTGCTCTTATGTATATGTACGTGTGCGTGGGTTAACCCCTCACCAGTCTTTAGGACTGACCCTCGATGTCGTTTCCCTTTTTTTTCCCTGTGTTTTTGAGTTGCAGGTGCAGGGTTCGGTTTGAGCTAGGCAGCAGTTTCTTTTGGGTCATTTGAGTCGAGTCACTCGAGTCTTGCATATCGCATCTTTATATATTGCTTTGGTATTTTGGAGATATGTATAAGATTATGTTTATGATTCGAATTTGGAATTTGTAAGCTTTTATTTGGCCTTGGAGTAGCATCGTATGTATATCTTTTATTCTCTTGAGCATGTATGAGTTAGTATTTGTTGATCCTGTTGCTTCCGCATATGTTTTATTTTGTTGCGTACTCTGTTTTAGGGTCTAGACCTCCTAGCTTAGGTGAGAGTTTTTATTTATCTTCCGTTCGCTATAGCTTGGTGCGTGTGCAGATTTTCCATTTCGTTACACATGTCGGGCTATGGTGCGGGGGATGTGGTGCCCTTCGCTCCGGGGTGCTACAAGAACTCTAGGCAGTGGACCAGGGGACTAGGTCCTCTTAAGGGGGAGAGGTTGTAACACCCCGAGTTTTTGACCATAGACGTACGGGCGCCACGCGAGTGAGCTTTGAGTTTTGAGTTATTTATTTCGTGAATTCAATTACGTCAGTTATGTGTTAAAACTTTTTCGAGCATGAATAAGTGTTTAATTATTTGCAATTGTGATAATTCTATACCTAATTGACCTTACTTGAAACTTTGCACAACTTATGGACTTACTTGATAATTTCTTGAGGACCTATTTGTAACATTTATAAATTTTTAATTCAATTGCATGACTTTAAATTTGTCAAGGACATGGGTGCAATTTCCCTTTTCTTTCCCCTTTCTTCCAATGATATAACATATACATACATATATACATCTTCATCCTCATTTCATTTCACAAGAACAAACACAAGACTTCTCCCTCTCCTTCCCTCTCTATCTCGGTTCAAGCAAGAGACAAGAAGACCAAGTTTTCTTCCATTTTTCCATCAAGAATCCAAGTTTTATACCTCCATCTCTTCTTTGCCCTCCACTTCTTCCATTTTCAAGGTAAGTTCATGCATATAATTTTATCAATTCTTGAAACTTTGTTAGGGTTTTATGATTCTTTGAATTCCATGACTTAATTTGAAGCATGTATGTTGGTTTTTAGTTAGTTTCATGCATTTATAGCTTGAGTTCATGAAGGTTAGAGCATGATTGATCATAGTCTATATAAGGGTTTGTTGGATGACTTTGGGGGTTTTAATGCAAGAGATTGTTGTTTTCATGTGGCCTAAATGATATATTTGAGATATATACATGTTATGTGATTGCTTTTGGTGTTTTTGATGCCTTGGTTTGGTGTGAGAATGGCTTGGGAGCCAATTCCCGTGAACCCCTTATTTTTGCCCTGTAGCGCCCGGAACGGTGGGCCACCACATCCCCCGCACCTAAACCCGAACCCACATATGAAATGGATTTCCATACATGAGTCCGAGTTCAAGCGAACAGGAACCTACACTCACACGCTAGGCTAAGCGGGGCTAAACTCGAACAGAGCGCGCCCAAAAAAAAAACAAAACTGATATGCGAGAGCAGTAAACAGGATCGAAAAGAGCTCTATAACTAACATATACATCATATATAATGGCCTCACGGCCCAAAAGATCGACTATGTACATCAAAAGTCCAAAATTCTTCAAAATACAATTCTAGCATCAAATACATAATAAGAGTATCCAAAATGCAAGAAGTACGAATGCAACTCGACCTAGACACACAAGTACAAGACCAAGACTCGCACTTCCCCGCCTAGCTCGGCACACCTGAAAGGGAAAGGAGAGGGTCAGTCTGTGACACCCCGTTTTCTCGAAGGGCGTTCTTACGACATCAACAAGTAAGTCTCTACAGTTATGTGTGTTTAATTTAAGAGTTCTTGAATTATGTGATTTAATGTAAATCCAATTTAATATGTGTTCATTCGAATTATTCTAAGATTAATTGCAACTTGATTAATTACGCGCATATTTAACCCTAACTATCTAATTTGATTTAGTTCGAATTTATTCAATGAAATAATTGTCAAGTTGATTTTAAATCCATCATGTTACTTAACTTGTTTAATTTCGGTTTACTTGAATTACTTGAGATTAATTGTCAATCATGTGTTTACGAAATGTCGTTAAATTGTATGAAAGGTTTCTAAAATTAAATTGAATTAAACTCTAATTGATAAATCTATCTCTTTCATTTTAATTTGTAAAATTAATTCGGAGTTTGAATGTTTATTCGTAACTTTACCAATTTTGTTTACGATTATTTGTACGCGATATTTCTCTTTGTTACGCGATAAGGATACCCGGTTGTATATAGCTTGTGCACAAGACACATTTCTCCCAATCCCTTTTCTCTCTCTCTCTCTCCTCTCCTCTCCCACTTTCTCTCTCCCGAGGGTTACTATCGTGGCTTCGGTTACGAGACCATAACTCTATCGTTTCTCGATGAAATTCACTAACCGAATAGTCCATTTCGATTATCTCGGCGATACCGACGTAAGAGTACCAATTTCACGGCCTAACAACGAACGGTGGCGGAGTTATGGCCGGATTTCAGTAGCAGCGGCGGAGCTGTCAGACCGCCGCCACTTCGTCGGCGTTTTCCGGCCACTTCCTTGCTATACGCGCCGAAGATCCAGCAAGAGGACTTCCAGGCGCAGCGTTTGACATCGGCGGTGCGACCATCGGAGCAGAGACGGCGCCGCACGCGCCGCCCAAAGCTTGCGGCGGCGGCTCGAGCTACTATAGTGGCGGCGGCAGTAACTTCGGCGGCCAACGGGAGCCTTTTCCGGCCATCTTTTGGTCTCGGGCTCTTCACGAAAGTTGTTCGAAACGACGAGAACTAGTGACCTATGATCACGCGGCTCCAGATTCGGTGGTTTGGCAGCGGATCGGCGGCGACAAAGTGGCGGTGCAACGGGGGCACTAGCTCCGAGGATTTTTCCGGAAAGCTACCTTAGGGCTTTCGAAGAACTCGTCATGGGTAAGACAACACCTCTTTCGGATTGCATTTTGGTTCACCGGTTTGGAAGTAATTTGAGTTTGAAGATTTAGGGTTTTCGTGCTCTTAGATTTCAGATCTACTACAATCGGCTTGGAATTTCCAGAAATTGATCGAGGATTCGGAACGGGCACGAAGACTTCATTCGGGACTTATTTTTTGGGATTTTTCCGGCGACTTTTGACGGCGGCCCGGCGACTTTCCGGCGGCTCTGGTGGCGGCACTCCGGTGAATTTCGGACAGAATGTTCGTCTCATTGTGGTGAGTTCAACGCCACTTTCCGTTCATCAATCAAACACTCGATCTATTTATTATGAATTATTTTGCGTAATTGTGATTATTTGAATTAATTGTTTTAAGTGCAAATAAATTAGTTATTGTTGGTTTGTTGATCGAGATGTATTCCAATCGTATATGAAAACATGTATTGAATGGATTGTGATATGCATGAGTGTTTCGATTTACAATTTGAATCCCGATGTGATGAATTTATGCTATGTGTTTAGATATGAAGGGGTGTTAGTGTAATATTTAGAAACTAATCTTTTATGTGACTAAGTGAACTTGAATGATATTTTAGAAGAACGAACATGTTGTGATTTCTCTATATGAATTTGAGACGTTCTCAATGTTATGTTTATTGTAAATTGTGTTTCAAATATAAAATTGAGATACATGAAAGATGCTTGAATAACTTAAAACTTGATGCATGATAGGAGTTGGAATTGTAATATCTTGATTTACTCTTATTACTTGAAAATGGTATATTATGAATTACGATAAATTGATAATTGTCATCCTTTGTAAATAATTAATTCCTAGTTGAATAATTGTATAAACACTTTAAATGAACAATTATGCTTAGTAATCAACTAAGGGGATATATGTGTAATGATTCTAAACTTTTATAAAGGATTTAGGGGATGTAAGTGTAATATTTATGAAACTATGAATGTGACTTGAGCTTGTGTACCAAACATATTGTGAAGTTGTAAAGTATGGTCTTAAGTGAATTAAATGCACTCTTTATTTGTATCAAGCATGCCATCTACGTACAACAACTTTGTATGTTTATATGATCAAGTTGCTCTTACTTATGCACTTTATAACTCGACATGAACTTGATGCTTAATTATAATATTATAATTGAACCCTGTGACATTGGATGATTTAATATGCATTTCGTGAATACATTGACTTCCTAAATTGATCTTGCATCTTTGGATATGGAATTGCATGATGGTTGCTTGTAAATATGACCTTGTTGAGCATTGATATGCCTTGAATGACCATGACACCTTATCCAAACACAACATGAACACTTATGCATAACCACGATCATGTTGAGCAACGCCGTGCGTCTTGTTTGGTTCATATAGAGTCTAAGTCTGGGCTTCTGTATGTCTTGTCACAGAGTTTGGTGGTGCCGGTGGGCCCGAGGTTTAGAGTGTTTGGCCCTTCACACTCTCAGACTCTACTTTCACGAGGTGAGGTTTAGGATTTTGTATAGTTACGCGACCTATGGCCTTAATATGCTGATTTCAACCCTTGTATGCGAGTATATCTATTATAAATACGTATGTGTTGGATATGATATGTTTATGACCTTCTGAATCAACTCTGTTTGGAAAATTAAATATGAAAGCATATGTAAGCTATTTTCGGAAAACAGTTGTGTTGTGATTATGTAGCGAGATTGCCATGAAAGATTGGCGTATGTGATCCGTTGTGATCTGTTCTGTTGTGATCCGTTGTGATCTGTTCTGTTGTGATCCGTTGTGATCTGTGTGTGGATCGATCCTGGTGAGCTGCGGAATGGGTACCCCCGGGACGGTTAGGGCCGTCGGGGCATTTATCCATTGCATAGTTCCATTTGAGATATCATTGTGCGACCTTAGGGTGATGAGGGAGGCGTGGTATCTTGAGCCTTCGGCTAAGGCCGGGAAGGACTCTTGTGGGTTCGCAACCCCTTGAGGGTGAGTCTATTTTAGACGGTTTATTCTCGATGGTATGGGGATGGTACATCTCCTCCATCATTGGTGTAGAGGTTGGATTGATTTTGGTTTATGTTATGAGGAGTTGAGGTTGGAAGCTCGTACTCGCCGAGCAGTTGATTATGTTATGTTATGGAATTATGAATCGGGATAGAGTCTTTCTGGAAAATGGTTTCTAAACTTATACCTATATCTTATTCGGGTTCTTTCAAAACGTTTTGCTATGTAAAACCTATCCCCGGTTCATGAGTCCATCCTTTTTATTCTGTGCTATGCTCCTTATATATATATTGTGGGTGTGCGTTAGCCCCCTCACTCGGTGAAGTTGACTGACCCCTCATTTACACTTTTAGTTGCAGGATTGTTGGCGTTTGCTAGGCGGAAGTGAGTCCTTTGAGTTGCACTTCGTCGGTCTAGTCTTTCTATTTGCATTTGTCTTTTCATACACTTTACTTATGCTTTGTTTGTTGATCTATTATTCGGGATTAGGTATCTGTGCTAGTTGAACCCGTCACCTGCTTTGTTTGTTGATCTATTATTCGGGATTAGGTATCTATGCTAGTTGAACCCGTCACCTGCTTTGTATGTTTTGTAATAAATGCTTCCGCTATCTATTGATGTTGGTTTTAATTGCTTCCGCGCTCTGAGTTTTGGTCAAGTTAGATCCGCCTAGCCTAGTGTGTGAGTTGGTCTCCCGTTCGCTCTGATTCGGATTCGGGCATGGACTTTCATTTCATGCTTCGGGTCTGGGTCATAGTGCGGGGGAAGTGGCATCCTCCGTTTTGGGTGTTACATCCTTAAGTGGTATCAGAGCTCTAGGTTGCAAAACCGAGCTCTTGAGTCGTGTTGAGTCTGTCTAGGTCGAACGGTATGGGAATAACTGCGCATTGCATTTGTTTGACTTGATATTTTGATCCTTCGGCATGAATTGTTTCGTGATTATATGATTGTCTGCACATTGTGACTTTAATTATGCAACATCTTATTTTATGTGCTTTATAAATTACAACTAATTGTTGCATTTACGTGATGTACTTGTTACATTTCATTTGCATCTTAATCCGCATGCATCGAATTTAGTGTTTGAAATTCAGGGTACCCTATGAGTCAACACTGAGGTTTCCCTCCGTCAACGCTACCTATTGGTACTAAAAAGGAAACACGCCATAATTCGAAAATGAAAGGCTTCCTCACCAAGATCAATACTCATGAAAAGGTTCAGAGTTTAAGGAATGAGATTTGCTACATTGACTTACTACCTTAAAGTCAATTGAAAGATGAAGTTTGACGAATTTTAACCTTGTTGATTCGTTTATTTGGAAGTAGTCACCTTGTTGAGGAAATGAGTCAATGGAGGAGAGTCTGATCAAGTAGAACCGTTTTGAAGGAGTTTGATGAGCTTTCGCCTTGATGATTCGTTTATTTGGGAGTAGTCACCTTGTTGATGGAAACGAGTTAATATAGAAGAATCCGATCAAATAAGATCCGATCAAGTTCAAGGGATGTGGATAGGTAACCATGTTACATGAGCAACGACTTACAAACCATCGGTGAGTGTTGAAGGATTTCGTGTCGTTTAGAGTTAACAAACGACAAAACAAGATTGGTTGCTAGCTCTCTGGGTGTCCTCTTTCTACTGAGGTGGAAGATTCTGCTAAGATCGAAGATTCTACTAAGATGGGAATAGAACACTTAGATGCCGAAAGACTTTATCCAAGTTTCAGAATCATATACCATGGATTGCTTTGGGAAGTGCTTAGCACCACGATCACTCAACGAAACTCTGAGGTACATATCTAATTGACAAACGAATCATGGACAACTCCTTGAAGATGAGCAGACTAAGATTTAACACATAAATGAGAATTCTTGGGAGAAACTGAAGAAGATTCTAGTTGAGCAAGGATTACGGTATAGTAAGGGGTTTGTTGATAGACGAGCTTTGCTGAGTTACCACTTTATGAAAAGACTCAAGACAAAGAGGTTCAGATGACGAGGGTTGCATCATTGTTGGCTTAATCTACTCCTACTACTTCATCTCAACTTCCTGTCAAGAGTTTGACACTACGGTGATCGGTACGCCAGGCATTCATGGCATTTGCATACAAGCATCGCTTAAATACTCTTACCTTGTTTTGCTTGATGTGGGTGACGACCATTGTTGTTTTAATTGTGATAACTTGGATACCTGATCTAGTATTTATAACTTGAAATTTCTACTTGTTATGAACTGTGCTGGAATGAATGAGTTATGTACTTGTGTAAACTATTCAAGCTTATGTGATTTAAAACTCTTTTGATTGCTCACTAACTTCTCATATAACATACATACATACTGTAACGCTGTTTTATAGGGATTCCATCGCGATATCCCCCTTGAGTTGAGGTACGAGCGTTGAATCTATACTCAAAGGACACCGATATCAGTTGTATAAGGTACACCAAACATGCATCGCATACTTTTCGTCAAGTGTTACTATGATTTGTGTATGAATGAATAACTGATCAGTGGATTTATGTGCAAGAGAGACCTTAGGTTCCCTCTTTCTACGTGTTAGAGAGATGCAGGATTCTCTCTATTTATGTGATAGAAAGATGCTGGAATCTTTCTAAGTTTTGTGCACGAGAGATGTTGGATTCTCTTGTACTTAGATATTCAGGGATGCTGGATTCTCTTGAATCTAGGAGTTTGAGGAATGCTGGATTTTCTCAAACTAGAATGTTGGCAGATGTTGGAATCTGTCCGACTTAGGTTGAGAGACGGGGTTCTCTCAATTATGTGCTTGAGAGACAGGGTTCTCTCTTTTGTATGTGCTCGAGAGACGGGGTTCTCTCTCTTGTGGGTGCTGAGGGACGGGGCTCTCTCACTTACGTGTTGAGAGATGAGATTCTCTCTTGTTTGTTGTGGTTGCGTTATGCGTTGATCTGACTACGGGTAGCAAGTGGTGTATCTGAGACGACATCGAGGTTGGGTGCAGTTGCAGCTATCCGATCACGGGAATGACCGACCGAGTTCGAAACAACTAACGGATCAAGTACTCGCACGGACCTCGACGATAACAAGACATCCTAAAGGAGGTTCAGTGTAGATGACCGGAGTAAGCCTCACCATTAGAGTTATGATCTCACGTGAGTTTGGGAGACGGGTTGGAGCACTACAACTCGAGGATCTACATTTTTCCAGTGGAACCTGGGGACCAGGTTCTCTTAAGGGGGGAAGGTTGTGACACCCCGTTTTCTCGAAGGGCGTTCTTACGACATCAACAAGTAAGTCTCTACAGTTATGTGTGTTTAATTTAAGAGTTCTCGAATTATGTGATTTAATGTAAATCCAATTTAATATGTGTTCATTCAAATTATTCTAAGATTAATTGCAACTTGATTAATTACGCGCATATTTAACCCTAACTATCTAATTTGATTTAGTTCGAATTTATTCAATGAAATAATTGTCAAGTTGATTTTAAATCCATCATGTTACTTAACTTGTTTAATTTCGGTTTACTTGAATTACTTGAGATTAATTGTCAATCATGTGTTTACAAAATGTCGTTAAATTGTACGAAAGGTTTCTAAAATTAAATTGAATTAAACTCTAATTGATATATCTATCTCTTTCATTTTAATTTGTAAAAAATTAATTTGGAGTTTGAATGTTTATTCGTAACTTTACCAATTTTGTTTATGATTATTTGTACGCGATATTTCTCTTTGTTACGCGATAAGGATACCCGGTTGTATATAGCTTGTGCACAAGACACATTTCTCCCAATCCCTTTTCTCTCTCTCTCTCCTCTCCTCTCCCACTTTCTCTCTCCCGAGGGTCATTATCGCAGCTTCGGTTACGAGCCCATAACTCGATCGTTTCTCGACGAAATTCAACAAACGAATAGTCCATTTCGATTATCTCGGCGAGACCAACATAAGAGTACCATATTCACAGCCTAACAACGAACGGTGGCAGAGTTATGGCCCGATTTCAGTAGCAGCGGCGGAGCTGTCAGACCGCCGCCACTTCGCCGGCGTTTCGCGGCGTTTTCCGGCCACTTCCTTGCTACACGCGCCAAAGATCCAGCAAGAGGACTTCCAGGCGCAGCGTTTGACGTCGGCGGCGCGACCATCGGAGCAGAGATGGCGCCGCACGCGCCGCCCAAAGCTCGCGGCGGCGGCTCGAGTTACTGTAGCGGCGGCGGCAGAAACTTCGGCGGCCAACGGGGGCTTTTCCGGCCATCGTTTGGTCTCGGGCTCTTCACCAAAGTTGTTCGGAACGACTAGAACTAGTGACCTGAGATCAGGCGACTCCAGATTCGGTGATTTGGCGGTGGATCGGCGGCGGCAAAGTGGCGGTGCAACGGCGGCACTAGCTCCGAGGATTTTTCTGGAAAGCTACCTTAGGGCTTTCGAAGAACTCGTTATGGGTAAGACAACACCTCTTTCGGATCGCATTTTGGTTCACCGGGTTGGAAGTAATTTGAGTTTGAAGATTTAGGGTTTTCGTGTTCTTAGATTTCAGATCTACTACAATCGGCTTGGAATTTCCAGAAATTGATCGAGGATTCGGAACGGGCACGAAGACTTCATTCGGGACTGATTTTTCGGGATTTTTCCGGCGACTTTTGATGGCGGCCCGGTGGCGGCCCGGCGACTTTCCGGCGGCTCCGGTGGCGGCACTTCGGTGAATTTCGGACAGAATGTTCGTCTCGTTGTGGTGAGTTCAACGCCACTTTCCGTTCATTAATCGGACACTCTATGTATTTATTACGAATTATTTTGCGTAATTGTGATTGTTTGAATTAATTGTTTTAAGTGCAAATGAATTAGTTATTGTTGGTTTGTTGATCGAGATGTATTCCAATCGTATATGAAAACATGTATTGAATGGATTGTGATATGCATGAATGTTTCGATTTACAATTTGAATCCCGATGTGATGAATTTATGCTATGTGTTTAGATATGAAGGGGTGTTAGTGTAATATTTAGAAACTAATCTTTTATGTGACTAAATGAACTTGAATGATATTTTAGAAGAACGAACATGTTGTGATTTCTCTATATGAATTTGAGACGTTCTCAATGTTATGTTTGTTGTAAATTGTGTTTCAAATATAAAATTGAGATACATGAAAGATGCTTGAATAACTTAAAACTTGATGCATGATAGGAGTTAGAATTGTAATATCTTGATTTACTCTTATTACTTGAAAATGGTATATTATGAATTACGATAAATTGATAATTGTCATCCTTTGTAAATAATTAATTCCTAGTTGAATAATTGTATAAACACTTTAAATGAACAATTATGTTTAGTAATCAACTAAGGGGATATATATGTAATGATTCTAAACTTTTATAAAGGACTTAGGGGATGTAAGTGTAATATTTATGAAACTATGAATGTGACTTGAGCTTGTGTACCAAACATATTGTGAAGTTGTAAAGTATGGTCTTAAGTGAATTAAATGCACTCTTTATTTGTATCAAGCATGCCATCTACGTATAACAACTTTGTATGTTTATATGATCAAGTTGCTCTTACTTATGCACATTATAACTCGACATGGACTTGATGCTTAATTATAATATTATAATTGAACCCTGTGACATTGGATGATTTAATATGCATTTCGTGAATACATTGACTTCCTAAATTGATCTTGCATCTTTGGATATGGAATTGCATGATGGTTGCTTGTAAATATGACCTTGTTGAGCATTGATATGCCTTGAATGACCACGACACCTTATTCAAGCACAACATGAACACTTATGCATAACCACGATCATGTTGAGCAACGCCGTGCGTCTTGTTTGGTTCATATAGAGTCTAAGTCTGGGGTTCTGTATGTCTTGTCACAGAGTTTGGTGGTGCCGGTGGGCCCGAGGTTTAGAGTGTTTGGCCCTTCACACTCTCAGACTCTACTTTCACAAGGTGAGGTTTAGGATTTTGTATAGTTACGGGACCTATGGCCTTAATATGCTGATTTCAACCCTTGCATGCGAGTATATCTATTATAAATACGTATGTGTTGGATATGATATGTTTATGACCTTCTGAATCAACTCTGTTTGGAAAATTAAATATGAAAGCATATGTAAGCTATTTTGGGAAAACAGTTGTGTTGTGATTATGTAGCGAGATTGCCATGAAAGATTGGCATATGTGATCCGTTGTGATCTGTTCTGTTGTGATCCGTTGTGATCTGTTCTGTTGTGATCCGTTGTGATCTGTGTGTGGATCGATCCTGGTGAGCTGCGGAATGGGTACCCCCGGGACGGTTAGGGCCGTCGGGGTATTTATCCATTGCGTAGTTCCATTTGAGATATCATTGTGCGACCTTAGGGTGATGAGGGAGGCGTGGTATCTTGAGCCTTCGGCTAAGGCCGGGGAGGACTCTTGTGGGTTCGCAACCCCTTGAGGGTGAGTCTATTTTAGACGGTTTATTCTCGATGGTATGGGGACGGTACATCTCCTCCATCATTGGTGTAGAGGTTGGATTGATTTTGATTTATGTTATGAGGAGTTGAGGTTGGAAACTCGTACTCGCCGAGCAGTTGATTATGTTATGTTATGGAATTATGAATCGGGATAGAGTCTTTCTGGAAAATGGTTTCTAAATATATATCTATATCTTATTCGGGTTCTTTCAAAACGTTTTGCTATGTAACACCTATCCCCGGTTCATGAGTCCATCCTTTTTATTCTGTGCTATGCTCCTTATATATATATTGTGGGTGTGCGTTAACCCCCTCACTCGGTGAAGTTGACTGACCCCTCATTTACACTTTTAGTTGCAGGATTGTTGGCGTTTGCTAGGCGGAAGTGAGTCCTTTGAGTTGCACTTCGTCGGTCTAGTCTTTCTATTTGCATTTGTCTTTTCATACACTTTACTTATGCTTTGTTTGTTGATCTATTATTCGGGATTAGGTATCTGTGCTAGTTGAACCCGTCACCTGCTTTGTTTGTTGATCTATTATTCGGGATTAGGTATCTACGCTAGTTGAACCCGTCACCTGCTTTGTATGTTTTGTAATAAATGCTTCCGCTATCTATTGATGTTGGTTTTAATTGCTTCCGCGCTCTGAGTTTTGGTCAAGTTAGATCCGCCTAGCCTAGTGTGTGAGTTGGTCTCCCGTTCGCTCTGATTCGGATTCGGGCATGGACTTTCATTTCATGCTTCAGGTCTGGGTCATAGTGCGGGGGATGTGGCATCCTCCGTTTTGGGTGTTACATCCTTAAGTGGTATCAGAGCTCTAGGTTGCAAAACCGAGCTCTTGAGTCATGTTGAGTCTGTCTAGGTCGTACGGCTTGGGAATAACTGCGCATTGCATTTGTTTGACTTGATATTTTGATCCTTCGGCATGAATTGTTTCGTGATTATATGATTGTGTGCACATTGTGACTTTAATTATGCAACATCTTATTTTATGTGCTTTATAAATTACAACTAATTGTTGCATTTACGTGATGTACTTGTTACATTTCATTTGCATCTTAATCCGCATGCATCGAATTTAGTGTTTGAATTTAAGGGTACCTTATGAGTCAACACTGAGGTTTCCCTCCGTCAACGCTACCTATTGGTACTACAAAGGAAACTCGCCATAATTTGAAAATGAAAAGATTCCTCACCAAGATCAATACTCATGAAAAGGTTCAGAGTTTAAGGAATGAGATTTGCTACATTGACTTACTACCTTAAAGTCAATTGAAAGATGAAGTTTGACGAATTTTAACCTTGTTGATTCGTTTATTTGGAAGTAGTCACCTTGTTGAGGAAATGAGTCAATGGAGGAGAGTCTGATCAAGTAGAACCGTTTTGAAGGAGTTTGATGAGCTTTCGCCTTGATGATTCGTTTATTTGGGAGTAGTCACCTTGTTGATGGAAACGAGTTAATATAGAAGAATCCGATCAAATAAGATCCGATCAAGTTCAAGGGATGTGGATAGGTAACCATGTTACATGAGCAACGAGTTACAAACCATCGGTGAGTGTTGAAGGATTTGGTGTCGTTTAGAGTTAACAAACGACAAAACAAGATTGGTTGCTAGCTCTCTGGGTGTCCTCTTTCTGCTGAGGTGGAAGATTCTGCTAAGATCGAAGATTCTACTAAGATGGGAATAGAACACTTAGATGCCGAAAGACTTTATCCAATTTTCAGAATCATATACCATGGATTGCTTTGGGAAGTGCTTAGCACCACGATCACTCAACGAAACTCTGAGGTACATATCTAATTGACAAACGAATCATGGACAACTCCTTGAAGATGAGCAGACTAAGATTTAACACATAAATGAGAATTCTTGGGAGAAACTGAAGATGATTCTAGTTGAGCAAGGATTACGGTATAGTAAGGGGTTTGGTGATAGACGAGCTTTGCTGAGTTGCCACTTTATGAAAAGACTCAAGACAAAGAGGTTCAGATGACGAGGGTTGCATCATTGTTGGCTTAATCTACTCCTACTTCATCTCAACTTCCTGTCAAGAGTTTGACACTACGGTGATCGGTACGCCAGGCATTCATGGCATTTGCATACATGCATCGCTTAAATACTCTTACCTTGTTTTGCTTGATGTGGGTGACGACCATTGTTGTTTTAATTGTGATAATTTGGATACTTGATCTCGTATTTATAACTTGAAATTTCTACTTGTTATGAACTGTGCTGGAATGAATGAGTTATGTACTTGTGTAAACTATTCATGCTTATGTGATTTAAAACTCTTTTGATTGCTCACTAACTTCTCATATAACATACATACATACTGTAACGCTGTTTTATAGGGATTCCATCGCGATATCCCCCTTGAGTTGAGGTACGAGCGTTGAATCTATACTCAAAGGACACCGATATCATTTGTATTAGGTATACCAAACATGCATCGCATACTTTTCGTCAAGTGTTACTATGATTTGTGTATGAATGAATAACTGATCAGTGGATTTATGTGCAAGAGAGACCTTAGGTTCCCTCTTTCTACGTGTTAGAGAGATGCAGGATTCTCTCTATTTATGTGATAGAAAGATGCTGGAATCTTTCTAAGTTTTGTGCACGAGAGATGTTGGATTCTCTTGTACTTAGATATTCAGGGATGCTAGATTCTCTTGAATCTAGGAGTTTGAGGAATGCTGGATTTTCTCAAACTAGAATGTTGGCAGATGTTGGAATCTGTCCGACTTAGGTTGAGAGACGGGGTTCTCTCAATTATGTGCTTGAGAGACGGGGTTCTCTCTTTTGTGTGTGCTCGAGAGACGGGGTTCTCTCTCTTGGGGGTGCTGAGGGACGGGGCTCTCTCACTTACGTGTTGAGAGATGAGATTCTCTCTTGTTTGTTGTGGTTACGTTATGCGTTGATCTGACTACGGGTAGCAAGTGGTGTATCTGAGACGACATCGAGGTTGGGTGCAGTTGCAGCTATCCGATCACGGGAATGACCGACCGAGTTCGAAACAACTAACGGATCAAGTACTCGCACGGACCTCGACGATAACAAGACATCCTAAAGGAGGTTCAGTGTAGATGACCGGAGTAAGCCTCACCATTAGAGTTATGATCTCACGTGAGTTTGGGAGAAGGGTTGGAGCATTACAACTCGAGGATCTACATTTTTCCAGTGGAACCTGGGGACCAGGTTCTCTTAAGGGGGGAAGGTTGTGACACCCCGTTTTCTCGAAGGGCGTTCTTACGACATCAACAAGTAAGTCTCTACAGTTATGTGTGTTTAATTTAAGAGTTCTTGAATTATGTGATTTAATGTAAATCCAATTTAATATGTGTTCATTCGAATTATTCTAAGATTAATTGCAACTTGATTAATTACGCGCATATTTAACCCTAACTATCTAATTTGATTTAGTTCGAATTTATTCAATGAAATAATTGTCAAGTTGATTTTAAATCCATCATGTTACTTAACTTGTTTAATTTCGGTTTACTTGAATTACTTGAGATTAATTGTCAATCATGTGTTTACGAAAGGTCGTTAAATTGTATGAAAGGTTTCTAAAATTAAATTGAATTAAACTCTAATTGATAAATCTATCTCTTTCATTTTAATTTGTAAAATTAATTCGGAGTTTGAATGTTTATTCGTAACTTTACCAATTTTGTTTACGATTATTTGTACGCGATATTTCTCTTTGTTACGCGATAAGGATACCAGGTTGTATATAGCTTGTGCACAAGACACATTTCTCCCAATCCCTTTTCTCTCTCTCTCTCTCCTCTCCTCTCCAACTTTCTCTCTCCCGAGGGTTACTATCGCGGCTTCGGTTACGAGCCCATAACTCGATCGTTTCTCGACGAAATTCAACAAACGAATAGTCCATTTCGATTATCTCGGCGAGACCGACGTAAGAGTACCAATTTCACGGCCTAACAACGAACGGTGGCAGAGTTATGGCCGGATTTCAGTAGCAGCGGCGGAGTTGTCAGACCGCCGCCACTTCGCCGGCGTTTCGCGGCGTTTTCCGGCCACTTCCTTGCTACACGCGCCGAAGATCCAACAAGAGGACTTCCAGGCGCAGCGTTTGACGTCGGCGGTGCGACCATCGGAGCAGAGATGGCGCCGCACGCGCCGCCCAAAGCTCGCGGCGGCGGCTCGAGTTACTGTAGCGGCGGCGGCAGAAACTTCGGCGTCCAACGGGGGGCTTTTCCGGCCATCGTTTGGTCTCGGGCTCTTCACGAAAGTTGTTCGGAACGATGAGAACTAGTGACCTGTGATCAGGCGACTCCAGATTCGGTGGTTTGGCGGAGGATCGGCGGCGGCAAAGTGGCGGTGCAACGGCGGCACTAGCTCCGAGGATTTTTCCGGAAAGCTACCTTAGGGCTTTCGAAGAACTCGTTATGGGTAAGACAACACCTCTTTCGGATCGCATTTTGGTTCACCGGTTTGGAAGTAATTTGAGTTTGAAGATTTAGGGTTTTCGTGTTCTTAGATTTCAGATCTACTACAATCGGCTTGGAATTTCCAGAAATTGATCTAGGATTCGGAACGGGCACGAAGACTTCATTCAGGACTGATTTTACGGGATTTTTCCGGTGACTTTTAACGGCGGCCCGGTGGCGGCCCGGCGACTTTCCGGTGGCTCCGGTGGCGGCACTCCGGTGAATTTCGAACATAATGTTCGTCTCGTTGTGGTGAGTTCAACGCCACTTTCCGTTCATTAATCGGACACTCTATGTATTTATTACGAATTATTTTGCGTAATTGTGATTATTTGAATTAATTGTTTTAAGTGCAAATAAATTAGTTATTGTTGGTTTGTTGATCGAGATGTATTCCAATCGTATATGAAAACATGTATTGAATGGATTGTGATATGCATGAATGTTTCGATTTACAATTTGAATCCCGATGTGATGAATTTATGCTATGTGTTTAGATATGAAGGGGTGTTAGTGTAATATTTAGAAACTAATCTTTTATGTGACTAAATGAACTTGAATGATATTTTAGAAGAACGAACATGTTGTGATTTCTCTATATGAATTTGAGACGTTCTCAATGTTATGTTTGTTGTAAATTGTGTTTCAAATATAAAATTGAGATACATGAAAGATGCTTGAATAACTTAAAACTTGATGCATGATAGGAGTTAGAATTGTAATATCTTGATTTACTCTTATTACTTGAAAATGGTATATTATGAATTACGATATTGTAAATAATTAATTCCTAGTTGAATAATTGTATAAACACTTTAAATGAACAATTATGTTTAGTAATCAACTAAGGGGATATATGTGTAATGATTCTAAACTTTTATAAAGGACTTAGGGGATGTAAGTGTAATATTTATGAAACTATGAATGTGACTTGAGCTTGTGTACCAAACATATTGTGAAGTTGTAAAGTATGGTCTTAAGTGAATTAAATGCACTCTTTATTTGTATCAAGCATGCCATCTACGTACAACAACTTTGTATGTTTATATGATCAAGCTGCTCTTACTTATGCACTTTATAACTCGACATGAACTTGATGCTTAATTATAATATTATAATTGAACCCTGTGACATTGGATGATTTAATATGCATTTCGTGAATACATTGACTTCCTAAATTGATCTTGCATCTTTGGATATGGAATTGCATGATGGTTGCTTGTAAATATGACCTTGTTGAGCATTGATATGCCTTGAATGACCACGATACCTTATCCAAGCACAACATGAACACTTATGCATAACCACGATCATGTTGAGCAACGCCGTGCGTCTTGTTTGGTTCATATAGAGTCTAAGTCTGGGCTTCTGTATGTCTTGTCACAGAGTTTGGTGGTGCCGGTGGGCCCGAGGTTTAGAGTGTTTGGCCCTTCACACTCTCAGACTCTACTTTCACGAGGTGAGGTTTAGGATTTTGTATAGTTACGCGACCTATAGCCTTAATATGCTGATTTCAACCCTTGTATGCGAGTATATCTATTATAAATACGTATGTGTTGGATATGATATGTTTATAACCTTCTGAATCAACTCTGTTTGGAAAATTAAATATGAAAGCATATGTAAGCTATTTTGGGAAAACAGTTGTGTTGTGATTATGTAGCGAGATTGCCATGAAAGATTGGCGTATGTGATCCGTTGTGATCTGTTCTGTTGTGATCCGTTGTGATCTGTTCTGTTGTGATCCGTTGTGGTCTGTGTGTGGATCGATCCTGGTGAGCTGCGGAATGGGTACCCCAGGGACGGTTAGGGCCGTCGGGGCATTTATCCATTGCTTAGTTCCATTTGAGATATCATTGTGCGACCTTAGGGTGATGAGGGAGGCGTGGTATCTTAAGCCTTCGGCTAAGGCCGGGGAGGACTCTTGTGGGTTCGCAACCCCTTGAGGGTGAGTCTATTTTAGACGGTTTATTCTCGATGGTATGGGGACGGTACATCTCCTCCATCATTGGTGTAGAGGTTGGATTGATTTTGATTTATGTTATGAGGAGTTGAGGTTGGAAGCTCGTACTCGCCGAGCAGTTGATTATGTTATGTTATGGAATTATGAATCGGGATAGAGTCTTTCTGGAAAATTGTTTCTAAACATATATCTATATCTTATTCGGGTTCTTTCAAAACGTTTTGGTATGTAACACCTATCCCCGGTTCATGAGTCCATCCTTTTTATTCTGTGCTATGCTACTTATATATATATATATTGTGGGTGTGCGTTAGCCCCCTCACTCGGTGAAGTTGACTGACCCCTCATTTACACTTTTAGTTGCAGGATTGTTGGCGTTTGCTAGGCGGAAGTGAGTCCTTTGAGTTGCACTTCGTCGGTCTAGTCTTTCTATTTGCATTTGTCTTTTCATACACTTTACTTATGCTTTATTTGTTGATCTATTATTCGGGATTAGGTATCTATGCTAGTTGAACACGTCACCTGCTTTGTTTGTTGATCTATTATTCGGGATTAGGTATATATGCTAGTTGAACCCGTCACCTGCTTTGTATGTTTTGTAATAAATGCTTCCGCTATCTATTGATGTTGGTTTTAATTGCTTCCGCGCTCTGAGTTTTGGTCAAGTTAGATCCGCCTAGCCTAGTGTGTGAGTTGGTCTCCCGTTCGCTCTGATTCGGATTCGGGCATGGACTTTCATTTCATGCTTCAGGTCTGGGTCATAGTGCGGGGGATGTGGCATCCTCCATTTTGGGTGTTACATCCTTAAGTGGTATCAGAGCTCTAGGTTGCAAAATCGAGCTCTTGAGTCGTGTTGAGTCTGTCTAGGTCGTACGGCTTGGGAATAACTGCGCATTGCATTTGTTTGACTTGATATTTTGATCCTTCGGCATGAATTGTTTCGTGATTATATGATTGTGTGCACATTGTGACTTTAATTATGCAACATCTTATTTTATGTGCTTTATAAATTACAACTAATTGTTGCATTTACGTGATGTACTTGTTACATTTCATTTGCATCTTAATCCGCATGCATCGAATTTAGTGTTTGAATTTCAGGGTACCCTATGAGTCAACACTGAGGTTTCCCTCCGTCAACGCTACCTATTGGTACTACAAAGGAAACTCGCCATAATTCGAAAATGAAAGGATTCCTCACCAAGATCAATACTCATGAAAAGGTTCAGAGTTTAAGGAATGAGATTTGCTATATTGACTTACTACCTTAAAGTCAATTGAAAGATGAAGTTTGACGAATTTTAACCTTGTTGATTCGTTTATTTGGAAGTAGTCACCTTGTTGAGGAAATGAGTCAAAGGAGGAGAGTCTGATCAAGTAGAACCGTTTTGAAGGAGTTTGATGAGCTTTCGCCTTGATGATTCGTTTATTTGGGAGTAGTCACCTTGTCGATGGAAACGAGTTAATATAGAAGAATCCGATCAAATAAGATCCGATCAAGTTCAAGGGATGTGGATAGGTAACCATGTTACATGAGCAACGAGTTACAAACCATCGGTGAGTGTTGAAGGATTTGGTGTCGTTTAGAGTTAACAAACGACAAAACAAGATTGGTTGCTAGCTCTCTGGCTGTCCTCTTTCTGCTGGGGTGGAAGATTCTGCTAAGATCGAAGATTCTACTGAGATGGGAATAGAACACTTAGATGCCGAAAGACTTTATCCAAGTTTCAGAATCATATACCATGGATTGCTTTGGGAAGTGCTTAGCACCACGATCACTCAACGAAACTCTGAGGTACATATCTAATTGACAAACGAATCATGGACAACTCCTTGAAGATGAGCAGACTAAGATTTAACACATAAATGAGAATTCTTGGGAGAAACTGAAGATAATTCTAGTTGAGCAAGGATTACGGTATAGTAAGGGGTTTGGTGATAGACGAGCTTTGCTGAGTTACCACTTTATGAAAAGACTCAAGACAAAGAGGTTCAGATGACGAGGGTTGCATCATTGTTGGCTTAATCTACTCCTACTACTTCATCTCAACTTCCTGTCAAGAGTTTGACACTACGGTGATCGGTACGCCAGGCATTCATGGCATTTGCATACATGCATCGCTTAAATACTCTTACCTTGTTTTGCTTGATGTGGGTGACGACCATTGTTGTTTTAATTGTGATAACTTGGATACCTGATCTAGTATTTATAACTTGAAATTTCTACTTGTTATGAACTGTGCTGGAATGAATGAGTGATGTACTTGTGTAAACTATTCATGCTTATGTGATTTAAAACTCTTTTGATTGCTCACTAACTTCTCATATAACATACATACATACTGTAACGCTGTTTTATAGGGATTCCATCGCGATATCCCCCTTGAGTTGAGGTACGAGCGTTGAATCTATACTCAAAGGACACCGATATCAGTTGTATAAGGTACACCAAACATGCATCGCATACTTTTCGTCAAGTGTTACTATGATTTGTGTATGAATGAATAACTGATCAGTGGATTTATGTGCAAGAGAGACCTTAGGTTCCCTCTTTCTACGTGTTTGAGAGATGCAGGATTCTCTCTATTTATGTGATAGAAAGATGCTGGAATCTTTCTAAGTTTTGTGCACGAGAGATGTTGGATTCTCTTGTACTTAGATATTCAGGGATGCTGGATTCTCTTGAATCTAGGAGTTTGAGGAATGCTGGATTTTCTCAAACTAGAATGTTGGCAGATGTTGGAAGCTGTCCGACTTACGTTGAGAGATGGGGTTCTCTCACTTATGTGCTTGAGAGACGGGGTTCTCTCTTTTGTGTGTGCTCGAGAGACGGGGTTCTCTCTCTTATGGGTGCTGAGGGACGGGGCTCTCTCACTTACGTGTTGAGAGATGAGATTCTCTCTTGTTTGTTGTGGTTGTGTTATGCGTTGATCTGACTACGGGTAGCAAGTGGTGCATCTGAGACGACATCGAGGTTGGGTGCAGTTGCAGCTATCCGATCACGGGAATGACCGACCGAGTTCGAAACAACTAACGGATCAAGTACTCGCACGGACCTCGACGATAACAAGACATCCTAAAGGAGGTTCAGTGTAGATGACCGGAGTAAGCCTCACCATTAGAGTTATGATCTCACGCGAGTTCGGGAGAAGGGTTGGAGCACTACAACTCGAGGATCTACATTTTTCCAGTGGAACCTGGGGACCAGGTTCTCTTAAGGGGGAAGGTTGTGACACCCCGTTTTCTCGAAGGGCGTTCTTACGACATCAACAAGTAAGTCTCTACAGTTATGTGTGTTTAATTTAAGAGTTCTTGAATTATGTGATTTAATGTAAATCCAATTTAATATGTGTTCATTCGAATTATTCTAAGATTAATTGCAACTTGATTAATTACGCGCATATTTAACCCTAACTATATAATTTGATTTAGTTCGAATTTATTCAATGAAATAATTGTCAAGTTGATTTTAAATCCATCATGTTACTTAACTTGTTTAATTTCGGTTTACTTGAATTACTTGAGATTAATTGTCAATCATGTGTTTACGAAATGTCGTTAAATTGTACGAAAGGTTTCTAAAATTAAATTGAATTAAACTCTAATTGATAAATCTATCTCTTTCATTTTAATTTGTAAAATTAATTCGGAGTTTGAATGTTTATTCGTAACTTTACCAATTTTGTTTACGATTATTTGTACGCGATATTTCTCTTTGTTACGCGATAAGGATACCCGGTTGTATATAGCTTGTGCACATGACACATTTCTCCCAATCCCTTTTCTTTCTCTCTCTCTCCTCTCCTCTCCCACTTTCTCTCTCCCGAGGGTTACTATCGCGGCTTCGGTTACGAGCCCATAACTCGATCGTTTCTCGACGGAATTCAACAAACGAATAGTCCATTTCGATTATCTCGGCGATACCGACGTAAGAGTAGGAATTTCACGGCCTAAAAATGAATGGTGGCGGAGTTATGGCCGGATTTCAGTAGCAGCGGCGGAGCTATCAGACCGCCGCCACTTCGCCGGTGTTTCGCGGCGTTTTCCGGCCACTTCCTTGCTACACGCGCTGAAGATCCAGCAAGAGGACTTCCAGGCACAGCGTTTGATGTCGGCGGCGCGACCATCGGAGCAGAGGCGGCACCGCACGCGCCGCCCAAAGCTCGCGGCGGCAGCTCGAGTTACTGTAGCGGCGGCGGCAGAAACTTCGGCGGCCAACGGGGGCCTTTTTCGGCCATCTTTTGGTCTCGGGCTCTTCACAAAAGTTGTTCGGAACGACGAGAACTAGTGACCTATGATCAGGCAACTCCAGATTCGATGGTTTGGCGGTGGATCGGCGGCGGCAAAGTGGCGGTGGATCGGCGGCGGCGGCACTAGGTCCGAGGATTTTTCCGGAAAGCTACCTTAGGGCTTTCGAAGAACTCGTCATGGGTAAGACAACACCTCTTTCGGATCGCATTTTGGTTCAACGGTTTGGAAGTAATTTGAGTTTGAAGATTTAGGGTTTTCGTGCTCTTAGATTTCAGATCTACTACAATCGGCTTGGAATTTCCAGAAATTGATCGAGGATTCGGAACGGGCACGAAGACTTCATTCGGGACTGATTTTTCGGGATTTTTCCGGCGACTTTTGACGGCGGCCCTGTGGCGGCCCGACGACTTTCCGGCGGCTCCGGTGGCGGCACTCCGGTGAATTTCGGACAGAATGTTCGTCTCGTTGTGGTGAGTTCAACGCCACTTTTCGTTCATTAATCGGACACTCGATCTATTTATTACAAATTATTTTGTGTAATTGTGATTATTTGAATTAATTGTTTTAAGTGCAAATAAATTAGTTATTGTTGGTTTGTTGATCGAGATGTATTACAATCGTATATGAAAACATATATTGAATGGATTTTGATATGCATGAATGTTTCGATTTACAATTTGAATCCCGATGTGATGAATTTATGCTACGTGTTTAGATATGAAGGGGTGTTAGTGTAATATTTAGAAACTAATCTTTTATGTGACTAAATGAACTTGAATGATATTTTAGAAGAACGAACATGTTGTGATTTCTCTATATGAATTTGAGACGTTCTCAATGTTATGTTTGTTGTAAATTGTGTTTCAAATATAAAATTGAGATACATGAAAGATGCTTGAATAACTTAAAACTGGATGCATGATAGGAGTTAGAATTGTAATATCTTGATTTACTCTTATTACTTGAAAATGGTATATTATGAATTACGATATTGTAAATAATTAATTCCTAGTTGAATAATTGTATAAACACTTTAAATGAACAATTATGTTTAGTAATCAACTAAGGGGATATATGTGTAATGATTCTAAACTTTTATAAAGGACTTAGGGGATGTAAGTGTAATATTTATGAAACTATGAATGTGACTTGAGCTTGTGTACCAAACATATTGTGAAGTTGTAAAGTATGGTCTTAAGTGAATTAAATGCACTCTTTATTTGTATCAAGCATGCCATCTACGTACAACAACTTTGTAAGTTTATATGATCAGGTTGCTCTTACTTATGCACTTTATAACTCGACATTAACTTGATGCTTAATTATAATATTATAATTGAACCCTGTGACATTGGATGATTTAATATGCATTTCGTGAATACATTGACTTCCTAAATTGATCTTGCATCTTTGGATATGGAATTGCATGATGGTTGCTTGTAAATATGACCTTGTTGAGCATTGATATGCCTTGAATGACCACGACACCTTATCCAAGCACAACATGAACACTTATGCATAACCACGATCATGTTGAGCAACGTCGTGCGTCTTGTTTGGTTCATATAGAGTCTAAGTCTGGGCTTCTGTATGTCTTGTCACAGAGTTTGGTGGTGCCGGTGGGCCCGAGGTTTAGAGTGTTTGGCACTTCACACTCTCAGACTCTACTTTCACGAGGTGAGGTTTAGGATTTTGTATAGTTACGCGACCTATGGCCTTAATATGCTGATTTCAACCCTTGTATGCGAGTATATCTATTATAAATACGTATGTGTTGGATATGATATGTTTATGACCTTCTGAATCAACTCTGTTTGGAAAATTAAATATGAAAGCATATGTAAGCTATTTTGGGAAAACAGTTGTGTTGTGATTATGTAGCGAGATTGCCATGAAAGATTGGCGTATGTGATCCGTTGTGATCTGTTCTGTTGTGATCCGTTGTGATTTGTTCTGTTGTGATCCGTTGTGATCTGTGTGTGGATCGATCCTGGTGAGCTGCGGAATGGGTACCCCCGGGACGGTTAGGGCCGTCGGGGCTTTTATCCGTTACGTAGTTCCATTTGAGATATCATTGTGCGACCTTAGGGTGATGAGGGAGGCGTGGTATCTTGAGCCTTCGGCTAAGGCCGAGGAGGACTCTTATGGGTTCGCAACCCCTTGAGGGTGAGTCTATTTTAGACGGTTTATTCTCGATGGTATGGGGACGGTACATCTCCTCCATCATTGGTGTAGAGGTTGGATTGATTTTGATTTATGTTATGAGGAGTTGAGGTTGGAAGCTCGTACTCGCCGAGCAGTTGATTATGTTATGTTATGGAATTATGAATCGGGATAGAGTCTTTCTGGAAAATGGTTTCTAAACTTATATCTATATCTTATTCGGGTTCTTTCAAAACGTTTTGGTCTGTAACACCTATCCCCGGTTCATGAGTCCATCCTTTTTATTCTGTGCTATGCTCCTTATATATATATTGTGGGTGTGCGTTAGCCCCCTCACTTGGTGAAGTTGACTGACCCCTCATTTACACTTTTAGTTGCAGGATTGTTGGCGTTTGCTAGGCGGAAGTGAGTCCTTTGAGTTGCACTTCGTCGGTCTAGTCTTTCTATTTGCATTTGTCTTTTCATACACTTTACTTATGCTTTGTTTGTTGATCTATTATTCGGGATTAGGTATCTATGCTAGTTGAACCCGTCACCTGCTTTGTTTGTTGATCTATTATTCGGGATTAGGTATCTATGCTAGTTGAACCCGTCACCTGCTTTGTATGTTTTGTAATAAATGCTTCCGCTATCTATTGATGTTGGTTTTAATTGTTTCCGCGCTCTGAGTTTTGGTCAAGTTAGATCCGCCTAGCCTAGTGTGTGAGTTGGTCTCCCGTTCGCTCTGATTCAGATTCGGGCATGGACTTTCATTTCATGCTTCGGGTCTGGGTCATAGTGCGGGGGATGTGGCATCCTCCGTTTTGGGTGTTACATCCTTAAGTGGTATCAGAGCTCTAGGTTGCAAAACCGAGCTCTTGAGTCGTGTTGATTCTGTCTAGGTCGTACGTCATGGGAATAACTGCGCATTGCATTTGTTTGACTTGATATTTTGATCCTTCGGCATGAATTGTTTCGTGATTATATGATTGTGTTCACGTTGTGACTTTAATTATGCAACATCTTATTTTATGTGCTTTATAAATTACAACTAATTGTTGCATTTACGTGATGTACTTGTTACATTTCAGTTGCATCTTAATCCGCATGTATCGAATTTAGTGTTTGAATTTCAGGGTACCCTATGAGTTAACACTGAGGTTTCCCTCCGTCAACGCTACCTATTGGTACTACAAAGGAAACACGCCATAATTCGAAAATGAAAGGATTCCTCACCAAGATCAATACTCATGAAAAGGTTCAGAGTTTAAGGAATGAGATTTGCTACATTGACTTACTACCTTAAAGTCAATTGAAAGATGAAGTTTGACGAATTTTAACCTTGTTGATTCGTTTATTTGGAAGTAGTCACCTTGTTGAGGAAATGAGTCAATGGAGGAGAGTCTGATCAAGTAGAACCGTTTTGAAGGAGTTTGATGAGCTTTCGCCTTGATGATTCGTTTATTTGGGAGTAGTCACCTTGTTGATGGAAACGAGTTAATATAGAAGAATCCGATCAAATAAGATCCGATCAAGTTCAAGGGATGTGGATAGGTAACCATGTTACATGAGCAACGAGTTACAAACCATCGGTGAGTGTTGAAGGATTTGGTGTCGTTTAGAGTTAACAAACGACAAAACAAGATTGGTTGCTAGCTCTCTGGGTGTCCTCTTTCTGCTGAGGTGGAAGATTCTGCTAAGATCGAAGATTCTACTAAGATGGGAATAGAACACTTAGATGCCGAAAGACTTTATCCAAGTTTCAGAATCATATACCATGGATTGCTTTGGGAAGTGCTTAGCACCACGATCACTCAACGAAACTCTGAAGTACATATCTAATTGACAAACGAATCATGGACAACTCCTTGAAGATGAGCAGACTAAGATTTAACACATAAATGAGAATTTTTGGGAGAAACTGAAGATGATTCTAGTTGAGCAAGGATTACGGTATAGTAAGGGGTTTGGTGATAGACGAGCTTTGTTGAGTTACCACTTTATGAAAAGACTCAAGACAAAGAGGTTCAGATGATGAGGGTTGCATCATTGTTGGCTTAATCTACTCCTACTACTTCATCTCAACTTCCTGTCAAGAGTTTGACACTACGGTGATCGGTACGCCAGGCATTCATGGCATTTGCATACATGCATCGCTTAAATACTCTTACCTTGTTTTGCTTGATGTGGGTGACGACCATTTTTGTTTTAATTGTGATAACTTGGATACCTGATCTAGTATTTATAACTTGAAATTTCTACTTGTTATGAACTGTGCTGGAATGAATGAGTTATGTACTTGTGTAAACTATTCATCCTTATGTGATTTAAAACTCTTTTGATTGCTCACTAACTTCTCATATAACATACATACATACTGTAACGCTGTTTTATAGGGATTCCATCGCGATATCCCCCTTGAGTTGAGGTACGAGCGTTGAATCTATACTCAAAGGACACCGATATCAGTTGTATAAGGTACACCAAACATGCATCGCATACTTTTCGTCAAGTGTTACTATGATTTGTGTATGAATGAATAACTGATCAGTGGATTTATGTGCAAGAGAGACCTTAGGTTCCCTCTTTCTACGTGTTAGAGAGATGCAGGATTCTCTCTATTTATGTGATAGAAAGATGCTGGAATCTTTCTAAGTTTTGTGCACGAGAGATGTTGGATTCTCTTGTACTTAGATATTCAGGGATGCTGGATTCTCTTGAATCTAGGAGTTTGAGGAATGCTGGATTTTCTCAAACTAGAATGTTGGCAGATGTTGGAATCTGTCCGACTTAGGTTGAGAGACGGGGTTCTCTCTTTTGTGTGTGCTCGAGAGACGGGGTTCTCTCTCTTGTGGGTGCTGAGGGACGGGGCTCTCTCACTTACGTGTTGAGAGATGAGATTCTCTCTTGTTTGTTGTGGTTGCGTTATGCGTTGATCTGACTACGGGTAGCAAGTGGTGCATCTGAGACGACATCGAGGTTGGGTGCAGTTACAGCTATCCGATCACGGGAATGACCGACCGAGTTTGAAACAACTAACGGATCAAGTACTCGCACGGACCTCGACGATAACAAGACATCCTAAAGGAGGTTCAGTGTAGATGACCGGAGTAAGCCTCACCATTAGAGTTATGATCTCAAGCGAGTTCGGGAGAAGGGTTGGAACACTACAACTCGAGGATCTACATTTTTCCAGTGGAACCTGGGGATCAGGTTCTCTTAAGGGGGGAAGGTTGTGACACCCCGTTTTCTCGAAGGGCGTTCTTACGACATCAACAAGTAGGTCTCTACAGTTATGTGTGTTTAATTTAAGAGTTCTTGAATTATGTGATTTAATGTAAATCCAATTTAATATGTGTTCATTCGAATTATTCTAAGATTAATTGCAACTTGATTAATTACGCGCATATTTAACCCTAACTATCTAATTTGATTTAGTTCGAATTTATTCAATGAAATAATTGTCAAGTTGATTTTAAATCCATCATGTTACTTAACTTGTTTAATTTCGGTTTACTTGAATTACTTGAGATTAATTGTCAATCATGTGTTTACGAAATGTCGTTAAATTGTACGAAAGGTTTCTAAAATTAAATTGAATTAAACTCTAATTGATAAATCTATCTCTTTCATTTTAATTTGTAAAATTAATTCGGAGTTTGAATGTTTATTCGTAACTTTACCAATTTTGTTTACGATTATTTGTACGCGATATTTCTCTTTGTTACGCCATAAGGATACCCGGTTGTATATAGCTTGTGCACAAGACACATTTCTCCCAATCCCTTTTCTCTCTCTCTCTCCTCTCCTCTCCCACTTTCTCTCTCCCGAGGGTTACTATCGCGGCTTCGGTTACGAGCCCATAACTCGATCGTTTCTCGACGAAATTCAACAAACGAATAGTCCATTTCGATTATCTCGGCGAGACCGACGTAAGAGTACCAATTTCACGACCTAACAACGAACGATGACAGAGTTATGGCCGGATTTCAGTAGCAGCGGCGGAGCTGTCAGACCGCCGCCACTTCGCCGGTGTTTCGCGGCGTTTTCCGGCCACTTCCTTGCTACACGCGCCGAAGATCCAGCAAGAGGACTTCCAGGCGCAGCGTTTGACGTCGGCGGTGCGACCATCGGAGCAGAGATGGCGCCGCACGCGCCGCCCAAAGCTCGCGGCGGCGGCTAGAGTTACTGTAGCGGCGGCGGCAGAAACTTCGGCGGCCAACGGGGGCCTTTTCCGGCCATCGTTTGGTCTCGGTCTCTTCACGAAAGTTGTTCGGAACGACGAGAACTAGTGACCTGTGATCAGGCGACTCCAGATTCGGTGGTTTGGCGGCGGATCGGCGGCGGCAAAGTGGCGGTGTAACGGCGGCACTAGCTCCGAGGATTTTTCCGGAAAGCTACCTTAGGGCTTTCGAAGAACTCGTCATGGGTAAGACAACACCTCTTTCGGATCGCATTTTGGTTCACCGGTTTGGAAGTAATTTGAGTTTGAAGATTTAGGGTTTTCGTGTTCTTAGATTTCAGATCTACTACAATCGGCTTGGAATTTCCAGAAATTGATCGAGGATTCGGAACGGGCACGAAGACTTCATTCGGGACTGATTTTTCAGGATTTTTTTTTCGGCGACTTTTGACGGCGGCCCGGTGGCGGCCCGGCGACTTTCCGGTGGCGGCACTCCGGTGAATTTCGGACAGAATGTTCGTCTCGTTGTGGTGAGTTCAACGCCACTTTCCGTTCATTAATCGGACACTCTATCTATTTATTATGAATTATTTTGCGTAATTGTGATTATTTGAATTAATTGTTTTAAGTGCAAATAAATTAGTTATTGTTGGTTTGTTGATCGAGATGTATTCCAATCGTATATGAAAACATGTATTGAATGGATTGTGATATGCATGAATGTTTCGATTTACAATTTGAATCCCGATGTGATGAATTTATGCTATGTGTTTAGATATGAAGGGGTGTTAGTGTAATATTTAGAAACTAATCTTTTATGTGACTGAATGAACTTGAATGATATTTTAGAAGAACGAACATGTTGTGATTTCTCTATATGAATTTGAGACGTTCTCAATGTTATGTTTGTTGTAAATTGTGTTTCAAATATAAAATTGAGATACATGAAAGATGCTTGAATAACTTAAAACTTGATGCATGATAGGAGTTAGAATTGTAATATCTTGATTTACTCTTATTACTTGAAAATGGTATATTATGAATTACGATATTGTAAATAATTAATTCCTAGTTGAATAATTGTATAAACACTTTAAATGAACAATTATGTTTAGTAATCAACTAAGGGGATATATGTGTAATGATTCTAAACTTTTATAAAGGACTTAGGGGATGTAAGTGTAATATTTATGAAACTATGAATGTGACTTGAGCTTGTGTACCAAACATATTGTGAAGTTGTAAAGTATGGTCTTAAGTGAATTAAATGCACTCTTTATTTGTATCAAGCATGCCATCTACGTACAACAACTTTGTATGTTTATATGATCAAGCTGCTCTTACTTATGCACTTTATAACTCGACATTAACTTGATGCTTAATTATAATATTATAATTGAACCCTGTGACATTGGATGATTTAATATGCATTTCGTGAATACATTGACTTCCTAAATTGATCTTGCATCTTTGGATATGGAATTGCATGATGGTTGCTTGTAAATATGACCTTGTTGAGCATTGATATGCCTTGAATGACCACGACACCTTATCCAAGCACAACATGAACACTTATGCATAACCACGATCATGTTGAGCAACGTCGTGCGTCTTGTTTGGTTCATATAGAGTCTAAGTCTGGGCTTCTGTATGTCTTGTCACAGAGTTTGGTGGTGCCGGTGGGCCCGAGGTTTAGAGTGTTTGGCCCTTCACACTCTCAGACTCTACTTTCACAAGGTGAGGTTTAGGATTTTGTATAGTTACGGGACCTATGGCCTTAATATGCTGATTTCAACCCTTGCATGCGAGTATATCTATTATAAATACGTATGTGTTGGATATGATATGTTTATGACCTTCTGAATCAACTCTGTTTGGAAAATTAAATATGAAAGCATATGTAAGCTATTTTGGGAAAACAGTTGTGTTGTGATTATGTAGCGAGATTGCCATGAAAGATTGGCATATGTGATCCGTTGTGATCTGTTCTGTTGTGATCCGTTGTGATCTGTGTGTGGATCGATCCTGGTGAGCTGCGGAATGGGTACCCCCGGGACGGTTAGGGCCGTCGGGGCATTTATCCATTACGTAGTTCCATTTGAGATATCATTGTGCGACCTTAGGGTGATGAGGGAGGCGTGGTATCTTGAGCCTTCGGCTAAGGCCGGGGAGGACTCTTGTGGGTTCGCAACCCCTTGAGGGTGAGTCTATTTTAGACGGTTTATTCTCGATGGTATGGGGACGGTACATCTCCTCCATCATTGGTGTAGAGGTTGGATTGATTTTGATTTATGTTATGAGGAGTTGAGGTTGGAAGCTCGTACTCGCCGAGCAGTTGATTATGTTATGTTATGGAATTATGAATCGGGATAGAGTCTTTCTGGAAAATGGTTTCTAAACATATATCTATATCTTATTAGGGTTCTTTCAAAACGTTTTGGTATGTAACACCTATCCCCGGTTCATGAGTCCATCCTTTTTATTCTGTGCTATGCTCCTTATATATATATTGTGGGTGTGCGTTAGCCCCCTCACTCGGTGAAGTTGACTGACCCCTCATTTACACTTTTAGTTGCAGGATTGTTGGCGTTTGCTAGGCGGAAGTGAGTCCTTTGAGTTGCACTTCGTCGGTCTAGTCTTTCTATTTGCATTTGTCTTTTCATACACTTTACTTATGCTTTGTTTGTTGATCTATTATTCGGGATTAGGTATCTATGCTAGTTGAACCCGTCACCTGCTTTGTTTGTTGATCTATTATTCGGGATTAGGTATCTATGCTAGTTGAACCCGTCACCTGCTTTGTATGTTTTGTAATAAATGCTTCCGCTATCTATTGATGTTGGTTTTAACTGCTTCCGCGCTCTGAGTTTTGGTCAAGTTAGATCCGCCTAGCCTAGTGTGTGAGTTGGTCACCCGTTCGCTCTGATTCGGATTCGGGCATGGACTTTCATTTCATGCTTCGGGTGTGGGTCATAGTGCGGGGGATGTGGCATCCTCCGTTTGGGGTGTTACACAGTCTCACAACTCGAATGAGTGAGGGGCTTAACACATCCACACCTTAAATACGTATAGAGCATTGCATAAATCAAAAGTGATAGTCATGAATCGAGGCTATGGTTTTGCCCACCAAAAACCATTTCCCGAAGCTAAGATATAATAAGAAAAGAACATATCTCGATCCATAATCTATCAGTAAAACATAGACAAAAGCCCGGCGAGAACGGACTATCCTTTACTCCTTCAACCATACATATCAAATCACAATTCCACCCTTGCATCCATGGTGCATCGGGAATCAAACCCTAGCACCTACATTACCAAAAACATACGGGGTAGCTAATCCACGATATGCCTTCCCCGGTTATCCACCGAGGGCTCAAGATATCACGCCTTCCCAACCTCCCTAGGTCGCACGTGAATATCTCAAATGAGAGCATGCACAGGGGTCAAACCCGGCGACCCCGTGGTCGTCCCAGGTCTCCCTTACCCACGTCTCCAGGGCCCACAAACCATATCAAACCAACATCCCATCTTTCAGGGCACACTCGCTCAGCATAACATAAACGTATCCAAAGAGATTCAAACTCAAGCTTATATATGCTCTTACTTATATCTTTTCCATAAAGTTCAAATCTTCCACAAGATCATAAACATAATTTAAGCACTCATATTTAAATATGTATAAGATATCCGCATGCGAGTGAAAAATCATCACATTATAGGCCTTAAGTTAATAGCTAATAAATTCCTAACCTCACCTTAACAAAAGAGACAAAAGAGTAGGATCGAACGGCAACCAACCACCTAAGCTTCGGGCTCTTGCGCTACCGGAAGAGGCTCTGAAACGCAAAAGAGAACAAGACCCGAGACTTACACTCAAATATGAACCAAATAGATGCTCGGCAATGCTTGTGAATGCAAAGAATGCAAATGAAATGCATAAACATGCCAAATAAATCCTACCAATTCTTATTAACACAATTCATATCAAATAAGGTCATAAGTTCAAAACAAGGTACATAACGCATAATACAACAAGCGAACAATGCATACGAGTCATAAATGAATAAAGAAAATACAAAGAAAAACAAAGAAGCGATAAAACGAGCAATTGCCGCCGCCATATTTTCAAATGACACGGTCGTGTTGGGTTTTAGTTCAAAATGGACACGGCCGTGTCCGATTAAAATTAATTCATGAGCTAATCCGAGACGCTGACACGGCCGTGTTGAGTTTTAGTTCAAAATGGACACGGCCGTGTCCGATTTTATAAAAATAATTTGCTCCAAGTCGAGAGGCTGACACGGCCGTGTCCAAAACATGTACAAAGCTGACACGGCCTTGTTGGCCCTTCGTCTTCGAAAAAAAATACAGCAGCAACAGTAACTCTGCACCAAAAAAAACAGAGGAAGAAGCAGAGCAACACGCAGCAACATCAAGCAACCATATCAAGCTACAAAACTCATGCAAACCAAAGCAAATCACCTCATGATCATCATATAATCTCCCAAACCTCACAAAAGTTCAAGAATTATCATATGTCTCAAGGATTCTCGTGCAAGAATTTGAATTCCAATAATGGTAACCTTCACCATATTCAACCATAATCAAAAGGGGAATCATATAATCAAATTAGAGTCAAAAGGAATCACATATACAACTTCAAATCAAAGCTTAACTTTAAGAAGCACAAGAGATCATCAAACCCTCAAGATACATGCCATGCTCCATCAATACCCCAAACCTAGCTCAAAGCATGGAATTAATAGCTCAAAATGATCATATAATCATGTACATATCAAATACTAGCTTACCCCTTGAAGAGGCTGGAAGAAAACGTAGATTAGAGCTCAATCTCTCCTTGGTGTGAATTGTGACGGGTTTGAGCTTTGAACTCCCATGTTGCTGCACTTTTCTCTCTTTTCTTGTATGTACCTATATGAAGGAGAGGGTGAGATGAATATACATTGTGTTGGTGGAGTGTGGGCCCAAACTTAAGGGTAATATGTCAAGAATTGAGGGACTAAAGTGCAAATAGGTGAAAGGTAGTCATATAGGAGCGAGGTAAGTTCCCGGTCGGTTCGGAGTATCGAATAGGCTTAAAAGGTTATGGGGCTTAGTCCATCAAACTCAAATCGTCGAAACGAGCTCAACGGTAGTGACGGAATTCGAATCCGATTTCCTGAGCTCAAAATACACACATTGGAACCCAAGGTGCGCTAAAAGCGTTTTAGCCTCCTTTAGGTTCCAAACGAAACAAATAATTCAAAAGCTCAACGATTAAACTCGAAAACATATAACGAGAATAAATCAAAGTTCATAACACGTAAATCTCCAACATACTAAAACAACGAAAAATTCTGAATTCAATTCAAGCATAAACGAATCAATCCATAACAAATTCCGTAAAGATTCAAATAAGAATAATTCAAATCCATAAGAAATATTTAAAAAAAATAGGAATTAAAAGAATAAAGAATATGAATTTAAATAATGTAAATCGCGCACATACGTCACACCTGTACGGCCTAAAATTCGGGGTGTCACAATCCTTCCCCCTTGAAAAGGACTTGTCCTCAAGTCCGAACCGAGTTCTCAAACAAATCCGGATACAAACTCTTCATCTTTTCCTCGGTTTCCCAAGTGGACTCTTCTGATTTCCGATCCCTCCAAAGTACCCTGACTCAAGGAATCTGTCGATTTCTCAATTCTTGCATTTTTCGATCCTAAATTGCAACTGGATGTCTCTCTATCGTCAAATCCGGCTCTAACTGAACCTCTTCAACTGGGATAATTGTTGCCTCATCGGGATAATACTTACGGAGCTGAGAAACGTGAAACAAGTTGTGTATCCCGGTCAAATTTGGCGGTAAATCCAATCTGTACGCCGCTTCTCCAATTCTTTCTAAAATCTTAAACGGTCCAAGGTATCGGGGACTGAGTTTCCCACCTTTACCTATTCGAGTGAAACCCTTTCTCGGAGATGCTTTTAAAAAGACTGTATCTCCCACCTCGAATTGTAAAGGTCTTTTTCTCCTATCAGCGTAACTCTTCTGACGAGACTGAGCCGCTTTCATTCTTTGCCTAATCTTATGAACCTTCTCAATAGTAGCAGTAATATTTTCCTTAGGCTCGGCTCGCTCGAGTTTATGCTCTTCAGTCCATCCCCAATCCTCAATATCCCAAAATAGAGGAGATCTACATTTTCTCCCATATAAAGCCTCGTAAGGAGCCATTCCAATTGAACCCTGATAGCTGTTATTATAAGCAAACTCAACCAAAGCCAGATGCTCGTCCCACCTATCTTGAAAATCTAAAGCACATGCTCTAAGCATATCCTCCAAGTACTGAATTAACCTCTCCGACTGACCGTCTGTTTGAGGATGCGAAGCAGTGCTGAACTTGAGCCTGGTACCCAAACATCTCTGAAGATTCTGCCAAAAGATCGAAGTGAACCTCGGATCCAGATCCGAAACTATGCTGACTGGAATTTCGTGTAATCTTACAATTTCCCGCACATACAACTCTACTAGTTTCGGTACCTTATCCGACATCCGAACTTTAAGAAAATGGGCAGACTTAGTCAATCTGTCGATAATCACCCAAATTCCATCGAACCCTCCTTTAGCTCTAGGCAAGCCGGTCACGAAGTCCATGGTCACTTGCTCCCACTTCCACTCGGGAATAGGAAGTGGTTGGAGAGTTCTTCCCGGTTTCTGATGTTCTGCCTTCACCTTTTGACACGTTAGACATCGCTTCACGAAGTTCGCGACGTCCCTTTTCATGCCATTCCACCAGAAGTTCTCTTTCAAGTCTCGATACATCTTAGTACCTCCCGGATGAATCGAGTACCCCGAGCGATGTGCTTCTTCCAAAATCAACCTCCTAAGCTCGGTTGGAACACAAACCTTGATTCGAACCTTAACAAACCTGAATCATCCAATCCAAACCAAGAATCCTGGTTCTCTTGCGAACGAGATAACAATCTCTGGATCTCAACATCTGAGGCCTAAGCTTCTAGTAACTACTGTTTCAAATCCGGTATAATTGTAAGATTCGTCAACCAAGTCCCTGAAACCAGAATCTCTGAACCCGTACCGTAAAGATAGTGTCGCCACTTCATCAAACCGAACACAACCGCAGCTAATTCCAAGTCATGGGTAGGGTAATTCTTCTCATGCTCCTTCAATTTCCTCGAAGCATAAGCTACCACTCTACCATGCTGCATTAAAACACAACCCAGACCTTCCTTAGAAGCATCCGTGTACACTGCATAACCTTCGGTGCCCTCGGGTAGGGTAAGAACTGGTGCCGAAGTCAACTTTACTTTCAAAGTCTGAAAACTTGCTTCACACTTATCATCCCACTCAAACTTCACTTCTTTCTTTGTCAGATGAGTCAACGGAGCAGCAATCTTAGAAAAATCTTTAACAAATCTTCTGTAGTAACCGGCCAACCCGAGAAAACTTCAAATTTCGGATGCATTCTTCGGTCTTTCCCAACGAAGCACGGATTCAATCTTAGACGGATCTACTTCAATTCCATTACCCGAAATAATATGACCCAAAAATATAACCCTATCAATCCAAAACTCGCATTTGCTAAACTTGGCATACAACTTATGTTCCCTTAAGGTTTCCAAAACAATCCGGAGATGCTGAGCGTGCTCTTCAGTCGACTTAGAATACACCAGAATGTCGTCTATAAAAATTACCACAAACTTGTCAAGATATTGCCTGAACACTCCGTGTATCATATCCATGAATACGGCTGGAGCGTTCGTTAACCCAAAAGGCATTACAATGAACTCAAAATGGCCATAACGAGTGTTGAATCCAGTCTTAGGAATATCCTCCTCCCTAATCCACAGTTGGTAGTATCCTTGCCTCAAATCTAACTTGGAATAGACCTTAGAGCTTTGTAAGATATCAAACAACTCCTCGATGTGAGGCAACGAATACTTATTCTTCAACGTCATCCGATTCAGCTCGCGATAATCTATCCACATGCTTAACGTTTCATCTTTCTTCTTTACAAATAGAACGGGAGCACCCCACGGAGAAATACTCGGACGAATCTATCCACAAGCTAGAAGTTCATCAAGCTGCGACTTTAGCTCCTTTAACTCTACAGGAGCCATCCTGTAGGGAGTCTTCGAAAAAGGCTCTGCTCCGGGATAGAGGTCAATTACAAACTCAATGTCCCTGTCAGGCAGTAGGGAACCCAAAGTCTCAGGGAAAACATCGGTATACTCTCGTACGACCTCCGTCTCTTCAAGTTTGGCCTGATCCTTCGGTCTATTCAAAAGATAGGCCACAAAACCTGTTGCACCATCCCGGAGGAAATAAACGGGCTTGACTTAACCTTCTCGTCCTTAAACACCACTGAGCCGAAAGAAACTTTCTACTCCCGACAATCCATCTGAGCCCCATACTCATACAACCAATCCATCCCCAAAATTACATCATACCTCTGCATAGGCATCTCAATCAATTATGCAAGAAAGACTCGACCTTCAAAGCTAATCGGACAACCCCGAAAAACCCTACAAGATACCAAGCTTCCACCAAGAGGGGAACTAATCACGTAATCATGCACACATAAAGAAACAGGCAAGCACATAGTAGCAGCCATGTCCCGAGAAATAAATGAATGAGTAGCCCCGGGATCAAATAATGCATGTAATGTAGTGCCATGGATGCTTATAGTACCTTCGATTTGCAGTGTTTGGGTCAATATCCACAGCTTGCTCCTTCTCAGCTCCCAACGCATATGCCCTAGCTGGAATTGCAGGCCTCGGATTGTCTTTCTTTTTCGGGCACGTGCTCACCATATGGTCCGGTGCTCCACAAATGAAACACCATTTATGAAGTCTAAAACAATTATCCACGTGGTGAGGACCCTTGCAATAGGTACATTGCACCTTAGGTGGCACCAGAAGTGCTAAAGGTTGCTTGGCTTGATTTGGTCCCGCTGGTCTAAATAATTTGTTCTGAGGCTTAGCTTGTTGAAAAGTTTGAAAGGCTGGCCTCTTTCCAAATTTATTCAAAGTCCCTGAGCTGGACCCTTGCCCTGAATGTGGAGTCTTTCTCCTCAAAACCACTCTATCTTCGACCCTTAGAGCCTTATCGACTACTTTCGCCCACGTGCTCGTATTAGCTGCTTACAGAGCATCTTTCATATGTTCCCGTAATCCTTGGAGAAACTGAGAGGCCTTCGCTTCATCATCATTGGCTATATTAGAGGCATAGCGGGAGAGTCTTTCAAATTCGTTGATATATTCGGTCACAGACATACTCCCTTGTTCGAGAACCAGAAATTCCCTTGAGCGCCAATTCCTTGTAGCTTTTGGAATATATTTGGTCTTGAATTCCTGAACAAATCCATCCCACGTTATCTCTTTCCCGGAGGCTTCTAACTTCCCTTGCACACTCAACCACCAATTGTAGGCCTGACCCTGGATCATGGTAAGTGTGCATTGTAGCCTCTCCGTAGGCCCACACGGTATAAGATTCCACACTCGATTGGTTTGCACAAGCCATTCTTCCGTTTGAACTTTATTTCCACCAACGAAAACCGGTGGATTCTGATTTTTAAACTCCCGAAGAAGAGCAGTAATAGCATTCCCTCCATGATTCCCGACCTGAGGTGCATTATTCCTTTCCTGAGCTCTTTGATCCAAATATACCGCTAATCTCTCCATAAAATTTTCGGGGTCCATTTGCAGTGGTGGTGGAGGGTTATTATTTCCATGTTGTGGAGAATGATCCCAGTGATGCCGATGTTTCAGAGATCTATCTCGGCGATGGTGTCATCGTGGAGGCATATTTTCTGCAAATCACAAGATTCCAATTCATATGCGTGTGGGTCAGTAAATGTTCATGTGCACTATTAACAAGAAATAAGCAAATAATGACATAAATGCACATAACCACGTTGTCCTAAACCGTACGACCTAGACTCACCCGACTACACTCTAGAGCTCCGGTTTTGCAACCGAGAGCTCTGATACCACTTTAAGATTTAGCGCCCGGAACGGTGGGCCACCACATCCCCTGCACCTAAACCCGAACCCACATATGAAATGGATTTCCATACATGAGTCCGAGTTCAAGCGAACAGGAACCTACACTCACACGCTAGGCTAAGCGGGGCTAAACTCGAACAGAGCGCGCCAAAAAAAAAAAACAAACAGATATGCGGGAGCAGTGAACAGGATCGAAAAGAGCTCTATAACTAACATATACATCATATACAATGGCCTCACGGCCCAAAAGATCGAGTATGTACATCAAAAGTCCATAATTCTTCAAAATACAATTCTAGCATGAAATACATAATAAGAGTATCCAAAATGCAAGAAGTGCGAATGCAACTCGACCTAGACACATAATTACAAGACCAAGACTCGCACTTCCCCGCCTCGCTGGGCACACCTGAGAAGGAAAGGAGAGGGTCAGTGACACAACTCGACTGAGTGAGGGACTTAACACACCCACACCTTAAATACGTATAGAGCATAGCATAAATCAAAAGTGATAGTCATGAATCGAGGCTAGGGTTTTGCACACCAAAAACCATTTCCCGAAGCTAACATATAGTTAGAAAAGAACCTATCTCGATCCATAATCTATCAGTCAAACATAGACAAAAGCCCGGCGAGAACGGACTATCCCTTACTCCTTCAAACATACATATCAAATCACTATTCCACCCTTGCATCCATGGTGTATCGGGGAATCAACCCCTAGCACCTACATTACCAAGAACATACGGGGTAGCTAACCCACGGTATGCCTTCCCCGGTTATCCACCGAGGGCTCAAGATATCACGACTTCCCAACCTCCCTAGGTCGCACGTGAATATCTCAAATGAGAGCGTGCACAGGGGTCAAACCCGGCGACCCCGTGGTCGTCCGGGGTCTCCCTTACCCACGTCTCTAGGGCCCACAAACCATATCAAACCAACATCCCATCTTTCAAGGCACACTCGCTCAGGATAACATAAACGTATCCAAAGTGATTCAAACTCAAGCTTATATATGCTCTTACTTATATCATTTCCATAAAGTTCAAATCTTCCACAAGATCATAAACATAATTTAAGCACTCATATTTAAATATGTATAACATATCCGCATGCGAGTGAGAAATCGTCACATTATAGGCCATAGGTTAATAGCTAATAAATTCCTAACCTCACCTTAACAAAAGAGACAAAAGAGTAGGATCGAACGACAACCAACCACCTAAGCTTCGGGCTCTTGTGCGACCGGAAGAGGCTCTGAAATGCAAAAGAGAACAAGACCTGAGACTTAGACTCAAATATGAAGCAAATGCCCATTTGGCTTCCCCGTTCATTTACCAAATGCCCGTTTGGGTACCCTCTGTCTTGACAGAGAAGCTTCAAACGGTCGTTTCTTCTTTCAGGCCAATTTTCAAACGGTCGTTTACTCTCTCAATTGTACTCTGATTGACCTGAATTTTAAACCAAAGAAACATTTTGAAGTCTAGAGTATTCTCCTGTTGGAATCACATCAATATCTTTTCTGTTTTGTGAGTTATATCCATTTCAATTTTGTGTCGCCACTTTACCGCAAATCTGTATTCATCCAACTTCAGGCCTACGCCATGTGCTCATCGCTTAGAACCAAAATCCGAGCAATATATCATTGAAAAGGTATACTTATCCAATTTCATATCCAACAAACAAAACTCAATTCCAACTTCTAGAACTCAAGATAGTCCTATTTCTCCACAGCTTGCGCATTTCCAAAAACTGTCAGCTTTTGCCAAACTTTGCCAAAACCCATCTTCTTGCGTTCATTTCACTTCCTTGGCTCCCGTATGTGATTTATATGAATTGTATGCTTGAATAATTGATGATTATGTTATTATTTGACACTCCTTGTTCCTTACTTAAACTTGATTGTTTAACTTCGCGATATATATGAAATGAATTCGTATGATTAAATGGCATGAATTCGTGACCTCCTTGAGTTTATTGCATATTGAATCATCCCATGACATGATAGACCACTTCATGAACATTGTCGTGCGTCCTACTTGGTTTCACTTTGAGTCGAGTCTCACTAGTACACCGTGTTTTCTTCTTGTACAATGATCTCCTCAGTGGACACTTCTGAGCCTCGTGTCTCTCTTGTGGTGATTCTTGCACATGGAGGTAAGGGTGTTTTTCGTTCTAGTTATGTTTTAAACCCTAAAACCCGTATGAATACGTTTTGACCTAAAACCATATTTATATTTATATTGTTTTAAAGTGTATCATCGAGTAAACCTTTATTGAAATTGAACCTTTTTGTTATTGTTATTTACTGACCCTTTCTGTTTTGGTGAGATATTGTACTGCACATTGTATTGTGGCCCCTGGGACTTGTGAATTGAGCGAACGAGGGAGGTATTGGACCGACGGTGACTCTTGCACTGTCCCACATTGTTGGGATGACCCCTGAATCCACTAGGAGGATTGGTGGAGTAAGGAATCCCGAGCTTAGGAGTCATGTTCCTGATGCTCAACGAGACTGGATGGTTGAGGGCTAGCTACCCATACCATCACCCAGAGGGAAAAGAAGATCGTGCGGGAAGGCCGACACCACGGATTTCCCCATGGATTATTGTCAAGATTGCATTGACTGATTGCACTGATTGATTACACTATTGCACTGATTGCACTGTATTGTACTAATTGAATTGCATGTTGGCCTTTAAAATTGAAACCTAATTATTGTACATGGTTGGAGTAAGGTTGGAGATTGTGCACGCTCACTCGTCGAGCCACTGTTAGCTTAGAATTGCAACTAATTCTATAAATTGATAGTTGTAAAGTCCGAGCATTGTGTAACTGATTTCTTGCCCTTCATGGGAACTACTTTACCTAAAACCTTGCTCAGGATTTATAGCTTACATGTGCATGTTTTTATATATACGTATACCTCCTGCTCACTCAGTCTTCTAGAGATTGACCCCTCTTTTCCTTTTCTCCAGTTTCTTTATAGGTGGTTGCTAGGCGGAGTTGAGTTGTCGTGTCCTTGTTCGAGTACCACACTTGTACACTCACTGCATATTACACTACTTATTGTACCGTATTGATTTAGTTATTGGGTCGGTGCGCAATTTATTGCATTTTATTGATTCGGGACAGGTTTCTGGATTTAGTTGAACCCGTTTTTATGTTGATATTTTATATGATATTGGGGACAGGTTAAGACAGGTTTCCTAGTTTAGTCTTTTATTCCTTCGAGGTGGCCGGAGCCGGGCAGCCACTCAAGAGTTCATATCCAATCTAGACTAGGGGAACCCGTATTTATTTTTTCGTTTGATTTGCATTTATTTTTCTTGATATTAAATGAATAACTGCATTGCTTCCGCATTCTTGTTTCGGCTGAACTGTTCCAGGATTAGATTCTGCCTAGCTAGGATAGTCTTTTCCTTGTCTTCCGTTCACTATGAGTTTGGTTTATGTATGGATTAGTTCATTTCATATGTGGACCGAACTCATAGTGCGCGGGATGTCGTACCCCTCATTCCGGGTGCTACATCTTAAAGTGGTATCAGAGCTACAGTTTACAAAACCGGAGTTCTAGTGTCGTCTCATGTCCACTCTAGGTCATACGGCTTTGGAACTACTTGTCAATGTGTGCATTGCATTGTTTTTGAATATTGAAATGTGTTTTTTTTTTCAAGACTTTGTTAAATTATAGGTTGTATTTTGCATCAAATTTTTGTATTCGGTGCTAATTATGTGACATGAGCATGCACTAACTGGATGTATTTATTTTCAAAATGAGTTGTGATTAATAGGATACGAGATAATATCAAACCACGGCCAATTTGTACAGCTACAAAAATTCATCACGAGTTCTACCTTCAAGCCGAATGATGCAACGAAGGCGTTGGGAATTATATACAAGGATTTAAGATTTAGGGCCTTCTCTAATTGTGGCTATAGTTCAAGGATTAGAATTTGGAATAGGAGGTCTATGTATGAGGAGAAGTTTGTAATTCCTATTGGAAATGGTGAATCCTCAATGAGATAGAGTTGGGGTGTGCGGTAATTACGACTCACAAAGTTAACATTCATGCCTACTCTAAAAAATTCTCCAACTGGGTCCCATAGGATCACCTAAATTCAAGAATGGAGTGAAGAAATCTTGAAGGTAGTTAAATCCGAGGTTCAGAGCAATAAAGAGGTGATAACCTTCAAGAAGATTCAAGGTAAAATAGGTTCATTAGGGGATGAGCAACAAAGATCACCAAAGAAGATGCAATACAATAGGATCAGCGGATGGTAAGCAATACGAATTGTCCAGGAAGAGCTTTCAAACAAATCAATCTATTAGACATTAAGTTCAGGGAAGAAGGAAAAGAAAAGATGAGATGGGATACTTTGGATTTCAAGTAAGATAGAATTCAAATTTGGGGAAGAGATAAAGAGAGTCAATCAACACGGTGAATACAAACCTATGAAATGTAACAATGCTAAAGCTTCTATCTTCGGCGGGATTGGAGTTATTTTCCAGATCCAAGCTGAATTATCGTGTTCTGAGGTCAGATTGGGAGATATGGAGCAAGAAAAGGAAACGATAAAGGAAGACAAAGAGCTTTTGGAGTAAAATTATGTGCCCAAGTGTAAACATTTGGAAGACGAGTCCTTCAATCAATTTGAACTCACAAGAATAACTCGAAGGAACTCTGACGAAGGGGATAAATAAGGTGAAGTGTCGAGCCACAATTGGGGAAATCAATTTTGGAAAGAAGTCAAGATACCAAATTCCAAGGGCATAGAAGAATTGGGTTCAAGAAATTTCAATCTCGGATCATGGAAGCGCACAAGTCGATACAAGAAAACGTTGAAGATTTTGAAGACGTGGGTAAACAAGAAATGATCAACAAATTCGGGACGAGCTCGTGATACATGGTGGTGCTTGCTTATTCTAAGTAAGTACACTGAGGTGTCCCGTGTGAGAAGATTCCTAAATGGGAAAGGAAGTTTCTACATCTGGAAATAGAAACTTCCAGATTAGGAAATATCTTACGAGTCATTGATGTGATTAAGTGATCCTTAGATTTTAGATTCCGTTGATACTTTATGGGCTAACTCTGTAGTCCTAGATATAAGCTTTAAAGGGTGTAGCCTTAGACAACTGATTCAAGGGTTATGCTGGGATTGCACAAGTGGCACATGAAAGTATATGAGAATCGATAAAGGACCTACACTTCATTAGTAAGTTGATCTCTTATTGTGTAAGTCATTCATATGCCATCTACGAGTCCTTGGCCAAGGCAGTGGATCAAGATATCAAGAAATTAGTTTCTTGGATTGAGATCAAATGGATATGAAATGCACTTAACTTTAAGATCAAGATTATTAGGGTTCTAATTATTCCCTTACCCTAGATCTTGATTGAGAGATGGGATGTAGGAGTATTGAATCTCACATATGTCAATGACTTAAAGGTTCTTTCGAATTGAGACATTCTTATTCAACTAGGCATCATACACTTGTTGCTAGACTATGGCCATATGATCTGTGGACTAATTCATTAATTAAGAATTAATTAATTAGGGTCACTGCTAATTGAATTAAAAACCTAGAGGGTCACACATAACAACCCGGTCAAGTGGGTTAAGGCTTGAATCGATTAAACAAGTTGATCGGACCAATAGGAGATTGGTGGGGTCCACACGTGTCCCAAGTGACACGTGTCACGTGAATCGTGTATATTGAATAATTAATATTGATTAATTATTTGATGGACTTTAATTTAATTATGAATTAATATTAAAGTTCTAATTTGGAGAAATAAAGTCTAATAAATAATTAATTATGAATTAATTAATTATTAGTCTTCAAGTTATTTATTATTTAATATATAAAGTAAAATAAAATATCTAAGATAGTTAGATATTATTCTTGCTTGACAAGTTGGTAAAAAGTAGACTTTTGGTCAAAGTAAGAGTCTTTCTCTCCAATCAAGAAATCCCTTACCAAAAGGATTTAGGAAACCCTTGCCCTACAAGCAAAGGGGTTCGAACCCCTTGTACTATATATATGTGGGGTTCAAACCCCATAAGGGATGATAGCAAAATCTCTTTCTCCAAATATTATACACTAAACCCTAGAGCCTAAACACCGAATATAGAACTAGCACCCTCCCTATTCGGATCGTGATCGCGGTTGGTGGACTAATTCTCTAAAGGGCTACTATCGTGAAGTCGTGAAAGATTCGAAGGAGCTTTTGACGATCAAGCCGCTTGAAGAGCGTTCTTGGGTGGCTAGAACGTGTCAAGAAAGCTACTATCTAAGTGAGTTTCTTGATCTCTATGAATTTCGGAATAGGAATTGCAAGATTCGATTTTATCTTTTGGGAAAAAAATTTAAATTTCCCCTGCGTTTCTGCTTTGTTTTCCCAACGAGTGCTATCAGAGCCACCTTGCAAGGCCTATTTCTGATTCATCTCAATTACACTGAATTTGGTAAAAATTCTTAAGTTTAGATGTGGTTGAGTATTCATGAGTTCTTTTAGAAAATATGAAAATTTGAATCTATATTTTTCCTGAAAGTTTTAAAAACTGTTTTTTTGAAAATAATAAAATATTATTTTGAAACTGTTTTTGATCAAATGATTTTGAATCGTGTTTTGATTTCTTGGACCGTTTTAATTTTTGAACCAAAATTACGAGACATGAAATTGTGTTACGAACGAACGAGGCAAGGCTCGCGCGTGTTAAGGCATCGCACGCGAAGCCTTGCCCTCGCCATCGCCGCCGAGCACCTGTCCCGTAACCGTGCGGGACAGCCCGCAACCCCGTACCGCATCCGCTCGGGATGTCCCGCACATCTGTCCGAGAACCGCGTGGGACTGCCGCCCATCAGCTCCCGCATCGTTGCGGGAGCCTCCGCCTAGAATGGCCCGGAAGCCAGCACCCAGCGCTGCGGTCGAAACACGTAAGGCCACGCGCCTAGCGGGCACGCGCTGGTAGCTGACGCTTTTGGCAGCGCGATGCTAGTGCGCACGCCGGGCGCACAACGCCGCGCGGCTTGCGGGCGCTCTATCTGGGCATTCCGGGCACGTGTTTCGCATTTTGGTTTTTCGTGTTTCGGTCCACAAAATCCTGATTTAATTTTTCCCTTTTTAAAATCTCTTTTATTAAATTAAAATTAATTTTAATATTTTGTTAAATTGGGATTTTGAGAAATTAAAACGATTTTAATTTTTGGGAAAATTACTATCTTTATTTTTGAAATATTGAAAAAGGAATAAAATTATTAATTTCAGAAATTAATTGGAATTTTATTGGTTTATTACTTTTTGGATTTTATTGAAAAGGCTCATGAACAAGAATTACGTGTAAATCGTGTTTTAAGTCATTAGGGCTTAAAGCAAGAATTTTAATTTATTGGTTAAATTTAAATTCTTGCAATTTATGCATGTTAGGTGATCATGGGTTTAGTCTTATGAATGATTTTAATTTATGCACATGGATTGTTTAAATTGGGGTTGGAACCCCACAGTTGCTTTTTTCAATTGAGGTCGGTGCCCCACTTATGTGCGTACGGTTATGTGTTTATTATGTGGGTTTCCATATTACTGTTTTTTAGGCTGGGGTATACCCCGTGTAATTGTCTAAGGCCAATATGAAGATTGAGCCTTATTACTTTAGGTCTTTTTCTTTCATTTTGGAGACAATGCACCCATGGAGTAAGATGGATCCACTTGACGGATAAGAATGGAGTCCATAAGTGAAGACCTCTCGAAGTGTTAGAGAGGATTTCTATTATTGCAATAGATAGGGCATCATTTTATTTCCAATTCCCTTATGTGACTTAAACTGTTTTATGTGGCATGTATGTTAGAACTTGTGATTATGGAGTGGCTCCCATATATCACGCATAAGATAGGTAGAACCCATGCTCATCACATGTTAGTATCATGCTAGGACATGTTATCTGCTATATGCTTGTGCGAAATGCATTTAAGTTGCACTTGCATTAATCAAGACTAATTAAATTGGATAACATATATGTTGGTGAGGTCGAACCGGACAACTCTCCGGTTAAATCGAAAATTCCCTTAAAATATTAAGCTGATTTCAAAAATAGGTGTTTAATTCGAGGTGCAAACTTTGGATTGAATTCCTAGCATTCCATCAATAGGATTTACAATAGAGGAAGCTAGTTGGTGTCCTTGAGTCATGGGGCGACTTTATGAAATCTGTTAGTTCTTAGTTTCCTAATTGATCATTTTAATGATCAATATTTCGAGATCAATTTTGGGGAGGGCGATGTCCGCGAGTCGTGGGTCGTTCAAACTAACTTTTGATCTTGATCTCATGATCGATGGGTCTAGCTTAACGCCTAAGTAAATATGGATGTCACACGACTCGTGGGTCCATATTGAAAGATAGGTGATGCAAAAACATTACTAAGAATTCCACAGTGTTGGAATTGGTAAGTTGTACCTACCTTGGGCTTTATTAAGAATGTCCACGAGTCGTGGGTTCGAGATAAAGTTCTTATGATCTTAGTACCCATTGGGATAACAAGTATCCTCTACGGTCTTTGGGAATTATAGATCTTCTAAAAACAGTGGGAGCTACATGGATTAAAGACCTAATTTCATATATATCGTTATTAATCAGCATGCTCACTTAGTTCTATGTTTTCCAGGTCGTAGATTCTATGATTCTCTACGTGTTTTGAAATGGCAAAAAAAAAAAAAAAAAAAAACCCTCTAGTATCGATCCTCGAGTCAAACAAGTTGACCGGTCCCAACTATTCTGATTGGCTTAGGAATCTAAAAATCGTTCTAGATTCTGAGAAGAGAACTTATGTTCTCTACGAGGCGGAGCCTGTTCCCGAAGGGGACTGTAGCACCCGGAACGCTAGGTACCATATCCCACGCACTATAGTTCAATTTACATATGAAATGGACAATCCATACATGAACCAAAGCTATAGCGAACGGGAGACAATAAAAAAAAACGACGAAAGCTAGGCGGGACTAACCCCAAACCAAACAATCAACTTAGAGTAATAAAAACGGAAGCAATAATTCATTCAATACTTATAGGTTCCATATTTACATATCCAGTATAATTACTAATAGGTACCAACATTTACATATCAATACAATATCATCTCCAAAAATAAACTAAGGCATGCTACAAAATATATCAAGTATCTATACATGAACAAAATGTAAAGGTGAAGTGTGCTAGACCCAAATTAAAGACATACTAGACTCTAATTCCCGCCTAGTAAGCACCTGCAAAAACTGAAAAGTTGAGGTGTCAGTCCACCACGGACTGAGCGAGGGGTATATATAAATATATGCACAATTACCAAGCAAGTTATAATCTGGGGTAATAATTTTGGAAAAATAACAATACAATTTAGAAAAATAAGAGATACTATCACCTGAGGTTACAACTAATTCAATTTAGCAATACAATCAATTCGTGGCCCGGCGAGTGAGGGCAATTCTCCAACCTTACTCTGACTGTGTGCAATCAATCAATTACTCAATGATTAGGTGATCAAGCAATTAATTACGGTGCACAATTAGCAGTTTCAATAACTCCTTCTTCCTCCGGGTGATGGTGGGATTGCAAGGCTCATCCAATCAATCTGGGCAGAGGGTACAAGAATCCCTAAGCCCGGAACTCCTTCCTCCCCTAATCTCCTAGGGGGGTTCAGGGGTCATCCCAATTTGGTGAGAAGAGCGCTCGAGTTACCCGTCAGCCCATGCTTTCCCGGTTAGCTCCAACCACTACCCTCGGGCGCATAGTGTAATACGATACTCGCCAAAACAATCAATTAATCGATACAATACAATAGTTCTGTAAATCCTTTGAAAACCAATAACATTTGAAAACTATAGATATATAGATACATTTTTGGCTTAAAACATCACATAGGGTTATACGGGTTCTATATATCTAGAATTAAACCTCACCTGTGCGACCAAAACAAACAAGGAAATAGCTCACGGGGCCTGCTCCTCGTCACCAGAAAGCTGGTCTGTGCAAGAAAGACAATTGTCCGTGAGACATGACTCCAAATGTACCAATTAGGACGAACGGCGTGATCAATTAATGTCAATCATGCAATTACAATCAATGGGTATTATAGACATACTCAAATTAGCAATCGAGGTAGCAAAGATCAAGTATTCAAGATGTAATTCAAATTGTACAATTATTACATAAACCTCCCCTATGAACTTCAAGTATGAAATCACATGATACATACAATACCCATAATATAATGCACTAAATAGCATGTCAATGAAATGTTCATGTCGGAAACAAGCCAATAAAACCATGCAAGAAAAGTTAAAAAAACAATTTTTCATGCAGAAAGAAGAAGGGTCCCGGGCGCGACCAAAATCCTTCACAAAAGGGTCGCGGTCGCGACCAAGTATTTTTGCCCGAATTTTCCTCCAATTTTTCAAAATCTCGAAACTTGCCCAAATTTTGGTCGCGGTCGTGACTAATTTTCTTCATAAAAGGGTCGCGGTCGCGACCAAGTATTTTTGGCCGAATTTTCATCCAAAATTTTCAAATCTCGAAACTAGGCCAAAATCGGGTAGCGGCCGCGACCAGTTTTACACGTAAATTAGGTTGTGCAAGTACGCAACAACAGCAAAACACGGGTAAACATGGCATTTCGAGCCAAAACCCACAAAACCCAACCACAAATGCAATTATACTCTAAAACAAATATTGAAACACGTCAAATACACACTATACTTCAATTATCCATCCTTCCAACCAAGAAATATACATCAAAGCCTCAAAATTCATCGCTAGAACCCCAACTATATACACATGCTTCCAACCATCATATATATCAATATATTCATGCAACTTTCATTCTTTATGATCATTAACATACTCTTAGCTCCAACCATGCAAGAATCTACCATTAAATTTATAAACCCTACTCAATCAGGATTTCAAGAATTCCATAAATCCTTCAAGTTCTACCTTGAATCAAAGAGAGAATAGACGAGATGAAGATATGATGTTGTTGATGATCTTAACTCCAAAAATCCTCCACAATTTTAGCTTGAATTATGAGATGCAATCCTTCTTCCCTTCTGGAGGTGTAAAGATCGAAATATGGTGTGTGTGTGTAATTCTCTTATGTCTTGGAATGAAATGGAACATATTGGAAGAATTTCATGATATATCCTAAAGTCTAGCATGAAAATATGTGATTCATCTCATTTTGCATATAAGTCCTTCATTTATTTGGATTATTGCAAGCAAGTTTCATCTCTAACCAACAATCCAATTAAATCCATTTCATGCTATACAATTAAGTATACAATTTTACACAAAAGAGCAATGAAGGACATATGATACATTTAAGTCACTTACATCAATTAATTCATATAATTCACATTAAAGACAATTCATATAATTGCATGAAGTTATAATGCCTATAATATGAATGAAATAATTAAATTAAACCTCCCAACTCCCGAAGACCCGCTCGTGGCGTGCTTACCTGAACTTCCGGAAATTGGGGCATTATAACTCTCCCCCCTTAGAAGATTCTGGTCCCCAGATTCACTGATCGGAAATAAACAACTCGGGATGGAACCGGCTCATCTTGTCCTCGGTTTCCCACGTGGCTTCTTCGGTCTTATCACATCTCCAAAGAACCTTAACCATGGGAATTTTCCAGTTTCTTAATTCCTGAAACTTCTTATCCAATATTTTAACCGGCTTCTGAACAAATGTTACATTCGGTTTCAACTCCACTTCTTCAACGGGAATGATCTCGGTTTCATCGGGATAATATTTTCTCAGCTGAGATACGTGAAATACATTATGAATCCCCGTGAGGCTCGGTGGTAAGTCCAACCGATAAGCAACTTCGCCGATTCTTTCCAAGATCTCATAAGGACCTAAATAACGAGGATTGAGCTTACCTCCTTTCCCAATCCGAGCAAACCCTTTACGTGGAGACGCCTTCAAGAATACCCGGTCTCCAACCTCAAACTCGAGATCCCTTCTACGACGGTCCGCATAGCTCTTCTGTCTATCTGAGCTGATTTCATCCGTTGTTGTATTAATTGGACTTTCTCAATTATAACTTGAACGGCCTTAGAAGGTTTTTCCAATTTCTCACCCTTCTTCACGACTTCCTGTTTAGTCCATTTCCATTCTTCCAAGTCAAAGAACAACGGCGAACGACACTTCCGTCCATAAAGTAGCTCATAAGGTGCCATTCCAATCGAAGCCTGAAAATTGTTGTTGTACGCAAACTCAATCAAAGGTAGCTGATCGTGCCAAGAAGACTGAAAATCCAAAGAACAAGCTCGAAGCAAATCCTTGAGATATCTTATTAATCTCTCGGACTGCCCATCTGTCTGAGGATGAAATGTCGTACTGAACTGAAGCTTCGTACCCAAAATGTCTTGTAATTCTCGCCACAACTTAGAAGTAAACCGAGGATCTATGTCTGAAACAATACTAATCGGAATCCCGTGAAGCCTAACAATCTCCCAGTTATAAAGCTCGGCTAGCTTGCGAATCTTATCCGACATCCGAACCGGCAGAAAATGTGCAGACTTAGTCAAACGGTCCACAATCACCCAAATTCCATCAAACCCACCTTTTACCATAGGTAATCCGGACACAAAATCCATCTTCACCTGTTCCCACTTCCAATCAGGAATAGGTAACGGCTGAAGAAGACCTCCTGGTTTCTGATGCTTGGCTTTCATTTTATGACAAGTGAGACAATACTTCACATACTCGGCCACATCCTTCTTCAATCCACGCCACCAATAATATTGCCTTAAGCCCTTATACATCTTGTTTCCTCTGGGCTGGATAGAATAAACAGATCTGTGAGCTTCCTCAAGCAATACCCGTTTCAACTCTTCAGGTACAACCACTCGGTTCTTGAAACAAAGAAGACCGATTTAATCGAACCCGAATGGACACTCCGGATCAGCTCTTGCCTTAGCTACCAATTTCTGAACTTCCAAATCCTTATTCTGAGCCTCAAACAACCCGTGCTTCAAATCCGGCCGAACCAAAATATTAGAAACTCGAGCCCTTATGACAATTGGCTCGATTCCCCTACTCTGACCCATTTCTAAACTCGATACACTAGCCTTCCTGCTAACTGCATCGGCGACCACATTGGCTTTGCCGGGTTGGTATTTAATCGTGCAATCATAGTCTTCCAACCGTTCCATCCAATGCCGTTGCCTCATATTCAAATCCTTTTGAGTGAATAAATACTGGAGGCTTTTGTGATCGGGGAAAATCTCCAACGACACCCCGTACAAATAATGTCTCCACTTTCCAAGTGCAAAGACTACGGCAGCAAGCTCAAGATCATGCGTTGGATAATTCTTCTCATGCTCTTTCAACTTACAGGATGCATAAGCAATTGCTTTACCCTTCTGAGTCAAGACACATCCCAAGCTTTCCTTCGAAGCATCCGTATAAACAGCATACCCTTGAGAACCTTCCGAAAGGGCTAACACTGGAGCAAAAACTAACTTCTCTTTCAAGAAAGTGAAACTCTTCTCACATCCTCATCTCAATCGAAGTTCACATTCTTCTTCGTCAACCGGGTTAAAGGAACTGCTAACTTGGAGAAATCCTTAACAAACCTCCGATAATAACCTGCCAAACCCAAGAAACTTCTAATCTCCGAGGCATTCTTAGGTTTCTCCCACTTCAAAACTGACTCAATCTTCGAGGGATCGACCTCCAAACCATTACCTGAAATCACGTGACCCAAGAACGACACCCTGTCGATCCAAAACTCACACTTATTGAATTTTGCAAATAACTGATGCTCCTTTAAAGTCCTCAATACCAACTGAAGATGCCTCGCATGCTCCTCGGCAGACTTAGAGAAAACCAGAATACCATCAATAAAGATGACCACAAACTTATCTAGAAAAGGTTTGAAGATCCTGTGCATCATATCTATAAAAGCTGTTAGGGCATTAGTTAGACCAAATGGCATCACTACGAACTCATAATGCCCGTACCAAGTATTAAATCTTGTCTTTGAAATATCCTCTGCTCGGATTCGCAGCAGGTAATATCCTTGTCTCAAATTCAATTTCGAGTAGACTTTAGATACCTGAAGTATGTCAAACAACTCCTCGATGTGTGGAAGAGGATACTTATTCTTGATCATCATCCGGTTCAACTCCCTATAGTCTATACACATTCTCAAAGTTCCGTCCTTCTTCTTTACGAACAAAACCAGTGCACCCTAGGGAGAAGAACTTGGTCTAATGTACCCAATCTCCAACAACGCATCAAGTTGAGTCTTCAACTCTTTCAACTTGGCCGGAGCCATACGATACGGAGTCTTGGAGTATGGCTCTGCATTAGGGTACAAGTCGATCACAAACTCAATTTACCGTTCTGGAGGTAACGAATCCAATTCCATAAGAAAGACTTCGGGAATCTCCTTCACTACTTCTGTTTCTTCAAACTTACTCAGATCCTTGGGCTTGTTGAGAATATATGCAATGAAACCCGTAGCTCCCTCTCGGACCAACTTCTGAGCTTCGAAGAAAGAAAGTAAAGGTACAGTCTTAGAACTCCAACCCACTACCAATTCTGATCCCAACTGAACTATCTTTGCCCTGCAATCAACCGGGGCAGAATGTCTGTACAACCAATCCATGCCCAAGATGGATCCGTAGCAAGTCATCGGCAGCTCAATGAAGTCTGACAAGAAAACTCGGCCCTCGATACTCATCGGAACCTCTCTAAACACCCGATCAGATTCTAAACTACCACCAAACGGAGTACTAACCACATAACATGCAGAAGAGCGAGTAACAGGCAAAGGCAATGAAACAGATATAGCACTCGAGAGAAAGGAGTGAGTAGCTCCCGGATCAAATAAGGTATGAATGTCCGTGCCATGTATGCAAATGGTACCTTCAAGTACCGCGACTGGATCGATATCAGCATCCTGCTGATCTCCGTCCAAGGCATAAGCACGAGCTTTGATCAGTGGTCTCTGACCTCCAGGTGGCGGCATCTTGCGATCTGGACATCCGTCTACCATATGCTCGGCGCTCCCACAAAGCAAACATAGACACAAACGCCTCCTACAGTTATCATAGATGTGTGTAGTCTGACCACAGAAGGTACAAGCAGGCCTCTCGGGTGGTGGTGGCAAAGCTGGACCAACTGGAGCTCTAAACACTGGTCCTGCTAGTCGGGGCTTCTTCCCTGGGCCCTTCGGAGTTGGTGGTGGAGAAGAATAAGTCATCGGCCTCTTGCCTGAAGTAGAACCCGAACCTGAACCTCTAAAACCCGATCCGAAACCTCTAGAACCCAATCCGGAACCTGGGTCGGAACCTGAACCTGAGCGATAGGTAGACCGCCTCGCATTCACCGAATCCTCGACCAACAAAGCTTTCTTGGTAGCCTTCACCCACGTGCTCGTGTTGACCGCCTCGATCGCTGTCTGGATATCCGGTCTAAAGCCCTGAACAAACCGCATCGCCTTATGGAAATCGTCACTCGCTATATTAGGAGCATAGCGGGACAATCTCTCAAACTCGGCGATATACTCTAAAACCGACCTGCTTCCTTGCTTAAGCTCTGTAGATTCCTTCAATCTTCGTGTGTGAGAAGATGGAGGAATAAATTTGTTTCTGAACTCTCTGATGAAAACCTCCTAATTCACTTCCTCACCGGCAGCATCTAATACAATCCGGTCACTCTCCCACCACGAGTATGCCTCGCCCTGAATCAACGAATAGTGCATCGGGCCTTCTCCTGGGACTCACACGGAATATGCTCCCATATCCTCTCGACTTCCTTCAACCACTGCTCGGCCTGAATATCATTCCCTTTGTAGAACTTGGGATGATGCTGGTTCTGGAACTCCCTGAAAATCACTGAAATTTGGCCCCCCTGCTGTGGTGGTGGAACTGGTGGTGCTGAAGGTACATAATCCCAGACCCTCTGATCAATAAGACCCACCACTGCGTTCATAAAGTCCTGTGGCTGAGCCTGAGGAGGTGGTGATCTCTCACGGCGATCATGACGACGATGTCGATGTCCGGGAGAATGATCACGATGATGTCTGTCGCGAGCCATCCTGAAATCAAGTCACTATTATGCATGTTCGATTAGTAGGTGCAAATGTGTGCAAATAATTCACAAATTGCACATAAGTTATAAAATTCAAACAATTCACCGAGGTCAAGTAAGTTCAAATAATTCAAGTGGTTCAAATACTTCAAATAACGATGCAAGACTCTCAAGTTGACAATTAGTTTCAATGCCGTGCGACCTAGACTCACAAGACACGACACCAGAGACCCGGTTTTACAACCGGGCTCTGATACCACCTTAGGATGTAGCACCTGGAACGCTAGGTACCACATCCCCCGCACTATAGTTCAATTCACATATGAAATGGACAATCCATACATGAACCAAAGCTATAGCGAACGGGAGACAATAAAAAAAACGACAAAAGCTAGGCGGGACTAACCCCAAACCAAACAATCAACTCAGAGTAATAAAAGCGGAAGCAATAATTCATTCAATACTTATAGGTACCATATTTACATATCTAGTATAATTACTAATAGGTACCAACATTTACATATCAATACAATATCATCTCCAAAAATAAACTAAGGCATGCTACCAAATATATCAAATATTTATACATGAACAAAATGTAAAGGTGAAGTTGCTAGACCCAAATTAAAGACATACTAGACTCTAATTCCCGCCTAACAAGCACCTGCAAAAACTGAAAAGTTGAGCTGCCAGTCCACCACGGAGTGAGCGAGGGGTATAAACAAATATATGTGCAACTACCATGCAAGTTATAATCTGGGGTAATAATTTTGGAAAAATAACAATACAATTTAAAAAAATAAGTGATACTATCGCCCGAGGTTACAACCAATTCAATTTATCAATACAATCAATTCGTGGCCCGACGAGTAAGGGCAATTCTCCAACCTTACTCCGACTATATACAATCAATCAATTACTCAATGATTGGGTGATCAAGCAATTAATTACGGTGTGCAATTAACAGTTTCAATGTAACGCCCCAATTTTCCATCGGTTCAGGTATGCACGACACGTGTGATTTTCTTCGAGAGTTAGGATTTATTTAATTCTTTCGCTTATTAAATTCTTATATTTCATTATGATTATATGAATTATATTTCTACCTGTTTAATTGAAATACTTGTCGACTTGAGACTTGTTACCTGAATTAAATTCAATTGCTACGTGAATCAATTGCCGAATGTGATTTAATTGCTTATGTGTCCTTAATTGATCACCCTTCATAATTATATGGACTAAATTGCATTACATGAATTGAAGTTAATTGCTCATATATAATGAATTGAAGCTTGATTTCATTCATTTAAATAACTTAGGGACTTAAGTGCAATTAATGGAGTTTAGTGTAGGCTAGTGGGAGATATAATATATCATATATGTATCTCTTTTTCCACTTTCTCATACATTACATTTCATACAAGAACCACACACACACACACACACTAAGAATCGGTTTTTACACTAAGAGAAGAGAAGGGAGGGTTTCATCAAAATTCAAGCTAGAATTCAAGGAGTTAGCATTCAAGTTGAATCATCATCATCATACCACCATTTCCTTCCATTCTTCTTTCATTTCAAGGTATAACATGAAGTTTTTTGAATTCCTTGATGATTATATGATTAGGGTTTGAGGGTTATTTGATAATTTCTTGGGTATAAGTGATTAGAAGTATACTTAGGATCATTAATCTTGAAAGCTTGCATGAATTCATGAACAATTTGAGACTTGGATATCATGATATATATAGGGTTGGTTGATGATTTCTTGATGATCTATACATGTTTCCATGGATTAAATGTTTCTTAATTGATATATATGTTCATATACATGTTATATGTTTGTTTTGGGTGTTTTGGTTGAGCTTTCTTGGGAGTATGCTACCCTTTTCTTCCCTCCACGAACTAGCCCTGTTTTCGGCCCTTTTCTCGCCCAGGAGGACTACCCGGCCGGGTAGTTTTATGCCGAAAAGTTTCTGGACTGCCCTACCCGGTCGGGGAACTTTTCCCTTGAATTTTACCCGGCCGGGTACTCCCGCATCCAAACTCCAAATGACCTGATTTTTGAACCGTTGGAAAGATCTTGAAGTCTAGAACAACCTCCAATTGGAATCACCTCAATATCTTTTCCCATTTGTGAGATATTATCAATTTTCTTGGTGTCGCTGCTTTCCCGACAAACTGCATTCACCCAACTTCAAGCTTACGCCATTTTCTCCTCACTTTGAACTAGAAAACGAGCCATATATGCTTGGAAAGAACTTTGTGTCTAGTTTCTGAAACAACAAGCAAAACTTAATTCCAACTTCTATATCTCAAGATATTCCAGTTTTCCCTCAGCATGTACGTTTCCTAAAATTGTCCGTTTTTACCAAACTTCACCAAAACCTTTCTTATCGCATTCTTTTCACTTCCTTGGCTCCCATATGTGAATTATATGACTTATATACTTGGTTTATTGATAATTATGCTTTTATTTGACATTCCTTAATTGTTATTAGGTGAACTATTGATCACGACTTTGCCGTGCGTCGTAATTGGTTCAATAAGAGTCGTGTCTCACAAATACTTGTCCCCTTTTTAAACAGATTGTCTTCCCGTTGATAAGGAGCACGCTTCATAATTATATCCTTGTTGTATTGTTGGCACAGGTGAGGTTTAAATTCTAGATATATAGAACCCATATAACCCTATGTGACGTTTTAAGCCAAAATGTATCTATATATCTATAGTTTTCCAAATTCTATTGATTTTCAAATGATTTCACTAAACCAATTGATTGATTGATTGTTTTGGCGAGAATGAATGAATGAATGTTGATTGGGACCCAGGAGGTATGGGTTAGGGGACCCGGGATGACCATAGGGGTCGCCGGTTAACCTTGTGCTCGCCCTCCACATGATTGATAGGACTAACCCGAAACCCACCAGGAGGTTTGGTTGGGTCATGGGAATCTGAGGGTTTGAGTGTTCGCGCTCCCCTCGTCTGATTGGATGGTTCGGGTCGATCACCCGGCCATCACCGGAGGAAGAAGGATGGACGGAAATTGCTTATTGTGCACTATAATAACTTGCATGTTCACTTAATCATTGATAAGCTAAATATTGGTAATGTTCACTGCCGGAGTAAGGTTGGAGATTTGCCCTCACTCGCTGGGCCACGAATTGATTGTATTGAATTGATTAAATTGATAAATTGAATTAGTTGTAACTTCGGGCGATAGTATCTCTTATTTTACTAAATTGTATTGTTATTTTCCAAAATTATTACCCGAGATTATAACTTGCATGTATGTGCGCGTATATTTATCTATACCCCTCACTCAGTCTTTGGTTGACTGACACTTTACACTTTTCAAGTTTTCAAGGGTTGCATGCTAGGCGGGATCGAGTCAGGTCTTTTGTTCTTTGGGTATAGCACTTGTCTTCCTCACTTTATTGTACATTATTTATGCATATATGTATTGTTAGGTCTCTTGGAACCTATGTATTAAGTATGACCTATTTGGATATCTTTACAATTAGATTTATGTAAATGATGGAAGGATTATGTTAAAGACATGAATGTATATTATGCTTCTGTTTTATTGATTATGCATGATCGTATTTAATTGAGGGTTAGCCCCGCCTACCTAGTGTGTCGTTTTTTTTTTACTGTCACCCGTTTGCCATGAGTCCGGTTCATATATGGACTACCCATTTCATGTGTGAGCTAGACTTATGGTGCGGGAGTGTGGCATCTCGGCGTTCCGGGTGCTACATCTTAAGTGGTATCAGAGCCAGGTTGCAAAACCGCGGTTCTCGTGTCGTGTCTTGTGAGTCTAGGTCGAGCGGCATAGGATTATTTGATAATTACGAGTCTTGCATCTTATTTGGAACTCCTTGAACTTATTTGAGATTATTTGAACTTACCTGAACATCTTTGAATTACTTGATGACTTGTGCATGACATTAATTTGTGTTACTGCTTGAGGATTAATTAACCTTCTATGGTTTGGGAATTTATACGTTTAATGCGTTTTCTTTAATTTAGTTGAATTAATTATTGCATTTTGCATCAAATATGTGTTTAAATGCTAATTATGTGACATGAGCATGCATTAACCACATGCATTTGGTTTTGAATTGATTTCTGACTTATAGGCTATAAAGACATGTCAAACCATGGTCAATTTCTACGACAATCCCAAGTTATCGCAAGCCCTTTCTCTAGATTTGGAGTTGTAAGGAATGCACCGGGGAACTTCACACGAGAATTCAAGAGCTATGGTTATCTCTCTAATTGGGTTATGGTTCGATTGATAAGGTCCGAAATAAACGAATTAAATTTAGGAGCAAATTAAAGAAAATCTCTAGAGTGTATTAGGATTCGAGGTCTCAATCAACAGGGAGGCCTCGAGGGTACTAGGGACTTAGGGTTCAGATTTGAAAGCAAGTTGAGGATCTTCAACTAGTGGAACTAAAATTAAGTTGTGGGAAGAAAGTCTCGGAGATGTCTTAGGGTTAAGGTTGCTATTAACAAGGAGGTAATGATCTTCAGGAAATTAACGGTAAAAGTGGAATCAGGGTTGATAAGCAATACAGACTATCTAACTCAGGAAAGAAATCAAGGAAAATATGGGAAAAGCTATAAATCGGGGATTAGATGAATATCAAAGAAGGAAGAGACTAAGAAAAAGGGGAATTTAAGCCACTATGGATTTCGAGTAAGGAAGAAGTTGAATTGAAAGAATGGAGCAACAAATGGACACGGTAAAGAAAGGCAATTAACTTTTGGAGGGAATCTTATACTCAAGGTGAAGGCTCGAGCCACACTTAGAATCATTAAATTGGAAGGAATACTTGGAGATGGAATCGAGTTCAAGAAATTTCGATTCTCGACCGATAGATATGTACGAGTTGACGCTAGGGATTTTGAAGAATTGGAAGACCGTAGGCAACAAGGGATGATTAGCAAATTTGAGCAAGCTTGTAATTCAACAAACCGGAAACAAGTACCAAGCTAAAGGATACAACTACGGTGACAGGTTCAATGCATTCATAGCACGTGCATCATACGCTGTTCTAAATTATCCGAATTCCTTTATTTATATGCGTATCCTTAATCGATGTAATTTCTAGAATATGTTGCATCTCTGAATTGCTTACGAGGGTGATACGTGCATTGGCATCTTAACCCAACATGTATTTTAAGTGTTTTCTTGATAGGAACTCTCGCCACTTCATTTATCAAGCATTGTTTCAATCGAAACACAATTGAAGCGTGATAAGGGAATAATTAGGTTGCAAAGTGTGGATCAAAAAGGGAGAAAGCAATTGCAAGGCTGGGAATAGCAGTTGGGAGTTGGAATGGAAGAAGTGGGTTGCTGTTTTTACCAATCACTTCAAAAGTAAATGTGAGAAAAAGTCCGAACAAGTGGCCAAGTTGGAACCGTCTATATCAAGGAAGCTAAGTTGAAGAAGAAGAGAATCTGTGATTTGAGAATTGGTAGAACAAGTACCAGAAGTTAGACAGAAAATATTTTACTTGCTTAAGGGGGAGAGCCGGCCGGGGAAACAAATTAAACCCGATGTTTGGACCTTACTTGGGAGAGTTGAAATTTTAAAGGAAAGTGGTTCTTTCTTTCCCTTTATCAGAACCAAGTGAACCAAGTCTCCAATATGTTAAATTTCTTGCGCCCAAAGTTCTCAAAATGGAGAATTCTAAAGTCAAAAGGAGGCATATCTTAAGCGGTGCTAAAATTAAAAGAAATTTGATAAGGAATGGGAGAGATAATGACTTCTATAAGTTGATTGAACATACTTTGATCAAAGGTGAGAATTTTCCAAGGAAAGCGACTGTTATTCAAGATTTGCGCGAAGTGACCAAAGAGGTGCGACACTGTTACCATGGTGCTAGATAATAACAACTTGACGAGAACATTCTCTATCACAGAGGATCACATGAGAGTTACTTGAACCGGGTATTGGAAATGGAATCCTTAAAAGGGGAATTACAACATGAACGAGATAGATTATAAATTTATCGGTCATATTTTTTTATATGATGAACCGGGAATGTTATGAAGGATAAAAGCTAGACTTCGAGTTATCAAATAATTAGCCCGGGCATCGGAGGAGGTCAACTACATTTGGTAAGAAGAAGGAGTGGGTCGCATTACTACCAAGTGCATAGTTAAGAATTGAATCTTCGAACATTAGAGGTAAAAAAGATAGAAAATTTGATCACGGGATGAAGATTGAGCAATTATTGGAGTATATACTTACGTTAGGCACTCGAGGAATGGCCTTTTGGTTAGAAGGGATTCCAATCAAAGAATCAAGTATTAAATCAAGTCACTGCCATTGAAGTTTTCTAAGACCATGGTGAACGGTACACCTAAACATGCATATCACGTGCAATATACATTTTATTATCACCACATATGGTCCTTTGAATTTGGTAATTGCTTTTGTACGTCTAGATGGTATATTTGACTTCTTCTACTTGTTCATTATGTGAAGTTCTATGTGAATGTTTATTTCAGTGTTCTTTTGGGTGCCTTCTCTGGTTGCGGGACGGGGTTCTTTGCTTTCTTGTTTGAGAGACGGGGTTCTCTCATTGTTTGGTTGAGAGACGGGGTTCTCTTATTATTTGTTAGAGAGACGGGGCTCTCTCACCATTACTTGCTACTTGTTTAAACTTGTTCTAGTGGCAGATTAGATTTTCTTTCGAGTGGGTAGATTCCGGTAAGGGAGGGTCGTGGCTGAACAACGTTGCAGTAACTTTGGTGATTGAAGACCTCTTCCCGAACTAATTCCTGACGGGGAGTTGCTAACCCACGTGGGATGAACACGGGAGAGCCAATTAAGTTTCAGGAATTCGAGATAGTAGATCTGGGGACCAGATCCTCTTAAGGGGGAGAGAGTTGTAACGCCCCAATTTTCCATCGGTTCAGATACGCACGACACGTGTGATTTTCTTCGAGAGTTAGGATTTATTTAATTCTTTCGCTTATTAAATTCTTATATTTCATTACGATTATATGAATTATATTTCTACCTGTTTAATTGAAATACTTGTCGACTTGAGACTTGTTACCTGAATTAAATTCAATTGCTACGTGAATTAATTGTCGAATGTGATTTAATTGCTTATGTGTCCTTAATTGATCACCCTTCATAATTATATGGACTAAATTGCGTAACATGAATTGAAGTTAATTGCTCATATATAATGAATTGAAGCTTGATTTCATTCATTTAAATAACTTAGGGACTTAAGTGCAATTAATGGAGTTTAGTGTAGGCTAGTGGGAGATATAATATATCATATATGTATCTCTTTTTCCACTTTCTCATACATTACATTTCATACAAGAACCACACACACACACACTATAAGAATCGATTTTTACACCAAGAGAAGAGAAGGGAGGGTTTCATCAAAATTCAAGCTAGAATTCAAGGAGTTAGCATTCAAGTTGAATCATCATCATCATACCACCATTTCCTTCCATTCTTCTTTCATTTCAAGGTATAACATGAAGTTTTTTGAATTCCTTGATGATTATATGATTAGGGTTTGAAGGTTATTTGATAATTTCTTGTGTATAAGTGATTAGAAGCATACTTAGGATCATTAATCTTGAAAGCTTGCATGAATTCATGAATAATTTTAGACTTGGATATCATGATATATATAGGGTTGGTTGATGATTTCTTGATGATCTATACATGTTTCCATGGATTAAATGTTTCTTAATTGATATATATGTTCATATACATGTTATATGTTTGTTTTGGGTGTTTTGGTTGAGCTTTCTTGGGAGTATGCTACCCTTTTCTTCCCTCCACGAACTAGCCCTGTTTTCTGCCCTTTTACTAAATTGTATTGTTATTTTCCAAAATTATTACCCGAGATTATAACTTGCATGTATGTTCGCATATATTTATCTATACCCCTCACTCAGTCTTTGGTTGACTGACACTTCACACTTTTCAGGTTTTCAAGGGTTGCATGCTAGGCGGGATCGAGTCAGGTCTTTTGTTCTTTAGGTCTAGCACTTGTCTTCCTCACTTTATTGTACATTATTTATGCATATATGTATTGTTAGGTCTCTTGGAACCTATGTATTAAGTATGACCTATTTGGATATCTTTGGAATTGGATTTATGTAAATGATGGAAGGATTATGTTAAAGACATGAATGTATATTATGCTTCTGTTTGATTGATTATGCATGATCGTATTTAATTGAGGGTCAGTCCCGCCTAGCTAGTGTGTCGTTTTTTTTTTACTGTCACCCGTTCGCCATGAGTCCGGTTCATATATGGACTACCCATTTCATGTGTGAGCTAGACTTATAGTGCGGGGGTGTGGCATCTCGGCGTTCTGGGTGTTACATTCAATAACTCCTTCTTCCTCCGGGTGATGGTGGGATTGCAAGGCCCCACCATCCAATCCATCTGGGCAGAGGGTACATGAATCCCTAAGCCCGGAACTCTTTCCTCCCCTAATCTCCTAGGGGGTTCAGGGGTCATCCCAATTTGGTGAGAATAGCGCTCGAGTTACCCGTCAGCCCATGCTTTCCCGGTTGGCTCCAACCACTACCCTCGGGTCCACAGTGCAATACGATACTCGCCAAAACAATCAATCAATCGATACAATACAATAGTTCGGTAAATCCTTTGAAAACCAATAACATTTGAAAACTATAGATATATAGATACATTTTTGGCTTAAAACATCACATAGGGTTATACGGGTTCTGTATATCTATAATTAAACCTCACGTGTGCGACCAAAACAAACAAGGAAACAGCTCATGGGGCCTGCTTCTCATCACCAGGAAGCTGGTCTGTGCAAGAAAGACAATTGTCCGTGAGACACGACTCCTAATGTACCAATTAGGACGAACGGCGTGATCAATTAATGTCAATCATGCAATTACAATCAATGGGTATTATAGACATACTCAAATCGGAAATCGAGGTACCAAAGATCAAGTATTCAAGATGTAATTCAAATTGTACAATTATTACATAAACCTCCCCTATGAACTTCAAGTATGAAATCACATGATACATACAATACCCATAATATAATGCACTAAACAGCATATCAATGAAATGTTCATGTCGGAAACAAGCCAATAAAACCATACAAGAAAAGTTAAAAAAATAATTTTTTATGCAGAAAGAAGCAGGGTCGCGGGCGCGATCAAAATCCTTCACAAAAGGGTCGCGGCCGCGACCAAGTATTTTTGACCGAATTTTCCTCTAATTTTTCAAAATCTCGAAACATGCCTAAATTTTGGTTGCGATCGTAACTAATTTTCATAATAAAAGGGTCGTGGTCGCGACCAAGGATTTTTGGCCGAATTTTCATCCAAAATTTTCAAATCTCGAAACTAGGCCAAAATCGGGTAGCGGCCGCGACCTATTTTACACGTAAATCAGGTCGCGTAAGTACGCAGCAGCAGCAAAACAGGGCATTTTGAGCCAAAACCCACAAAACCCAGCCACAAATGTAATTCTACTCTAAAACAAATATTGAAACACATCAAATACACACTATACTTCAATTATCCATCCTTCCAACCAAGAAATATACATCAAAGCCTCAAAATTCATCACTAAAACCCCAACTATATACACCTTCCAACCATCATATATAACAATATATTCATGCAACTTTCACTCTTTATGATCATTAACATGCTCTTAGCTCCAATCATGCAAGAATCCACCATTAAATCTATAAACCCTACTCAATCAGGATTTCAAGAATTCCATAAATCCTTCAAGTTCTACCTTGAATCAAAGAGAGAATAGATGAGATGAAGATATGATGTTGTTGATGATCTTAACTCCAAAAATCCTCCACAATTTTAGCTTTAATTATGAGATGCAATCCTTCTTCCCTTCTTGAGGTGTAAAGATCGAAATATGGTGTGTGTGTGTGTGTGTGTGTGTGTGTGTAATTCTCTTATGTCTTGGAATGAAATGAACATATTGGAAGAATTTCATGATATATCCTAAAGTCTAGCATGAAAATATGTGATTCATCTCATTTTGCATATAAGTCCTTCATTTATTTGGATTATTGCAAGCAAGTTTCATCTCTAACCAACAAGCCAATTAAATCCATTCGATGCTATACAATTAAGTATACAATTTTACACAAAAGAGCAATGAAGGATATATGATACATTTAAGTCACTTATATCAATTAATTCATATAATTCACATTAAAGACAATTCATATAATTGCATGAAGATATAATGCATATAATATGAACGAAATAATTAAATTAAACCTCCCAACTCCCGAAGACCCGCTCGTGGTGTGCTTACCTGAACTTCCGGAAATTGGGGCGTTACAGGGACGATCTGACCCGGGCTGAGCGGGACTCGATCCACAAGTGGAAGTATGATAATCTCGAAGCCCGTTGTCTCATGCTTGCGAACATGTCTTTGGACATGCAAAGATAGCATGAGTCCATGGAATTCGCTTGGGAAATTTACGACCACTTAGAGCAACTTTACCGCCCTCATGAGCGTGTTACAAGGTATAACACCTCAAAAGAACTGTTCCATTTGAGAATGAGGGAAGGTACAAGTGTCCATGAATATGGACTCAAGTTTCTTGCTCTTACTGAGGAACTTGCTTCCGTGGACATGCCACTGAGAGATGAGCTTTCAGTGGATTTGTTGCTAGCCTCGCTCCCACCATCATTCAACCTATTTGTCCTTAACTTCAACATAAATCATACAAATGCTAGTGTAGCTGAGCTGATTAGTAAGCTTGTGACTACTAAAAGCACGATCAAGAAGGACAATAAGGTTATGATGGTCACTGCTCCATCTTCTTCTAAGCCTTCCAAAGGCAAAGGCAAGAAAGCCCAAAAGAAGAAGAAGTCCCTTAGGCCCAATCATTTTAGCCCATGATAGTAAATATAGAAAATATTTTAAGGCCAAAGGCCAAAATCATCCAATTTTAAAAATTAGGAATCCACTCCCGTTTCACAAACAACAAACATAATCAAAATCAAAAGACTCGGTGAGAACGAGTTCAAACCCACCTAACTCATTTCGAAACATAAACGGAATCAAAATAAAGCAAAACTTATAAACAATCCAACCTTTCACCGTTTGGGGATGAGTTGACGTCCACTCAACCCCATTCTCTCGTCATAAGGTTTCAGACAGGGGATCCTACCTGCTCCCCGGCTAACACTGGTTCTCAAGAAACCGCCTTCCCCTCGAACTCCGAAGGATGGGCGAATTTCCCTAAAAAAAATTGGGTTGTGTTGATGAGAGAGCTCGGCGACCCCATGGCCGACCCGAGAATCACATACCACTTCCTCGGACCCATTTCATAAGTCAAACTTCATACTTTTATTAATTTTGAAATTTCATAATTTTCCAACTTCTATTTTCAAAACGTTCACACACACCAACCCTTTTCAAATCAAATAAACGTAAAATAGGCTACGTATATATAAAACGTTTTTTCGATAATTCATAGCAAGAGGGGAAAATCCCACAAAATACCAATCATGTAGCACCCGAAGCGCAAAGATGCCACATCCCCGCACTATAGCTCAATCCACATATGAGATGGACAACCCATACATGAACTAAACTATAGCGAACGGGAGATAATAAAAAAAATAAATGACAACTAGCTAGGCGGGACTAACCCCCAAACAACATAATTAATTCATCACGCCTCAAAATAAAGGGGAAGCATAATATGTTCAATATCAATTCAAACAACGAAAGCATGCTATCTTTACTATCAATACATTATCATTTCTAAAATACAAAATAACTAACAATAACAATAAATCATATGCAACAATAAATAAATAAATCATATGCAACAATCATATCCCGTGCATGACTCGACTACCAAGACTGGACTTGACTCGACTCCCGCCTAGCATGTACCTGCACGAACCTGAAAGGTGGAGGCGTCAGTCTATGAAGACTGAGTGAGGGGTATAAATAGATATTAGCGCACATAACATGCAAGTTATATTCTCGGGTAAAGTTTTAGAAAGGAAAATAATATAAGTTCAAGAATATAATATCCTTTGCCCGAGAGTACAAATATTCAATTTAACACTTTATTTCATTCAGTTTCATGCAATACGTGGCCCGGCGAGTGAGGGAAAATCTCCAACCTTACACCAATAGTGAACAATACGTGCTTGTGTTATTATTTAACAGGTGATCATACAATTTAGTTACAGTGCGGTAGTGCAGTAGTGTATTCAATCAGTACAATCAATAAATAAAATCAATGCAGTAACCCGAGGACAGCCCGTGGTGCCGTACCCGACCCCAGTCTCCTTCTCCCTCCAATGATGGGAAGGTTGCGAGCCTTCACCATCCACGACATGTTGTACGTCAGGAACATGACTCCCACGCACGGAACTCCTTCCTCCACCAAACCTCCTGGTGGATTCAAGGGTGATCCCACATGATGAGGGGAGTGCAGAGTTACCCGTCAGCCCTATGCTTTCCCGGTTGGCTCATACACTAACCCTCGGGCCCAAAGTGAACAATCATGCTTACTCGCCAAAACATGCACGATACATGGCGTGCTTGCTTTTCATGAACATGGTTTGCTTGTAATCATGAGTAAATTTCATGGAAATTATAGATATAAATACCTTTTGGCCGAAATCTCACTTAAGGGTTATATAGGTTCTATATAACTAGAAATTAAACCTCACCTGACAGGCGACACGACGACTCAAGGATGCGTGAACGTGCTCATGATCAGTAATCTCCACCCTGGAGAAGAACTGGATAAGAAACGGAAACATTTGTGCACTTGTGAGATATGACTCCACCATGGTACCAAATATGATGCACGGTAAGATCACATAACGAGATAACATGCAATGAACAATGTAGCACATAAATATCATGTTATGACATGTAATTAATCATATAATAACATGTTGGGATTAATTAAAGGTAAAGAAAAGGAAATGGAAAATTGGAATTTATGCAGAAAGTGTCTGCCTCTCCAGCGACCTGGGAACGACCATTCCGAGTTTCAGTACAAAATGGGAAGGGCCGTTCCCAGCCTCCCGACACTGTACCCCGAAGATGGGAAGGGCCGTTCCCGGCTGTGAGCAAAAGTGAGAACGGTCTTTCCAATCCTCGCCGCCATGCAATCATTCAAACATGCGAACGGCCGTTCCCCAAAACAACTGGGAATGGGAAGGGTCATTCCCGTTACACAGGCAGTACAGAAACAGAGCAGCAAAAATAGGGGAACACGAACCACAACCAATTCTCCACAAACACTCATGATTCACTTCTAAAAGTTATAATCCATTAAGGGAAATACATATACATGCTTAAGGTATAATAAAACTCAATATAAACACATAATTCACGCTTAATCATCAAGAACTTCAAGACCGACTTCATGAACACATATATCATTAAACTCCATAAACCTTAAGATTTATACATGAAATTCAAGCCTAAAGCTTAGAATCGTGCTTCTAACAATTAAAACACAAGTGATTACATCAAAATTATAACCCTAGCTTCATTTAATAAATTCAAGAATCATGGAATATCAATCATATAACTTGGAAGAAAGAAAGAAAGAAGAGAGATGAGATGATGATGCTTCAAGCTATCCAATTCCCAAGATCATGACTTGAAATGATGAAAATCTCTTTTCTCCTCCTTGGAGGTTTGGCTCGGTGAGAAGGGAGCAAATATGGAAGATGATCTTTGATGAAATGAGATGAAGGTTGTGGAAGATATGCATATACCGTAATTCATCCCTTAAAAGAGATGAATCACCACATTTTGCAATTAAATCCCTAAGCTTATTAAGTTCATGCAATTGAGGATGGAAAGATTGAAGAATGATCAATTTGGTGCAATAAGTTTTCATGCACTTTAGTCCTTAAATTAAAGTGAATGAGCATTTAAGGACAATTAAGCAATTAAATCATGTTTAGTAATTATTTCACGTAGCAGTTAAATTCAATTTGTACAATAATTCTCAAATTGATGCAATTTCACATAATTTCAAGTAATCATGATGAAATAAAATTCACACATAATTTCATGAAATGTAGGACTTTAATAAACAAAAGAATTAAAATAATCCTAACTCTCAAAATCACACGTGTAACGTAAGTACCTGAACGTCTGGAAAATTGGGGCGTTATAATTCTCTCCCCGTTAAGAGGATCTGGTCCCCAGATCCACTGTCTTGAATTTCTGAAATTTAATTGACTCTCCCGTGTTCATCCCACGCGGGTTGGCCATTCCCCATTAGGGATTAGTTCGAAAGAGGTCTTCAATCAACAATGTTCCTTTAATGCTATCAAATCACGACCCCCAAATTTCCAAAACCTAAACACTCGAAAGAAAACTAACCTCCCACTAGAACAAATGGACAAGTAGTAGGCAATAATAAGAGTGCCCCGACTCTCAAACAAACAACAAGAGAACCCCGCCTCTCGAGCAACACTGAGAGAATCCCCGTCTATCACGCACACGAAATAAAATTCAAGTAAACCATTAAATAACCATTTACACAATTATCATGTAAGGAGCAAGTAGAAGGTATCCATTATGTCAATTTATTGTTTATATAATACAAATTAATAATGAACAAGAAATCATATATAGCAATAATAAAATAAATGATGCACGTGATATGCATGTTCAAGTGTATCGTTCACCGTGGATGGAAGTTCTCATTTCATAGTAGTTTGGTTGAGTACTTGATTCTTTAGTTGATGTTTCTTCTCACCGTACTATCATGCCTCAAATGCTCGATGTATATAACCTTGCACCTAGAGGTTCCATCACTGTTCGGTTACCTCCTCTTTTCCCGTAGACTCTCAAGCATTCCCTTAGAGCATCCATTTCCTGTAGTTTTTTAAAGTACTTACCCTTTACGAATTTATTCCCAAATTATCCTATCCCTTATATCACTCAGGTTTAAAATTTCAATTCTTGACAGCTACCTTAGCCCTGGTGTTCCTTTCTAACAAAATCCGTAAATCATCATCAATCACCATATTTCCATGCCAATTTAAATCTCAGATTTTTCGGTTGAACCCTTCCTGGGTTAACTTCCACACTCGCTTTCTGGACCCGAAAATGGAAGTAACCGTTGAGCTTCTAATCCATTAGAAAATAGCACTACGGAGCCATCAATACCATCCCTGGGTGTCACGCCTACTTTAGTTGACTTATTTATCCTGCCACTTTCATGAAGGTTTCCATTTACGGATAATGTTTGATGACGGAAAGGAACAATGTCGTCATCCCCGCACGAATAACTTAGCAAGCACACTCGCATGAACCAAAGGAATTAGGTCCTAGTAGAATGTCTTCCTTGTAGGATTCTCATCTTTGATCAAAGTATACTCAATTAACTTATAAAAGTCGTTGTCTCTCCCATTCCCATTGTTAAAATTAGATCCAAACTTAACAACCTTTGTACCTCCACTTACTTGATTATTCACTTTCAACTTCTACTTTCCACTTTCTTCCCCTTCCGTTTATTGTAGAAATTTCGGTAACAATATTCATCCTATTGGCGCCTACTCCTTGGTCTTGATAGAGAACTCCTACTAGCATGTATTTCGTTAACGAGAGGAATTAAGATTCAAGATTTATCATGCAAATTTCACCAGACCGGATTTGTAGCACCCCGCACGTGAGGCACCACATCCCCCGCACTATGGCTCAACACGAGTAACGAAATGGTAAATCCGCACCCGTATTAAACCATAGCGAACGGGAGACAAACAGAAAATCTTCCTAAGCTAGGCGGTACTTAGACCCTGTAATTAATAATTAACCAACAAGACACAATGCAACGGAGAACTAAAACCAAACACATGCATTGGGCACGGGCCTGCAGAAATTAAATACACGAACCACAGGCAGACTTGGGCTCCTCAGGCCTCTTTTAATTCATAACAAGGCCTGAAAAGGCAATTCAGTGACAATTACATAAAGCTTCCAAGTCATAGTATTATAGAATGGAATCATGCATAAATTAGATACATATGCGAGTGCAGAGACTCTCTTAACTGAACTTGACCGACTCAAAGACTCCACACAACTCCGTCTAGCTCGAAACTCCAAAGCCAAACCTGCGCACTAAAAGGTTGGGGAGGGAGAGGGTCAGTCTCTAGAAGACTGAGTGAGCAGGAGCGATATAAGTATATAAAACATGCACATGCAAGTCACAAAACCCGAGCAAAGGTTTTATTGGAAGTTAGTTCCCACGAAGGGCAAGAAAATAAATAAACAATGCTCGAACTTTACGACTAATTCATATTAAATTCATTAGGTTCATAATTAAGACATAAACATAAAGGCTCGGCGAGTGAGCGTGCATCATCTCCAACCAAACTCCGACCGTGTACAACAAATATCATTAATATCTTAAATAGGTGGTCATGCAATACATCATAATACACGCAGATCAAATATCATATCATAAAATATATTCGTTCGGGCAATCCGTGTCCCGGCCTTCCCGCACGGTGCATAACAATCATATCATAACATAATCATATTCATAAAACAAGTTCCAACCTTCTTCCTCCGGCGGTGGACGTGTTTGCAAGGTCCGACCACCTAAACATATCATTATGGCTATGAGGTTCATGAGGCCTCAAAGCCCGATTAGCGTTTCCCCGTCAAAAACTCCTTGACGAGGTCCGTTTCGCCGTAACATAGTGGAACTAGCACATGGGAACACAGTCGGCCCATGCCTCCCCGGATAGCCACATGTGCTAAGTCCCTGGGTCCGTGCAATCATAATCTTGTCTCGCCAAAATATTTCAATTCATGTGAAATGTAGCACCCCGCACGTGAGGCACCACATCCCCCGCACTATGGCTCAACACGAGTAACGAAACAGCTAATCCGCACCCATATCAAACCATAGCGAACGGGAGACAAACATATAAACCTTCCTAGGCCAGGCGGAACTAGACCCTGCAATGATAACCAATCAACCAAAATATAATGCATTGCAAAGCCAAAATTCAAACATACAAACCATAAGTAGAATTTGGGCTCTTCAGGCCTCTTTTAAACTCATAATTACAGTCCAACAAACCAATTCAATAATAATTACATAATTATTCAAGTTTATGATACTACAGAATCGAATCAAACCTAAATCCAATACAAGAGTGAGTGCAGAGACTCTCCTAACCTAACTCGACCCACCTAAAGACTCCAAACACCTCCGCCTAGCTCGAAACTCCAAAATCAAACCTGCACACTAAAAAGTTGGATAGGGATAGGGTCAGTCTCTAGAAGACTGAGTGAGCAGGAGTGAGCGTGCATCATCTCCAACCAAACTCCGACCGTGTACGACAAATATCAATAATATTTTAAATAGGTGGTCATGCAATACGTCATAATACACACAGACCATAAATCATATCATAAACATATTCGTTTGGGCAATCCGGATCCCGGCATTCCCGCACGGTGCATAACCATAACATAAACATATTCATAAGCATAATCAGAAATCATAACCAACCTTCTTCCTCCGGGTGGTGGACGGGCTTGCAAGACCCGGCCACCGGTTCATACATAGGCCAATGGGGGTACATGAATCCCCCAAGGCCACTCAGCTCCCATTCCCCGCTAAACCTCCTAGCGAGGGCCGGTATCACCGTAGTTTGGTTGGGATTAGTATATGGGATCCCCGTCAGCCCTTGCTTCCTCGGTTAGCCACATATACCAAGTCCCGGGGCCCGTGAACATAACATATATGAAATCTCGCCAAAACATATCAATACATACATATGATACATACTATAAGGAATCATACCGTACCGTGTAATTCGGCATATGCTATATACGTACCTCTCCGTGTCATTCTAATCCGTAGCTAGCATGAATACACACGGTTTGGAGCATAGCCTCAATACAAAACCATTTTTAAGCTTATATACGCTCATACGTAATATTTCAGAAGAATTTACTCGATAACTTCATTTGAAAACCATATATATATAATCATAAGGTTTTGGCCAAAGCTTTTCACATAAGGGTTGTAGGGTTTAATACGTAGCTAAAACGAAAACACCCTCACCTAAACCGTGACGAAACAAGGATACGAATACCAAGTGCCTGAACGATCAAGATCTCTCCACCCTGGAGATAAACTGTACAAAAGACAACATGACGTGTTTGTGAGACTCGATACTCCAATGAACCATATATGACGCTCGGCAATGAAGTGAATATGACATGAATGCATAAATGATCATATTATATCAATAAAATGTTCATGTGCACGATTAAGAAATTTAAAACATATAATCAAATCATTCATTCATATGTTTCGTTCAATTTCATAAATTCATAAATTCATATTTCATAATTTCATAAATTCACAACATTCATAATATTCATAATGCATATCAATTAATCCATGAATTCATTTAATAATCATAACACATAATATTCATATTCACATTTAGGAATAAAATAAATAGAACGTTAAATCAATAGTCGGTAAATTAAATACGCGAAATAGAAATCAACTAATTTTCAAAATTGAATTAAATCAAATAATAATTGAAATATATAATAAATATATATAATCATTATATATAATATGTAATAACATATAATGTATATAACATATATATATATACACGTACACACACATTACATATCCATGCATGCATATAGATATATACTCAATACATAATATATATACTATATATTACACACATGCATGCATTCACACAATCAAACACCCATGCATGCACACAACACACACAGCACATTACTAACATAGCCACCTACAAAGAACAACAACAGCAGCCAAGCACGCAATTACAGTAGCAGCAACAGCACACATCACGCAGGGAAGAAGAAGAAGACGCAGGAACAATTCTAAAAAACGGGGTGACACCCCCGTGTCACCCTCCAAACCTATACCGAGACACCCCCGTGTCTCGGTACAGCAACTCCAGCCCACGCTGCACCCCCGTTCCTCGCTGGAACGGACAGAAGTGGTACGCCCGTGACGTGCAGCAGCAGCAGCCTCTGCTACAGACAACAACACCCTGAAACAGAGCAGCAAACCAGCAAGAAAACAGGCAACCAAAACAACATTACAAGGTACAAATTGCTGCAAGAACTCAACAAGAATGATCCCTCAAAGCCAAGAAAATTGACAGCAAAACATGAAGGAAACGCAACAGCTTTGACAGCTGAAAATCATGCCAGAAAACAGAGCAACCAACGCGGAGAAACAGGGCAAGAACAAATGATTCCTTCTCCATCTATACACCTCAGTTAACGCCAACAAATAAGCAGCAAAACATCATGAATTCAACAAGTAATTCAGTCCCTAACAAGCTCAAACAAGAAAACAACCGTACGTGACATTCATGGAAGGTTTTCTCAAAGTACCATAATTAATATCTCATTAATACTTCACCCACCAAGAAATAAAAGATCATAAATGATATTAGGATGTTAAAACAATCAATATCAAGCTTGGAATCAATCAAAACCATTGAGAATGGAAGGAGATAAAGAAATTGCCCAAATTTTCTTATTTTCGAAAAAATGCCCAGAAATGATGAAACCATGCTCAACTTCATGAATGAAAGGGTGGAAATGATCATAAATGAACATATAATACAACCCTAAGCTTACCTTGTTGATTGGTTGAAGTTTGGATGAGATTTGAGCTCCAAAATCTCCAAGGATGGAAGGGTCACGGGACTGGAATGACTGCAGAAGTTTTGGCTGAGCTTTTGGGGATTGTGTGAGGGTTATCTCGGTTAAGGCTTGATATTTCATGATAGATGGTTGAGTTAGGGTTTTAAAGAATCAAACCATGGTTAATTTGGTTATGGTTTGGATAAGATATGGCTCATTTTGTACAGCAAGGTCAAATGGATGCCGTTTCGTTTTTCGGTTGGATTTCGGAGGTTCAAATGATTTAGGAAAAATATAAGGCTAAGTTTACTAAACTCGCATTTTCGTTACGAGTTCAGCGGAGTTGACGGGACTCGAATCCGAGTTCTCGAGCTCAAGATATTAAATTCGGAACCAAGGGTACGCTAAGTGCTCGTTAGCCCCCGATTTGGTTCCTCAATACAAATTAAATCCGTTAACATATCAAATGAATTCGAAAATATAAATCGAGCATAAAATCATATTCATAACACATATATTTACGACATACTAAATATTCGTGGCAATCCGAAATCATTGCATATAAGAACGAAGCTCAAAATTAGCAAACAAACTCATTCATGCGATTCATGCATATTCAAATAAAATCCATGCATGAATATTATAATTCCCAGGCAAAATATAATTTCCCATGCATAATTATTATAAATAATAAATTAATTCTAATATTAAATAAATTATATTAGGTCACGTAATTAATTAACTAAACATGATTAATTAGCATAATCATTAAATTAATAATAATGTAAATAAACGTATACATATATATACTTAAAGAAATATATATATATATATATATATATATATATATATATATATATATATAATACGATATATATATATATTAGAATTAAAAATAAAATATAATAAAATAAAATAATAACAATTATAATAAAATTAAATATAAAACACATAAAAACAATTAATCACATAATTAAATAATTTAATTGCGCAATTTAGAAGCAAATATGACATATTAATAAAATTGAAAAACCGGGGCGTTACATGAAACATATCATACATAAACATAATTTATTTGAAAAGGGTTTACCCGATCAATATTTACTCGATACATTTCATTTGAAAACCATATATATAACTATATTAGGTTTTTGGCCAAAGCTTATCACATACGGTTGTAGGGTTTAGTATGTAACTAGAACGAAAACACCCTCACCTGAAACATGACGATACAAGGATACGAGTTACCGAGTGCCTAGTTGATCAAGATTTCTCCACCCTGGAGATAAACTGTACAAAAGACAACATGGCGTGTTCGTGAGACTGAAGGCTCCAATGAACCATATATGACGCACGGCAATGTATGATCATGATGTGAATGCGTACGAGATGATATTATGCCATGAAGATGTTCATGTGCACTATTAAAGGATTTAAGGCATATAAATAAGCCATTCATTCATTCATTCAAGAAATGAAGGTATCATACTCATTTATTTCATATCCTTTCATGAATCATGCCAAGTCGAGTCAATCAATCAATTTTAATCAATAAACGAAGGTTTCCCCTTCTTTCGATTCGTAATTCATAGTACTTTAAGTCAAGAATTCCATGAATTAAATCCAGAACTCATAAATCATATATTTCACATTTCATATCAATTCAATCCGAGAATTCAAATAACAATCATATCACGTACTATAACACGTTAATACTTAGAAAGTAAACATTTAATTACATTCAAATCATAATCGGTAATTAATTAACATGAAATAGATAGCAATTTAATTTCCATAATTCAATTAAATCAAATAATATTTAATATATAATAAACATATATAAATTAAATATATATGCACGTACATTATCATGCATGTAAATTAACATGCACACAACATAAATTTCATGCATGCAATATTTAAACTTAAATCACACGTATAGGTTGCATGCATTAAGAATTCATTGAAAGCACTATACCTATAAATATATATATGCATGCATTCTCTAGTGTAAATATATATATTGATACAAGTAAATACACATGCACATACACACCCTTCATGCATTTAATTATACAAACCATGCACAATTGAAACATGAAGGAAAGAAGAAAGAAAAGAAAGGAACAGAAGCAGCAAAAAGGGAAAGGAAGAACAGAAACAGCAGCGTAGCAACTACCCGCACGGTTAGCCATCCCCGTTCCAATCTCCCCGGCCGGGTAGAGGGTACAAAAAGTTCTGCAACAGGAGTACCCGGCCGGGTACTCCCCATGAACAAACTCTCCCCGACCGGGGAGAGTGTTACAGCAGCAAACCAGCAGCAACAGCCATGAAACTGAAACAGGGGAAGAAAAGAATGGAAAAAGAACAGGCCCAATCGAACACAACTTACAACCAAATACATGCCAACATAATAAGGTAACAACACAGCAACAATACAAGCCTTAACTCTCACAAAGAAGTGGAAAACGAACAGCAGCAGCAACAGTTTACGTGAGAAAACAGGGGGTAATTGAGTTCATAACAGGGCAAGAATTTAAATGATCAATCAACCATTTCTTGTCTATAAAATAAGATAAAAAGAGGCAGCAAATAACATCAAAATAAGTCACTAAAGCAGGCAGAGGTTCGGTACGTGAAGGAGAGCAAATTCCAGTTGAAAATCCATTCAATTCATAACAATCTTATTAATCAAACTCAGCCAACTCTTAACCATCAATTAATACAAGCATACTCAGTCATAAATGAGGGGAAAGGATCATATATACAGCACCAATACAAGTTGTAGCTCAAAGGAAATCAAGAAATTATCAAAACACCCAAAAACATAATTATTCATTCCAATCCTCAAAACCACATGAAATCTGACTCAAAATTAGGGATGAAAGGATCAAAATGACCAGAGATGCATGTACAACATAATCCTAACTCACCTTGATGATTGCAAGAAAATTGATCGAGATTTGAGCCCAAAACCTCAAGGGTTTGCACAGTTACGGGAAACTGGGGAGGCAGAAGCTTTGGCTGATCTTTCTGGCTTGTGTGAGGGTATGCTCGGTTAGGGATAGTTAGGGGAATATAGAGGATTGAACTAGGGTTAAAAGGCCACCAACCATAGTTAATTTGGTTAAGCTTTGATCAAGTTATGGTCATTTTAGTGAAAGGGGGTTGATTTGATGTCGTTTCGTTTTTCGGTTAGATTTCGGATGTTCAAATGATTTCGGAAAAAAATATAAGGCTAAGTTTATTAAACTCGAATCTTCGATACGAGTTCAACGAAGTTGACGAAACTCGAATCCGAGTTCCCGAGCTCAATATATAACGTACGGAACCAAGGGTGCGCTAATTGCTCATTAGCCCCCGATTTGGTTCCACGAATCAAATTAAATTCGTTAACATATCAAACAAGTTCGAAAACATAAACCGATCTTATAGGCATGTTCATAATATACTTATTTACGACATACTACAATTTCACGATATTTCGATATCATTTCATACAAGAACGATGCACAATTGAAACAATATGCACATGTTCATCCAATTCATGCACATTTCATAAAAATTCATGCATAATAAAATTTAAATAAATAAATCAAATTAAATTATAGACATAAATTAAGGTCACATGGTTAATTAATTATAAAATGATTAATTAACATAACACTCAATTAGCATAATCAATAAACTAACAATAACTTAAAATAAACACTTGGAAATAACGTAATATTTAAAATAATATTAAATTAAAATAAATATTAGGTAAACTAAAATAAAATGAAATAATAACAATTTGTAGAAAATTTAAAATATTTAAAACACTTATAACCAATTAATCACATAATTAAATGATTTAATTGCGAAATTTATAAACAATTACGACACATTAGTTTAAATGAAAAACCGGGGCGTTACAATCTCTCCCCCTTAAAAGAATCTGTCCTCGGATTCACAACACGCTTAAAACAAATAATGAGAGATTCCCCGTCTCTCACAAGCAAAGGAAGCACCCCGTCTCTCGAACAAAAATAAGACAAGGAAGTCTCCAATACTCCCAAGCAGCACACGCAAAACCCAAATTTAAAATCACGTAAGACACCCAGAGCAGGTAATAGATGTCACTTACGTTGATTATCAATTACTTCAAGTAATTTAACACAATAGGGAATCAAAACACCTAACATAAAAATTATTTAAGTCAAATTTGCATGGATGCATGTATCATGGATGCTATAAGTACCTTTCACCGTAGTCGCGAAATTTTAAAATCGTGAGTTGTCGTTGTCCAGTGTATTACCCCGGTGAACCAATTGATGAATCCTTTAAGGATTATACTCTTAGATCCCTTTTGACTTTTATTGCTACTCAATTTCTTCGATCCTTCCTCAATCCCTATTATATTCTTCCAGTCGGACTAACTCTTCCAAGTAATCCAATTGACATCCACTTTTGCGTTTGGAATATTCGTTCCGATGTCCAGTCCATATCTTCCATCCTTACCCATATCGGTATTTAACATACCCTCGAGGATAACTACTCTTGACAACCTTGACGATTCAATCCCTACCTTGAGGTATTTGCCATTAGGATCTACCTTAACACGAATCCTTTCCCATCTTCCGTTCATGTTATCCATTCATTCTCGTTAACCCCTTAAGGTTATATTCGGTATCTGGCCCCACATTTCTTGAATCGAAGATAGAATGTTCTTGGTGATTCTTGAAGTTTGATGTAAATCCTCCAATGATCATCCTTTTCGGTTTGGTTTCTTCTTAAATTCTTTCCGAATTATCATGGGAATAACAGATGACTTGATAATAATGTCATTATTGAACCCCCCCATTTGTACTCCATTGGGTTACTCTTGATCGCCATCATTCCATTATATGCTAATTTGATTCGACTCTCTCTCTTGTCAATTCTGACTTAGGAGCTCACAGAAGCTCCCTTATAATTTTGTTATCCCCCGATCCATATTCCATACATAAGAATATTCTCCAAGCCATTTTCTTTATACCTAGTGATGGACTTCACCCGGATTTAGTAACTTAGCTCTCTTCTGAAGAACTTAACCATTCAAGCCGTCTTATTTATTTCTGATCATCACTAATAGGACTTCCAGGTCTTCTTTAATTTGTAATTTTTTTATTCCTACTAAAATATTTTTTCGAGCACCCCTTCAATCGTCCAATTTGTTCCTTGGTCGTGCTCTCCCCCTTAAATTTCTATTGTCACATATTGAACTCCATTGATTCTCATTTTGTCGAAATTCTTGATGAATAATTTCCATTAGGGAGGATTTTGATTAAAAGGCAACCCAAAGGTTTTTCCTTTGAACTTCCCTTCCAATTCTGTTGATGTCCAGAACCCCTTTCCTACTCTTGTCCGATCCGAAGACCCCGAAGCCAACTCTAGTCTCGCTTCTCCTTCTGAATTCTCGTTTCCGTCAACCTATCCCTTACTTGAAGTTCTTATTTCCCTAAGTCACCTTCCTTATAACATGTCATCCCATTATTTCTTTTCCTCATAACTTAGATGTGGCTCAGTTGAGATGATACTTAATAGTAAGACGAAAGAACTTTGTAACGCCCCGCTCATCCGATAAATAAGGTGCGTCACCTTTCAACCTTTTTATGTGTTTAATTATGTGATTGGTGCGTTGTGTGACCCTCTTTTGGACTCTTTTAGAGTTAGGGCCCTTTTTGTAATTTTCTTCTTTTTAGGGGGTTTTCCGGTCACTTCTCGTTCGGTAGAGATTTTGACTTCTTTGATCCCTTTAACGCGTCCGGGGCAGCGAAACGAGTCCGTAGACTCTAAGTTTGCCCAATTCTGACTTCGTTAGCCTGTTCTTCCGACCCTTTTTGCGTACGAGGACCCGAGATATATACCCGGATTTCCTCGTTTTGCGTGCCATATCACAGCAGCTCCAGCCATCGTCTTCTTCCCCGCGACCCGTCACTGTTCACACAGTGAAGGTGTGAAAACACACACTTGCCGTTCTCCCTCGTTTCTCGACGGAATTCGACGAATCAATAGTGCAAATTTATCAGCTCAACGAGCCCGTCACAACCGTACCAATATCGTGGCCAACCGAAGACCGACGGCGGTGCATCGGCGGCCTGAAAGTGGCAGGTGGCGCCACCACTTCGCCGGCGGCGTTCCGGCGAGTTTCGCAAGCGGAGCTTGACCCTACCCTACGTTTTTGGACCTTCTCGTTCCATTTCCGGCCTCCGTTCAGCACGAAAACCACCGCAAGTGGTGGTTCCGGCGATGACGCAACAACAGAAACTTCGGCAGCGATTTCGGGCCTTTGCCCGGCCGGTTTTGGTGGTGGAGCCTTCACGAAAGTTGCTTGGAATGACGAAACGTAGTGGATGGCATCGACGGCGTTCCGAGAATCGGCCGTTGGCGGCGGACCGGCGGTGAACCGGTGGTGAAACGGCGGGTCTGAACCGGTTACTGTTCCGGCGATTTTTCCGGCGATTTGACGTGGGGCTTTCGTAGGGCTTGTTACAAGCTTTCCAACGGTATGCTCGGATTTCATTTTGGTTTTACGGTTTACGTTTAATTTCAGTTTTCGTACTAGGATTTAAGTTCGGTTTTTCTTCAACGAAGTCCGGCGTGTTTGGCATTTTCTAAAATTGATTGAGGGCTTTTGTTGAGCAGACCGAGACGTACGTTTCTGTCCTTCCGGGGATTTTTCCGACCACCGGAGACGGTATTCCGGTGGCGGCCGGTGACTGTTCCGGCAACTCCGGTAGCGGCATTCCGGTGACCTTCAGACAAAAGGTTCCTTTCGTTGTGGTGAGTCCAACGCCACTTTCCGTTCGTCAATCGGATGCCCGGTTGATTTGTTGTGATTTATTTTGTGTATTTCTAATTATTTGAAATTAATTGTCTTAATTACAATAAATTGTTAATTGTTTGATTTGTCGATCTATATGGATTCCAATGTGTACGAAAGCATGTATTAAATGAACTATGATATATGTTGATGCTTTGATTTGCAATTTGAATTCCGTTATGCCGAAATTGTATTAATTGTTAATTGTTTTAAAATGTAATTTGTTCTTGTATGCTTGATAATTAATGAATATGCATTGTATGGCATTTGAAAACATGTAATAAATTATGAATGTATGAATTCATGTTGTTGTTGATATAGTTGGAAATTGATAAATGACTTTGTGAATCTATATGGAACTCGTAACATGTTATATGAATTAATTGGCCATATATATTGTGAATTTGTATGAAAAGTGATATATGAATTGAGTATGCCATGTGTGAATTATATAAAATTGATATAGTTAGAATTGATATGTGATTTTGTGAGATTTAAATGATTTGAATGTCTCTATTTGTTTATTTTACAATTGTAAACTTGATATACTTGAATTATAAATGTTATATGAAGTTCATGACTTGATTTGCTTTGAATTATGAAATGATTGGGCTTGAAACCCTCATGTATGGAATGTACTTGAACGAATTACTTGATTATGTAACTCCATAACATCATTTTACTTCTTTTACATCTCATATCACGTGTTTAGCATTGCCGTGCGTCTGTGTGGTTTCATATTGAGTCAATTCTCACAAGTACACATTGTTCCTTCTCTTGTACAGTTTGTTTCCAGGGCGGAGACTCCCAAATTGAATAGGCACCCGTATTGCTCTTGTTTCTTGTCTCGTGGAATTTCCAGGTGAGGGTGTTTTCGTTCTAGTTACATATCTAACCCTACAACCCTTATGTGAAAAGCTTTGGCCAAAACTTTATGATTATATATATATGGTTCTCAAATGAAGTTATCGAGTAAATTCTTCTGAATTATACTTATGGGCATATATAAGCTTAAAATGGTTTTGCAACGAGGCTATGCTCTAAACCGTGCGTCTTCATGCTAGCTACGGATTAGGATGACACGGAGAGGTACGTATATAGCATAAGCCAAGTTGCACGGTAAGGTATATTTATGTATGGTTTTTAAATTATTGATCGAGTAAATATTGATCGAGTAAACCCTTTTCAAATGGATAATGATGGATATGGTATGATTCTTATGGATCAAATGTTTTGGCGAGTATTGATTGATTGATTGCACTGATTGGGGCCCAGGGGCTTGGTGTGAGTGGGGACCCGAGGAGGCAAGGGCTGACGGTAAACCCTCACACTAGTCCCACTATTGAACAGCGGTACCGGACCTCGTCAGGAGATTGGCGGGGAAAGGGAGCTGAGTGCCATCTGGGGAGTCATGTAACCCCTTTTGGCCAATGATTGGGTGGATGGGCCTTGCAAACCCACCACCAACCCGGAGGAAGAAGGTTGGAACTTATTTATGCTTGAAAACGATTGACTGAATGATTGACTGATTGATTATTGATCGATAGGCACTGTGCGGGAAGGCCGGGAATCGGATTGCCCAAACAAATATATTTAGGACATGGCATGTGATCTGAGTGTATTATGATATATTGCATGATCACCTATTTAATGTATTAATGATATTTGTCGTACACGGTCGGTGTTTGGTTGGAGATTGTGCACGCTCACTCGCCGAGCCTTATTGATTGAATATGATTTATGAATTTAATGAATTTAATATGAATAGTCGTAAAGTCTGAGCATTGCTTACTTAATTTCTAGCCCTTTGAGGGAACTAACTTTAAATAAAACCTTGCTCGGGATTTATGACTTGCATGTGCATGTTTCTATATTATATGTATCGCTCCTGCTCACTCAGTCTTCTAGAGACTGACCCCTCTTTCCCCCTTTTCCAGTTTCTTTTGCAGGTGTTGGTTACTAGGCGGAGTTAGAGTGTCGAGTCATTGTTCTAGCCTCACTCGTTTACACTCACTGCATATTATATTGTCTTTAAATACTGTATTAATTGATTATTGAATTAATTATTGCTGGCCGGTGTGCCTTATTGGATTGATATTGATTCGGGACAGGTTAGGACATGTGTACTGATTAGTGGAACCCGTATTTATATTCGTATTGGATTTCCATTATTTCATGAATATTACATGAATGATTTCCTTGCTTCCGCATTTTGGTTTTTGGTTGATGGTTCCAGGGTTAGCTTCCGCCTAGTCAGGACTGTACTTTTGATTGTCACCCGTTCGCTGTGAGTCCGATTCATGTGTGGACTGCCTATTTCATATGTGGATTAGACTCATAGTGCGGGGGATGTGGTGCCTATCGTCCCGGGTGCTACATCTTTAGGTGGTATCAGAGCTACCAGGTTCAGAACCGGTGCTCTGGGTTGTGTTGTCTCGAGTATAGGTCGCACGGCATAGGAACTAATTGTCAATGTGTGCATTGCATCATTCTTGAATATTGAATTGTGATTTTTTTTAAACTTTATTAGATTATTTGTTGCATTTTGCATTGAATTCATTCTTTTGGTGTTAATTATGTGGCATGAGCATATACTAAGCGCATGCATTTATTTTTAAAATGAGCTGTGATTCATAGGATATGAAGACAATATCAAACCACGGCCAATCTTTACGACAACCATAGGTTACCACAAGCTCTTCTTTCTGGCTCGGAAGTTGTAAGGAATGTCTTGGGAATTTCTACAGAAATTTAAGAGTCAAACCTTTTCTAAAATGAGGTTAGGGCTCGAGTGATAAAGTCCAGAATAAGAGGTCAGTTCGAAGGAGAAGTTTGCAGCTCTATTACCGATGGTGAATCCAGGATGGGACGGGATTTGTGGTGTGTAATGATTTGGTTTCACGAGATCAACATGTTTGTTTACACTACGAAGATTTGTCAACCAGATTCCAAAGAAGAGAATTAAAGTAAAGTAGGTTCGTGGTTGAGAAGCAGTAAAGACCATTTAACTTGAGAAAGAAGCGAAAGAAAATATGAAGAATAATATAGCTTGGGATTTAGATCGATGGAAAAGGATGAAGAGACTACGAAGAGGGAATTCACATGCTTCAGAATCGGGATGAGATAGGAGTTGAATTGAGAAGAATTAAAGAAAAGTAGTCGACGTGGTAAGTATAAGTTCATGGAAAATGACAATGCTAAGGATTTTATCTTCGGCCGGATATGAGTTCATCTTCCAAATTCAAGATGAAGTGTCGAGTTGTGAGATTGAATTAGGAGCTTTGGAGCAACAAATGGAAACGATAAAGAAGGACGAAGAACTAATGGAGGGAAATTATGTACTCAAATGTAAACAATTGGGGGTTGAGCTCATACAACTATTCGAACTCATAAGGAATAAACCAGAGGTGCTTTAATCAAAGGAACAACTATGGTAAGGACTAGGACAACAATTGGAGGTTGATTCTTCAAGAGAAGTCAAGATACCAACTTCATGGGTGTTGAAGAATTTGGGTTCAAGAGATTTTAATCTCGGACTTGGGAGATCCATAAGTTGATACACGGGAACTTTGAAGATTTGAAAGACCGTGGGTAAAGAAGAGGGGAACAATTAATTCAAGACAAACTTGCAATTTGAGAAACAAAGAAATATGCCAAGTTAAAGTTTACAACTACGGTGACATGTTCTATGCATTCATAAGCACGTGCATCATACATCGCTTTAATTGTTTAAATTTCTCTATTTATATGCGCATCTCTAATTTGTATAATTGTTCCAATGTGTTGCATCTTTAATTGTTTACAAGTGTGATACTGCATTGGCACCCTAACCCGACATGCATTTTAGTGTTTACTTGATAGGAATTCCCCACATCTTATTTATCAAGTGGTACTCCGACTGATTCTTGTTGGAATCAAGAAAAGAAGAAATTCTGGGTTGCACTGGTTGGTTAAAAAGGAAATGGAAAATTTTGAGGTTTGGGAAAATAGAATCGAAAGTGGGAGCGAAAGAAGCAGGTTGTCATTCTTACTAATTGCTTCAAAGGAAATGTGAGGACTATCACTAGACAAGTGGCGTGATTAGAACCACTTATACCGAGGAAGCTAGGTTGAAGAAATTGAGGTGTTTTGATCCGAGAAGTGGTAGAAAAAGTTTAAGGAGTTGAGATAGAATTTCTTGGGGGAGAGCACGACCGGACATGAAACTTAAATTCACAGTGGTGCTCGAGGAAGATACTTCTCACGGACATGAATGACCCAATGATAGTAACAGGAAAAGAATAAGGCGGCGTTATCAGTAAACCTTCAAAGTTTGAGTTAAGTTAATATACCCGGGATGAAGATCTTCATAAGGCATCGAAGAGAGTGGTTCGTTTGGGAATTTATAAGCACGTGATTCAGACAGCGAGGATGATGATATTATCAGGGAACTTCTGATGGATTTCTAAATTAGTTTCAAGAAAGGAAAATTGGTCAAATTTATCACTTTTAAGAAGGATGTCCACTAGTTCCAGATGACCAAATCTTCAACAAAGAATTAAACCAGTTAGTGACAAGGTATGAAGTGGGAGTTAAAGTTTAAGATTCTTGTACGGCCAAAGAGAATAGAATGAACCTGGTACAAAGACAAATGTTCTGATCGTAGGCGGAATAAACTAGTGGTCGGTTAATTGCAGAAGATAACTGTGAGTAAGGATCCGAATAGAATCGAGATTAGGAACAACCAAGGGCCTGACTTTCTCAGTCAAACATATACTAAAGATAGGAAAGACAAGTTGGGAATCAAGCCAGCTAGAGATCAGACTGTTCAATCGTAGAAGTAAAGTCACAACGTCAATTCCATTACTACGGTGAACGGTACACTAAGCATCCATCGCACGAGCATACATGCATCGTTTACATATTTAAATTTTTGTTATTGTGGGATACCTTGGTCAGTGGGTGTGTGTTGATTATTGTGAACCTTGCTTCTGCTTGTGTGCTTAAGTGAAAGGAAGATTTGATTATCTCTGATTACGTGCCAGGAAGATGTGGATTCTCCCTGTCTATGTGTTAGAAAGATGCTGGATTCTTTCTGTTTTCTGTGCACGAGAGATGCTGGATTCTCTTGTACTTCGGTATTCGAGGGATGTTGGATTCTCTTGGATTTAGGAGTTTGAGAAACGCTGGATTTTCTCAAACTAGAATGTCTGGAAAGATGTGGAATCTGACAGACTTAGGCTGGGAGACGGGGTTCTCTCAATTTTGTGCCTGAGAGACGGGGTTCTCTCTTTTGTGGGTGCTGAGGGACGGGGTTTCCTCACTTGTGTGTTGAGAGATGGGATTCTCTCTTGTTTGTCGTGTTTGCGTTACGCCTGGACAGACAGAGGTTAACAAGTGACGAGGCAATGGACTAGTAGCGGTCGAACGAGTTTTGAAGTGACTAACGGCCAAGTGTTCAAGTAGATCCTTGTGACTACCAGACTCTGAAGGGGTTGATACAAATAAGGGGAGTAAACTTCGCAACCAGGGTTAAGATGCTAAGCCATTTTGGGAAACAGATCGATACAATTCCAGTTTGAAACTTTTTCGGTCCAACAGTAGGACCTAAGGACAGGTCCTTTTGAAGGAGGGAAGATTGTAACGCCCCGCTCATCCGATAAATAAGGTGCGTCACCTTTCAACCTTTTTATGTGTTTAATTATGTGATTGGTGCGTTGTGTGACCCTCTTTTGGACTCTTTTAGAGTTAGGGCCCTTTTTGTAATTTTCTTCTTTTTAGGGGGTTTTCCGGTCACTTCTCGTTCGGTAGAGATTTTGACTTCTTTGATCCCTTTAACGCGTCCGGGGCAGCGAAACGAGTCCGTAGACTCTAAGTTTGCCCAATTCTGACTTCGTTAGCCTGTTCTTCCGACCCTTTTTGCGTACGAGGACCCGAGATATATACCCGGATTTCCTCGTTTTGCGTGCCATATCACAGCAGCTCCAGCCATCGTCTTCTTCCCCGCGACCCGTCACTGTTCACACAGTGAAGGTGTGAAAACACACACTTGTCGTTCTCCCTCGTTTCTCGACGGAATTCGACGAATCAATAGTGCAAATTTATCAGCTCAACGAGCCCGTCACAACCGTACCAATATCGTGGCCAACCGAAGACCGACGGCGGTGCATCGGCGGCCTGAAAGTGGCGGGTGGCGCCACCACTTCGCCGGCGGCGTTCCGGCGAGTTTCGCAAGCGGAGCTTGACCCTACCCTACGTTTTTGGACCTTCTCGTTCCATTTCCGGCCTCCGTTCAGCACGAAAACCACCGTAAGTGGTGGTTCCGGCGATGACGCAACAACAGAAACTTCGGCAGCGATTTCGGGCCTTTGCCCGGCCGGTTTTGGTGGTGGAGCCTTCACGAAAGTTGCTTGGAATGACGAAACGTAGTGGATGGCATCGACGGCGTTCCGAGAATCGGCCGTTGGCGGCGGACCGGCGGTGAACCGGTGGTGAAACGGCGGGTCTGAACCGGTTACTGTTCCGGCGATTTTTCCGGCGATTTGACGTGGGGCTTTCGTAGGGCTTGTTACAAGCTTTCCAACGGTATGCTCGGATTTCATTTTGGTTTTACGGTTTACGTTTAATTTCAGTTTTCGTACTAGGATTTAAGTTCGGTTTTTCTTCAACGAAGTCCGGCGTGTTTGGCATTTTCTAAAATTGATTGAGGGCTTTTGTTGAGCAGACCGAGACGTACGTTTCTGTCCTTCCGGGGATTTTTCCGACCACCGGAGACGGTATTCCGGTGGCGGCCGGTGACTGTTCCGGCAACTCCGGTAGCGGCATTCCGGTGACCTTCAGACAAAAGGTTCCTTTCGTTGTGGTGAGTCCAACGCCACTTTCCGTTCGTCAATCGGATGCCCGGTTGATTTGTTGTGATTTATTTTGTGTATTTCTAATTATTTGAAATTAATTGTCTTAATTACAATAAATTGTTAATTGTTTGATTTGTCGATCTATATGGATTCCAATGTGTACGAAAGCATGTATTAAATGAACTATGATATATGTTGATGCTTTGATTTGCAATTTGAATTCCGTTATGCCGAAATTGTATTAATTGTTAATTGTTTTAAAATGTAATTTGTTCTTGTATGCTTGACAATTAATGAATATGCATTGTATGGCATTTGAAAACATGTAATAAATTATGAATGTATGAATTCATGTTGTTGTTGATATAGTTGGAAATTGATAAATGACTTTGTGAATCTATATGGAACTCGTAACATGTTATATGAATTAATTGGCCATATATATTGTGAATTTGTATGAAAAGTGATATATGAATTGAGTATGCCATGTGTGAATTATATAAAATTGATATAGTTAGAATTGATATGTGATTTTGTGAGATTTAAATGATTTGAATGTCTCTATTTGTTTATTTTACAATTGTAAACTTGATATACTTGAATTATAAATGTTATATGAAGTTCATGACTTGATTTGCTTTGAATTATGAAATGATTGGGCTTGAAACCCTCATGTATGGAATGTACTTGAACGAATTACTTGATTATGTAACTCCATAACATCATTTTACTTCTTTTACATCTCATATCACGTGTTTAGCATTGCCGTGCGTCTGTGTGGTTTCATATTGAGTCAATTCTCACAAGTACACATTGTTCCTTCTCTTGTACAGTTTGTTTCCAGGGCGGAGACTCCCAAATTGAATAGGCACCCGTATTGCTCTTGTTTCTTGTCTCGTGGAATTTCCAGGTGAGGGTGTTTTCGTTCTAGTTACATATCCAACCCTACAACCCTTATGTGAAAAGCTTTGGCCAAAACTTTATGATTATATATATATGGTTCTCAAATGAAGTTATCGAGTAAATTCTTCTGAATTATACTTATGGGCATATATAAGCTTAAAATGGTTTTGCAACGAGGCTATGCTCTAAACCGTGCGTCTTCATGCTAGCTACGGATTAGGATGACACGGAGAGGTACGTATATAGCATAAGCCAAGTTGCACGGTAAGGTATATTTATGTATGGTTTTTAAATTATTGATCGAGTAAATATTGATCGAGTAAACCCTTTTCAAATGGATAATGATGGATATGGTATGATTCTTATGGATCAAATGTTTTGGCGAGTATTGATTGATTGATTGCACTGATTGGGGCCCAGGGGCTTGGTGTGAGTGGGGACCCGAGGAGGCAAGGGCTGACGGTAAACCCTCACACTAGTCCCACTATTGAACAGCGGTACCGGACCTCGTCAGGAGATTGGCGGGGAAAGGGAGCTGAGTGCCATCTGGGGAGTCATGTAACCCCTTTTGGCCAATGATTGGGTGGATGGGCCTTGCAAACCCACCACCAACCCGGAGGAAGAAGGTTGGAACTTATTTATGCTTGAAAACGATTGACTGAATGATTGACTGATTGATTATTGATCGATAGGCACTGTGCGGGAAGGCCGGGAATCGGATTGCCCAAACAAATATATTTAGGACATGGCATGTGATCTGAGTGTATTATGATATATTGCATGATCACCTATTTAATGTATTAATGATATTTGTCGTACACGGTCGGTGTTTGGTTGGAGATTGTGCACGCTCACTCGCCGAGCCTTATTGATTGAATATGATTTATGAATTTAATGAATTTAATATGAATAGTCGTAAAGTCTGAGCATTGCTTACTTAATTTCTAGCCCTTTGAGGGAACTAACTTTAAATAAAACCTTGCTCGGGATTTATGACTTGCATGTGCATGTTTCTATATTATATGTATCGCTCCTGCTCACTCAGTCTTCTAGAGACTGACCCCTCTTTCCCCCTTTTCCAGTTTCTTTTGCAGGTGTTGGTTACTAGGCGGAGTTAGAGTGTCGAGTCATTGTTCTAGCCTCACTCGTTTACACTCACTGCATATTATATTGTCTTTAAATACTGTATTAATTGATTATTGAATTAATTATTGCTGGCCGGTGTGCCTTATTGGATTGATATTGATTCGGGACAGGTTAGGACATGTGTACTGATTAGTGGAACCCGTATTTATATTCGTATTGGATTTCCATTATTTCATGAATATTACATGAATGATTTCCTTGCTTCCGCATTTTGGTTTTTGGTTGATGGTTCCAGGGTTAGCTTCCGCCTAGTCAGGACTGTACTTTTGATTGTCACCCGTTCGCTGTGAGTCCGATTCATGTGTGGACTGCCTATTTCATATGTGGATTAGACTCATAGTGCGGGGGATGTGGTGCCTATCGTCCCGGGTGCTACAAACTTCCTATCAATTAAACACTAGAATGCATTTTGGGTTAAAATGACGATGCATGTGGCACACTTGCGATAATTAAGTATGCAGCACATTAGAGGAACGAAATCAATAAAAATATGTGCACGTACATAAGTAAAGACAAGTAAATAATTTGATGCGGAGTACGATGCACGTGCTATGAATGCTTTGGAACCTGTCACCAATATAGTAAGCTGTTAACTCAGTAGCTTCTCCTCGTTCCTCCAAATCCTGGAGTTACTTTGACTTGCTGATTATTACTTGCCTTTCCCACGGTCTTCAAGATTTCCAAGAATTCTTGTGCATCAACTTGTACCTTCCACCGTCTGGAATTGAAATTTCGCGATCCCTAATTTCTTCTACATCCATTGAGTTAGTATCTGAATTTCTTCCCGAGAATCATCCTTCAACTAGTCCTCGCCTTTCTTTATCGTTTCCATTTCTTGCTCCATATCTTTCAATTCTACCTCACAACACGACAATTCAGCTTCGATTTCAAAAAAAAAAAACGAACTCAAATCCCGTCCTCAATATCGCCACCTTCCCTAAATTTGTATTAACCCAGTTACTTGCCTCTCTCTACTCCCTTCCAGACTCGTTTCCCATCATTAATCGGCATCCAGAGCACACAAATCCAACTCTTCCCGGTCTTAACTTCAACAAGCTCGATTTCTAATCACTGGGCTTAGTTAGGAATCCTTCTTTGTCGACCTTTGGTTCATATTTCCTACCGAATCCATCTTACCTCAACCCTACTTAATTATTGCTACCCCTACGATGATCCGAATCCGAGACATTCCTCGAACAACTCTTATTCCATTAAATATCCTCCTATCCTGTATCCCCACAACGATCCTCCTTTCTGACTCCTAGCCCTTAAATCAAACTCTATCTATGAGAGCCACATATCCTGAGTTCTCTATATTTTCCCTGGTGGTTCTTCCTATCTTTTGGGCCTCAAAAGAATTTTTAATAGATTGCTGTGATCATAGAACTTGGCCGTGGTTTGATATCCTCTTCAAAACCTAGAAATCATAACTCAATTCGAGAATATATGCATGCGCTTAATGCATGCTCATGGCACATATTCAACACTAAAGACAAGGATCCATATAATAATGCAGCAGATAGTCCAACAAAATCAAAAGGAAAACCAAATTTCATGTTCAAGATCGATGTCACGCATACATTATCATATAATTCCTAAGCCGTACGACCTAGACTGACACAAACACGACTCGAGAACACCGGTTTTGGAACCGGGCTCTGATACCACTTAAGGATGTAGCACCCCGCACGTGAGGCACCACATCCCCCGCACTATGGCTCAACACGAGTCACGAAATGGTAAATCTGCACCCGTATTAAACCATAGCGAACGGGAGACAAACATAAAATCTTCCTAAGCTAGACGGTACTTAGACCCTGCATTTCATAATTAACCAACAAGACACAATGCAACGGAGAACTAAAACCAAACACATGCATTGGCCACGGCCCTGCAGAAATTAAATATACGAACCACAGGCAGACTTGGGCTCCTCACGCCTCTTTTAATTTATAACAAGGCCTGACAAGGCAATTCAGGGACAATTACATAAAGCTTCCAAGTCATAGTATTATAGAATGGAATCATGTATAAATTAGATACATATGCGAGTGCAGAGACTCTCTTAACTGAACTTGACCGACTCAAAGACTCCACATAACTCCGCCTAGCTCGAAACTCCAAAGCCAAACCTGCGCACTAAAAGGTTGGGGAGGGAGAGGGTCAGTCTCTAGAAGACTGAGTGAGCAGGAGCGATATAAGTATATAAAACATGCACATGCAAGTCATAAATCCCGAGCAAAGGTTTTATTGGAAGTTAGTTCCCACGAAGGGCAAGAAAATAAATAAACAATGATCGAACTTTACGACTAATTCATATTAAATTCATTAGGTTCATAATTCAGACATAAACATAAAGGCTCGGCGAGTGAGCGTGCATCATCTCCAACCAAACTCCGACCGTGTACAAAAAATATCATTAATATCTTAAATAGGTGGTCATGCAATATATCATAATACACGCAGGTCATATATCATATCATAAATTATATTCGTTTGGGCAATCCGTGTCCCGGCCTTCCCGCACGGTGCATAACAATCAGATCATAACATAATCATATTCATAAAACAAGTTCCAACCTTCTTCCTCCGGCGGTGGACGGGTTTGCGAGGTCCGACCACCTAAACATATGATTATGGCTATGAGGTTCATGAGGCCTCAAAGCCCGGTTAGCGTTTCCCCGTCAAAAACTCCTTGACGAGGTCCGTTTCGCCGTAACAAAGTGGAACTAGCACATGGGATCACCGTCGGCCCATGCCTCCCCGGATAACCACATGTGCTAAGTCCCTGGGCCCGTGCAATCATAATCATGTCTCGCCAAAATATATCAATTCATGTGAAACATATCATACATAAACATAATTCATTTGAAAAGGGTTTACCCGATCAATATTTACTCGATACATTTCATTTGAAAACCATATATATAACTATATTAGGTTTTTGGGCAAAGCTTGTCACATACGGTTGTAGGGTTTAGTATGTAACTAGAACGAAAACACCCTCACCTGAAACATGACGATACAAGGATACGAGTTACCAAGTGCTTAGTTGATCAAGATTTCTCCACCCTGGAGATAAACTGTACAAAAGACAACATGGCGTGTTCGTGAGACTTAAGACTCCAACGAACCATATATGACGCACGACAATGTATGATCATGATGTGAATGCGTACGAGATGATGTTATGCCATGAAGATGTTCATGTGCACTATTAAAGGATTTAAAGCATATAAATAAGCCATTCGTTCATTGATTCAAGAAATGAAGGTATCATACTCATTTATTTCATATCCTTTCATGAATCATGCCAAGTCGAGTCAATCAATCAATTTTAATCAATAAACGAAGGTTTCCCCTTCTTTCGATTCGTAATTCAAAGTACTTTAAGTCAAGAATTCCATGAATTAAATCCAGAACTCATAAATCATATATTTCACATTTCATATCAATTCAATCCAAGAATTCAAATAACAATCATATCACGTACTATAACACGTTAATACTTAGAAAGTAAACATTTAATTACATTCAAATCATAATCGAAAATTAATTAACATGAAATAGATAGCAATTTAATTTCCATAATTCAATTAAATCAAATAATATTTAATATATAATAAACATATATAAACTAAATATATATGCACGTACATTATCATGCATGTAAATTAACATGCACACAACATAAATTTCATGCATGCAATATTTAAACTAAAATCACATGTATAGGTTGCATGCATTAAGAATTCATTCAAAGCACTATACCTATAAATATATATATATATATATATATATATATATATATATATACATATATATATTCATACACTAATCTGCATGCATGAATTAAACAAACACTAATATGCATGCATTCTCTAGTGTAAATATATATATTCATACACTTAAATACACATGCACATACACACCCTGCATGCATTTAATTATACAAACCGTGCACAATTGAAACATGAAGGAAAGAAGAAAGAAAAAAAAGGAACAGAAGCAGCAAAAAGGGAAAGGAAGAACAGAAACATCAGCGTAGCAACTACCCGCCCGGTTAGCCATCCCTGTTCCAATCTCCCCGGCCGGGTAGAGGGTACAGGAAGTTCTGCAACAGGAGTACCCGGCCAGGTACTCCCCATGAACAAACTCTCCCCGACCGGGGCGAGTATTACAACAGCAACAGCCATGGAACTGAAACAGGGGAAGAAAAGAATGGAAAAAGAACAGGCCCAATCGAACACAACTTACAACCAAATACATGCCAACATAATAAGGTAACAACACAACAACAATACAAGCCTTAACTCTCACAAAGAAGTGGAAAATGAACAGCAGCAGCAGCAAGAAATTTAGCAGCAGTTTACGTGAGAAAACAGGGGGTAATTGAGTTCATAACAGGGCAAGAATTTAAATGATCAATCAACCATTTCTTCTCTAGAAAATAAGAAAAAAAGAGGCAGCAAATAACATCAAAATAAGTCACTAAAGCAGGCAGAGGTTCGGTACGTGAAGGAGAGCAAATGCCAGTTGAAAATCCATTCAATTCATAACAATCTTATTAATGAAACTCAGCCAACTCTTAACCATCAATTAATACAAGCAAACTCAGTCATAAATGAGGGGAAAGGATCATATATACAGCACCAAAACAAGTTGTAGCTCAAAGGAAATCAAGAAATTATCAAAACACCCAAAAACATAATTATTCATTCCAATCCTCAAAACCACATGAAATCTGACTCAAAATTAGGGATGAAAGGATCAAAATGACCAGAGATGCATGTACAACGTAATCCTAACTCACCTTGATGATTGCAAGAAAATTGATCGAGATTTGAGCCCAAAACCTCAAGGGTTTGCACAGTTACGGGAAACTGGGGAGGCAGAAGCTTTGGCTGATCTTTCTGGCCTGTGTGAGGGTATGCTCGGTTAGGGATAGTTAGGGGAATATAGAGGATTGAACTAGGGTTAAAAGGCCACCAACCATAGTTAATTTGGTTAAGCTTTTATCAAGTTATGGTCATTTTAGTGAAAGGTGGTTGATTTGATGCCGTTTCGTTTTTCGGTTGGAATTCGGAGGTTCAAATGATTTCGGAAAAAAATATAAGGCTAAGTTTATTAAACTCGAATCTTCGATACGAGTTCAACGAAGTTGACGAAACTCGAATCCGAGTTCCCGAGCTTAAGATATCACGTAATGAACCAAGGGTGCGCTAATAGCTCATTAGCCCCCGATTTGGTTCCACGAATCAAATTAAATTCGTTAACATATCAAACAAGTTCGAAAACATAAACCGAGCTTATAGGCATGTTTATAATACACTTATTTACGACATACTACAATTTCACGACATTTCGATATCATTTCATACAAGAACGATGCACAATTGAAACACTATGCACATGTTCATGCAATTCATGCACATTTCATAAAAATTCATGCATAATAAAATTTAAATAAATAAATCAAATTAAATTATAGACATAAATTAAGGTCACATGGTTAATTAATTAAAGCATGATTAATTAACATAACACTTAATTAGCATAATCAATAAACTAACAATAACTTAAAATAAACACTTGGAAATAACGTAATATTTAAAATAATATTAAATTAAAATAAATATTAGGTAAACTAAAATAAAATGAAATAATAACAATTTATAGAAAATTTAAAATATTTAAAACACTTATAACTAATTAATCACATAATTAAATGATTTAATTGAGAAATTTATAAACAATTACGACACATTAGTTTAAATGAAAAACCGGGCCGTTACAAGATTTCTTCTTCCATTTACTGAGTCAAATGATATATGAGACTACGATGGAATCATAAAACAGAGGGAGGAAAGGTTTGTCTCTTCGGGTACTGTTGATGATGGGACTTTTCTTCGGGTAAGAGGGAGGAAAGGTTTCTTTCACATGATTCTGATAGAGGTTCCTCGAATTCACAAATTTTCTTGAATGTTCAACTCTCCCGAGTGAGGTCTAACTTTCAGTTTTAATTTGTTTCCGGCCGGCTCTCCCCCTTAAGAAATTAGAAATTTTCTAATTCCTTGAGCTTGTTTACCACTTCTCAATTCCCTCGACTCACTTGTAACGCCCCAGTTCTGTGATTTAAGCTTGACGTATGTGGTTACTAAAGTGCGCAATTTAATTAATTATATACGATTTTTAATTATGGATTCCTTTGTTAAGTTTTATTGTTTGATTATGAATTCTTGATCGTATTTGCGTATATGCTCTTGTTTGATTGCCGTTTCTATTTGATTTAATTTCCGTTTTTTTCGTGGAAACTTAGCCTGAGTGAATTATGTGCCTTATGATCATGTTTAATTGCTCGTTGCATGATTTTGTTCTTGCATGTTTAAGTTTAGTGTTCGTTGTGTGATCGGAACCAAAAAGGGGGTTAAAGAGCATTTAGCGTACCTTGTGTTCCGGGCGGCATATCTTGAGCTCGGGAACTCGGAATCGAGTTCCGTCAAGTCCATTGGATCCGGATCGACTAATCGGAGACAATGGGATAAGCCTCATGTTTTTCTAAGACCAATTGGATCCTCAAATTTCAACCGGAACGAGCAACTCGTGCTTAAATTGACCGATCAAGACTATACCTAAGTCACGGACCTATTATTACGCACCTAGACCCTATCCATTGACCCTAGCCCACTTGCACACTCTCTCCCTCACCCTTTTTCAGCCCCCCACCGAAACAAACCCCCTCTCACCCACCAAACTCAGCCAAAATGGAGAGAGAAAGAAGAAGAAAGAAGGAAAGAAGAAGGAAGAAGGAGAACTATTCAACCCTTGGGTATTTGAGCTCATACCCCCTCCATTTCTCCTCCAAATTGAAAGGTAAAATCATATTTGTGTTGTGTATCACTTGGTAATCATCTTAAGTTCCATATTCAATGATTTCTCCAAGATTTGAGCATGTTTGGGCATATGGCATGAATGGTGACGAGTTGAGAGAAAATGGATGATTCTAGCTTGCTTTCTTGTGAATTCTTTTGGTATGAAGCATGTATTTTACTCCTAACACATCATATGTGATATGTATGAACTTATTTTGGGTAGTGGATTAGGATTCATGACTTTGCCATTTGTGAAAAGTGAAGAGTTTGCATGAACTTGTTCCACATTCTTTCCTTGCTTGATTTGTTGCATCTTTGGTTGTCTTAATGGATTGAAATGCATGAATATTTGCTACCCTAACTTACCTATGTGTGTTAATTTGATGTTTACATGGTTTAGCATGAGTTTTTCCCTACTTTTTGTGTGTTTTTCGCCACTGACCTAAATCCGCGAGGGTGGATTTTTGGCCTTGAAGAAATCCACGGGGGTGGATTTGAGGCAAAAACTTTGGACCCTCCCCTGTTTCAGCCTGAGATTGTTTTGCTTCGTTCTCCCTCATACGAACTCCGATTAACCTGATTTGTGAACCATTGGAAATCTCTTGAAGTCTAGAACAACCTCCAATTCGAATCATCTTAATATCTTTTCCCATTTAAGAGATATGATCAATTCATTTTGGTGTCGCCACTTCTTCGATTATCTACATTCGGCCAACTTCAAACCTATGTCATTTTCACCTCGGATTGAACCATGATTCGTGCCACATATCCTTGAAAACATCTATGTGTCTAGTTTCACCTCCAATAAGAAAAACTTAATTCCAATTTGTCAAACTCAAGATATACCCATTTTTCTACAGCTTGCGTTTTTCCAAAAATTGTCAACTTTTCCTAACTTTTGCTAAACTTTGCCAAAGCTCGTTCTATCGCCTTCCTTGCACCTCCTCGACTCCTTATGTGACTTATATGCATTATATACATGTCTAATTGATTCATATGCATTGTTAACATGTATTGTAATATATTATGAATTGAATGATTGAATCATTTATGTGTTTAAATGGCTTTATTGGTGTGTATGAACATGATCACATCAACTCATGACATTTATGATCCATTGCATATTGAATCATGATATAGCATTTCACGAACACCTCATGTTGATGCCGTGCGTTCTAATTGGTTTCATATTGAGTCGTTTCTCACGAGTACACATTATGTCTTTCTCTCTTACAGTTCATCTCCAGGGAGGAGATATCGTGATCAATAGGCACACGGCCTAGTTTGTATCCTTATATCGTCACGTTCCAGGTGAGGGTGTTTTCGTTCTAGTTACATATTAAACCCTACAACCTTATGTGAGAAGCTTTGGCCAAAACCTTATGTATATATATATATATATGTTACTTTTAAAGTAGAGTCATCGAGTAAACTTTGATCGAGTAAACCCTTTTCTAATAAATTATGAAATATGTTATGTTTTCATAAATGGGAACGTTTTGGCGAGAACATGAATGAATGCACGGTCCCGGGATCTAGCACATGTGGCTACCCGGGGAGGCAAGGGCCGACGGTGATCCCATGTGCTAGTCCCAACCATTTAACAGAGACCGGACCTTGCTAGGAGATTAGCGTGGAATGGTAGCTGAGCGCCCTTGGGGGATTCATGTACCCCCCTGGGTCAATGCATGAGGTGGCCGGGTCTTGCAAGCCCGTCCACCACCAGGAGGAAGAAGGTTGGAACTTATTTTATTCCAATGTTTATGTTATGATTGTTATGCACCGTGCGGGAAGGCCGGTACATGGATCGATGCATTATTAACAATCATGTCTCGCCAAAACATAAGGTAGGATTCATAAAAGAAAGGCCTACGTTTGAAATCATTTACTCGAGAAAAGACTCTATATACGTATATTATACATTTGGTTTAAAACTTTACACATTGGGTTTATATAGGGTCATTTTTGCTATTAGAAGAGAAAGCCACCTTGAAGCGGCAAAAGGATAAGAGTAGAGCCTCAAACAACGCCCTCGTTTCCAACTAAACCCGAATCTGTGCAAAAGAGGTAGTGTGAGACTCAAAATGACCATATACGACGCACGGCAATGCAATGTGGATGATATGAGATGCATAAGAAAATGTTCTAAAGTCATGGAAGTATTCTTATGCACAATTAACACAATAAAGTCACATAAACGTTCAAAATCATTCATTGCATTCAATAAGTGGAAGTACCAAGTTCATTCATTCATAAATCATAACAAAACAAGCCATAAACTTGATACATTAATCATAACACATAATAATACATATTAACATAGCATAGAAGTCATAAAAGAGGTGGAGAAAGATTAAATAAGCGGAGAAAAAGAAGAAAAACGAAACCGGAGTGACGAAAAAAACGTAGGACAAAATCCACCCCATGGATTTTTCCAAAGGGAAAAATCCACCCCCATGGATTTCCAGAAACTGACTGACCTAAATCCACCCTGGCGGATTTTTCCAAAGGAAAAAATCCACCCCCATGGATTTAAGTCTGCGGCCAAAAAACACAAAAACAAGGCAAAAAACCGAAATGGAAGCCAAAAGGCACAAAACCAACTCACAAATCTCAACCCAAAAGCATGTAAAATCAGGTCATAACTCGTATTTTCGAGCTATATCACATTAAACAACAAGAACTCCAAGTAAAGCATCAAGGAATTAACATCCAAATTATAACTCCAAGCTCCATCAATGGCAAGACCAAGAATCTCCAACAATCATGCAATACAAGTTCATATCCATCTAACTCCATGACAAAGGGTCAAATATTACTCATGCAACTCAAAGAAAATCAAAGGAAATCAAAGTTGATCATCAAAATGCAAAAAGGGCCACTATTCATCATCTTCTTCCAATATAACTCATAAATGGATGAACCCATGCAAAATTCAACATAAAGGGATTAATAAGAGCTACACTACTAAAAAATAAGCTTACCTTCAAGAAAAAGTGAGGAAAGATAGGGAGATGAGCTCAATTTCTCCAAGGGTTGCACTATTCCTCTTTCTTCTTCTCTTTTCTTCTTCTTTTCTTTTCTTTGGCTGAATTTGGGTGTGTGAGAGGGTGGGATTTCGGTTTGGGGCTGAAAGAGAGAGAGAGAAAGAGAGATACAAGTGGCTTAGGTCTTGGGCTTAGGGTCGAGGGACGTCATTTAGGGCCATAACTTGCAGAAAAGTCAATGGTTTATCGTTTTTAAGCACGAGGTGCTTGTTTCGGTTGAAATTTGAGAATCTAAATGATCTTAAAAAGGCATGAGGCTTGTCCCATTATCTCCGAATTGTCGATATGGATTCAATGGAGGTGACGGAACTCGAATCCAAGTTCCCGAGCTCAAGATATCACATATGGAACCAAGGGTGCGCTAATTGCCCGTTAGCCCCCGTTTTGGTTCCAAGAATCCAAATAAATTCAAAACTCATGCACCCAAGAACAAAATCATGCAACGAACACATAGGTAAGATCATCATACACATAATTCAATTATAACAAGTTATAGCGAAAAACGGAAATCAAATCGGAATCAAACAAGGCATAATTATACTCATATAAGCAAATATGTTGGAAATTCAAATAAAATTCAAATGCAACCAGAAATAAATTAAAGTATGGAAAGAATGAAATAAATAATGAAATTTAAAGCAACTAGGTAATTAAATCGCACAAATTAGTAAACACATACGTCATACCTGTACGGCCAAAAAGTCGGGGCATTACAATCTCTCCCCCTTAAAAGAATCCTTCCTCGGATTCATTGCTCGCCCGGAAACAATTTGGGGTGGTACTTCTTCATCTTCTCTTCCGTTTCCCAAGTGACCTCTTCGGTCTTATCACTCCTCCATAGAACCTTAACCAAAGGAATACGCCGCTTCCGAAGTTCTTCAAACTTTCGATCTAATATCTTTATCGGCTTTTGCACGAAGGTGAGATTCGACTCTAATTCCACTTCTTCAACCTGTAAGACCTCGGATTCATCTTGATAATACTTCCGGAGTTGAGAAACGTGAAATACATTGTAAATTCCGGTTAAATTAGGAAGTAAATCCAAACGATAGGCTGTATCTCCAATTCTTTCCAAGATCTCAAACTGACCCAAATATCGAGGATTCAACTTCCCTCCTTTCCCGATCCTTGAAAATCCTTTCCTTGGAGATGCCTTCAAAAAGACTCTATCTCCTACCTCAAACTCAAGATCCTTTCTTCGTTTATCTGCATAGCTTTTCTGTCGGTCTTGAGCCGCTTTCATCCGTTGTCTAATAATTTGGACCTTATCGATAGCATCTTGAACAGCCTTAGAGGGTTTTTCCTTCTTTTCCTTCCTCTTCACACCCTCTTGTTTGGTCCAATTCCACTCTTATAAATCGAAAAACAACGGAGACCTTCACTTCCGTCCGTAGAGAGCTTCATAAGGTGCCATCTCTATCGAGGCTTGATAGCTATTGTTGTAAGCAAACTCGATTAATGGCAACTGCTCATTCCACGAGCCTTGAAAATCCAATGCACACGCTCTCAACACATCTTCCAAATACAGAATTAACCTTTCTGATTGTCCATCAGTTTGAGGATGAAAAGCTGTGCTGAATTGAAGCCTCGTTCCCAAACACTTATGTAATTCTTGCCAAAATCTGGAAATGAACCTTGGATCCCGATCCGATACGATGCTGACCGGTACTCCATGAAGTCGGACAATCTCATCCTTATACTTCTTAGCTAGCTTACTTACCTTGTCGGACATCCTAATGGCAAGAAAATGAGCAGATTTCGTTAATCGATCCATGATCACCCAAACTCCATCAAACCCACCTTTCACTCTGGGTAACCCGGAAACGAAATCCATAGCTATCTGCTCCCACTTCCATTCCGGAATAGGCAAAGGTTGAAGTAATCCCGATGGCTTTTGATGTTCAGCCTTCACCACTTGGCAAGTCATACAATACCTTACAAAATTAACCACATCCCGTTTTAATCCATTCCACCAATAAAACTGCTTCAAATCTTTATACATCTTGTTTCCTCCGGGATGGATCGAATATCCTGACCGATGAGCTTCCTCAAGAATAATCCTTTTTAATTCTCCCGTTACCACAACTCTATTCTTGAATCTTAGAAGTCCCATATCATCGAAACCAAATGGACTTTCTGGATCAACGCGAGCCTTCTCTACCAATTTCTGAGCTTCAGGATCAATTCTTTGAGCCTCAAACAATTTCTGTTGAAGATCCGGTTGAACCGTGATACTCCGAATACTAGCTCTTAACTTGAATGATTCCTCATCAACTCCTGTTTCCAATTTCACATTGGATACACTAGCCTTCCTACTAAGTGCATCCGCGACCACGTTGGCTTTGCCGGGATGGTATCGGATTGTACACTCATAATCCGCCAACATTTCCATCCAATGCCTTTGTCTCTTGTTCAACTCCTTCTGAGAGAATAAATACTGGAGACTTTTGTGGTCGGAAAAGATCTCGAATGATATTCCATAGAGGTAGTGTCCCCACTTTCCCAAAGCAAAGATCACAGCCACTAACTCGAGATCATGAGTGGGGTAATTCTGTTCGTGATCCTTCAATTTCCTTGAGGCGTAGGCAATCACCTTTCCATTTTGCATCAAGACACAACCCAAGCTTCCTTTGAGGCATCCGTAAAAACCGTATATCCTTCAATACCTTCGGGAAGTGCAAATATTGGTGCAGTTGTCAACTTTTCCTTCAAAAGTTGAAAGCTTGCCTCGCATGCTTCATCCCACTCAAATTTAGCCTCTTTCTTAGTTAGTCGGGTCAAAGGGCCAGCAATCTTTGAAAAATCCTTCACGAATCTCCGATAATAACCAGCCAAACCCAAGAAACTTCTTACCTCTGAGGCATTCTTTGGACTCTGCCACTGCAAAACCGTCTCAATCTTTGAAGGATCTACTTCCAAACCTTTCCTCGAGATTACATGGCCGAGAAAAGCTACCCGATCAATCCAAAACTTGTATTTACTGAACTTAGCATATAACCGATGCTCTCTCAAGGTATCCAAAACCACTTTGAGATGTCGAGCATGATCTTCCAGTGTCCTTGAATACACGAGTATGTCATCAATGAAGATAACCACAAACTTGTCCAAATAGGGCCAAAAAATTCGGTGCATCATGTCCATAAATGCAGCCGGAGCATTAGTTAACCCAAAAGGCATCACTACGAACTCATAATGCCCATACCGGGTGTTAAATCCCGTCTTCGGAATGTCCTCTTCCCGGATTTTCAACTGGTAGTACCCTTGTCTTAAGTCCAACTTTGAATATACCCCCGAACCTTGTAACATATCAAATAAGTCCTCAATGTGGGGCAAAGGATACTTGTTCTTCACGGTAATCCGATTCAATTCTCGGTAATCTATGCACATTCTTAAAGTTCCATCCTTTTTCTTAACAAAGAGAACCGGTGCGCCCCAAGGTGAAGAACTTGGCCGAATATATCCAACCTTGAGTAACTCTTCTAGTTGAATCTTAAGTTCCTTTAATTCGGTCGGTGCCATTCGGTAAGGAGTCTTAGAATACGGTTCGGATCCCGAATGCAAATCTATCACAAATTCTATCTCCCGATCTGGTGGTAAAGAACCCAAATTCTCCGGAAAAACTGGTGTCCTCGAACTTTACTTGATCTTTCGGCTTGTTAAGGAGATAAGCTATAAATCCCATAGCTTCATCTCTAATCAATTTGTGAGCTTCCATGAAAGATACTAGAGGAACCGCTTTCGTACCAATACCAACAATTTCTTCTTCACCCAACTTAATCTTCTTAGCGAAATAATCAACCGTAGCCCGATGCCGAGACAACCAATCCATTCCCAGAATAACCCCATATCTCTTCATAGGCATGACAATAAAATCCTCCGAATACTTTTTCCCTTCCAACAACACTGAGCAGTCTCGTATCAATTGATCCGTCTGCAAACTCCCTCCTAGAGGAGAACTCACCAAATAACAAGAAGATATACAGATAACAGGCAAGCACAGAGAAACAGCTAGATCACAAGAAATAAAGGAATGCGTGGCACCCGGATCAAAGAGTGCATGAATGCTCATGTCATAAATGTGTATGGTACCTTCCACCACGGCGGTAGGATGAATCTCAGCATCTTGCTCCTTGCCCTCAAGGGCATAGGCACGGGCTTGGATCATGGGCCTTTGAGCTCCTCTTTGAAAGCCTGGAGTTTTGTCGGGACACACATCTGCCCTATGGTCAGCTTTCCCACATATAAGTCATAAGTTCAACCTCTTCCGGCAGTTATTGTAAGCATGAGTCGGACCTCCACAATAAAGACATGGGGGTACTTCTCGGCGCTTTGCTATGGATGTCGGTGCCACTGGTAAAGTTTTCGGGGCTTGCGGGGCTTGTCCTCCAAACCGAGGCTTCTTAAGGGACCTTTAGGTGGAACCGCATGTACCATAGGTCTCTTACCCGATCCCGAGCCATATCCCGATCCTTGTCCCACGGAAGCCCTAAAAACTGGATCTTTCTTCTTGAATTCCTCCTCGTGCTCCAAAGCTCGTTGTACAGTATCAGCAAAAGACAAGTAATTGTGTCCAGCTTGGCCATACCTCAGATCCTGTCTTAGTCCGGCGATGAACTTCTTGGGTTTCCTCTTCTCATCCCGAGTTATGTGAGGAGGATATTTCCCAAGTCTATTGAAAGTTGCAATATATTGGGACACGGAACGATTGCCCTGCTTCAAATCCATGAACTCTTGCTCCTTTCGTTCTCTTACAACCTCAGGCACGAAACACTCCCGGAATTCCCTTTTGAACACTTCCCATGTAACCTCTTCTCCATCAACTTCTAGCTTTTCCCTTGTTCTCTCCCACCAATCATATGCCTCGCCATCTAATTGAAAAATGGCGAATTGAGCCTTCTCTTAGGTAGTAAACTGCCAAACCCCATAGATCATTTCCAATCTTGTTAACCAGCCCTCCGAAACCGCATCATCAATAGAACCGGAGAACCGAAGAGGATTGTAGCTTAAAAATACTCCATGAGAATCCCTATTGTTGTTCGGTGGAGGGGCTTGTTGCTCGGCTTGTTGTGGTGGAGGAGCTTGAGTCCTTAGGTGCTCAACATAATTGAAGACCGCTTCCATAAAGTTTCCCATATCCATTGGAGGCGGTTGTTGTTGTTCAGGTGTAGGAATTCGGTCTCGGCGATGTCGTCGCTCTGGAGATCTATCTCTATCTTCTTGGAGGCATTCTGTCAATAGAACACTGAAATGCATGCCTTCTTTAGTCCATGCATGTGCATGCAATTAATTTAAGCAAAAGTCAAAGAATAAAGCACATAATCACATAAGAAATGCATATGAAACACGTTGACAAGTTGTTCCTAGAAAGTCGTACGACTTAGACTGACTCACACCACATAAAAGCCCGGGTTTTGCAACCCTAAGCTCTGATACCACTTAAGGATGTAGCGCCCGTGCGTGAGGTACCACATCCCCCGCACCGAGACCCGACCCGTATATGAAATGGGAAATCCATACACGTGCCAAATCACGGCGAATGGGGACACAACACACACGCTAAGCTAGGCGGGAGCTAACCCTTAAACCAAGCATAACCAAAACATAATTAAATCAGAGTGACCATAACAATAGCGGAAGTAATTCAACATAAGTACTTATAGGTACCAACACATAGCAATACATATCGTATTTACATATAGGTACCAACACTTACAACCCGTACAAAAGCCATCACGGCAGAAAATAACATAATATACGCTCCATACATAATCATAATACAAGAGTAATAAGAACAAGTAGATATGAGTGTAAAAGGAAATGCTAGACACTAATGCAAGACTTAGACGACTCGTATTCCTGCCTAGCACCTCCAAACCTGCACAAAGCAACTGAAACCAAACCGGGTTAAGTCTAAAAGAGACTGGTGGGTATAAAAAAAACGGGGCATAATATATAATACAATGGAATTTAAACATATACATGCAAGCCCTAATTCCATTCGAAGTTTGATAAGAATTTCCCAAGCGGGCAAAACAAAGAAAACATCAATGGAATTACGACTATCATATTCATTCATAAATAATTATAGGGTTTCATGGCCCGACGAGTGGGCGTGCATTATCTCCAACCATCACCTCGTGTAATCATATTCATAATTCATTTATTTTCATGCATAATAATCTTATGTGCACATTCATACGATTCATAATCATACATATACACCTTCTTCCTCCGGTGGTGGACGGGTTTGCAAGGCCCGACCACCTCATACATTGACCCCGGGGGGGTACATGAATCCCCCAAGGGCGCTCAGCTACCATTCCACGCTAATCTCCTAGCTAGTTCAGGTCTCTGTTAAATGGTTGGGACTAGCACATGGGATCACCGTCGGCCCTTGCCTCCCCGGATAGCCACATGTGCTAGGTCCCAGGCCTGTGCATCATTAACAATCATGTCTCGCCAAAACATAAGGTAGGATTCATAAAAGAAAGGCTTACGTTTGAAATCATTTACTCGAGAAAAGACTCTATATACGTATATTATACATTTGGTTTAAAACTTTACACATTGGGTTTATATAGGGTCATTTTTGCTATTAGAAGAGAAACCCACCTTGAAGCAGCAAAAGGATAAGAGTAGAGCCTCAAACAACGCCCTTGTTTCCAACTAAACCCGAATCTGTGCAAAAGAGGTAGTGTGAGACTCAAAATGACCATATACGACGCACGGCAATGCAATGTGGATGATATGAGATGCATAAGAAAATGTTCTCAAGTCATGGAAGTATTCTTATGCACAATTGACACAAAAAAGTCACATAAACGTTCAAAATCATTCATTGCATTCAATAAGTGGAAGTACCAAGTTCATTCATTCGTAAATCATAACAAAACAGGCCATAAGCTTGATACATTAATCATAACACATAATAATACATATTAACATAGCATAAAAGTCATAAAAGAGGTGGAGGAAGATTAAATAAGCGGAGAAAAAAAAGAAAAACGGAACCGGAGTGACGAAAAAAACGCAGGACAAAATCCACCCCCATGGATTTTTCCAAAGGGAAAAATCCACCCCCATGGATTTCCAGAAACTGACTGACCTAAATCCATCCTAGCGGATTTTTCCAAAGGAAAAAAATCCACCCCCATGGATTTAAGTCTGCGGCCAAAAAACACAAAAACAAGGCAAAAAATCGAAATGGAAGCCAAAAGGTACAAAACCAACTCACAAATCTCAACCCAAAAGTATGTAAAGTTAGGTCATAACTCATATATTCAAGCTATATCACATTAAACAACAAGAACTCCAAGTAAAGCATCAAGGAATTAACATCCAAATTATAACTCCAAGCTCCATCAATGGCAAGACCAAGAATCTCCAACAATCATGCAATACAAGTTCATATCCATCTGACTCCATGACAAAGGGTCAAATATTACTCATGCAACTCAAAGAAAATCAAAGGAAATCAAAGTTGATCATCAAAATGCAAAAAGGGCCACTATTCATCATCTTCTTCCAATATAACTCATAAATGGATGAACTGTAACACCCCGCTCATCCGATAAATAAGGTACGTCACCTTCCAACCTTTTTATGTGTTTAATTATGTGATTGGTGCATTGTGTGGCCCTCTTTTGAACTCTTTTAGAGTTAGGGCCCTTTTTGTAATTTTCTTCTTTTAGGGGGTTTTTCCGGTCACTTCTCGTTCGGTTGAGATTTGAACTTCTTTGATCCCTTTAACGCGTCCGGGGCAGCGAAACAAGTCCGTAGACTCTAAGTTTGCCCAATTCTGACTTCGTTAGCCCGTTCTCCCGACCATTTTTGCGTACGAGGACCCGAGATATATACTCGAATTTCCTCGTTTTGCGTGCCAAAATCAGATCAGCCTTCCTGCATCGTCTTCCTCCCGCGACTGACACTATTTACACACAGTAAAGGTGTGATTTCACACACATGCCCGTTCTCCCTCGTTTCTCGACGGAATTCGACGAACCATTAGAGGAAATTTATCAGCTCGACGAGCCCGTCACAACCGTACCAAGATCGTGGCCAACCGAAGACCGATGGCGGCGCATCGGCGGCCTGAAGGTGGCGGGTGGTGCCACCACTTCGCCACCGGCGATCCGGTGACTTTCGCCAGCTAATCTCTACCCTACCCTACGTTTTTTACCCTTCCCGTTCCATTTCCGACCTCAAATCAAGCAACCGGTGACCGGATATGGCTGAATCGGCGGTGGCGCAGCGGCGGTACTTCGGCGGCGATGTGGGCCCTTTTCACGGCCGGTTTTGGTGGTGGAGCCTCTACAAAAGTTGCTTAGAACGATGTAAACTAGCGGACGGCGTTGGCCCCGACTCGAGAACCAGCCGGCGGCGGCGGACCGGCTGTGAACCGGCGGACTTTTTTCGGCGATTTTTTCGATGATTTGACTTGGGGCTTTCGTAGGGCTCGTTATAAGCTTTCCAACGGTATGTCCGGATTTTATTTTCGTTTAGCGGTTTGTATTTAATTTCAGTTTTCGTTCTAGGGATTTAGTTCAGTTTTCCGCCAACGAAGTCCGGTGTGTTTGGTATTTTTTGAAATTGTTTGAGGGCTTTTGTCGGACAGGCCGAGGCGCACGTTTCTGTCCTTCCGGGGATTTTTCGGACCACCGGAGACGGTGTTCCGGTGGCGGCCAGTGGCTGTTCGGCCGGCTACGGTAGCGACATTCCGGTGACTTTCGGACAGAAGGTCCCTTTCGTTGTGGTGAGTCCAATGCCACTTTCCGTTCGTCAATCGGATGCCCGGTTGATTTGTTGTGATTTATTTTGTGTATTTCTATTTATTTGAAATTAATTGTTTTAGTTGCAATGAATTGTCAATTGCTTGATTTGTCGATCAATATGAATTACAATGTGTACGAAAGCATGTATTAAATGAACTATGATATATGTTGATGCTTTGATTTGCAATTGGAATTCCGATATGCCGTATTTGAGCTATTTGTCTAACTTGAAGGGGTGTATGTGTAATTTTGTAAACAATATGAATATTGTTTGATTTAATTAGGTAACCTTGTTAATTAAATCCGTTTAGTGATATATGACTTGAGTATGCCATGTGTGAATTATATAAAATTGATATAGTTGGAATTGATATGTGACTTTGTGAGATTTAAGTGATTTGAATGTCTCTATTTTGTCTATTTTATAATTGTAAACTTGATATACTTGAGTTATAAATGTTATATGAAGTTCATGACTTGATTTGCTATGAATTATGAAAGATATGAAATGATTGGGCTTGAAACCCTCATGTATGGAATGTACTTGAACGAATTACTTGATTATGTAACTCCATAACATCATTTTACTTCTTATACCTCTCATATCATGTGTTTAGCATTGTCGTGCATCTATGTGGTTTCATATTGAGTCAATTCTCACAAGTACACATTGTTCCTTCTCTTGTACAGTTTGTTTCCAGGGCGGAGACTTCCAAATTGAATAGGCACCTGTATTGCTCATGCTTTATGTCTCGTGGTATTCCAGGTGAGGGTGTTTTCGTTCTAGTTACATATCAATCCCTACAACCCTTATGTGATAAGTTTTGGGCCAAAAACCTTATATATATATATATATATACCTATACCATTTTCAAAGTGTAGTCATCGAGTAAATTATTATCAAGTAACCCTTTTCTAATAAATGATGGATATGTTATGTTTCTCATGAATCAAATGTTTTGGTGAGAAAAGAAAGAATGAATGTTATGCACAGAATGGGGCCCAGGGACTTGGTGTGAATGGTGACCCGAGGAGGCATGGGCTGACGGTGAACCCTCACACTAGTCCCACCAATGAACGGCGTAAACGGACCTCGTTAGGAGTCAGCAAGGAATGGACGCTGAGTGCCATCTGGGGAGTCATGTTCCCCTTTTGGTCAATGAATAGGTGGTCGGGCCTTGCAAACCCACCACCAACCCGGAGGAAGAAGGTTGGAACTTGTTTTATGAATATGATTGTATTATGATTGTTATGCACCGTGCGGGAAGGCCGGGACATGGATCGCCCAAACGCCTGTTCAATGATTTGTGTGTATTATAATATACTGCATGATCACATATTCAATGTATTGATGATATTTGTCGTACACGGTCGGAGTTTGGTTGGAGATAATGCACGCTCACTCTCCGAGCTTTAATGTTTAAGTATGATTTATGAACTTAATGAATTTAATATGATTAGTCGTAAAGTCCGAGCATTGCTTCATTATTTTCTTGCCCTCTTGGGAAGTAATTTTAAATAAAACTTTGCTCGGGGTTTACGACTTGCATGTGCATGTTTCTATATATTTATCGCTCCTGCTCGCTCAGTCTTCTAGAGACTGACCCCTCTTTCCCACTTTTCCAGTTTCTTTTGCAGGTGTTGGTTACTAGGCGGAGTTAGAGTGTCGAGTCATTGTTCTAGTCTCACTCATTTACACTCACTGCATACTATATTATTGATTTATTATTACTGGCCGGTGTGCCCTTATTGAATTGATATTATTTCGGGACAGGTTAGGACAGGTTCTGGAGCCAGTTGAACCCGTTGTTATGTTGTTTTCTTGTATTGATTCGGGACAGGTTAGGACAGGTGTACTGATTAGTGGAACCCGTATTTATATTCGTATTGGATTTCATTTATTTCATGGATATTACATAAATGATTTCCTTGCTTCCGTATTTTGGTTATTGTTGATTGTCCCAGGGTTAGCTTCCGCCTAGCCAGGACTGTTCTTTTGGTTGTCACCCGTTCGCTGTGAGTCCGATTCATGTATGGACTGTCTATTTTATATGTGGATTAGACTCATGGTGTGGGGGATGTGGTGCCTATCGTCCCGGGTGCCACATGAACCCATGCAAAATTCAACATAAAGGGATTAATAAGAGCTACACTACTCAAAAATAAGCTTACCTTCAAGAGAAAGTGAGGAAAGATAGGGAGATGAGCTCAATTTCTCCAAGGGTTGCACTATTCCTCTTTCTTCTTCTCTTTTCTTCTTCTTTTCTTTTCTTTGGCTGAATTTGGGTGTGTGAGAGGGTGGGATTTCGTTTTGGGGCTGAAAGAGAGAGAGAGAGAGAGAGATACAAGTGGCTTAGGTCTTGGGCTCAGGGTCTAGGAACGTCATTTAGGGCCGTAACTTGGAGAAAAGTCAATGGTTTGTCGTTTTTAAGCACGAGGTGCTCGTTTCGGTTGAAATTTAAGAATCTAAATGATCTTAAAAAGGCATGAGGCTTGTCCCATTGTCTCCGAATTGTCGATACGGATTCAATGGAGGAGACGGAACTCGAATCCAAGTTCCCGAGCTCAAGATATCACATATGGAACCAAGGGTGCGCTAATTGCCCGTTAGCCCCCGTTTTGGTTCCAAGAATCCAAATAAATTCAAAACTCATGCACCCAAGAACAAAATCATGCAACGAACACATAGGTAAGATCATCATACACATAATTCAATTATAACAAGTTATAGCGAAAAACGGAAATCAAATCGGAATCAAACAAGGCATAATCGTACGCATATAAGCAAATATGTTGGAAATTCAAATAAAATTCAAATGCAACCAGAAATAAATTCAAGTATGGAAAGAATGAAATAAATAATAAAATTTAAAGCAACTAGGTAATTAAATCGCGCAAATTAGTAAACACATACGTTATACCTGTACGGTCAAAAAGTCGGGGCATTACAATGAGATTGGTTTGCTTCGTTCTCCCTCATACGAACTCCGATTAACCTGATTTTTGAACCATTGGAAACCAATTGAAGTATAGAACAACCTCCAATTGGAATCATATTAATATCGTTTCCCATTTATGAGATATGATCAATGTATTTTGGTGTCGCCACTTCTTCGATTATCTGCATTCGGCCAACTTCAAACCTATGTCGTTTTCACCTCGCTTTGAACCATGATTCGTGCCACATATCCTTGAAAACATCTATGTGCCTAGTTTCACCTCCAATATGAAAAACTTAATTCCAATTTTTCAAACTCAAGATATACCCATTTTTCTACAGCTTGCGCTTTTCCAAAAATTGTCAAGTTTTCCTAACTTTTGCTAAACTTTGCCAAAGCTCGTTCTATCGCCTTCCTTGCACCTCCTCGACTCCTTATGTGACTTATATGCATTATATACATGTCTAATTGATTCATATGCATTGTTAACATGTATTGTAATATATTATGAATTGAATGATTGAATCATTTATGTGTTTAAATGGCTTTATTGGTGTGTATGAACATGATCACATCAACTCATGACATTTATGATCCATTGCATATTGAATCATGATATAGCATTTCACGAACACCTCATGTTGATGCCGTGCGTTCTAATTGGTTTCATATTGAGTCGTTTCTCACGAGTACACATTATGTCTTTCTCTCTTACAGTTCATCTCCAGGGAGGAGATATCGTGATCAATAGGCACACGGCCTAGTTTGTATCCTTATATCGTCACATTCCAGGTGAGGGTGTTTTCGTTCTAGCTACATATTAAACCCTACAACCTTATGTGAGAAGCTTTGGCCAAAACCTTATGTATATATATATATGTTACTTTTAAAATAGAGTCATCGAGTAAACTTTGATCGAGTAAACCCTTTTCTAATAAATTATGAAATATGTTATGTTTTCATAAATGGAAACGTTTTGGCGAGAACATGAATGAATGCACGGGCCCGGGATCTAGCACATGTGGCTACCCGGGGAGGCAAGGGCCGACGGTGATCCCATGTACTAGTCCCAACCATTTAACAGAGACCGGACCTCACTAGGAGATTAGCGTGGAATGGTAGCTGAGAGCCCTTGGGGGATTCATGTACCCCCCTGGGTCAATGCATGAGGTGGCCGGGTCTTGCAAGCCCGTCCACCACCCGGAGGAAGAAGGTTGGAACTTATTTTATGTCAATGTTTATGTTATGATTGTTATGCACCGTGCGGGAAGGCCGGTACACAGATCGCCCAAACGCCTATATCTTCTGTTATATGACTTGCATGTATTATAAGATATTGCATGATCACGTATTCAATATATTATTGATATTTATCGTACACGGTCGGAGTTTGGTTGGAGATTATGCACGCTCACTCGTCGAGCCTTTATGATTATGTATGAATTATAAACATAACGAATTTAATATGAATTAGTCATAAAGTCCGAGCATTGCTTGTTAATTTCTTGCCCTTCGTGGGAACTAACTTTGAATAAAAACCTTGCTCGGGATTTATGGCTTGCATGCGTATGTTTCTATAGTATAAGTATCGCTCCTGCTCACTCAGTCTTCTAGAGACTGACCCCTCTTTCCCACTTCTTAGTTTCTTGTAGGTTTTGCTAGGCGGAGGTCAAGTTTTACTTCTTTTGTTAGATCACTTGTACACTCGAGTCACATCTTACATTATGATGTTCTAATTGGATATTCCTATGTAATTGGGCCTTTATGCTAGTTATGAAATTATTGGATATTGATTCGGGACAGGTTGTATGCTTAGTTGAACCTGTTGTTAGGATGCATGATGGATTTAATTTTATGTATTGGGAATTCGGGCTTGTAGCCTTTGTTGAAATCTATGAATTGCACATTAATGCTTCCGCACAGCCTTTTGATTATATGTTACGGGGTTAGTTTCCGCCTAGCAAGGTTGTTTTTGTTTTGTCACCCATTCGCTATGGGTCCGATTCATGCTGAACTATCCATTTCTTGTGTGGACTAGACTTATAGTGCGGGGGATGTGGCGCCTATCGTCCCGGGTGTTACATCACTTCTCTTGAAATTTATATTTTTAGTTAAACCACATACCTGATGATCCTTAATCCAAGTGAGAGACCCCAATAACATTCAAATGTAACTTCCTCCAATATCTTGATTCAATGTAACCTTAGTTGAGGTGGTAGTTGAAATAAAATTGGGAAGAGAGCCTATTACAATAAGCACTAAATAATGCATGTCGGTTAAAATGTTAATGCACACATTACACTTACAAACAATTTAAAATGCAACACGTTGGAACAATTACATTAATTTAAAGGTATGTGTATAAGTAAAGAAATTTAAATAATTTAAACAGCGTATTTAACACATCAAGCATGAAATCATGAACAACAACTATGGTAACACATATAAACGAGAGGTAATTAATTAATATATGATGCACGTGTGTATGAATGTATTGAACCAGTCACCATAGTAGGGGTAATTTTATCCCGGCATTTTTCCTTGATTGTTGCATCATAAACTCGTCTCGTGTTGTTAATTGGTTCTTATTTACCCACGGTCTTCTAATCTTCAAAATTCACCGGCCTTGACTCCTATTTTTTCATGACTTGATTTTGAATTTCTTAAACCCAATTACTTCCCCGATCATCAATGTCTGAATGGTTCCCGAACCTTTACGACAACTAACTCCTTGGTCCAAAATTTCTTGGTAGGACTTTCTGTAGCTTTATGATCCGAGATTGTACCTCTTGAATTTAATTACTTCTACGCTCATGCCGTTAATATCTCGGTATTCACCCTAGCTGTCATTTTACTCCTCTTTATGGTTTCCATTTGTTGCTCCATATCTTCCAATTCAACCATACAATAGTTGGTAATTCTTAAAGCCACTTCATCATTAATCCTCGAGAATCACCTCTTCCTTATTGCTAGAACCCCGGCCTAAGCATCTTCGGAAAAGAAAATTTTTTTTTTCCCAACCTCTCGAATCCCGTAAGTGATCTTCCACGATTGATTCCTCTTTTCCGGATCTCATCACTTGAATTTCAACCCGATAGGAAAGATGATGACTCTCGAATCCTTATATGAATTTCCGGCACACTTCCTTACCCTTCGCAAGGTAAAGAAGAAATCTTGAAATAGACTGAAATTTTTGAACAATTGGTCGTGGTTTGGTATCGTTTCCACAACCTGTAACTCACAACTTCCTTTTGAAAATAAATGCATGTGGGTAAGGCATGCTCATGTCACATAATCAATACCAAGGACATGAATTTGATGCATAAGGCCACAACTAGTTCAACAAAATTTCAAAATAATCACATTGAACATATAAATTTTCAACAATTCAAGGTCAATTACTCAACAATCAATAACATAATTCGATGCATTGCCCAAGTTATCAAGTAATTCAATTAATTCAAAGGGTTCAAGTAGATCAAGAAATCCAAATAAAATACAAGACTTGTCAAATTAACAATTAATTTCCTATGCCGTACGACCTAGACTTGACACGACACGACACTAGAACCTCGGTTTTGAAACCGGGCTCTGATACCACCTAAGATGTAGCACCCGAAGTGCAAAGATGCCACATCCCCGCACTATAGCTTAATCCACACATGAGATGGACAACCCATACATGAACTAAACTATAGCGAACGGGAGACAATAAAAAAAATAAATGACAACTAGCTAGGCGGGACTAACCCCCAAACCACATAATTAATTCCTCACGCGTCAAAATAAAGCGGAAGCATAATATGTTCAATATCAATTCAAACCACGAAAGCATACTATCTTCACTATCAATACATTATCATTTCTAAAATACATAATAACTAACAACAACAATAAATCATATGCAACCATAAATAAATGAACCGTGCATGACTCGACTACCAAGACTGGACTTGACACGACTCCCGCCTAGCATGTACCTGCATGAACCTGAAACGTGGAGGCGTCAGTCTATAAAGACTGAGTGAGGGGTATAAATAGATATTAGCGCACATAACATGCAAGTTATATTCTCGGGAAAAGTTTTAGACAGGAAAATAATATAAGTTCAAGAATATAATATCCTTCGCCCTAGAGTACAACTATTCAATTTAACATTTTATTTCATTCAGTTTCATGCAATATGTGGCCCGGCGAGTGAGGGCAAATCTCCAAGCTTACACCAATAGTGAACAATACGTGCTTGCGTTATTATTTAACAGGTGATCATACAATTTAGTTACAGTGCAGTAGTGTATTCAATCAGTACAATCAATAAATGAAATCAATGCAGTAAACCGAGGACAGCCCGTGGTGCCGGACCCGACCCCAGTCTCCTTCTCCCTCCAATGATAAGAAGGTTGCGAGCCTTCACCATCCACGACATGTTGTACATCAGGAACATGAATCCTGCGCACGGAACTCCTTCCTCCACCAAACCTCCTGGTGGATTCAGGGGTGATCCCACAGATGATGAGGGGAGTGCAGAGTTACCCGTCAGCCCTATGTTTTCCCGGCTGGATCATACACTAACCCTCGGGCCCAAAGTGAACAATCTTGCTTACTCGCCAAAACATGCACGATATATGGCTTTCTTGCTTTTCATGAACATGGCTTGCTTGTAATCATGAGTAAATTTAATAGAAATTATAGATATAAATACCTTTTGGCCGAAATCTCACATAATGGTTATATAGGTTCTATATAACTAGAAATTAAACCTCACCTGACAGGCGACATGACGACTCAAGGATGCGTTAACGTGGTCATGATCAGTAATCTCCGCCCTGGAGAAGAACTGGACAAGAAACGGAAACATTTGCGCACTTGTGAGACATGACTCCATAATGGTACCAAATATGACGCACGACATGATCACATAACGAGATAACGTGCAATGAACAATGTAGCACATAAATATCATGTTATGACATGTAATTGATCATATAATTACATGTTGGGATCAATTAAAGATAAAGAAAAGGAAATGGAAAATTGGAATTTATGCAGAATGTTTCTGCCTCTCCAGCGACCTGGGAAAGGCCGTTCTGGGTTTCAGTACAAAATGGGAAGGGCCATTCCCAGCCTCCCGACACTGTGCCTCGAAGATGTGAAGGGTCGTTCCTGGCTGTGAGCCAAAGTGGGAACGGTCGTTCTCGTCCTCGCCACCATGTAATCATTCAAACATGGGAACGGCCGTTCACTAAAATGAATGGGAAGGGCCGTTCCCGTTACACAGACAGTACAGAAAACAGAGCAGCAAAAACAGGGGAACACGAACCACAACCAATTCTCCACAAACACTCATGATTCACTTCTAAATATTATAATCCATGAAGGGAAATACATATACATGCTTAAGGTATAATAAAACTCAATATAAACAAATAATTTATGCTTAATGATCAAGAACTTCAAGACCGACTTCATGAACACATATATCATTAAACTCCATAAACCTCAAGATTTATACATGAAATTCAAGGCTAAAGCTTAGAATCATGCTTCTAACAATTAAAACACAAGTTATTACATCAAAATTATAACCCTAACTTCATCTAATAAATTCAAGAATCATGGAATATCAATCATATACCTTGGAAGAAAGAAAGAAAGAAGAGAGATGAGATGATGATGCTTCAAGCTATCCAATTCCCAAGATCATGACTTGAAATGATAAAAATCTCTTTTCTCCTCCTTGGAGGTTTGGCTCGGTGAGAAGGGAGCAAATATGGAAGATGATTGTTGATAAAATGAGATGAAGGTTGTGGAAGAGATGCATATACCGTAATTCATCCCTTAAAAGGGATGAATCACCATATTTTGCAATTAAATCCCTAAGCTTATTAAGTTCATGCAATTGAGGATGGAAAGATTGAAGAATGATCAATTTGGTCCAATAAGTGTTCATACACTTTAGTCCTTAAATTAAAGTGAATGAGCATTTAAGGACAATTAAGCAATTAAATCATGTTTGGTAATTATTTCACGTAGCATTTAAATTCAATTTGTACAATAATTCTCAAATTGATGCAGTTTCACATAATTTCAAGTAATCATGATGAAATATAATTCACACATAATTTTATGAAATGTAGGACTTTAATAAACAAAAGAATTAAAATAATCCTAACTCTCAAAATCACACGTGTAATGCACATACTTGAACGTCTGGAAAATTGGGGCGTTACAAATCAAACACGTATTTACATAATTATATATATACATATTTCGGTTGCGGGCTTAAAATACAAGTAAGGTTGTAGGTCACTTATCTAAAAGAAAGAAAACCCCACCTTGTCGACCACACCGGACGTGATGAACCAAAACACTTCTAAAACACCTCCTCGTCAACCACGAAACGAACCTAAAGACAAAACCAACAACCAAAGATAACCTTAACTCAACATGAAGCACTTAAACGCTTGGCTATAGCAGCACAAAAACGCAAAAAACAGCAGTAAACTCAGCCAAAAACTCAACCAAATCAATCCTAACCCAAGCCAACATGTAAGGGATACATTATGTAGTTAATATACATCAATTCCAAGCCTTAAACCATGCCAAAACCGAATTAAAATGCAAGGAAAGGGAGAAGGGGATCAAACATGCTCATATCATCCAAAACTCCAAATTTCGTGAATCAAACTCCCATGAATCCTAAGCTAGCATGAAAATTCAGTCCATACAAGTATTATAGGATGCATAAGGTTCAATTATCATGCATCAAACTCAAAGAAAGCACAAGAGATTAAGCAAATTCATCAAAAGGGGCTCTAAACCTTACTATTCACCAAATAATCCAAAACATGCTCAAATGACCATGAAAATCAACAAATCTGGGCTTGAAAGAAAGATGAAGATGTAGAATACAAATCAGGACTTACCTTTCAAATTTGAGGCGAATCGGATGAGAAACGAGCTTGGAAAGTGAATTTGGAATAGGGCCTCCTCTCTCTCCCTTCTTATCTCGGTTCAACTGCTGCTTCTCCCGTATTTTCAGCTACAAAACGAAATGAAAGGGTAAAGGGGAGAAAGGGAATTAAATGAGGAGCAAGTGGGCCTAAAGATGACTTAATTTGGTCAACAAATGAGGGAGTTATAGTCATTTTAGTGCAAGGGGGTCAAAAACGCACGCGAGGCTCGTTACGGCCGAAAAACGGGAGTCCAAACAGGCTTAGAAAAGTACAAGGTTAGGTTCATTGGCTTTCATTTTTCGTTACGAGTCCGACGCTTCTTTCAGAATTCGAATTCGAATTCGAATTCCAAGCTCAAGTTATGCCCTTCGGAACCCAAGGTGCGCTAAACGAGCTAGGCCCTCGAATCCCTTAACAAGTAAAACTGTTGATGAACCATATTAAATGAACTGAAAAACAATTAACGAGCATATAAACCAGTTCTTAAAACACGTATTTCATGCATACCACAAAGTCACATAATTAGAAGCAAATACGGGAGCAAACTGATCAAGAAATGCATCAAACGGGGAAAAAAGTTCAAAATCGTACTAAAAGGGTAACAAATACTACAAATAAATAATCAAATTGGCACAAAAGAAATTAAATAAAAATTTAAAGGCATAATTAAATAATTAAATGCGCACTTAACACTCTCGATACAGTGTACCTATACGGCCGAACGAGCGGGATGTTACAACTCTAAAGAAAGGTATGTTTCTTGTTGAAGTAAATATTTCTATTAATTCTAACTCTTGGGTACTTGATACCGGTTGTGGATCTCATAACTGTAATGATGTACAGATGCTAAGTGAGTTCCGGCATCTCAAAGGTGGAGAATGTGTCTTGAAGATGGGGGACGGCTCTACGGTCGAAGCTCAAGCTTTAGGCACAATTAGATTAGATTAAGGTCATTCTGTTTTAGTTTTAAATAACGTCCTTTATGTACCAGACATTATTTGTAATATTATTTCAGTTCCAATACTTGATTGCGAAGGTTATGAAATTAATATTAAGAATGGTAACTTTTTCCTCAAAAAGAATAATTTTTCAATACATCTTGGTACATTAAACAATGGACTTTATCTAACTCAAAACAATAATATTGTAACGCCCCGACTCTTCGATCTTCTAAGTACAATGTCACGTGTGTGCTAAGTGTGCATTTAACTATTAAGCATGTGTTAATTTGAATTATTTGGAATATTTGATTATTGATTTTAAGTTTAGGTTTGAAGTTTTAAACGTTTAAATCCTTTTCCAACAGTTTTTGATTCGTTTAACTCCGTTTTCAATTCCGATTTTTGTGCCAACTTGGTATAATTGAATTATGTAAGTTATTAACGTTTTTACATGTTTACGTTGTAATTTCAAGCTCATTTGATTTAGTTTTGATTTCAGTTTTTGGAGACGGAACTTCTAGGGCTTAAAACGCTTTTAGCGCGCCCTAGGTTCCGGACGTCATAACTTGAGCTCGGGAATTCGGATTCGAATTCCGGAAGATGCGTTGGACTCGTGACGAAGGAAGGAAGCTTTTGAACCTAGTTTGGTATTTTTATAATCCCATTTGGACCCTCGATTTTTGCCCAGAACGAACAGCTTTTGCTAAAGCCACCATCTTTGACTAGTCTTGTACTCGTGGGCCCAATTTAACCATACTCAAGCCTTAACCCTTGGTTTATTTGACCCTAACTCAGCTCTCTCCCTCCCTTAGCTGATGCATATCGAGCCACACACCCATAAGAGGAGAAAAGTTGCTGAAAATGGAGAAGAAGAAGGGAAGGAAGAAACCCCTTTCCATGGCTTGTGATTTTGAAGCTTGATCTTCTCCATACTTCTTCATATCTTAAAGGTAAGCATATTTATGTATTTTCCTCTCTTCTTTGCTTCATTTGATCCTTGAAATTCATGAAATTCATCAGATTTATTAAGGGTATGAAAGCTTGCATGAATAGTTAGGGTTAGACTTCATTTTTGAATCCATGGCTTAGCTTGAGTTTGTGGCCGATTTGAGGCTTCTTGGGTGACTATATGAACTTCTTTGCTTCCATTCTTGAGCTATACTCCATGCTAGATGTGTTGGGATTGATTCTCCATTTACAACATGAATGAATCCTTGAGTTTTTGGTCATGAAACTTGAAAATCGAACTGCTGCAAATCTGCTCCACTGTTTTGGACTGCTGTGTGGATTTATGCTTTGTTGCTTGATCAAATGACCTTCTTTTCGTGTGAATTTACATGGATATGATGTACACTCATTGCTCTATATGTTAGCATTCATGTTGCAAGCCTTTGGATCCATTTTAAGCCCCAAAATCGAAATACATAACCTGTTTTTATGCTTAATCCATGACAGACCTGTTGCTGTTGCATTTTGTGGTTCGTTGGTCATTCTAATGTGCTCCAATTCGTGCCATTTTGCATATATATGATGTATATTAGTTTTTTAGTATGTTAGCATGCATTCCCCAAGGTTTTAGATTCAATTTCAGCCCCTAAGTACTTGATCATGACATGATTTAACTAACCGAGCTCATATGTGCGGTTTTGGCGTCCCAGATTTGATGCATGGTTTTGGTATTCTTAACGTGTGATTTGGCCTTATCATTCTAAATGAAATATACTCCTAACATGCTAAATATGTTGTATATAAAGTTTCATAAAATTTTGAGTTGATTTGGTTTGTTTTTGGAACTGATTTTGTATAGGGTTGTTTTGCCGGTAAGCTTTGTTTGCATTTTTGGGTCTGTACCGTGACACCCCCGTGTCTCTTTTGCCTTGTATTGTGTGACACCCCCATGTCACATCTTTTTTCAAGTTTTGTACTGAGACACCCCGTGTCTCAGTCTGGTTCATTTGAGGGACACGGGCGTGTCCCTTCCCCTGCGCCACTCTTGTCTTTTCCTTTTCGGTATTTGATTGTTTCACCTCCTTAACGCCTTTATCTTCATTCGTGATGATCTATGAACTTGTTGTACTATGTTTTGAGAGTATGGTGGTTTGATTTCATAACATTTGGATGAGATTTAGGCATACTTTTATGGAATGCCGTTTATGTGCGTTTTTGTGTCGTTTGTGATTTCCATAACCATTTCCCTTATCATGTGAATTCTTCTTGTTTTCAAACTTTGGAAATATGTTATATTATGTAATATGATGTATGTGGTAGAGTCTTGTGAAAGATTGAATACGTGCTAGGCTCCTATTTGAATTTCTTGAATTGAATTGATTGGGAGCATGAATTTATGAATTGAATGAAAGTGAACGAATGATTGAATGACTTGATTATGTGATTTAAATTCCTTAATAGTGCACATGAACATTTCCATGACATAATATGATCTTTTATGCATTCATAGCATAATCATTTCATTGCCGAGCGTCTTATTTGGTCATATTGAGTCTCACTTCACCTTTATTGCACAGATTTTGAGTCCGTTGGAGACGAGGTCAGTCTGTAGGGCTCGTGTGTTCTCCTTGTTGCCGTTTAAGGTGGGTTTCTCTTCTACTTAGATAAACCCGATATATCTCCCTATGTGAAAAGTTTTAAGCCAAAGTAATACGATATATATATATATTGAGTCTTTTATCGAGTAAATGATTGCAAACGTAAAGCCCTTATTTCTTGAACCCTACCTAATGTTTTGGCGAGAATGAATGAATGTTATGCACGAATGGGGCCCAGGGACTTAGTGTGAGTGGCTATCCGGGAAGGCACGGGCTGACCGTGATCCCTCACACTAGTTCCACCAATGAACGGCGTAACCGGACCTCGTTAGGAGTTAGCGAGGAATTGACGCTGAGTGCCATCTGGGGAGTCATGTTCCCCTTTTGGTCAATGAATGGGTGGTTGGGCCTTGCAAACCTGCCACCAACCCGGAGGAAGAAGGTGGAATGTTATTGAATGAGCATGAAAGATTGATTGCATGAAAAGAATGAAAGAATGAATAAATGAATGTTAATAAATGTTAATGAATTACACGAGGTGTTGGTTGGAGATAATGCACGCCCATTCGCCGGGCCACTAATGATCTTGACCTAATGTAAATGAATCATTATAATCCCTTTTGATGATTTGTATTTGCCCATTTGGGAAATCCTTTTAAAAACCTCACTTGGGATTATAGCTTGCATGTGACTGTTAAATACTGTCGTATATTATACTTATGCCCTGTTTTTATGCCCACCAGTCCCTTTTGGACTGAACCCGTTTAGTTTTCAGTTGTGTTGTGCAGGTGTCGAGGGAGCTAGGCGGGATTCGAGTCATAGGTTTTACCTTCGTGTTAGCTCTTGTATTTTCTTGGTCTTACACTTTCATATTGCATGTTGTATCAATGTATATGAACGATAATGGAGCGTACTTGCTTGTTGAGTCGTGACGACATTTGATAATGTATATGGATCATTTTTGGATTTTGATTACTCATTGTTTATATAATGGCTAGTTATTGCTTCCGTATTTCTAATTACTCTGATGTTATGGTTCAAGGGTTAGTCCCGCCTAGCTTAGAGCGTGTGTTTGTCCCCGTTCGCCGTGATTTGGCTCGGGTATGGATCGTCCATTTCATATTCGGGTCGGGTCTCGGTACGGGGGATGTGGTACCTTGCGCTCGGGTGCTACAAATATTTTGAATATAAAACGAGAAACAAAATGTAAGAGAGATGATGAAGTCTTAGCATCTTTGTGGCACGCTAGATTAGAACATATTTCTAAGAACAGAATTAGCAAGTTAACTACCTTAGGGTCATTCTCTGAAAATGACCTTAGACAGTTGACTTCCTGTGAATCTTGTCTCAAAGGAAAGATGTCCAAAAATCCTTTCAAAGGGAGTGTGGATCGAGCCACAAAGACCTTGGATTTGATCCATTCTGATGTTTGTGGACCGCTTAGTGTAAGCACTCGAAATAATCATCAGTACTTCATAACCTTCACTGACGACTTCAGTCGTTATGGTTATGTGTACTTAATGAAGTAAAAATCTGAGGCTTTTGAGAAATTCTTAGAATTTCAGAAGGAGGTTGAGAACCAAACTGGTCACAAGATCAAGACACTTCGATCAGATCGAGGTGGCGAGTATCTTAGTGAAGAATTCCTAAATCATCTCAGAGATAATGGTATTGTCTCTCAGTGGACCCCTCCGGGAACTCCTCAGCTTAATGGAGTTTCTGAGAGAAGGAATCGAACCCTACTTGATATGGTTCGTTCCATGATGAGTTTCACTGACTGGCCACCTTCTTTCTGGGGTTATGCTCTAGAAAGTGCAGCCAAGATTTTGAATCTTGTTCCTTCGAAGTCAGTCCCTAAAAGGCCCTTTCAAATGTGGCAAGGTAAAATCCCTAATTATTCTTACTTAAGAATCGGGGTTTGTCCTGCTTATGGGAAGAGGACAGTGGGAGATAAGTTAGAAGCTCGTTCTAACTTATGCTACTTTGTTGGCTATCCTAAGGAATCTATAGGATACTACTTCTATGATCAAACTGAACAAAAGGTGTTTGTTTCAATAAATGTAACTTTTCTTGAGAACCGTTCCTAGAAAAAAAGAAAGGTAAGATCACAGAACACAAAGAAATTTGAGATGAACCTACGCCACCTATGCAAGAGGCACCTCAATCTGATACCCCACAACCAATCACGAACTTCGATACACGTGAAAATCCTCCTCTAAGGCATTCTGAATGCACTCCTAGATAACCTGAGAGATGGTATAGTTTTCTCCATGAAATCTCTCAAGAGGATAACGATCCTCTAACATATGAGGAGGCACTGTCAGACTCGGTTTCTGAATAGTGGAAACAAGCCATGAAGTCCAAAATGGATTCCATGTACTCCAACCAAGTTTGGATCTTAGTTGATTGCCTGATGGGGTAAAACCCATAGGTTGCAAATGGATCTTTAAGAAAAAGCTCGGAGTAGATGGAAACATTGCAACCTATAAGGCAAGGCCCATTGCCAAAGGCTTCACTCAAAGGCCCGGTGTGGACTTTTATGAAACCTTCTCACTGGTTGCAATGCAAAAGTCCATCCGGATTATGCTTGCCATAGCTGCATATTATGACTATGAGATATGGAAAATGGATGTGAAAACTGCCTTTCTCAATAGAGACATTGATAAAGACATTTATAAGGATCAACCAATAGGTTTCACATTCAGTGGGAGTGAGAAAAAGGTTTGCAAGCTCCAAAGATCAATCTACGGATTGAAACGGGCTTCTAGGAATTGGAACATTCATTTTGATGAAGCGGTCAAAGCGTTTGGCTTTGTTTAAAATTCGAATGAGTCCTGCGCGTATAGAAAGGAATTGGAGACTTCAGTATAATTCTTGGTGCTTTATCTTGATGACATCCTTCTAATTAGGAATTCGAAGGATGATTTGAAAGTTACCAAGTCTTGGTTATCGAACCAATTCGAGATGAAAGATCTTGGTGATGCGTCTTGCATTCTCGATATAAAGACCTATAGGGATAGATCTAAGAGATTGATAGGACTATCACAATCGATGCACATAGACAACTGAAACGGTTCAGTATGGAGAATACGGAACAAAGTTCTTCCCATGAGTATAGGAACATCTCTGTCAAAGAAGATTTGTCCTGAGACGAACCTTAAGAAGGAAAGAATGACTCATATGCCTCGGCAATAGGTAGCATAATGTATGTAATGTTGTGTACTCGACCAGATGTAGCATATACACTTAGTGTAACGAGTCGTTTCCAATCAGACCCTGGAGAAGGTCACTGGACTACGGTGAAGAATATCCTAAAGTACTTGCGAAGCACTACGAATTTATTCTTAGTATACAGAGGACAGAAAGATCTAGTAATCGAAGGATACTACGATGCAAGCTTTGCATCTGACTTAGATGATTTTAAGTCATTGTCAGGATACATTTTCTACCTTAATGACGGAGCAGTGAGTTGGAAGAGTTCCAAGCAAACTACCACTGCAGATTCGACCACTGAGGCTGAATACTTGGCTGCAAATGATGTAGCTAAGGAAGGTGTTTGGATTGGAAACTTCATTCAAGAATTGAATGTCGTTCCTAGCATGAAAGACCTCATTACTGTATTTTGTGACAACCCTGGGGCGATTGCTCAAGCAAGAGAACCAAGATCTCACCAACGGACCAAACATATTATGAGGAAGTATCACCTTATCTGTGATATCATCAAATGAGGTGATGTACAAATTGAAAGGGTCGCATCAGTAGAGAACGTGGCAGACCCGCTTACTAAACTCCTTAGTCGAAAAGCTTTCGAAGGTCATCTTGCAAAGATGAGACTTAGATTAGCTCCTAAATGGCTTTGACGGGCAAGTGGGAGATTGTTAGGAATAGTACCCTTAAAGCCGATTGTATATCCGCTTTAGTACTTTCCCTTTGTAAATCACAGACAATCTTTGAATAATAAATGAACTTTGGCAACACTTCTTTATATGCTCTTATTTGATTGTGTGATTACTTTAATTGGGCATGTATAAGAACTCCCCTAATCAATATGACTTATAGGACTCAACCATTTAGGTGAAATGGTTAATTGAACTAGCCCTATATCACATAAGTCATGATTAGAAATCACTCCAAGCCGATGAGTCCTAAAGACAGTGGGAGTCTCGACTTGACTCGTTCGAGGCTTGCTCGTGTGATCACGACCTTAAGAAGGACCACCTTGTTTCATGGGGTGTAAAGTGTATAGTTTATACATGCGTGATACATGGGGGTGCTTGCTTATCTAAGTAAGTACACTGAGGTGTCCCGTGTGAGAAGATTCCTAAATGGGATAGGAAGTTTCTATTTCCGGAAATAGAAACTCCCAGATTAGGAAATATCTCACGAGTCATTGATGTGATTAAGTGATCCTTAGACTTGAGATCCCGTTGATACTTTATGGGTTGACTCTGTATGTACCGCCCCGATTTTTAGGCTGTACAGGTATGACGAATGTGTTTATGTAATTGCGTGTTTAAATTATTGAATTATGTAAATTAATTGTTTATTATAATTACAATTTCAATTAATCAATTTAATTATATTTATTTCTTTATACTTTAATGAATATTTTTAAAATGGAATTTAATTTAAATATTTATTTATGATATTTAAATTAATTCTTGAATGTTATGCACTTAAGTGTTTTGATCGCGTGTCGTTCCTATCTGATTTGATTCCGAAATTTTGTGAAAATTTAGTATGTTGTAGATTTATGTGTTATGAACATGTCATTATGCTCGTTTCATGTTTTCGATTTCGTTTGATGTGGTAACAAATTTTATTTGGAGACGGGACCAAAACAGGGGCTAAAGGGCATTTAGCGCACCTTCGGTTTCGGTCGGCATATCTTGAGCTCGGGAACTCGGGTTTGAGTTTCGTCACCTCCACTGAATTCATATTGATGATTTAGGTTTAATGGAATAATTCTTATATTTTTCTAAGCCCGTTTGAACCCCCAAAATTCAACCGAAACAGGCTTTGTCCGCATATTTGCCACACTTAGCCATTTTAACCATAACTGTCCCAATACTTAACCAAATTAATCAAGGTTTGGAATCCATTGACCCTAGTTAAACCCTCTACCTGATGCTCCTAATCTCACTTCATCCAAGGCAAGGGAAAGAGACGAAATTGCTGCAAACTTGGAGATCAAATTACTATTCCCATCACTATTTATTTTGAGAGATTTTGAGCTCCAATCTCTTCCAAACCCAACCAAATTCAAGGGGTAAGTTTATGATTGTTTTCTCCATTCAGTTTTAGTCATTTTAATCCAAGAATCTCTAAGTTTGAACCATGATTGATTGAGATATGATTATGTGGGTGAATAGTTAGGGTATAAGTTCATTTTTGGGAGATCTTGAACATCTTTGCATATTCTTGAGTTCTAAGACTTGTTTCTAACTCCTAGTAGCTCATTTATTTCATATTTATGTGTGTATTTGTTGGTAGTTGGATAATAAATGAGTTGCCATACTATTCTCAAGATTTTAAAGCTTGAAAACATGAAATATGTTGTGTTTTCCCCTCCAATTGTTGTCGTGTTGCTATCAGCTGCATTATGTGAGTGTTGTGCCTAAAACTTTACTTGATTTTGATCTGTTCTTGCTGCGTATTTGTTACTCCATGTCTGCCCTGCTGTTGCTTCTTCTTTCCCCTATTTTCCCACGAGTTTAGTTGTTGTTGCCTTGAGTTCTTTGCAGTTCGAGCAGCCCCTGTTGCTGCTCTTTGCCACTGTAATGATCTCCCCGGGCGGGGAGATTTTGATCTGAGCGGGGACACTTTGTGCAAAAGGCATCTGCATCACCTTCCCCGGGCGGGGAAGGTTTGTATTGTTTGATTCCCCGGGCGAGGAATATCTTAACTGAATTTTAGTTGTTGTGTGCTTGTGTTGTATGTAAATATTTACCTATATTACATGTATGTGTATGAATTGTGTTGTGTAGTTGGTGTGTACATATAAATAATATATTTGTGCATGAGAATTTTGTATATATTATATATAATTATGCATGCATATACGTATATATATATATATATGTACTTATGTATATTATATATATATATTATGTATTAGTTAATTTATTTGGATTTATGGAATTAAATTGTTATCTATTTCACCTTTTTCACATTGAATGATTTCAATGCCTTCACTTTGCCTATTCTCTAATTGTAAACTTGATATATTTGAGTTATAATTGTTATACGAAATTCATGACTTGAATTGCTATAACATGGCTTAAGTACTTCTATATGAAACGTTAAGTGCCTCCTTGCATTCTTTTGATGTCTTAAGTGAATCCTCTTGCCTTTATACTTATTATATACATTGTAAACGTGTTGAAATGTGTGTTATGATTATAGTTTGAAGATTTTGACTCAACTTGACATGATTCATGAAAAGATATGAAACGAATGAACATGAACATCCTTATAACATGTTATTATCGTGCGTGCATCTCATATAACATTAATGCATTATCGTGCATCATATATGGTTCATTTAGAGTCTTGAGTCTCATGAATGAATCGTGTTGCCTTTTGTACATTTTTCTCCAAGGCGGAGATATGTCGGGTTCATAGTCACTCCCATGTCTTTGTTCTTCTTGGTATTGTTCGGTAAGGTGAAACAGGTGGGTTTATCTTCTATTAGATATGAATCGACCCGATATACCTAACGTGAAAGTTTTAAGCCGAAGTATTGTATATATATATATATATCGAGTCTTTTTAAAAGAGTCAACGGTTTCCAACGTAAAGCCTTTTCTTTATGAAACCTTACCCAATGCTTTGGCAAGAACATGAATGAATGCACGGGCCCTGGGACTTGGTACATTTGGCTATCCGAGGAGGCAAGGGCCGACGGTGATCCTCTGTGCTAGTCCCAACTAAACCACAGATACCTGACCTCGCTAGGAGATTAGCGAGGAATGGGAGCAGAGCGCCTTTGGGGAACTCATGAAACCTTTTTGGTAAATGAATCAGGTGGCCGGGCCTTGCTAACCCGTCCACCACCCGGAGGAAAGAGCTGTAAGTGTTAATGATTATGAATGAATGATTATGATTATGATTATGAATGTAAGATTAAATTTGAATAAATGATTATTGTGTGACCACTAATGAACGAATGAATGAATAATGCACACACTAGGTGAAGGTTAGAGAATTCTCCCTCTTGTCGAGCTCACATAATGACCACATGATTGTAATGAATGAATGAGTTTGATGGTTGTAATCACGGGCGTTGTGTTCCCTGTTATCACCCACTTGGGAAATATTTTAAAAACCTCATACGGGATTATGACTCTCATGTGTGTGTGTGATTTAATTCTTGTAATATTATGATATTAAACCCTTTTTTATACCCACCAGTTTCCTATAGACTGAACCCGGCTTTGTTTTCAGTTCTTTTATAGGCTTTGGAGTGCTAGGTAGGGTTTTGAGTCTGTCGAGTCCTGTGGTTAAGTCGGAGCCTTTTCACACGCATATTGTAATTGAATAAATTATACATGGAATGTATGAACTATTATGATTATATTTTATGATATTCGGGACAGGCTTCTAGGGATAGATTGAACCTGTGATTTATGTTTATAGTTGAATTTCGGGACTAAGTACCTATGTTAGTCAAACCCGTCTTTTATGATATACATTGTGATTGAATATACGTTTTGTAACTACACGTGCATTTATTCTTTGGAACTGGTTATGCATTATATCTTACGCTTCTGCCCATGTTATATTCCTTTGTTTTTTTTTATATGGTTTCGAAGGTTTAGTTCCCTCCTAGCATAGTGAGTGAGTGAGTCCCCGTTCGCTCTGATCTAGCATGTGTATGGATTTCCCGTTTCATATGTGGGTCGGGTCTGAGTGCGGGGGATGTGGCGCCTTCCGTCTGGTGTGTTACATCCTTAAGTGGTATCAGAGCCCCAGGTTGCAAAACCGGGGTTTCTAGCGTTGTGTCGTGTCAAGTCTAGGTCGTACGGCATAGGAACAACTTGTTAACTTGTGCACCGCATTATTCATGAGCATTGTTATTGAAACTTGATGTGGAAATACATTGTTAAATTTTCTTAATTTAAATTTTGATGACTTATGTGTTGCATTTTGCGTCAAATACGTGTTGTAGGTGCTAATTATGTGTCATATGCTCTTACCAACCGGCATGTATTTATATTTGAGATGAGTTGTGATTGTAGGATATTCTTACAACATCAAACCACGGACAACTCTCCCGATCACAACAACTCGCCACGAACTCTTCTTTCAGGTGTGGATGATTGAAAGAAGACTCTGGAGATTTAGAGGAATTCGGGAAATTGGTGATTCTTACGACAAGGTTATAAGATGGGAGTTCAAGATAGAGATGAGAACTAAATTATGGGTGAAGACTCGCCATGGATAAGAAATCGAACCCATCAAGACAATGAAGTGATTGGAGATTTTTGGAGAAGTCAAGATAAAAACCACAAGGGAGGATGTCAGTTCTCAAAAATGCTTTGAAGATCAACACTTATCATGCAAAACCTATGCCTAGGTCTTTTGGGGTTTCTAATGGTAGTAGTTTTACTCAGGTTGGAAGTCGCGAATTGCAAACTCCTAAGCTTAAAGTCAGGAAAGGAGATCTCTTCGCTAGGATTGAAAGGTAGGAATCAAATTAGGAAGAAGTAAAGAAAATCAATCAACATGGTGAATACCAAGCTATGGAAGATAAAGAGGCTAGAAGTTCCATCTTCGATCGGATTGGAGTTAATTTCCATATCCAAGCTGAATTGTCGTGTTGTGAGGTCAAATTGAGAGATATGGAAACGATAAAGAAAGGCAAAGAGCTTTTAGAGGAAATTGTGCGATCAAGTGTGAAAAATTAGAGAACGAGTCCTTCAACGAATTTGAACTCGCGAGAGTAATTGGAAGAACTTAAATGACGGAGACAACAATGGTCAAGATGCGGACAATATTTGAAGGCTGATACTTGGAAAGAAGTCAAAACATCTATCCCATGGTCCTAGAAGAATTTGGGTTCAAGAAAATCACAATCTCGGACCATGGAGACATGCAAGTTGATACAAGTAGAATTTGAAACTTTTGTAGACCGTGGTAAAACAAGAAACGAACGACAATTTGAGGTAAGTTGTACTTAGAGAAATGAAGAACAAGTTGTTAAGCTAAAGCTTACCACTACGGTGACAGGTAAAATGCATTCATGGCATGTGTATCATACGTCGCTTTAAATTATTTAAATTTCCTTATTTATATGCGCAGTTCTAATTGATATAATTGCTCCAATGTGTTGCATATTTAATTGTTTGCAATTGTACCGCATGCATTGGCATCTTAACCCGACATGCATTTTAATGTTTACTTGATAGGGAGTTCTTTCACCTCACCCATCAAGCGTTATTCTAACCGAGCCATATTCGGATCAAGATGAGGACATATTATTGGGTGGCACATTGTAAATCGAAAAGGAAAGAGGAAATACTAAGGCTCGGGAAAATAAAACTTGAGGATGGAGTAAAAGAAGTAGGTGAGATCACCGAACACGTAGCATGCCTAGAACTATTTTACGGGAAAGTTAAGCTGAAGAAGTTGGGAATCTCTTATTCCATGAACGATAGAACAAGTTCAAGGAATTGAGAATAAAACCTTTAAGGGGAAGGGCTCGAGCAGGAAATAAATTGAAATCACGGTTGGGCTTGAATGGGTCACTCTTAGAAGAAACGGTTGAAATGTAAGAGTTAACAAGTAACGGGAATTCTATAAAAGTGGCAAGGGATGAAATGGGAGATCTAGCGCTCAATGCAATTCCAAAACCGATGCAGATGAAGCTTCGGGAATAATATTTGAAGAATTAGGTACTTCGAGAGATGACGATGTGGATTAAAGGAACTCCTAAATCAGAGTTGGCGAAAGGAAACCAGATCAAGCTATCATATAATAGGATGGTATCAATAAAGGTTAATTCAATTATGTATTAAAGGGATTTGGACGACACATAACAAAGCAAATATTAGTAAGTCATCGGTTGTTTTTCCAGGATAACCTGGAAGGAAATTTGAGAAGAGACGGATCGAAAAGGATGATCATTGAAGGACTTGAATCAAACTTCAAACATCATTAAGAATGTTTTATCTTCGATTAAGGAATTGAATGGGTCGGAAACTGAATGCACCCTTAAAGGCTTTAAGAGGATGAAGGGATAACCTGAGAAGAAGATGAGAAACGATTCGTATTGAGATAAACCATAATGATGAATATCTTAAGATCGGGATTGAACTTTCAAGGTTGTCAAGGGTAGTTGCCTTCGAGAATATGGTGGACTCTGATATGGGTAAAGATAGTGGATTTGGACCTAACACAGGGATGGATGTTCTAAAGGTATACGGAAAGGTCAAAGCCCGGTTATTTAAAAGAGTTGGTCTTGCTGAAAGAAGGATAGGTGAATGATAAGAGATCGAAGAAGCTTAGAAGTAATAAAAGTCAGAAGGGAATCAAGAATAGAGTCATTAGAGAGCCTATCGTCTTGTCATTGGGCACACTAAAGATATTGTAGATAAGTCAAATACCGAGTCAGTTTTGGGCCAGACCATGTTTTGGGCAGACAAACTACCAACCTTAAAACTCTCGACTATGGTGGCCGGTACATGAAACATTCATGGCATATGCATACACGCAATTTAAATTTAAATGATTTTTTGAGCCTATATGCCTTACCAATTAACTATATTCGTTGTTCTCTGTTATGGTTACAGTTGATGTAGTTAACGTGTATTACCTGCCTCTGTGTGACCTACGTGATTATTGATTGTTGTAGTTCATGTTCTGATATCTCCCTCTTGGTGTTTATTATTTGATGTAATTACATTTTTGTGCTTTGACCCTTTTTGTATTGTTGTTCGAGAGACGGGGTTCTCTCTTTGCTGCTTTTGAGAGATGGGGTTCTCTTATTGTTGTTCGAGAGACGGGGTTCTCTCTTTGCTGCTTTTGAGAGACGGGGTTCTCTTATTATTGTTCGAGATGAGGGGTTCTCTCCTTGTTGCTTGTGAGGGACGGGGTTCTCTCATTAATTTCTTTCAGGCGAACAGTGAATCCGAGAACGGATTCATTTAAGGGGGAGAGGTTGTAACGCCCCGACTTTTCAGCCGTACAGGTATGACGTATGTGTTTATGTAATAGCGTGTTTAAATTATTTAATTATGTAATTAATTGTTTATTATAATTATAATTTTAATTAAACAATTTAATTATATTTATTTTGTTATACTTTAATGAATAATGTTAAAATGGAATTTAATTTTATAATTTATTTATGAAATTTAAATTGATTATTGAATGTTATGCACTTAAGTGTTCTGATCGCGTGTCGTTCCTATCTGATTTGATTCCCAAATTTTGTGAAAATTTAGTATGTTGTAGATTTATGTGTTATGAATATTTCATTATGCTCGTTTCATGTTTTCAATCTCGTTTGATGTGGTAACGAATTTTATTAAGGAGACGGGACCGAAACAGGGGCTAAAGGGCATTTAGCGCACCTTCGGTTCCGGGAGGTATATCTTGAGCTCGGGAACTCGGATTGAAGTTCCGTCACCTCCAATGAAGTCGTATCGATAATTCAGGTTTAATGAAATAATTCTTATATTTTTCTAAGCCCGTTTGAACCCCCAAAATTCAACCGAAACAGGCTTTGTCCGCATATTTGCCACACTTAGCCATTTTAACCACAACTCTCCCAATACTTAACCAAATTAATCAAGGTTTGGAATCCATTGACCCTGGTTAAACCCTCTACCTGATGATCCTGATATCATTTCGTCCAAGGCAAGGGAAAGAGATGAAATTGCTGCAAACTTGGAGATCAAATTACTATTCCCATCACTATTTATTTTGAGAGATTTTGAGCTCCAATCTCTTCCAAACCCAACCAAATTCAAGGGGTAATGTAACGCCCCGATCTTTCATTTGTACTAATATGTCGTATGTGTTTATAAATTGCGCAAATTAAATTATTTAATTATGTGATTAATTGTTTATAAATGTTTTAAATATTTAATTTTAATATAAATTGTTATTAGTTTATTTTATTTTATTTTATAATTTTATTTCGTTAATTAATTTATTTAACTTGATAATTGAGAATTAATGTTAATTAATCATGTTTTAATTAAGCTAAATAATTAATTTATTATAAAATCGTTGACTTTCATTTAAATTAAAATAGAATTTAAATTTGCTTATTTAATTTGAATGTTATGAAATTGTTACGGTTGCGCATGAGTGTTTTAATCGTGCGTCGTTCTTATATGATTTGATATCGAAAATTCACAACAATTTAGTATGTTGTAGATATATGTGTCGTGTATGTGTACACATGTTCGTTTCATGTTTTCGGATTCGTTTGATTGTGTTTTAAATTTATTTGGTATAATTGGAACCAAACTGGGGGCTAACGAGCACTTAGCGCACCCTTGGTTCCGTATGTGATATCTTGAGCTAGGGAACTCGGAATTGAGTTCCGTCAAATTTGTTGAACTCGTAACCAAAATTTAGGTTCAATAAACTTAGCCTCATATTTTTCTAAGACCATTTGAACCTCCGAAATCCAACCGAAACATGCAACGGACGCCAAAACTGCCACAGCTCAGTAAAATGGCCATATCTCCCACAAACCTTGACCAAACTAACCATGGTTTGATTTATTGGAGCCTTAACTCAACCCTCTATCGGCCTTAATTAATCCCAAACCGAGATAACCCTCATTCCTTGGAGAAAATTCAGCCAAAACCTTCTGCTTCCAGTCATTCCCGTAACTCATGCCAACCTTGGAGATTCAAGCTCAAATCTCTTCCAAACTTCATCCAATCAACAAGGTGAGTTTAGGGTTGTGATATACATTTAATATGTGTCATTTTAAGCTATGCATCCCAAATTTTAAGCTTGTATGCATGGAGATTTGAAGGTATGAGTGATTAGTAGGTTTTAGCTTTAATTCTTGAATCCATGCTATGTGTTCGATTCTATGTGATTTGAGGCATGAAACATGATCAGTTTAGCTTCTTGTATACCTGATTGCACTTGAATTTGATTGATGTGTAAGTATATGAATCTCATCATGTTTGGAGCTTGGAATCGGGACTGAAAATATGAGATTTTGGGACTGAATCTTTCTCCCTCACGTTGTGCTGCTACTGCTGTGTTTTGGGACTGAACTTGCTGTCAGATGCTGCTTCTCTTTGCCTTGTTCGTTGCTTGTTTGATGGTTGATGTATGCCTGAGCTAGTTGCTCTGTTTTATGGTGTTTTGCCTCTGTTTTTGGACTTGAGTTGTGGCTGTCAACTGCTGCTACTTCTTTTCTTAGTGGCTGTCATTGCTGCGTTGCTGTAACGCCCCAATTTCCGGAATTTCAGGTAAGCACGCCACGAGCGGGTCTTCGGGAGTTGGGAGGTTTAAATTTAAGTATTTCATTCAATTAATTGCCCCTTTCGTTATATTATATGTATAACATTTCTATGCATTTACTGTTGGAAAACACGAATCAGAAAGCAGCGGAATTTAAAAATTTTTCCAACAAAAGGACCTTGAACTCGCAATCGTGTAACCAAATTCGTAAAGATAGAAAACTTACTTTTCTTTTATTCTTTCTTGAAGCGTTTCAAGCCACCCAAGAACGCTCTTCTCGCGGCTTGATCCCCTCTCCTTTGGTAAAGCTCGAATCTTCAAACTTCTAACTTGAAGTCTCTAGAGAAAGTCCACCAACTTGATCACAATCTAACTAGTAAGGATGCTAGTTCTCTAGTTAGTGTTTAGGCTTAACCTAGGGTTTAATTTAATCTTGGAGAAAGGAAGGTGTTCAACACATGAACCAAGAATTGTCAATTAGCTCTAAAGGGGAGCTCGAGCTGCCCTATATATAGGAGGGAGTGCCGATCCAAATCCTTATTGGACAAGGATTTGGTTCCTCTCTCTCCTATTACTTGATCACCAAGTATTTTCCAACTTTGACTTTGAATTCTAATTCTAGTCAACTTTTAATAGAGCTAAAAATATCCAAACTATTTTTGGATAATTTTATACTTTATTTATTATAAAATAAATAACTTATTTTTATCTAATTAATTAATTCATAATTAATTAACTAGATTATTTTCTCCAAAATTAGACTTTCTTTTTTAATTCAAAATTAAACCAAAGTCTATTAAATAATTAACACATTAATTATTTAACATCACATAATCACGTGTGGCACACGTGTCCAATCACGTGAGCCACACGTGTGATTTCACACGTGTGGAACCCCTTAGGCTCGATTAACTCGTTTAATCATTTTTAAGCCTCAACTCATGTAACCAAGTTGTTGTGTGTGACCCTCTAGGTTCTCAATTCAATTAGCAGTGACCCCAATTAATTAATTCACTAATTAATTAATCAGTCCACAGATTAAACGACCATAGTCTAGCAACAGGTGTTTAACCCCTAGCTGAATTGGAATGTTCGGATTCGACAGAACCTTTATGTCATTGATTCATGTGAGATACAATCCTCCTACTTACTATCTCTCAACCAAGATCTAGGGCAAGGGAATAATCAGAACCCTAATAATCCGGTCTTAAAGCTAAGTGCATTTCATATCCATTTGATCTCAATCCAAGAAACCCTTTTCTTGATGTCTTTATCTACTGCCTTGGCCAAGGACTCCATACGGCATATGAAAGACTTACACAATAAGAGATCACCTTGCATATGCAAGTGTAGGTCCTTTCTTGATTCTCATTCACTTTCATGAATCACTTGTGCAACCCCAGCATAAGCCTTGAATCAGTTGTCTAAGGCGACACCCTTTAAAGCTTATACCTAAGACTACAGAGTTAACTCATAAAGTGACAAGGAACCTCAAATCTAAGGATCAATTAATCACATCAATGACTCATGAGATATTTCCTAATCTGGAAGTTTCCATTTCCTGAAATAGAAACTTCCTTTCCCATTTAGGAATGTTCTCACACGGGGCACCTCAATGAACTTACTTATTAAAGTAAGCACCCTCATGTATCACGCACGTATAAACTATACACTTTGCACCTCCATGAAACAAGGTGGTCCTTCTTAAGGGCGTGATCCCACAAGCAAGCCTTAGAGGAGTCAGGTTGACACTCCCACTGTCTGTAGGACTCATCGGCTTGGAGTATTTTACTAATCATGACTTATGTGATATAGGGCTCGTTTCATGAACCATTTCACCTAAATGGTAGAGTCCTAAAGTCATCAGGATTAGGGGAGTTCTCATACATGCGCACGTAATGGAAACACACAAAACACGTATTGGCATATAAAGAAGTGTTTGCCTATAATCAATCGTATATTATTCAAAGATTGTCTGTGATACAAGAAAAGTCCCAAAGCAGATTACGTCGAATCGGCTTTCTAGGGCACTATTCCTAACAATCTCCCACTTGCCCGTAAAAGCCTTTTAGGTATTCTAAGTCCCATCTTCTCAAGATTGTACTTTGAGAGCCTATTGACTTTGGGCGTTTCCAAAGTGGATCTGCTATATTCTCTGCTGATGTGACCCTCTTGTTTACACATCTCTTAGGAAACACCTTTTCCTTATAAAGTGATTCGTAATCACGTGTTCAGTCTCTTGGTGAGGTCTTGGTTCTCTTACTTGAGCAACCATCCATTTTATCATACAATATGATAAAGGAGTTGTTTCATGCTAGGAACTTCATCTAACTGGTTAGATGGAGTTTCTTACCCAAACACTTAACTTAGCGTTATATAATACGACTAAGTTCTCAACTACGATAGTCGAGTTTTGCAATGTCTGACCTTGGAACCCCTTTTCCAACACATTGCATTACCATTATGGTAGAAGTTGTATCCTTTCAATGATTTCATAATCATCTATGTTTGATGAACGGTTACATCAAATATCCTTCTAACAACAAGATCTTTTGGGCTCTGTAAACTAATACATATCCTCATTTCTTCTCAAGTACTCTGAGGACATCCTTTACAGAGATCTAATGACCTTCTCTGAGGTCATATTAGATTAGGCCTACTACGCTTAGTGTTGCGCCATATCTAATTTAGTACATAACTTTTCATACATTATGCACCCTTTCACTTAAAGGGATTTTGGACATTCTAACTTTCTCAAAGTTATCTTAGGACACATACTCTTCAAAAGAGATGTTCCATTGTCCATACTAAACTCCTTTTAGTACCGTGGTTATGTACTCATTTTGTGATAATCCTTTTATTCTCTTAGATCTATCTTCTATAGATCTGAATGTCGAGAATATAGGATAATCACTAAGATCTTTCATGTCAAATTGTTTCTTAAACAAGAATTGGTAACTTTCACGTCGTCCTTGACATTCCTAATGAGAAGGATGTCGTTTTCTAAAGAACCAAAAATTGACTCTTACATCACTAACTTTCCTACGTACACTTTGAGACTTATTCGACTTCCATCTGTGTCAAACGATTTGACTATCCTATGGAATCGAATTGTCTAATCCTAGAAGCCTTCATCAATCCACAGATTGACTTTAGGGATTTGCATACCTTATGCATACTCCCACTGAATATGAGATTTATAGAAATACCTTATTTCAGTCTCTTTCAATCTCATATTGAACAAGATAGTTCTCATATTCATTTATCATATCTCATAGTCAGAATATGAGGATATGGTAAACACAACCCAAATGGACTTTTGCATTTCAACCGTCAAGAAGGTTGTAATGCTTTCCATTTACTCGAAGCTCTAGGAGCTTGATCCTATCAGGTGGATCAACCAAGGTCAAAACTCGGTTTAAGTATATGGAATCCATATTGGATTTCAAGGCTTGCTTACACTACTCAGATTCCAAATCTGACAGTGTCTCCTCTTCAAGTAATTCCTTGGCTATCTAGGAACGCGTTCTAAACGCATCTTAAGAGAAGGGTTTCACACGTGTAGATACTCTAAAATTTGGCTAAGTTTTATCAGATGGGCTCGTTTCTTCTATATGTGGCGTGGATATTTATTCTCAAATTTCTTTGAGGTCTGCTTGCTTGTCTTTCTTCTTCTATAGGAACGATTCCTTAAGAAAGATACATTCCTTGAGACAAACAACCTTTGTCTAAGGGAATCGCAGAAATGATATCCAATATTGTTTGTATAAACTTGAACTCATTTCAAGCCTATCTCCCACTATCCTCTTTACTTAAGAGGATTCCACTAAATTCTTGGACAAGAATAATTAGGGAATTTAGTGTGCCACATTGCATAGTGCATCTAAAGGACTGATTTTGGAAGGTGCAAAATTCAAAAATCTCTAACTGCATATTCTGGGAGTTTATTCCTAGAATGATTATAAGTCAGTAAAGCTTGCTATGGAATGGACCATATCCTATAAGGTTTCATTCCCTCATTCGGAAACACTAAGGTGTTCTCGAATTAGTTTACTGAGAGATAATCCCATTATTTCTAAGATGACTAAGGAATTAGTTGATAAGATATTGGCTATCTCGATCATATCGATTTGCCTATAACTTATGACTACTTCGGTTCCTAACCTCCTTTTGAAATTCTAAGAATTTCATATAAGTTTCGAATTTGTACTTCAATAAGTATATTCATTCATAATGATTAAACTGATGATTGTATCTAGTGCTTACATTAAGCATCTTACACTCATCAGCATGGATCGATATCCACTAGAATTTTGGCACGTTCCACGTTTCACGCAAACTATGTTTCGGGAACGTTTCCCTTTGAGATAGGATTCACAGGAAGTCAACTGTATAGGTTCATTTTCATAGAATGATCCTAAGGTGTCTGACTTGCTAATCCTTTTATATCTCAACGTTCCAAAGTAATTCGAAGCTTTGTTATCTCACTTACTTTTGTTATCTCGTTGTATGTTCAGAACATTAGTGCCTTGAGTCTTTGCACAACGGATTATGCAGAATTGACTCAAGACTAGTGAATTCTATTCCTAGTAGAATTACTAAACGAGGTAACATTTCAGAGTACTCATACTCTATGCAGTTCCCTTTCAAAGTCCTTATTTGCTACCATAGAAGCAAACGTCCAATTTGATCTCTAGTGTCTTTTGGGCGTACCCCTTACATGCCCCTCCATTGGGCTCTTAAGGGTTTCTTCTTCTTTAGGCGTTCAAGCCTTTAACTTAGGGAGTTTAGAAGAAGAATTAACCATCTCAACCTTTTATTCCTTCTTAAGGATGCTCTCAATCATTATCAACTAAATGATTAACTATGCTACATTAGCATCATTCTAGTTGAGCATAAAGGGTTTGAATGATGGTGGAAGCAATGTAAGCAATCAGTGCATTGAGAACTCTTTTCTCAGTTGATGATCAAGACCATAAGATCTTCAAATAAGATCTTTAGACCTTGTTCGTGTGCACTTGTTTCCTCATTTGGGATATTGAATAATTCCATAATGTTATACCTTGTAACATTTTTATGAGGTGGTTCAATTGCTCTTAAGTGGTTTGGAAAAATCCATTCACCTCAGATTGCTTCTCTTTTGGCCCGGGTCGACTTTTCACAATTGAAAACTTCGCCCTTTAGAGAACGCCTTTCTCCAGTCGGATTCTAAAATGAATTTTAGGATCCGAAGCCATTTAGAGTTAGTCAGGACTTAGTCAACTTATTTGACTTAAGGATGGATACGAATGGGTTTGCATTTCATATTGTAGAGAATCACAGAACTACAACCTAAATGCTAAGCAGATAAAATGTGGGCATGCTGAATTATAACGATATACAAAAGATAAGGTCTTTAATCTAATGTAGCTCCCACTGTTTTTCAAAGATCTATAATTCCCAAAGATCTAAGAGGAACGCTTTTCCCAATGGGTACTAAGATCCTAAGCATTTTACCTCGAACCCACGACTCGCGGACATTCTAAGTAAAACCCTAGGTAGGTACAACTTACCAATTCTAACACCTTTAGAACTCTTAGTAATTATTTTTGCATCACCTATCTTTCAATATGGACCCATGACTCGTGCGACATCCATATTTACTTAGGCGTTAAGCCAGACCCATCAATCATAAGATCATGATCAAAACTTAGTTCGAACGACCCACGACTCGCGGACATCGCCCTTGCTAAAATTGACCATGAAATATTGATCATTTAAAATGATCAATTAGGTAACTAAGAACTAATAAGCTCCACTAGCTATCCCACGACTCGCGGACAATAACTAGCTTTACTTACTAAACTTAAAACCTATTGATGGAATGCTAGGAATTTAATTCAAAATTTGCATCTCGAATTAAATACCTATTATTCGAAATGAGCTTAATATTTAATGGGAATTTTCGAATCAACCGAAGAGTTGTTCGGTTCGACCTCACCAACATATATGTTATCCAATTTAATTAGTCTTGATTAATGCAAGTACAACTTAAATGCATTTCAAACAAGCACATAAACAGATAACATGTCCTAGCATGATACTAACATGTAATGATCATGGGTTCTACCTATCTTATGCGTGATATGCGGGAGCCACTCCACAATCACAAGTTCTAACATACATGCCACATAAACAGTTTAAATCACATAAGGGAAAGCGGTAACAAAATACGAGCCCTATCTCTATTACATTTAACAATTGAGATTCCCCTCCCTAACATTTTGAGGGGTCTTCACTTATGACCTCCTTGTTACTTGAATGTGGTCCATCTTACTCCATGGGTGCATTGTCTCCAAAATGAAAATAAAACCTCACCACCTATCTCTACTCTCAAATTACAATAAAAAGAAAAAGACATAAAGTAATAAGGCTCAATCTTCATATTGGCCTTAGACAATTACACGGGGCATACCCCGGCCTCAAAAACAGTAATATGGAAAGCCACATAATAAATCACATAACAGTATGCACATAAGTGAGGCTCCAACCTCAATTGAAAAACGCAACTATAGGGCTCCAACCCCAATTTAAACCATCCATGTGCATAAATTAAAACCATACATAGATCTAAACCCATGATCACCTAACATGCTTTTGCGAGAATTTAAATTTAGCCAATAAATTAAAATTCCCGTTTCAAGTCCTAATGACTTAAAACACGACTTGATGCGAGTCTTATTTATAAAAGTTTTCAATAAATCTCAATTACCAAAACAGATAAAATTCCAATTAATTTCTGAAAATTAATAATTTTATCAAAGATGTATTTTCCCAAAATATAAACCGTTTCAATTTCTCAAAAATCCCAATTTTAAGTTTTATTCAAAAATTAAAATAAATATTCAAAAATAAAATTTTAAAATTAAAAATAAAATTGGGACTGGATTGCACGAAACACGAAAAACACGGACTACGAAAACGGGGCCCTTGCACGAGACGGGCTGCTCGTTACGGGCGTGCGCACGCTGGGCGTGCACGCCGCGAGCTCCTGCGCGCAGCTCTTCTCGGCAAGGATGGCGGGCGACAGCGGGCGGCCTGGGCGAGCTATCCCGCACGCCTTACGGGATTCTTGCCCAGCCTGGGCGAGACGGCGGGCGGCCTGTCTCGGCAGCCCTGGGCGGGCGCGCCTAGGCGCGCCCGGGAGGCTCCCGCGCAGGCGTGCGGGAGGAGCTGGGCGGCTGGCCGGTCTGTCCCGGCCAAGCCTGGGCGGTTGCCCTTGCACACGCCTAGCACAGGCGGGCGGCGGCGCGCGAAACCCCGCGTGTTCGTCGTAATCCGGGTTTTCGTTTCGTGTTTTCGTTCAAAAAGCAAAACCAATCCAAGAAATCCAAAAAAATTTTATACAGTTTCAAATCTAAAATATTTTTCAAAAATTAAATTTTGCAAAAACCAATTTTCAGAAACTTTCATGAAAAAATACAGTTTCGTAATTCAGGCTTTCTAAAACAATTACAAATACTCAATCGCATCAAGCCTAAGAATTTCTACCAAATTCAGAATAATTGAGACGAATCAGAAACACGATTAACGAGGTGGCTCTGATACCACTTGTTGGAAAACACGAATCAGAAAGCAGCGGAATTTAAAAATTTTTCCAACAAAAGGACCTTGAACTCGCAATCGTGTAACCAAATTCGTAAAGATAGAAAACTTACTTTTCTTTTATTCTTTCTTGAAGCGTTTCAAGCCACCCAAGAACGCTCTTCTCGCGGCTTGATCCCCTCTCCTTTGGTAAAGCTCGAATCTTCAAACTTCTAACTTGAAGTCTCTAGAGAAAGTCCACCAACTTGATCACAATCTAACTAGTAAGGATGCTAGTTCTCTAGTTAGTGTTTAGGCTTAACCTAGGGTTTAATTTAATCTTGGAGAAAGGAAGGTGTTCAACACATGAACCAAGAATTGTCAATTAGCTCTAAAGGGGAGCTCGAGCTCCACTATATATAGGAGAGAGTGCCGATCCAAATCCTTATTGGACAAGGATTTGGTTCCTCTCTCTCCTATTACTTGATCACCAAGTATTTTCCAACTTTGACTTTGAATTCTAATTCTAGTCAACTTTTAAGAGAGCTAAAAATATCCAAACTATTTTTGGATAATTTTATACTTTATTTATTATAAAATAAATAACTTATTTTTATCTAATTAATTAATTCATAATTAATTAACTAGATTATTTTCTCCAAAATTAGACTTTCTTTTTTAATTCAAAATTAAACCAAAGTCTATTAAATAATTAACACATTAATTATTTAACATCACATAATCACGTGTGGCACACGTGTCTTAATGACACGTGTCCAATCACGTGAGCCACACGTGTGATTTCACACGTGTGGAACCCCTTAGGCTCAACTCATGTAACCAAGTTGTTGTGTGTGACCCTTTAGGTTCTCAATTCAATTAGCAGTGACCCCAATTAATTAATTCACTAATTAATTAATCAGTCCACAGATTAAACGACCATAGTCTAGCAACAGGTGTTTAACCCCTAGCTGAATTGGAATGTTCGGATTCGACAGAACCTTTATGTCATTGATTCATGTGAGATACAATCCTCCTACTTACTATCTCTCAACCAAGATCTAGGGCAAGGGAATAATCAGAACCCTAATAATCCGGTCTTAAAGCTAAGTGCATTTCATATCCATTTGATCTCAATCCAAGAACCCTTTTCTTGATGTCTTGATCTAATGCCTTGGCCAAGGACTCCATATGGCATATGAAAGACTTACACAATAAGAGATCACCTTGCATATGCAAGTGTAGGTCCTTTCTTGATTCTCATTAACTTTCATGAATCACTTGTGCAACCCCAGCATAAGCCTTGAATCAGTTGTCTAAGGCGACACCCTTTAAAGCTTATACCTAAGACTACAGAGTTAACTCATAAAGTGACAAGGAACCTCAAGTCTAAGGATCAATTAATCACATCAATGACTCGTGAGATATTTCCTAATCTGGAAGTTTCCATTTCCTGAAATAGAAACTTCCTTTCCCATTTAGGAATGTTCTCACACGGGGCACCTCAGTGAACTTACTTATTAAAGTAAGCACCCTCATGTATCACGCACGTATAAACTATACACTTTGCACCTCCATGAAACAAGGTGGTCCTTCTTAAGGGCGTGATCCCACAAGCACGCCTTAGAGGAGTCAGGTTGACACTCCCACTGTCTGTAGGACTCATCGGCTTGGAGTATTTTACTAATCATGACTTATGTGATATAGGGCTCGTTTCATGAACCATTTCACCTAAATGGTAGAGTCCTAAAGTCATCAGGATTAGGGGAGTTCTCATACATGCGCACGTAATGGAAACACAGAAAACACATATTGGCATATAAAGAAGTGTTTGCCTATAATCAATCGTATATTATTCAAAGATTGTCTGTGATACAAGAAAAGTCCCAAAGCAGATTACGTCGAATCGGCTTTCTAGGGCACTATTCCTAACATTTACATGAATCGTCATTTATATGAATTATATGAACTAAGTGATTTAATTGAATTAAATGTCCTTAATTGCTCTCTTGTGTAAATTCTTGGATTTAATTGTAATTCATGACTTAGAGCTAAGCGAATTGTTGTGTAGAGATGAAACTTAATTGCATGCATTTAAATTGTACAGGGGCTTGTTTGCAAAAGTGGTGATTCATCCCATTTCTTGGAAGACTTTAGATTAATTAGACATTGTATGTATACATGTATCTTATATGCTTGATCATCATTTCATCCAATTTCTACACACACACACACACACTAAATACCGATTAAAACACCAAGGAGAAGGAGGAAATTTTATCTCATTTTCAAGCTAAATTCTTGAAGGATCATTGAAGCTAGGAGCATCCTCATCATCATTTCTCCACTTTATCTTATTTCTTGCTTGAATTTAAGATCACGGTCCCGGAGACGAGGAGCACGCTCCATAGGGGGTTTCTTTATTCCTTTTTATTGGTTAAGGTGAGGTTTAAATTCTAGATATATAGAACCCTACAACCCTTATGTGATTTTCGGCCAAAACATATCTATATATCTATAGTTTTCGAACCTTATAATTTTCAAATGATTTCAAGAAAATGGATTGATTGATTGATTGATTGTTTGGCGAGTAACTATTGTTCACGTTGGGCCCGAGGGTAGTGTATTGAGCCAACTGGGAAATCAAGGGCTAACGGGTAACTCTTGCACTATCCTTACCATTGTGAGATCACCTCTGAATCCACCAGGGGGTTTGGTGGAGGAAGAAATCCCGTGCGTGGGAGTCATGTTCCCGACGTACACCATGATTGGATGGTTGGGTCTTGCAAGCCCGCCATCACCCGGAGGAAGAAGGATTTTTTGATTGAAATTGCAAATTGTGCACGGAATTGTTTGTGTGATCACCTAATTCATTAATTAAATTGAAGTATTGTACACCGTCAGAGAAAGGTTGGAGATTTTCCCTCACTCGTCGGGCCACTGATTGATTGAATTGATTGTTAATTATAAGTTGAATTGTTATAATCTCGGGCGGGAATCTCTTGTTATTTTAAATCTATAATGTTTTCTTTATAAAATCTTACCCGAGGTTATAAATTGCATGGTAATTGCGCATATATTTATTTATACCCCTCGCTCAGTCCGTGTTGGACTGACACCTCAACTTTTCAGTTTTGCAGGTTCGTGCTAGGCGGGAATTAGTGTCTAGACTGTCTTTTATTCGGGTCTTGCACTTCACCTTCATATTTTGTTCATGTACGGTTACTTGTTATATTTTGTATTATGCCTGAGTTAATGTTGGAAACTATATTGTAGTGATATGTAAATGTTGGTATCTATTAATAAATATGTAAATATGGTACCTATAAATATTGAATGTTATTGCTTCCGCTTTTATTGCTCCGAATTGTTTATTGGTATTACTTGAGGGTACCCGTCTAGCTTTTGAGTTTTTATTGTCTCCCGTTCGCTATAGGCTTGATTCATGTATGAATTGTCCATTTCATATATGGATCGAACTATAGTGCGGGGGATATGGTGCCTAGCATTCCGGGTGCTACATCCCAAGGTGGTATTAGAGCCCGGTTGCAAAACCGCGGTTCTCGTGTCGTGTCTTGTGAGTCTAAGTCGTACGGCATAGGATTAATTGATTACTTGAGAGTCTTGTATTTTATTTGAAATTATTTGACCTTACTTGGATTATGTGACTTACGTGTTCTATGGACATTAATTACATTTATTCATACTTGTCAATCGACCATGCACGTACAGTGTTTGCATTTCAGGATGCCTCGTGGAAGGCCTCGCAGAGAGCATTCTCCCGGTCATCGGCATCATCGTCGTGACCGAACTCCACCACCACCCCCTCAAGCACAACCCCAAGAATTCTTGAATTCTATGGTACAACTTATTGATCAGAGACTAAGGGATTATGTGCCTCCTGCACCACCAGCACCACCGGCTCTAATTTCAGCCATCTTGAGGGAATTCCAGAATCAACACCCCCTAGATTCTTTAAAGGAAATGACATGTAAGCCGAACAATGGCTTAAAGAGGTGGAAAGAATTTGGGAACTTATTCCTTGTGAGACTCGGGAAAAGGCTAGGTGTACCCTCACTCTAATCTAAGGAGAGGCTTATTCTTGGTGGGAAAGTACCAAGATTGTTTTAGATGCGGCCGAAGAAGAAGTCACATGGGAGGTTTTTTCAAGGGAATTTAAAAACAAGTTTATTCCTCCTTCATCTCGTACTAGAAGACTCAAGGAGTTCACGGAGCTCAAACAAGGGAATAGATCGGTGGCCGAATATATAGCTGAGTTCGAGAGATTGTCCAAATATGCACCCAATATCGCCGGTGATGATTTCCATAAGGCTATGCAATTCTTGCAAGGATTAAGGCCGGACATCCAATCTGCAATAGAAGCTATTAATACTAGCACTTGGAAGAAAGCTACTCAAAAGGCCTTAAAAGTGGAAGATTCGGTAAATACTCGAAGATTTACTTATAAATCGAGTCAGGGTTTCGGTTTGGGATCGAGGTCAAATTACAATCCCGGGAAGAGGCCAATCACTTACGATGTCCCTCCACCGCAGTCTAAGGGGCCGATGAAGAAATTCAAGCCACTAATGCCACAAGCACCTGTTCAGAAAGCTCCCCGCGTTACTCCTGCCGCACCACCATCTACCGGGAAGCCGAGATGTTCTTATTGTGGGTGGCCTACCCATACCTATGAGAATTGTCGGCGTAGCCTGAATCTTTGTCTGATTTGTGGGAAGGTCGATCATAAAGTGGATACGTGTCCAGATAAACGGGATCCACCGCCTGGGGGTCAGAGGCCACTTATCCAAGCCCGTGCCTATGCCTTGGAAGGGGAGGAACTAGATGCTGAAGTGGACCCCGCAGCAGTTGTAGAAGGTACCATTTCATTCATGGCATAAACATACATACTTTGTTTGATCCGGGGGCTACCCACTCTTTTATTTCTTGTGACATTTCTATGAAATTGCCTCTATGTGTTACTTTTTCCCCTGCTTATTACGTTGTTAGTACTCCCTTTTGGTGGTAGTGTAAAAACTAACCGGGTTTTTAGAGAGGTGCCGTTAAGTATTTGTGCTAGTTCCATTTGAGATATCATTACGCGACTCAGGGAGATAGGGGAGGCGTAATATCTTGAGCCTTCGGTGTACAGCCGAGGAGGGCACTTGTGGGTTCGTAACCCCTTGTGAGTATGATTGTTATGGATGGTTAGGGCCAACGCGAGGCTCTTCCATCACTGGAGTTGAGGAGGGATTTATTTCTGTATTTTCGTTCTGTTCTGTTATGAGGAGTAAAGGTTGGACGCTTGTTCTCGCCGAGCATATGATATGTTATGTATGGAATTATGAATCGGGATAGAGTCTTTATGAAAATGGTTTCTAAACTTATATCTATTTGGGTTATTTTGAAACGTTTTGGTATGCAACATCTATCCTCGGTTCATCAGTCCATCCTTTTGTTCTGTGTTATGCTCTTTATATACATATATTTTGGGTGTGCGTTAGCCCCCTCGCTCAGTCAGTTGACTGACCCCTCGTTTTATCTTTTAGTTGCAGGTTCTTTTGGCTTGAGCTAAGCGGAAGTGAGTCTTCTGAGTCACACTTGTCGGTCTAGTGGTGTTAAGATGCATTTGTGGCATATTTTACTTATGCTATGTATTTATGTTTCACACTTGGAGATTATGTTTTATGCTCTTCTTAGTTTTAAACCCGTGTGGGGTTAGTATTCAAGTACTTGGTTGTTGTTAGATACTTTGCTATTACTTATGTTGGATTATTATGTTATGATGATATGATATTCGGGATTAGGTAGCTATGCTTGTTGAACCCGTCACTTGTTTTGCAAGTTGATTTAATCGCTTCCGCTATTTGCTGAAGATTGTTTGGTTTGCTTCCACGTTCTAAGTTTGTCAAGTTAGTTCCGCCTAGCCTAGTGTGTGAGTTGGTCTCCCGTTCGCTATGGTTCGGACTCGGGTACGGATATTCCATTCCGTCACCGGGTTTGGATCCTAGTGCGGGGGATGTGGTGCCTCCCCGTTTGGGGTGCTACATCCTTAATTGGTATCAGAGCCCTAGGTTGCAAAACCGAGCTCTAGTGTCGTGTTGAGTCTGTCTAGATTGTACGACATAGGATAATGTGGTTATATGATTCATTGGCTTTAATATTTGATTAATTCTGTTACTTGTATACATAAACATGTACTATCCCGCATGCATCCACACTGCTTGAATCCTTGAATTTCATGATGCCTCCTAGACGCAATGATCGAGAGGCTACCCCGGATGCACCGAATCTGCCTCCGCCACCACCACTGAATGCGGAGAACATTATTCAGGCACTTCTCAATCAGTTGTAACAGAATGAGAGGCAACAAACACCACCCGTTGATGGTCCGGATGGTACTATCTCAGCTGTGTATAGGGAGTTTAGGAGCAACAACCCTCCTAAGTGGTTTAGAGGAGATGATATCAAGGCTGAGGAGTGGTTAGCTGAGATTAGTGGTATTTGGGAGATTTGCCCTGGGAGTTCTCCGGATAAGGCTGTTTGTACTGCTCGTTTCATTCAGGGGCAGGCAGCCAATTGGCTTAAGGGTATTCGTTCCAAGATGGAGAGGACTGGTGAGGAGTTTAATTGGGAGACTTTTGTGCATGAGTTCCAAGAGAAGTACATTCTTGATAGTGCACGGGAGCGCAGACTTCAGCAGTTTATGGATTTGAGGCAGGGGTCTACCGATATCACTGATATTGATAAGCATAAGGCCCGTCACTTTCTTCATGGGCTTAGAGAGAATATTCAGGAAGCACTTCAGGCAGCAGATGTGAGTACTTGGGTTCAGGTTACTCAGAGGGCAGTTCAGGTTGAGGCTTAGAAGGCGAGACTAAAGCTTTCATCTTTCTCTTCTGTTTCGGGTTCGGGGTTCAGGAAAGGGACCCGTTGTTTCTGCTACCCCTATTTCTGCTTTCCGACCACGGGACTCTATCAACAAGATGCCCCAAACTACTACTCCCGCAGCACCTCCAATTTTATCGGCCCCAGCTCAGGCCCGTTGCTCTCACTGTCAGGGTTCTCATCCATCGGAAAAGTGTTGGAGGTATTTGGGTAGATGCTTGGTGTGTGGTTCTGCTAATCGCATGATGGACACCTATCCGAAGAAGAGGCCAGCTATTCAGGCTCGTGCATATGCTCTTGAGAGGAGGAAGCAACAGATCTTGATCAGAATGCCGCAGTGGAAGGTACAATAAACATTCATGGCACGAGCATACATACATCATATATTTGACTCCTGTTATTATGTGATATAATTGTTAATTGTGATATGCGTTCGTTGTTGTAATTTTCAAATGTGTCACTTTGATGTGCGTAAGTACAAGTGCTTCAAATAATTGTATTTATATGTTAGAGAGTTGCAAGAATTCTCTCTATTTATGTGATAGAAAGATGCTGGATTCTTTCTAAGTTTTGTGCACGAGAAATGCTGAATTTTCTCGTACTTAGGTTTTTTGGGGATGTTGGATTCCCTCGAATTTAGGGGTTTGAGAAATGCTAGATTTTCTCAATCTAGAAAGTTTGGGAGATGTTGGAATCTGTCAGACTTAGGTTGAGAGACGGGGTTCTCTCAATTATGTGTTTGAGAGACGGGGTTCTCTCAATTATGTGCTCGGGAGACGGGGTTCTCTCATTTTCGTGCCGAGAGAAGGGGTTCTCTCTGTTTGTAGTGGTTATGTCACGTTTCGACCCGACTATAGGCTGCAAGTGGCGAGTATGAGACGTTATCGAGGAGTAGTTTGATTCTACCCCGTTGAGTCGACTGTTCTCCCAATTGAAGAGGTACAACTTGAGTCTGATTTGATGATTGTGAAACATCCGGCTGAGATTCAGGATCGAAAGATACAAGAGTTGAGAAACCGATAAATTCCCTTGGTCAGAGTGTTGTGGAGAGATCAGAAATCCGAAGAGTCCACTTGGGAGACCGAAGAGAAGATGAGGAAGTTGTATCCCGATTTGTTCCGAGATGAGCAAGGAACCTAGGGACCAGGTTCTCCTAAGGGGGGAGGTTGTAACGCCCCGTCCGATCATCCGTACAGGTATGATTGCCACGAGAGTGTTTACTTATGCATTTACGTGAATTATATCTTTATTATGTGTCTTAATTTCCAACTATGACTTGATTATGTGGTTTAAATTGATTAAAGTGCATACTTGGAATTTTATGATTTGACATGATTTATACCTTGCATGAATTTAATTTAAATGTTGGAGTTGAATTGTAAATTAGGACTTGGGCCTATTTGCAATTTTGTGAGTTTTGGGCCTAATTTAAATTAGGTAATTTAGGTACGTTTGAAACCGATATGAGCTCGAGAATTTGAATTCGAATTCCGACACCACCATTGGATTCGATTCGGTGATTCGGATTCAATGGAATTTATTTCATATTTTTCGGAAGCCGTTTGGACATTAAACCTTTTAAATATGACTTATTGGGCCAAACGTCACTTATTTGGGCCCAAACCCTAATGAAACCTTTAGCCACCATATATATACCTTGAAACCCTAACCTAGCTTCTTTTCAAACTTCATTTCACACAAATTATATCATTCATGAAGGGCTTCAAAGGAGGATGAAGATCTAAGACTTTCCCACACTTTCAAGAGCTCATATCTCCCTCGTTTCTTCTTTACTTCAAGAGCCAAGGTAAGCAAAGATTTTTCCTTGATGTGAATTTCATTTCTATTTTTGAATCTTGAGCATGAATATATGTACTCCATGTTGTATTTTGAATTTTTTATGCAAGAGAAAATGATTAGGTTGCTACAGTATGCTCTATGCCATTTACGGGATTCTCGTCAAAATGTACAGTTGTTGGGAAATTATCAGATTGATTCACGAAACCTCAAATTAAATGTATGCTGGTGATTTTCGGAATTTCTTTGGTTTAATAAAGGCATGGAATTAATGTCGTGAGTGCGTCCATCTTTTTGCTGCGAAAATGAAACAAACAGTTTCGTTAATTGGAAAAGAATGGTTAAAAGGGGATTGGGAAATCTTGAATTAATGCCAACTTATCTAATTAATAATAGAGGTAATGATTGTTTGGAATTCTTGAATTAATGACAACATATCTAATTAATAATAGAGGTAATGATTGTTTGGTATTGAGAATTTAGTCTGCCACCATCAGGTTACTTGTTGTTTTCATTTCATTAAATTGTTGAATTCAATGGGAACTATTAATTCACGCCATTAATTAATATTGAACACATTAATATGAATTGATTCCTTGTTATCGTAATACGTGCATCCATTGTTAAACATGAGAATGAAATTGAAATGGTTCAAGCATGCAATAATTATTACCTCTGTTGTTTCCGCCATCAACATTGTAAATGCTGCCTTCATTTCATTAAATTGGGTGTTGAATTCTTAAATTTAAATTACTAATGCATGCCACTATCTAAAATAATTATTAATTAATTCAATGTGTTTGCATTAAATATTAAGTGTGAGAATGAATTTGAAATGGTAATGAGTCTCGATCTCTTCTTCTTCTTTTTTTTATTTTTTTTATTTCGTTCATCAAATACAAGCATTATTTTATTGTTAAAATGCATTATTTTTAAATATTAATTATATATATATTTGGATGGTGGTGTAATTATAAGTTCTAAGTATTGAAATGAGAATTATTATGCGGCCCCTGTTTACATTTTCCTTGACAGCATTTAATGTGTTGTATCCATTTTTTTTCCTTTTAGAGTAATTGTTGCTGTAATCTGACTTGGTTATTTATCGAAAATGCTCAAATATTCTATATGCTATAGATGTGCTTTCTAACCTTAAGAATGATATGAATTAAGATTGTTTGCCTTAGATTTTAAGTTGTTTTGTGTATTATATGCTATGATATGATTTTAATTTATGTTCTAAACTTTAGTACTTGTTTTTAATTGTATAATTTATTATAAATACATGTCTTATGCTATGCTACGTGACCTATGTTATGCATATCCTCTCATAATGCATTTCACTCATGTTTATATGTTGTCGTGCGTCTTACTTGGTTCATATAGAGTTCAAGTTTGGGCTTCTGTATGTCTTGTCACAGAGTTTGGTGGTGCCGGTGGGCCCGAGGTTTAGAGTGTTTGGCCCTTCACACTCTTAGACTCTACTTGCATGAGGTGAGGTTTAGGATTTTTATATAGTTAAGCGACCTATGGCCTTAATATGATGATCTCAATCCTTGCATGCGGTTATATAATATATGATTACATATATGTTGAATATGATATGATTATGACCTTGGGGACCATCCTTGGTTTTTGGAAAAAAATTAAGTATTAAGGCAAATGTAAGCTATTTTGGAAAAATTCTGATATGTTATGATTCTGTAGCGAGTTGGCCATGAACTATTGGCATATGTATATATGTTATGTTATGTGGATCCAGGAGCTGGTACGAGTGGAGACCGGTACGGCATAGGGCCGTCGGATAAGCCACTGTGCTAGTTCCATTTGAGATATCATTGCGCGACTCAGGGAGATAGGGGAGGCGTGATATCTTGAGCCTTCGGTGTACAGCCGAGGAGGGCACTTGTGGGTTCACAACCCCTTGTGAGTATGATTGTTATGGATGGTTAGGGCCAACGCGAGGCTCTTCCATCACTGGAGTTGAGGAGGGATTTATTTCTGTATTTTCGTTCTGTTCTATTATGAGGAGTAAAGGTTGGAAGCTCGTTCTCGCTGAGCATATGATATGTTATGTATGGAATTATGAATCGGGATAGAGTCTTTATGAAAATGTTTTCGAAACTTATATCTATTTGGGTTATTTTGAAATGTTTTGGTATGCAACATCTATCCTCGGTTCATGAGTCCGTCCTTTTGTTCTGTGTTATGCTCTTTGTATACATATATTGTGGGTGTGCGTTAGCCCCCTCGCTCAGTCAGTTGACTGACCCCTCATTTTATCTTTTAGTTGCAGGTTCTTTTGGCTTGAGCTAGGCGGAAGTGAGTCTTCTGAGTCACACTTGTCGGTCTAGTGGTGTTAGGATGCATTTGTCGTATATTTTACTTACGCTATGTATTTATGTTTCACACTTGGAGATTATGTTTTATTCTCCACTTAGACTTAAACCCGTGTGGGGTTTGTATTCTAGTACTTGGCTGTTGTTTGGTACTTTGCTATTACTTAAGTTGGATTATTATGTTATGATGATATGATATTCGGGATTAGGTAGCTATGCTAGTTGAACCATTCACTTGTTTTGCATGTTGATTTAATCGCTTCCGCTATTTGTTGAAGATTGTTTGGTTTGCTTCCACGTTCTGAGTTTGTCAAGTTAGTTCCGCCTAGCCTAGTGTGTGAGTTGGTCTCCCGTTCGCTATGGTTCGGACTCGGGTACGGATATTCCATTCTGTGACCGGGTTTGGATCCTAGTGCGGGGGATGTGGTGCCTCCCGTTTGGGGTGCTACAGTTAGCCCCTAAGCAGTCTCTAGGACTGACCCTCGTTGTTTCTCTCTTTTTCCCCTTTGATTTGAGTTTGCAGGTATCCGTTTGGGAGTTGGAGCTAGGCGGTTGTCTTTGAGTTGTAGTTGAGGATAGCTCGAGTCTCATGCATTGTACTTTGTTTTCTTTACGCATTTTGCTAGTTTTGAAATATGTATAAATTTGCTACTTAGTTCAGTCCTGGGATTTAGTTTTGTATATTTGCCTTGCATCTAAAATTGTATAAGTGTTATATGGAGAACAAGATATGATTTGTTCTAGCACGCTTTGAGTTTTAAATTAATTGCTTCCGCGATTATGTTTCTTGCGTGCTCTGAGTAGGGTCTTGACCGCCGAGCTTAGGTTGGATTTTTTTTTGTCACCCGTTCGCCATGGCTTGATGCGTGGGCGGAGTTCTCATTTCGTTATACGTGTCGGGCTATGGTGCGAGGGATGTGGTTTGTAACACCCGAGCGCAAGGTGTCACATCCCCCGCACCGAGACCCGACCCGAATATGAAATGAAGGATGTAACACCCCAAAGCGAAGGGGGCCACATCCCCCGCACCGTAACCCAACACGTGAAGCGAAATGGGAACTCTGACCACGTATCAAGCCACGGCGAACGGGTGACAAACAAAAATCCAACCTAAGCTAGGCGGTCTAGACCCTACTCAGAGCATGCAATAAAACAAGTAACGAATGCGGAAGCACCAGAATCTCATAAGGCAATTAAACATACTCAAGATATATCAAACTTTCGATTCAAGTTATACAAACTTTACAATTTCGAATTTAAAGCATAACTTATACATAATTCAGGATTAGTCTAAATGCATAAAGAAAACGAAAATACAATGCATGAGACTCAAGCTCTTCAAAACCAAGACTCAAAGACAACCGCCTAGCTCCAACTCCCACAAAACGGGTACCTGCAACTCAAATCAAAGGGGGAAAAAGATAGAAATAACGAGGGTCAGTCCTAAAGACTGATGAGGGGGCTAACACACGCACCCATACATATACGTAAGAGCAAAGCATATACAAAGCTGAAAGGGGTTCGTGAACCAGGCGTGGTTTTTGCATTCTAAGACATTTAACCCGTGGTAATATATATAAAGAAAGAAGTTTGGAGCCGAAGGCCAAATTCAGTCAAGTTTTAGAGTTTAGAAATCCACCCCCGTTTCACAACCCTAAACGAAGACATAACGAACTGAAAGCTTAAATCCATCACCCTTACTTACTCCATACACCAAGGCGAAACAAAAACAAAACAAATCATAACCCAACTCCACCCAAACACCGTTTTGGGGAGATTGGTGCCCCTCTCAACCCCTGCTGAAAGCTGAATGAGACGGGGGATCCGCCCGCTCCTTCGACGGGTCACTAAGCACACCGCCGGCTCAAGAAGACCCGCCTTCCCCTCGACCTCCCGAGGATGGGCGAAATCTCCCTTTTGTGGAGTCGTGTTGATGAGAGAGCCCGACGACCCCATGGCCAACCCGGGATCACATACCACTTCTCCGGGGCCCAAACTTACACTTACACTTATACTTGCACTTATCACACTTACCAGGCGAAGCTTATCCACAAATCGTATCACGCTTACACTCACACACACTTAACAAAGCTTGTCAAAACAAAAGAAAATAGAGCTTATATAGTTATAAAAGCGTTTTCAAATTCTTAAGACAAACAGGACAAATCCCACGAAATACGTATCTAAACACATATCTATATATATACATATATAAGTCGCATGCGGGTTCGAAATTCAATTAGGGTCTTAGGTCATCATAACTAAAAGGAAAGAAAACCTCACCTGGACGAGCAAACCAACCAAAACGGACTAAAAGGAGTCAAACGAACCACTTCCTCAACAACGGAACGAACCTAAGAGCAAAACAAAGAGCAAGAGGCAAACTTAGACTCAAATGAACCTTATTGACGCTCGGCGAATGCGTATGATTGCATAAAAGATGATATTATGTCATGAACACGTTCATGTGCACTATTAAGGAATTTAAATAATATAATCAAATCATTCAATCCTTCGCTCACTTTCATTCGAATTCATAATTTCACGTTTCCTATCAATTCAAGAAATTCAAAGCACAAGATCTAACATTTAGACAAATAAGAGCATTGAAATAAATTAAGTTCGACACATATTCAAACGTATTCAATCTTACACAAAACTCTACTACATACACCCTATTACATAATATAACATATTTCCAAGGTTTGAAAACAAGAACAAATCACAAGATGAGGGAAATGGGTTAAGGAAATCACCAATGCCACAAAACGCACATAAACGGCATTCAACAAAAGCATGTCTAAATATAACCCAAATGTTATGAAATTGAACCACAATACTCCCAACACATATTAAAACAAGTTCATAGTTCATCACAAATGAAGATAAAGGCATCAAAGAGGTGAAACAAACCAAAAACCGAAAAGGAAAACCAAGGGTTGCGCAGGGGGAAGGACACGGGGGTGTCCCTCAACTTAGCTAAACTGAGCCACGCCCGTGGCTCAGTACAGTCAGGCCCAGGAAGCATGACACGCCCGTGTCTCACTTTTCAATGCAAATGAGACACGGGGGTGTCTCGGTACAGGTCCAAAATCGCATACAAAGTTTCACTGGCAAAACTGACCCTAGACAAAATCAGTCCAAAAGCATACCAAATCAACTCCAAATATTATGAAACTTGATATACAACATATTTAGCATGTTAGGAACATATTTCATTTAGAATTCAAAGGCTAAATCACGCGTTAAGGTCACCGAAACCATGCAGCAACTCTGGAGCGCCAAAAACGAACATATGAGTTCAATTGGTTCAATCATGCCATGCTCAAGTACTTAGGGGCTGAATATGAAGCTCAAACTTTAGGGAATGAACACTAACATGATAAGAAACTAATATAATCCATGTATATGTAAAATTGACACGAATTGGAGCACATTAGAACCACCAAGTAATCACAAAAAGCAACAGCAGCAGTTCGGTTCGCGCATAGCATACAAACAGGCCATCATGCTTCGATTAGGAGCTGAAAATGGATCTAAAAACTTGCAAGAGCAGGGCTAACACATAAACCAATTAGTATACAACATCTCCATGCAAATTCACATGAATTGGAAGTCATTAACTCAAGCAACGAAGCACTAATTCACACAGCAGTTCCAAAACAGGGGAGCAGATTTTCTGGCTTAAGTTTGAGGCTCAAAAACTCATAATTTCATCAAAGGATCTCAAGAAAAAACCATCCTAACATCATATAATATCAGTTGAGCATAAAATGACCAAAGAAACAAGTCCATATAATCAGTTTAAGGCAAGGGAAACATCCATAAAGCAAGTTAGCTCATAAGAGCAAAAATCCCCAAAAGTCCCTATTCATGCTCCTACCCAAACCCTAATCAAATCTGATGCAAAACAAGTATTAAGTGGATCAAAACTTGTATAAAAGGGTATAGAATATAAAAGTATACATACCTTGAAGATTTGGAGAAGAAAGATGATGATTTGAGCTCAAAATCCACAAAAGGACCAAAGTTCTTCTCTTCTCTTCTCCTCCTTGGTCTCGATCAGTTGCTGCACAAAATGAGGGGGTTTGGCTCGTTTTTCAGCTGATAAGGGAGAGGGAGAGGGAGATACTTAACTCAAGTCAAGTTATCAAGGGTTAGGCTTAGGTTGAGTTAAATTGGCCCCACAAGTACATGACTAGTCAAAGAAGGTGGCTTAAGCACAAGCTGTCCGTTCTGGTTGAAAAACGAAGGTCTAAACGAGCTTAGAAAAATACCAAATCAGGTTCCTTGGCTTCATCTCTTTGTTACGAGTCCGACGCATCTTCGGGAATTTGAATCCGAATTCCCTAGCTCAAGCTATGGCCTCCGGAACAAGAGGCGCGCTAAAACTAGTTAGACCCTCATGTCCCCCGTCAAAAACTTAAGGTTTAAAACCTCGATAAACGAACACGAAAACTTAAAACGAGCATGCAAACACATTCATAACTCACATATGTCACGCATATCAAAATTTCACAAAAATCGGAATTGAATTCCGGCACATAACGAGCAATATACGAGCATGTAAACTTAAACGTTTAAAAATCAAAGTTCAAGAATATAAACAATTAATTTCATATTAATTCAAATAATCATATGAGCATTAAAATAACATTAAAATATGTAATTAAATAATTTAAAGCACATAAAACCCTCACGTTAAGGCGTACCTGGAAATCCGAACCATCGGGATGTTACAGATGATCCAAACCCAGGCCAAATCATGGCGAACGGGGACATACACACACTCTATGCTAGGCGGGACTAACCCTTCAACCATAAAATCAGCGTAAAAACAAACGCGGAAGCAATAAACGGACATACATCAAGTATATAAGCAATGACCATCAGAGTTTCAAATTTTAAGTCATAAACACCCTCAAAGGCCATGAAGGCTCAACTAGGTACGCTCATATAAAGTTCATATACAATGCTCAAAAGTGCAATAGGTGAGTGTAAGACCCGAAATACAAGGGCTAAAAGAGAATGCAAGACCTACGACTCGAAATCCCGCCTAGTTCCCTCGACACCTGCACAACACAACTGAAAGCCAAACGGGTTCAGTCCAAAAGGGACTGGTGGGTATAAAAACGGGGCATAAGTATAATATACAACAGTATTTAACAATCACATGCAAGCTATAATCCCAAGTGAGGTTTTTAAAGGATTTCCCAAGTGGGCAAATAGAAATCATCAAAAGGGATTATAACGATTCATTTACATTAGATCAAGGTCATTAGTGGCCCGGCGAGTGGGCGTGCATTATCTCCAACCAACAACTCGTGTAATTTATTAACATTCATTAACATTCATTCATTCTTTTCATGCAATTATTCTTTCGTGCGCATTCAATAACATTTACACCTTCTTCCTCCAGGTTGGTGGCGGGTTTGCAAGGCCCATCCACCCATTCATTGACCAAAAGGGGAACATGACTCCCCAGATGGCACTCAGCGTCCATTCCTCGCTAACTCCTAACGAGGTCCGGTTACGCCGTTCATTGGTGGGACTAGTGTGAGGGTTTACCGTCAGCCCTTGCCTCCTCGGGTCCCCACTCACACCAAGCCCCTGGGCCACATTCATTGTGAACATTCAATCTTTCTCGCCAAAACATTAGGTAGGATTCATGAAATAAGGGCTTTACGTTTGCAATCATTTACTCGATAAAAGACTCAATATATATATCATATTACTTTGGCTTAAAACTTTTCACGTAGGGAGATATACCGGGTCGGTTTATCTAAGTAGAGGAGAAACCCACCTTAAACGGCAACAAGGAGAACACACAAGCCTCACAGACCGGCCTCGTCTCCAACGGACTCAAAATCTGTGCAAGAGAGGTGAGGTGAGACTCAATACGACCAAATAAGACGCTCGGCAATGAAATGATTATGATATGAATGCATAAAAGATCATATTATATCATGAAAATGTTCATGTGCACTATTAAGGAATTTAAAACATATAATCAATCCATTCGTTCATTCATTTCATTCAAATTCATAAATTCATAAAATCATAACATTCATAATGCATATCAATTAATCCAAGAATTCATTTAATAATCATAACACATAATATTCATATTCACAATTAGGAATAAAATAAATAAAATGTTCAATCAATAGTCGGTAAATTAAATACGCGAAATCGAAATCAATTAATTTCAAAAATTGAATTAAATCAAATAATATTTAAAATATAAAATATATAGTAAATATATATATAATAAACATATAATACTTATATAATAAACATATGTTTATATATAATATATATATATACGTACTCCACATGCATGCACTTATTTTTAACATAATCAATACATATATATATATACTTATGCATGCTTAGACAAATATATATATATATATAATATATATATACATGCATGCAATTAATATAACACCATGCACAAACAAATACACAGCCATGCATGCAACGCACAGACACGGCACACAAATATATATATAGTAGCAATACATGCATGCAACAGAAAAAGAATCGCAGGCAAAAGTTCAGGAAAAACAAGGTGACACCCCGTGTCACCACCCAAGCCCAAACCGAGACACCCCCGTGTCTCGGTACAGCAACTCAAGCCCAGCTCGCACCCCCGTTCCTCGCTGGAAAGAACAAAACTACACACCCGTGTCTCAAACATGCAGCGCAACAATAAACCCCTGTTTTGACAGAAAAACGCAGCAGGAGCTACGGCCATATGCAAGCAAGAAAGGCAGCACAACTAGGCATGAAAAAGCTGCAAGAACTCAGCTAAAATATCTGCTACAAGGCCATGAAATTTGACAGCAAAAGAAAAAAGGTTCACGGCAGTCTTTGACAGCAGAAAATCAGGCCAAAAAACAGAGCAAGGCTACGGAAAATAGGGTAAGAAGGAATCTCATCATCTCCATCTATTCATATCAGTTTAGAACAACAAATACTCAGCCAAGCAACACCATTTCAACATATATATCAGTTCCAAACATGCTCAATCAAGAAAAGGAAGCATACGTGATATTTCAAGGAAATTTCTCAAAGTGCCATAAATGATAACTCATTAATACTTCAACCACCAAGAATCAATGATCATAAATGATATGAGGATATCAAAATAATCAATCTCAAGCTTGGAATCAATCTAAACCATTAAAAATCGAATGAGATCAACAATTTGCCCAAAACTCTCAATTTTCGGATGCAGTCCAGAAATCCACGAATCCATGCTCAAATTTGGGAAAGAAAGGATGAAAATGATCAGGAATGAACATATATCACAACCCTAAGCTTACCTTGTTGATTGGATGAAGTTTGGATGAGATTTAAGCTCCAAAATCTCTAAGGAATGAAGGGTTACGGGACTGCCTGAAATTCCAGTGACTTTGGCGGAGTTTTGGGGATTGTGTTAGGATTGGTTTGGTTAGGGCATGCTATAACCGGTTAGGGGGTTGAGTTAGGGTTCAATAGAATCAAACCATGGTTAATTTGGTTAAAGTTTGGATAAGATATGGCTATTTTTGTACAGCAAGGTCAGTTTAGTCTCCGTTTCGTTTTTCGGTTGAATTTCGGAGGTTCAAATGACTTAGGAAAAATATAAGGCTAAGTCTACTAAACTCGAATTTTCGTTACGAGTTCAGCGGAGTTGACGAAACTCGAATCTGAGTTCCCGAGCTCAAGGTATAAAATTCGGAACCAAGGGTACGCTAAGTGCTCGTTAGCCCCCGATTTGGTTCCATAAATCAAATTAAATTCGTTAACCTATCAAATAAATTCAAAAACATAAACCGAGCATATAAGCATGTTCATAACACATATATTTACGACATACTACAAATTCATGGCATTTCGATATCATTTCATATAAGAACGAAGCACAAAATAAACGACATGCACATTTCATGCAATTCATGCATATATTATAAATTCCATGCACAAAAATGTTAAATAAATAAATCAGATTAATTTATAAACACAAGTTAAAGTCACGTAATTAATTAATTAAAGCATGATTAATTAACATAACATTTAATTAGCATAAAGCTTAATTAACAACATAATTAACATTAATCATTAATTAACAATAATTAAAGAAATATATATATATATATATTTATACTTAGAATACGAATTAGTTTTTAAAATAATATTGAATTAAAATATAATATAATAAAATAAAATAATAACAATTAATCACATAATTAAATAATTAAATTACGCAATTTAGAAACAAATATGACATGTTAATATAAATGAAAAACCGGGGCGTTACAATCTCTCCCCCTTAAAAGGAATCCGTCCTCGGATTCACTGCACGCTTAAAACAACCAATGAGAGATTCCCCGTCTCTCGCAAGCAAGAAGGAGAGAGCCCCGTCTCTCGAGCAACAATGAGAGAACCCCGTCTCTCGCAAGCAAAGAGAGTATCCCGTCTCTCAAACAAAAATAAGAGAATCCCTGTCTCTTAGAAACAACGAGAGCACCCCGTCTCTCAAACAAAAATAAATGAATCAAGGAAGTCTCCAATACTCCCAAGCAACACACGCAAAACCAAATTCAAAATCACACAAGCCACCTCAAGGCAAATAACAGATATCATCCACGTTAATCATCAATTACTTCACGTAGTTTAACCTGATAAGAAAACAAAGCACATAACAAAGAAATTATTGAATTAAATTTGCATGAATATATGTATCATAGATGCTATAAGTACCGTTCACCGTAGTTGCGAAGTTTTAAAATTGTGAGTTGTCGTTGTTCAGTGTATGATCTGTCCCGAAGATAGACTCAGTGCTCAGTTTGTCTTTAACCTCTTCAGGATACCCCGATGAAACAATTGATGGATCCTTTAAGGATTATACTCCTAGATCCCTTCTGCATGGTACTGCTTCCAGTCTTCATCATTTCCCTTAATCCTCATTCGACCAACCAACTTCTTTTAATCAACCGAGCTTGACCTCCCGAATACCCTTAGACCATCCGTCTCGAAGTTAGGTCCATAGCTACTATCTTACCCAAATCAGAGTTTAAATTACCCTCGAGAATAACTACTCCTGACAACCTTGACGATTCAATCCCTATCTTGAAGTATTTGTCATTAGGATCTACCTTAACACGAATCCTTTTCCATCTTCCGTTCATGTTATCCATTCATTCTCTTTAACCCCTTAAGGCTATATTCGGTATCTGGCCCCACATTTCTTGAATCGAAGATAGAATGTTCTTGATGACTCTTGAAGTTCGATGTAAATCCTCCAATGATCATCTTTTTCGGTTTGGTTTCTTCTTAAATTTCCTTCCGAATTATCATGGGGAATAACCGATGACTTGATAATATTGTCATTATTGAACCCCCTTTTGTACTCTATTGGATTACTCTTTATCGCCATCGTTCCATTATATGCTAACTTGATTCGACACTCTCTCTTGTCAATTCTGACTTAGGGGTTCCCAGAAGCTCCCTTATAATTTTGTTATCCCCAGATCCATATTCTATACATATGAATATTCTCCAAGCCATTTCCTTTATACCTGGTGAGGGACTTCAACCCGGATCTAGTGACTTAGCTCCCCTCTTAACAACTTAACCATTCAAGCCGCCTTATCTATCTCTGATCATCACTAATAGGGCTTCCAGGTCTTCCTTAATTTGCAATTTCGTTATTCCTACTAAAATATTTCTTCGAGCACCCCTTCAATCGTCCAATTTGTTCCTCGATCGTGCTCTCCCCCTTAAATTTCTATTGTCACATGTTGAACTCCATTAATTCTCATTTTGTCGAAGTTCTTGATGAATAATTTCCATTAGGGAGGATTTTGATCAAAAGGCAACCCCAAGGTTTTGCATTTCAACTTCCCTTCTAATTCGCTTAATGTCCAAAACCCCTTTCCTATTCTTGTCCGATCCAAACACCCCGCGATCAATTCTAATCTCGCTTCTCCTTATGAATTCCCATTTCCATTAACCTATCTCTTACTTTAAATTCTTTGTTTCCCCGAAGTCATCTTTATTGAATTCGAAAGTGGCTCGGTCAAGTAATACTTGATAGTTGAGGCGAAAGGACTTCCTATCAATTAAACACTAGAATGCATGTCGGGTTAAAAATGACGGTGCATGTGTCACATTTACATCAAGCAATTATACAATACATTAGCGCAACGAAACCAATTAGAAATACACGGATAACATAAGGTCAAAAGAATAAATAATTAATGCAAAATTTGATGCACGTGCCATGAATGTTTTGGTACCTGTCACCAATGTGGTAAGCTATTAGCTCAGTAGCTTTTCTTCGTTCCTCCAATCCCGAGGTTACTTTGACTTGGTGATTATTCCTTGTCTTTCCCACGGTCTTCAAGTTTTCCATGAATCTTTTTGCATCACTTGTATCTTCCACTATTCGAAATTGAAATTTCACGATCCCTGATTTTGTCGACATCCACTGAATTAGCCTCTGCATTCACCCCTGAGAATCGCCCTTCAACTTTGTTCAAATTCTCTTACAAAAATGAACCCTAATGTCATTTTGAATCCCTACTTCTCGCCATCACCGTGATCAAGACTCCCGTGCTTATCCTTTATAAGTTTAATTCACCTCCAATTGCTTATACTCGAGCGCAGGATTCCCTTGCAAAGAGTCTCTCCCCGAGAATAATCCTTCAAGCAGTCTTTGCCTTTCTTCATAGTTCCCATTTGTTGCTCCATATCTTCCAATTCAAATTCACAACATGACGATTCAGTTTGGATTTGGAAAAACAACTCAAATCCCATCCTCAATATCGCCACCTTCCCTAAATTTGCATTCACACACTCACTTGCCTCTCTCTACTCCCTTCCAGACTCGTTTCTATCTTAGTAGCAATCCAGAGCATCCAAATTTAAACCCTTCTTGATCTTCACCTCCAAAACCTCGATTTCTAATTTCCAGGTTTATTTAGCAACCCTTCTTTTACAACTCTTGGTGCTCAATTTCCATCGAACTAATTTTACCTTGACTCCTCCCAGTCCTCGGTACCTCTTCAATAGTCCGAACCCTGAACCAAAATACCTTCAAGGTTCATTTACTTCATTCCTTAGGTTGAACGATCCCGTTGGCTCCAATTATGGCTTCTTATGTAAGAGAACCGCATATGTCAACCTTTGGAGTCATAAATATTTCCCGATCAATTCCTATTTCTACGTATATCCCTCTATAGTTGCATCTTCTTAAGTCAAACTTCCATTTCAGCTCCTATCCCTTGAACTCTAACTCTAACTATGAGGACTACGCCTCTCGAATTCTCTATATCTTTCCCCCGATACGTCATTCCTATCCTCCATGCCTCAAAAAGAACGAGTAGTAAGGCGTTTTTAGCATGATACTTGGCCGTGGTTTGATAGTACCTTCGTATCCTGTAATTCATAACTTATTTCAAGGATATATACATGCGATTAGTACATGCTCTTGGCACATATTTAACACGAAAGGCACGGATCCAATATAAAATGTAACTGGTAATTCGACAAGATTAAAAAGAAAGACAATTTCATGTTCAAAATCGATGCAATGCGACATTAGCACGTAGTTCCTATGCCGAACGACCTAGACTGACCCACACAACACGAGAGCCCGAGTTTTGCAACCCGTATCTCTGATACCACTTAAGGATGTAACACCTGAGCGCAAGGTGTCATATCCCCCGCACCGAGACCCGACCCGAATATGAAATGGACGATCCATACCCAAGCCAAATCACGGCGAACGGGGACATACACACACTCTATGCTAGGCGGGACTAACCCTTGAACCATAAAATCAGCGTAAAAATAAACGCGGAAGCAATAAACGGACATACATCAAGTATATAAGCAATGACCATCACAGTTTCAAATTTTAAGTCATAAACACACTCAAATGCCATGAAGGCTCAACTAGGTATGCTCCAATAAAGTTCATATACAATGCTCAAAAGTGTAATAGGTGAGTGTAAGACCCGAAATACAAGGGCTAAAAGAGAATGCAAGACCTACTATTCGAAATCCCGCCTAGTTCCCTCGACACCTGCACAACACAACTGAAAGCCAAACGGGTTCAGTCCAAAAGGGACTGGTGGTTATAAAAACGGGGCATAAGTATAATATACAACAGTATTTAACAATCACATGCAAGCTATAATCCCAAGTGAGGTTTTTAAAGGATTTCCCAAGTGGGCAAACAGAAATCATCAAAAGGGATTATAACGATTCATTTACTAATCAAGGTCATTAGTGGCCCGGCGAGTGGGCGTGCATTATCTCCAACCAACAACTCGTGTAATTCATTAACATTCATTTATTCTTTAACATTCATTCATTCTTTTCATGCAATTATTCTTTCGTGCGCATTCAATAACATTTACACCTTCTTCCTCCAGGTTGGTGGCGGGTTTGCAAGGCCCATCCACCCATTCATTGACCAAAAGGGGAACATGACTCCCCAGATGGCACTCAGCGTCCATTCCTCGCTAACTCCTAACGAGGTCCGGTTACTCCGTTCATTGGTGGGACTAGTGTGAGGGTTTACCGTCAGCCCTTGCCTCCTCGGGTCCCCACTCACACCAAGCCCCTGGGCCCCATTCATTGTGAACATTCAATCATTCTCACCAAAACATTAGGTAGGATTCATGAAATAAGGGCTTTACGTTTGCAATCATTTACTCGATAAAAGACTCAATATATATATCATATTACTTTGGCTTAAAACTTTTCACGTAGGGAGATATACCGGGTCGGTTTATCTAAGTAGAGGAGAAACCCACCTTAAACGGCAACAAGGAGAACACACAAGCCTCACAGACCGGCCTCGTCTCCAACGGACTCAAAATCTGTGCAAGAGAGGTGAGGTGAGACTCAATACGACCAAATAAGACGCTCGGCAATGAAATGATTATGATATGAATGCATAAAAGATCATATTATATCATGAAAATGTTCATGTACACTATTAAGGAATTTAAAACATATAATCAATCCATTCGTTCATTCATTTCATTCAAATTCATAAATTCATAACATTCATAACATTCATAATGCATATCAATTAATCCAAGAATTCATTTAATAATCATAACACATAATATTCATATTCACAATTAGGAATAAAACAAATAAAACGTTCAATCAATAGTCGGTAAATTAAATACGCGAAATGGAAATCAATTAATTTCAAAAATTGAATTAAATCAAATAATATTTAAAATATAAAATATATAGTAAATATATATATAATAAACATATAATACTTATATAATAAACATATGTTTATATATAATATATATATACACGTACTCCACATGCATGCATAACTTATTTTTAACATAATCAATACATATATATATATACTTATGCATGCTTAGACAAATATATATATATATATAATATATATATACATGCATGCAATTAATATAACACCATGCACACACAAATACACAGCCATGCATGCAACGCACAGACACGACACACAAATATATATATAGTAGCAATACATGCATGCAACAGAAAAAGAATCGCAGGTAAAAGTTCAGGAAAAACAGGGTGACACCCCGTGTCACCACCCAAGCCCAAACCGAGACACCCCCGTGTCTCGGTACAGCAACTCAAGCCCAGCTCGCACCCCCGTTCCTCGCTGGAAAGAACAAAACTACACACCCGTGTCTCAAACATGCAGCGCAACAATAAACCCCTGTTTTGACAGAAAAACGCAGCAGGAGCTACGGCCATATGCAAGCAAGAAAGGCAACACAACCAGGCATGAAAAAGCTACAAGAACCCAGCTAAAACACCTGCTACAAGGCCATGAAATTTGACAGCAAAAGAAAGAAGGTTCACGGCAGTCTTTGACAGCAGAAAATCAGGCCAAAAACAGAGCAAGGCTACGGAAAACAGGGCAAGAAGGAATCTCATCATCTCCATCTATTCATATCAGTTTAGAACAACAAATACTCAGCCAAGCAAAACCATTTCAACATATCTATCAGTTCCAAACAGGCTCAATCAAGAAAAGGAAGCATACGTGACATTTCAAGGAAATTTCTCAAAGTGCCATAAATGATAACTCATTAATACTTCAACCACCAAGAAATCAATGATCATAAATGATATGAGGATGTCAAAATAATCAATCAAAACCATTAAAAATCGAATGAGATCAACAATTTGCCCAAAACTCTCAATTTTCGGATGCAGTCCAGAAATCCACGAATCCATGCTCAAATTTGGGAAAGAAAGGATGAAAATGATCAGGAATGAACATATATCACAACCCTAAGATTACCTTGTTGATTGGATGAAGTTTGGATGAGATTTGAGCTCCAAAATCCCTAAGGAATGAAGGGTTACGGGACTGCCTGAAATTCCAGTGACTTTGGCTGAGTTTTGGGGATTGTGTGAGGATTGGTTTGGTTAGGGCATGCTATAACCGGTTAGGGGGCTGAGTTAGGGTTCAATAGAATCAAACCATGGTTAATTTGGTTAAAGTTTGGATAAGATATGGCTATTTTTGTACAGCAAGGTCAGTTTAGTCTCCGTTCGTTTTTCGGTTGAATTTCGGAGGTTCAAATGACTTAGGAAAAATATAAGGCTAAGTTTACTAAACTTGAATTTTTGTTACGAGTTCAGCGGAGTTGACGGAACTCGAATCCGAGTTCCCGAGCTCAAGGTATAAAATTCGGAACCAAGGGTACGCTAAGTGCTCGTTAGCCCCCGATTTGGTTCCACAAATCAAATTAAATTCGTTAATCTATCAAATAAATTCAAAAACATAAACTGAGCATATAAGCATGTTCATAACACATATATTTACGACATACTACAAATTCATGGCATTTCGATATCATTTCATATAAGAACGAAGCACAAAATAAACAACATGCACATTTCATGCAATTCATGCATATATTATAAATTCCATGCACAAAAATGTTAAATAAATAAATCAGATTAATTTATAAACACAAGTTAAAGTCACGTAATTAATTAATTAAAGCATGATTAATTAACCTAACATTTAATTAGCATAAAGCTTAATTAACAACATAATTAACATTAATCATTAATTAACAATAATTAAAGAAATATATATATATATATATATATATATATATATTTATATATATATATATTTATTTATACTTAGAATACGAATTAGTTTTTAAAATAATATTGAATTAAAATATAATATAATAAAATAAAATAATAACAATTAATCACATAATTAAATAATTAAATTGCGCAATTTAGAAACAAATATGACATGTTAATATAAATGAAAAATCGGGGCGTTACATAGTTCCCTTCGCTCCGGGGTGTTACATCCTTGCGTGGTATCAGAGCTCTTGGTTGCAAAAGTTTGTCTAGGTCGTTCGGCTTAGGATTACGTATTTTTTTGCATTCACTACAACACTTATGTGAATTATTTGATATTATTTGCATTAATAGTTCACATGAACATGTATCAAAACCCTGCATTGTAACATCCCGATTCTTCGGCATTCCAGGTATGGCTTCACGAGAGAGTTTAATTCCGTATTTATGTGATTCGTATGCCTTAAATGTCAACGTATGATTTATTTAAGTTATATGCAACTTAGATTAAATTAATTGTTTGGGCTCGAATGTTCAATATTTGAAAGATTAGAGACCTAATTGTAATTAAGGTGTTTTGTCCTTCGTGGCAATTTTGAGCTCGGGGATTCGAATTCGAATTCCAGCCCCTTCATTGAGTTTGTTTCGATGATTCGGATTCAATGAATTAACCATTTATTTTCTAAAGCCATTTGGTAGCCCTATCGTTTTAAAATCCGATCCGTTTGGATCGGATATCCTTTGATCCTACCAGTTTCTTGGCCTTAAGAGGAACCGGACCCTCTTTTTCTCCCCCATTTCGATCGGTTCTAGCAAGGAGAGAGGGTGAGGTAGAGAAGAAGAAGAAGAAAGACAACCCCCTTTCGAGCTCAAGAACCCCGACCCCCGTTCGTCCAATCAACGATCTAAGGTAAGATTTGTGACCCTCTCGTTACGTGCTTCGATTTAATACCTCTTTTGTAGCTCGATTCCTTGTCTATGTGCCTATTTGGGAAGATGATGAATAGTTTAGATTTCGTGTTTTGGGTGCTCGGGCTCTTTTCGAAGTTCGATTTATGTTCTAATGTGTTATATATATGTGATATACTTTGATTTTGAGTGTTTTTGGTGTATTATATGATTGGTATGTGATTTGGGGTGCTTTGGGAACCACCCCCGTCGACCCCTTGCTTTTCTACTCTTTTTTTCCGGAGAAGACGACCCAACACGGCCTTTTCATCCCTCAGTTCATTTCCAACACGGCCGTGTTCAGTGTTCGAGTTGGAATTTTTTTATTCGGACACGGCCGTGTCAGCTTCCAGGCCAATTTTGACACGGCCGTGCAGCCTTCGTTTGTGATCCGTTTGGCCTGATTTTTAAACCCACGGAAACATCTTGAAGTCTAGAACATCCTCCAATTGGAATAACCTCAAAATTCATTCTATATTGTGAGATACAATCTTTTGAAATTTGTGTCGCCATCTCACCGAAATTCTGCTTTCGTCCAACTTCAAACGTACGCCATTTTCACGTCGCTTTGAAACACGTTTCGACCCACCTAGCATTTTAAAGATTAATGTGTCTAGTTTCATTTCCAAGAAACAAAACTCAATTCCCATTTCTCAAACACAAGTTATGATCGTTTTCGTACAGCTTGTTCATTTCGGAAAATTTCCAGATTTTGCCCTTTTTGCTCGGAACCATCTCTTATGCTTTTCTTTCGATTCTCTTGAACCTTTTCACCTCTGAACTTGTTCCCAACTTGTTTTTTCTTGTCTATATGTATGAATTTGTTCTTAAATACCCTTTGATGTTGCTTGAGTACTATGAATTGTTTGATTGAAGCGCTTATGCACCTTGTTATGTATCTCCGCCTTGTAATATGCATTAATTGTGCACTTGAACGTGTTATATGATTATAAATGAATATATTAAGCTATGTAACACCTCTCTTTGCATTTAATTGCACTGAATATGTGTTGTACTTACATGTTTGCATCTCCTACATGCTTGAACATACGTCGTGCGTCTATTTGGTTCATTCTTGAGTCTAAGTCTTATCTTTTGCCTTCAGTTGGTCCAGGTGCACCCGGGGTGGTGTTTTGTTCGTCAAGTTGATTCCGGGGTGAATCAAGTGCTTTGTCTCCGTCGTCGTTTGGTATAAGGTGAGGTTAGGATATAGTTATACCCTAATGAAATGTGCCGGTTTTCGTATGCATGTGAATTATAAGCCTCTATGTATATGTAGATATGTATGAAATACGTACTTGTTGGTTTTGCCATAAGTTTGAAAGTATGAAGCTATGTATAAGCCTATGTACGCTAAGCTTTGATCCGGTTATGATTTTGAGGTCGGCGTGATATGTACGTACGGTGTGATAAGTACGATATGCATGTGTTGTGTAAATATGTGTGAGTCTAGCGGGTTTAAGTTTCCGATTTTTGTGATAAGTGTAAGTGTAAGTGTAAGTGTGGGGCCCCGAATTCCGTGTAAGGGATGTACCGGAACCCACCTGAGGATAGGTTAGGGGATGGAGTCCGAGGGTTTGAGAAGCATTGAGCACTCCCCTCATCCGCTTAAGGATCGCGCAACCCTTCCATCACCCTATGTATTTTCCTAGTATGTACTCGTTTTGATTTATTTTGTGTAAGTTGCACTCGTGCCCGCCGAGTCTTGTTGTGTTGGTCTTAAGTTCGTGAAACGGGGGTAGATTCTCAAATTAAGATAAAATTTGATGTACTTTTAACTTAATAAATATGTTTGGATATGTGTGTTTAGTCTGCATGTTTTAAATGTACGCATTAAATCAGTTAAGTTACGTTTGTTCTGCTTTGCTAAATCACCCTATATATATATTATCATGGGCAAATATTTTGGCGTGGAAAAACTAATCCCGGTTTCATGAACATCTTCTTTTACGTGCTTTGCTATGTATATTATGTATAGTGTGCGTGTGTTAACCCCCTCGCTCAGTCAAGTGTGACTGACCCCTCCCTCTTTATGTTTTTAGCTCTGCAGGTTTTGGCTTTGGAGTCCGAGCTAGGCGGTGTGAGTCTATCTTAGAGTCGAGTCTAGTATTAGTTGGGTCTTTGCATTTGCATTTTGAATTCAGTTTTAGTTTTGTATTATTAACCTATGAACGGATATGTTTAAGTAGGATTTGTTCATTTATGATTTGAATTCGGGACAGTTTAGGACAGGTGCTCGGATTAGATGAACCCGTTTGCATTGATGACTTATGTTGGATATTCGGGATTAGGGATCTATGCTAGTTGAACCCATCACCTGCTTTTATTGTTTTGAATTTTCGTTTTCCTTGATCACGCTCCTGCATATTTGTCGAGTTTTGTGATTTGCAGGGTCTATGTTCCACCTAGCTTAGGTTTGGTTTCTTTTTGTTTGTCACCGTACGCTATGGCATGGCACGTGTGTGGAGTCCTTGTTTCGTTACACGTGTCGGGCTATGGTGCGGGGATGTGGTGCCCACCATTGGGGCGCTACATGCATGCATCGATATTTTGGAAAATTTTACTCTTATTTCAGGATATCGCTCCAATATCGATGAAGATCCCCTAGAAAAGAACAAGAGAGATAGGTATATTTGGGCTACAAAGTGCTTAGGGATTTTGATCTTCAAAAGCGATTGGAAATGAGGATATCAAGGCCACGTTCTAGGTGATCAAGAGAATGGAGTTCAGATTTGAGGAGTCCGAGAAGAATTCTTATGAGGGAGTTCTATTCGAGAATTTTGTTACAAGTGCCTCCCTTCCGAGTTTGATGATAGGAAGATTTCAATTAGAAGAATGAAAGAAGATGGATGATTTCCTATAAGGGTTTGAATGATTGGGTACCTTCGAGGACTATCCTAGAGTTTGGAATTATTTGCAAGCAAGTAGCACTACAAGAAATCCTGCAAATTCCGACGGAAAATTCCTACGGAATTCCGACGGAAATAGTAAATTCCGACGGAATTCCGAGGGAATTCCGACGGGACACATGCCGTAGGAAAACCCTCCCTCAGAATTCAAAACCGACGGAAAACCGACGGAATTCCGAGGGACAAAAATCATAAAAAAAAATTAAATTTAAAAAATTCCGACGGAATTCCGAGGGAAATTCCGTCGGAATTTGCTTTAAAAAAATTTTTAATTAATTATTTCCGACGGAATTTTCCTCGGAATTCCGTCGGAATTTACTGGAAAAAAAATTTTAATTAATTATTTCCGACGGAATTTCCCTCGGAATTCCGTCGGAATTTACTGGAAAAATAAAAACTTAATGCGCCCCTGGGGATTCGAACATCCGACGTTGTGGTAGTAAGACCTTATGGAAACCAAGGTAAACTAGTTGAGCTAGATCAATTCATTGGTTTAGTTTGATACAAATATTTATATATCATTTGAAATAATAAAATCATAAATTTTGTAGACTATATTTAAAATTGAGTTCTAAGAAAATATTAATTATAACTACAAATATTATAATACGTCATAAGAATTCAATTTAAGCATAGATAAAACCGACGGAATTCCGACGGAAATCCCGTCGGAATTATTTAATATTATTTTTAATTTTTATTTTTAAAAAATCCGATGGAATTCCGACGGAAAATTCCGTCGGAATTATTTAATATTATTTTTAATTTTTATTTTTAAAAAATCCGACGGAATTCCGACGGAAAGTTCCGTCGGAATTATTTAATATTATTTTTAATTTTTATTTTTAAAAAATCCGACGGAATTCCGACGGAATGCCCATCGGAATTATTTAATTTCTATTTTTATAATTTATTTTTAAAAAAACCGACGGGAATCCCATCGGAATTCCGTCGGAATTATTTAATATTATTTTTAAATTTTATTTTTAAAAAAATCCGATGGAATTCCGACGGAATTTCCGTCGGATTTATTTAATTTTTATTTAAAAAAAAAAAACAAATTCCGTCGGAATCCCGTCTGAATTCCCTCGGGAATTCCGAGGGAATTCCGACGGCCTGTTTCCCTCGGAATTTTCCGTCGGATTTCGGCGAATTTCTTGTAGTGTAGGTATGGAATTCGTCCAAACTTTCGAATTACAAGAGTATGCGCATAATCCGAGGATGCAATATACAAGGGCTACGAAGGAATGGGTAATCAATGGATGGAGTCTCACCATTTCTTATGTGAAAAAAAGACCGGTTTAAGGTTCGAAGATTAAGCAAGGAATCCAAACTTTAAGAATTCTCGAGAGGTTTCAAGATGTCAACAATGTCAGAAAAAGGAGATTTCAATATCGAGGTGGAAAGATTAAATTAAGAAGAACTCCCGAAAATTCAAGAGTTCAACGATGTCGAGTATAGGAAGATTCCATTATCAAAGATGGATTTTATATACCTTCATCGGAAGCAATTTAATATTCACATTGTAGAGACTTGAATCACTTGAAAGGAGGAAATTTAAGAACTTCATGAGGCCACCAATACCAAACAAGGAAGGATTCCAATACTAAAGATGGGAGAATAATTCAAGTACTGAGAAATTGAAGATATGATGGAAGTTAACCGAAGAACAAGAATTGGAGATCTTCAAAGAATGCCATGACTTTAAGATCCCGGTTCAAGCACAAGATGATTCTCCCGAAAAGCAAGAAGTTGGCATTGAACTCATCACTACTACTATGGTGAACAGTACATGAAGCATTTGTGGCATAACATTTCATGCAAATTTTAATATCAGGGAAACCTATGTGTTTATTACCTTATTCCTTGTTCTTCGGTGATTCTTAGTTACACTTATTTCGTAAATTGCTTTCCTTCTTGTCCTTGCTTACTGTGTGTTTCTTTCCCTTCTTGGTTCTTGTTTGTAGTGTGCTTTCTTTCCTTCCTAGTTCAGCTTGTTGCGTATTTCTTTTCCTTTCTAGTTCTTACTCGTTGTGTGCTTTACTTTCTTTTGGTGTTAACTCTCTTTTGGAAAGAGTTTTATGGTGTGGAGTGTTTGTGAGTGTTTGGTGAGTTGTGAGTGTTAGGAATAGTACCCTAGAAAGCCGATTGTATATCCGCTTTGTGCTTTTCCTTATTGTAATCACAGACAATCTTTGAACGAAATAACGAATTCAGGCAACACTTCTTTATATGCTCTTGTTTGGTATGGGTTTACTTTATCTGTGCATGTATGAGAACTCCCCTAATCCTGATGACTTTAGGACTCTACCATTTAGGTGAAATGGTTCATGAAACGAGCCCTATATCACATAAGTCATGATTAGTAAAATACTCCAAGCCGATGAGTCCTACCCACAGTGGGAGTGTCAACCTGACTCCTCTAAGGCTTGCTTATTGGATCACGCCCTTAAGAAGGACCACCTTGTTTCATGGAGGTGCAAAGTGTATAGTTGATATGTGCGTGATACATGAGGGTGCTTACTTCAATAAGTAAGCTCACTGAGGTGCCCCGTCTGAGAACATTCCCAAATGGGAAAGGAAGTTTGTATTTCAGGAAATGGAAACTTCCAGATTAGGAAATATCTCACGAGTCATTGGTGTGATTAATTGATCTTTAGACTTGAGGTTCCATGTCACTTTATGAGTTAACTCTATAGTCTTAGGTATAAGCTTTAAAGGGTGTCGCCTTAGACAACTGATTCAAGGCTTATGCTGGGGCTGCACAAGTGATTTATGAAAGTGAATTAGAATCAAGAAAGGACATACACTTGCATTTGCAAGGTGATCTCTTATTGTGTAAGTCATTCGTATGCCATATGGAGTGTAACACCCCAAGCGGTGGGGCATCACACCCCCCGCACTATGACTCGACACGTGTACGAAATGGAAGGTCCGCACACGCACCAAGTCATAGCGAACGGGTGACAAACAAAAACACACACACACACTAGCTAGACGGTATCTAAACCTGTACAAAAGAAAATATGCAAAACATGACAGTTGAATTTGTACGAAATGCCAACTTACAAAAACTTTTCATACAAAAGTATGACAGCAACCAGCGCACATCAAAATCAACTACACAGGTTCAGCTAAATGGTAGAACCTGTCCTATCCTGTCCCGAAAAATCATACATGAAACGGGTTCAACTAATCCAAGCACCTGTCCTAACCTGTCCCGAATTCCAAACATTCAAATCATAATTTTAAACCTGTACAAAACATATCTTATACAGAATTTACGATTCATAAAGCTGAATAAAAATGGTTAACAGACTTAAACAAACAGACACAGACTGAACAGACACGACAAACCACCGCCTAGCACGAACTCCAACGCGAACCCAAAGCTAAACCTGCACACTAAAAAGATAAAGGGGGAGGGGTCAATCCAAAGACTGAGCGAGGGGTTAACACACGCACACTATACATATATATATAGCACAGCACAAAGTCGAAGCAATATTCGTGAACCCGGGGTTAGTTTTTGCACGCCAAAACATTTTCCGTGATACTATACATATAGGGAGACTTATCAAACAGACCAAACAAATCTTAAATCAAAAGTTTCTTAAGGCATAGCTCAGATTCATGCAGACTTAACACACATATCGGAGCATATCTTATTAGCTTAAAAGTATATCAATTTTTATCTTAATTTAAGAACCTACCCCGTTTCACGAACTTATGACAGACGGACAGACAGAACACACTTACTCATATCAAAACAAAACTCATAAAACAATCCCACCTGCACACCACTGGGGAAGAGAGGTGCCCCTCTCAACCCACCACAGAACGAAACATGTGAACCGGAGGATCCCGCCCAGTTCCTTCGACGGTCATGCCAAAATGCGCTCCGTCGGCAAAGGAGAACTAAGTCTCCCGTTGGTGGCGAAGTGCACAGGGGTCGTAACCGGCGACCCCAATGGTCGTCCCGGGTCTCCCTTAGCCACAATCTCCGGGGCCCATCACACAGATAAACAGGCATATATCAGAAACTTAACTTGCCACACACAGACAGACAGACGTATCTCATGCATATCGTGCTTATTATATCACATGTACATATCACACACACTGACCAAGGAATCATAACAGAACTGAGACAAAGCATACATAGGCTCATACATAGCGTTTCGTATTTTCAAATCAAGTTATATGACAAAACCAACAAAATACGTACTTCGTACATATCTACATATACATAAGGCTTATAAACCGCATGCATTCGAAAACGAGCACGTTGCAATAGGGTATAACTATATCCTAACCTCACCTGGTACCAAACACAGCCGAACACAAAGCAGAAGGTCCACCCCGAAACCTGCACGACTCACTTGTCACCACCCCGGGTGCACCTGATCTACTGAACACACAAAACAGACCACAAAGCCCAGACTCAGACAGACAACCACACAGAGACGCACGACAAATGCAATCACATTATCTCATATCAATTCATATATTGCACATTTACAAAGCAATCAAATCAAATTCATATATAACATTTCATAAACTTGCACGTATTACAAGGCCAAATAAATCATGTAATAACATGCTACGAATTCATTTAAATCCACGGGGTCATAAGCAACTTCCAACTAAGTTACATAATTATTCAAGTTCTCATATAATTTTCCGATGCATAACAAATTCACAAATATTACATAATAGATTAAATTCCAATTTACGTGATTAAACCTTAATTTAAAGTTCAATGTTAGACATAATAATTTCTTTAACACATTGAGATTATCATATTTATTTACCAAGTGACAAATTAAAGTTAAATTAATTCAAATCACGCAAGTTCACATATTATATTTTATACAAATTTGCACGTATTACAAAGCTAAATAAATCGTAATAGCATGCTTCGAAATTCATATAAATCTCACGAGGTTACCTATTAAATCCCAATCATACTAAGTTCATATAATTCCTACGTGACATACCCAAATCATATGTTACAAAATGGATTCACTTAGCAAGGTTGAACAAATCAAATCAAACAATTTCATCCTGTTTCAAAATTACACAAACACCCCCTCTAATCTAATCAATTAGCTTAAATTCAATAAATCGTGGTTCAATTTACAAATTACAAAGTCCATACTTATCACATTCCATATCATAAATGATTTCATACACATAGGAGTACCTTTCGATCGACAATTCAAACATATAGCAATTAATTCACATTTAAACAATTAATTCAAATATGTCCCAAATACACAAATAAATACGTAGAAAATAAACCGAGTGTCCGATTAACGAACGGAAAGCGGTAACGGACTCACCATAACGAGATGGACATTCTGTCCGAAGCCCGCCAGATCGCCGCCACCGGAGCCGCAGGAACATTGGCGGGCCGCCGCTCGGCCGCCGCCGGAGCGTGCCGGAAAAATCCCGAAAAACCACCCGTGCAAGGATTCGTCGTGCTCAATCCAATTCCTCGATCAATTTCTGCAAATTCCAAGCTAATTGTCTCCAATTTAAAATCCAAGAACACGAAAGCCCTAAAATCTTCAAACTTCAATTACTTTCAAACCGGTGAACCAAAATGAGATCCGAAAGAGGCATCGGCTTACCCGTGACGAGCTTTACGAAAGCCCTAAGCTTTCTCGCCGGAAAAATCCCCGGAGGTGGTGCCGCCGTTGCACCGCCACTGTGCCGCCGCGATCCGCCGCCAATTGGCCGAATCAGGAGTCGTGTGATCAAAGGCCACTAGTTCTCGTCGTTCCGAACAACTTTCGTGAAGGGCCCGAGGCCAAAAGATGGCCGAAAAAGGCCCCCGTTGGGCTTCGAAGTTTCTGCCGCCGCACGCCTCACCGGAACCACCACCTACGGCCAAAATTCAGTGAAATCGATGCCGGAAATGGACTCGGGAGGTCGGAAAACCTTGGAAAACACTAACCTTCGTCGAAAAAGGGCTCCGGAGCGCCGCCGTAACACTATTCACGCGGCGGCGGCGTGAGCTTCAAGCGGCGCGTGCGCCGCCATCCGGTGGTCATTGGCCGTGCCACCAACGTCATTCGATGCGCCGGGACCTCCTCTTGCCGGCTGTGGGGCGCGTGTCGCCGGAGCGTCACCGGAAGCCGCCGCGGAAGGGCGGCGAAGTGGCGGCTCCGCCACCTCTCTCCAGCCGCGCCTGAAAATGGCCGATATCTCCGTCGTCGGTCGTCGTTTGGTCGAGATCTTGGTACGGTTACGACCGCGTCGTCGAGCTCGTCGAAATGGACTAGTGGTTCGTCGAAATCCATCGAGAAACGGGTAAGTTTGAGTTGTGTGTGAAAATACACCTTCGAGTGTGTGTATGTGTCGTGTTTCGTCTGGGGAGGGAGAGAGAGAGAGAGCCGCTGAGTTATGACGCATTAAACGAGGATCCGGGTGTTTTATCCCGGGTCCTCGCATGAAAAACCAACGGTAGAAGGGCAAACGACGTCAGAATTAAACAAACTCAGAGTTTACGGACTCGTTTCGATGCCCCGAACGCGCAGAAGGGGTCAAAATGGTCAAAATCTCGTTCGAACGATAAATGACCGAAAACCCCCTAAAAGGAGAAAATTACAAAGGGGCCCCTAAACTCTTAAAGAATTCAAAATAGGGCCACGAAAAAATATAAAATCACATAATTAAATACATTAATAGGTTGAAACGTGGCGTACCTTATAAATCGGACGAGCGGGATGTTACAAACTCCCCTCCTTCAAAAGGACCTGTCCTCAGGTCCTAAGGTCGGATCTTGAACGACGCTGAAACGAATTCCACTTCAACCTTCCGCTGCGCAACTCTGATCTAGGCGAACTGCAATCTCTGCAAGATACTTCTCCCTTAGTTGGCATCAACTCCCTTCATATTGACTCGTTGTCATAGAGGTCCCACTGAGTTCTTGACCGTTAGTCACTTCAAGCTCATTCGATCACCACTGGGCCACTGCACCCGAAGCTTGATACGGTCACGGCCTCGTTGCTTGCAAATTGCCGTCTGGCCAGAAGTAACGCAACCGCAACAAACAAGAGAGAGAATCCCATCTCTCGACACGCAAGCGAAGGAACCCCGTCCCTCGGCACACAAAAGAGAAAACCCTGTTTTTCAACACACAAAAGAGAGAACCCCGTCTCTCAACCTAAGTCTGATTGATTCCACATCTCTTAGACAATCTAGTTTGGGAAAAACCGGCATTTCTCAAACCCTAAATCCAAGGGAATCCAACATCCCTCGAATACCTAAGAACAAGAGAATCCAGCATCTCTCGTGCACAGAACTCAGAAAGACTCCAACATCTTTCTGTCACATAATATAGAGAGAATCCAGCATCTCTCTAACACACAAGTAGGAAGAATCAACATCCCCCTAGCACATAAATAGAGAGAATCAAATTTCTCTCACTCAAGCACAAAAGCAGAATCAAAATTACAACAATCAACAAGTATTACAATTGACAGATATAACACATAATAACAAGAATTAATCAAATAAGGAATGCATGGATGCTCGTGCCATGAATGCTTAGTGTACCGTTCACCGTGGTATTTGAAATCTTGACCACAATATTGCAGTGATGTCATAGAAGCTGGTTAAATTGTTGGTATTGCAACCCTGTAATTAAATCACTAGAGTTGGTGCATGAGGGTTAAATGTGTAAATGAAATGCGACACTTAAGTCATGTAAGCACAATAATAAAAGCAATTAAGGGCACACTGATAAAATGTTGCACAATCGTAATCATATTGCGCACTTAGTCACATAACTCAATACAATTCAAACTGAGGAAGCAAAATTACAGGCCAAACAGATGCAATGCGCACATATTCCTATGTCGTACGACCTAGACTGACACGACACGACTCCAGAGCACCGGTTCTGAACCTGGTAGCTCTGATACCACTCAAGATGTAACACCCCAAGCGGTGGGGCATCACACCCCAGCACTATGACTCGACACGTGTACGAAATGGAAGGTCCGCACACGCACCAAGTCACATCGAACGGGTGACAAACAAAAACACACGCACTAGCTAGGCGGTATCTAACCCTGTACAAAAGAAAATATGCAAAACATGACAGCGGAGTTAGTACAAAAGGCCAACTTACAATAACTTTTCATACAAAAGTATGACAACAACAAGCGCACATCAAAATCAACTACACGGGTTTAGCTAAATGATAGAACCTGTCCTATCCTATCCCGAACAATCATACGTGAAACGGGTTCAACTAATCCAAGCACCTGTCCTAACCTGTCCCGAATTCCAAACATTCAAATCATAATTTTAAACCTGTTCAAAACATATCTTATACAGAATTTACGATTCATAAAGCAGAATAAAAATGCTTTACAAACTTAAACAAACAGACACAGACTGAACAGACACGACAAACCACCGCCTAACACGAACTCCAACGCGAACCCAAAGCTAAACCTGCACACTAAAAACATAAAGGGGGAGGGATCAGTCCAAAGACTGAGCGAGGGGTTAACACACGCACAATATACATATATATATAGCACAGCACAAAGTCGAAGCAATATTCGTGAACCCGGGGTTAGTTTTTGCACGCCAAAACATTTTCCGTGATACTATACATATAGGGAGACTTATCAAACAAACCAAACAAATCTTAAATCAAAAGTTTCTTAAGGCATAGCTCAGACTCATGCAGACTTAACACACATATCGGAGCACATCTTATCAGCTTAAAAGTATATCAATTTTTATCTTAATTTAAGAACCTACCCCCCTTTCACGAACTTATGACAGACGGACAGACAGAACACACTTACTCATATCAAAACAAAACTCATAAAACAATCCCACCTGCACACCATTGGGGAAGAGAGGTGCCCCTCTCAACCCACCACAGAACGAAACATGTGAACCGGAGGATCCCGCCCGGTTCCTTCGACGACTATGCCAAAATACGCTCCGTCGACAAAGGAGAACTAAGTCTCCCGTTGGTGGCGAAGTGCACAGGGGTCGTAACCGGCGACCCCAATGGTCGTCCCGGGTCTCCCTTAGCCACAATCTTCGGGGCCCATCACACAGATAAACAGGCATATATCGGAAACTTAACTTGCCACACACAGACAGACAGACGTATCTCATGCATATCGTGCTTATCATATCACATGTACATATCACACACACTGACCTCGGAATCATAACAGAACTGAGACAAAGCATACATAGGCTCATACATAGCGTTTCGTATTTTCAAATCAAGTTATATGACAAAACCAACAAAATACGTACTTTGTACATATCTACATATACATAAGGCTTATAAACCGCATGCATTCGAAAACGAGCACGTTGCAATAGGGTATAACTATATCCTAACCTCACCTGGTACCAAACACAGCCGAACACAAAGCAGAAGGTCCACCCCGAAACCTGCACGACTCACTTGTCACCACCCCGGGTGCACCTGATCCACTGAACACACAAAACAGACCACAAAGCCCAGACTCAGACAGACAACCACACAGAGACGCACGGCAAATGCAATCACATTATCTCATATCAATTCATATATTTCACATTTACAAAGCAATCAAATCAAATTCATATATAACATTTCATAAACTTGCACGTATTACAAGGCCAAATAAATAATGTAATAACATGCTACGAACTCATTTAAATCCACGGGGTCATAAGCAACTTCCAACTAAGTTACATAATTATTCAAGTTCTCATATAATTTTCCGATGCATAACAAATTCACAAATATTACATAATAGATTAAATTCCAATTTACGTGATTAAACCTTAATTTAAAGTTCAATGTTAGACATAATAATTTCTTTAACACATCGAGATTATCATATTTATTTACCAAGTGACAAATTAAAGTTAAATTAATTCAAATCACGCAAGTTCACATATTATATTTCATACAAATTTACACGTATTACAAAGCTAAACAAATCGTAATAGCATGCTTCGAAATTCATATAAATCTCACGAGGTTACCTATTAAATCCCAATCATACTAAGTTGTTATAATTCCTACGTGACATACCCAAATCATATGTTACAAAATGGACTCACTTAGCAAGGTTGAACAAATCCAATCAAACAATTTCATCCTGTTTCAAAATTACACAAACACCCCCACTAATCTAATCAATTAGCATAAATTCAATAAATCGGGGTTCAATTTACAAATTACAAAGTCCATACTTATCACATTCCATATCATAAATGATTTCATACACATAGGAGTACCTTTCGATCGACAATTCAAACATATAGCAATTAATTCTCATTTAAACAATTAATTCAAATATGTCCCAAATACACAAATAAATACGTAGAAAATAAACCGAGTGTCCGATTAACGAACGGAAAGTGGCAACGGACTCACGATAACGAGAGGACATTCTGTCCGAAGCCCGCCGGATCGCCGCCACCGGAGCCGTCGGAATAGTGGCGGGCCGCCGCTCGGCCGCCGCCGGAGCGTGCCGGAAAAATCCCGAAAAACCACCCGTGCAAGGATTCGTCGTGCTCAATCCAATTCCACGATCAATTTCTGTAAATTCCAAGCCAATTGTCTCCAATTTAAAATCCAAGAACACGAAAACCCAAAAATCTTCAAACTTCAATTACTTTCAAACCGGTGAACCAAAATGAGATCCGAAAGAGGCATCGGCTTACCCGTGATGAGCTTTACGAAAGCCCTAAGCTTTCTCGCCGGAAAAATCCCCGGAGGTGGTGCCGCCGTTGCACCGCCACTGTGCCGCCGCGATCCGCTACCAATTGGCCGAATCAGGAGTCGTGTGATCAAAGGCCACTAGTTCTCGTCGTTCCGAACAACTTTAGTGAAGGACCCGAGGCCAAAAGATGGCCGGAAAAGGCCCCCGTTGGGCTCCAAAGTTTCTGCCACCGCACGCCTCCCCGGAACCACCACCTACGGCCAAAATTCAGTGAAAATTCAGTGAAGAATCTGAATCCTCGAAACGAACTCAATGACAAGGTTAGAATTTGAATTCGAATCCCGAGCTCAAAGTAGCCTCTAGGCTAAAACACCCTAAATATAATTAGGTCCCTAATTTGCAATTATTGGACGATTGAGTCCAAGAACATTTAATTAAATTCTAATGCGCACATAATATATAAGATACAAATTGACACGTAAGACATGCGAATTCACGTAAATCTCAAAATTATCAAATCAAACTCTCTCGTGACGACATACCTGGATTGTCGAGAAGACGGGGCGTCACAGAAAGTAAGTTTCTAATCTCTACGAATTTGGATACACGATTGTGAGTCCAAGATCCTTTTGTTGAAAAATTTTTAAATTTCTGCTGCTTTCCTGATTCCGTTTTCCAACAAGTGGTATCAGAGCCACCTCGTTAATCGTGTTTTTGATTCGTCTCAATTATTCTGAATTTGATAGAAATTCTTAGGCTTAGATGCGAATTAGGTATTATTGAGTTCTATTAGAAAGCCTGAAATACGAAAACTGTGTTTTTTTCCTAAAAGTTTCTGAAAAACGTTTCCGAAAATTTGATTGAAATTATTTTGGATCAAATATATTTAAATCGTGTTTTAAATTTTGGATTGTTGTTGATTTTTGAACTAAAAGTACGAAACACGAAATCGCGTTACGAAAATACGAGCCTAGGCGTTACGAAATCCCGTACCGTCCCGCACAGCAGTCTCGGAGCTACGCAGGACTGCCCGCCCATCCCTCCCGCAGCCGCACGGGAGGCCGCCGCCCAGCGCCTAGGCACGACCGCCTGCCCCTCCAGCAACCGCGCGGGAGCCTCCCGTCGTTCGCCTGCCTCCCCACCTAGGCGATCGCGCGCCAGAAGGCGTGCGCGCTGCCCGCGCGTGCCGGCAGCCTTGCTGCTGGCGTGCGGTCCGCCTGGGCTGGCGGGCAAGTGAGGCCTAGCCCTCGTTTCGCAATCTTGATTTTCGTGTTTAGTCCAATCCAATCCCAATTTAATTTTTCTGAAAATTTTTGTTTTATTTAAATTTGAATTATTTTTTGAAAATAGTTGTTTAAATTGGGATTTTGAAAAACTAAGCGATTTAAATTTTAGAAAAAATTGCAACTTTATTTTTTGAAATTATTGAAAGAACAAAATTATTAATTTTCGGTAATTAATTGGAATTTTATTGGTTCATTGTTTTTCGGGTTATATGGAAAAGACTCTTGAACAAGAATTGCATCTAAGTCGTGTTTTAAGTCATTAGGACTTGAAACGGGAATTTTAATTTATTGGCTAATTTAAATTCTCGCAAAAGCATGTTAGGTGATCATGAGTTTAGACTGATGTATGGTTTTAATTTATGCACATGAATGGTTTAAATTGGGGTTGGAGCCCTATAGTTGCGTTTTTCAATTGAGGTTGGAGCCTCACTTATGTGCGTACTGTTATGTGATTTATTATGTGGCTTTCCATATTACTGTTTTTTAGGCCGGGGTATGCCCCGTTTATTTGTCTAAGGCCAATATGAAGATTGAACCTTATTGCTTTATGTTCTTTTTCGTTTTATTGTAATTTGAGAGTAGAGATAGGTGGTGAGGTTTTATTTTCATTTTAGAGACAATGCACCCATGGAGTAAGATGGACCACATTCAAGTAACAAGGAGGCGATAAGTGAAGACCCCTCAAAATGTTAGGGAGGGGAATCTCAATTGTAAAATGTAATAGAGATAGGGCTCGTATTTTGTTACAGCTTTCCCTTATGTGATTTAAACTGTTTATGTGGCATGTATGTTAGAACTTGTGATTGTGGAGTGACTCCCACATATCACGCATAAGATAGGTAGAACCCATGATCATCACATGGTAGTATCATGCTAGGACATGTTATCTGTTTATGTGTTTGTTTGAAATGCAATTAATTGTACTTGCATTAATGAAGACTAATAAAATTGGATAACATATATGTTGGTGAGGTCGAACCGGACAACTCTCCGGTTGATTCGAAAATTCCAATTAAATATTAAGCTAATTTCGAACAAATAGGTGTTTAATTCGAGATGCAAATTTCGAATTAAATTCCTAGCATTCCAGCAATAGGTTTTAAGTTTAGTAAGTGAAGCTAGTTATTGTCTGCGAGTCGTGGGAGAGCTAGTGGAGCTTATTAGTTCGTGAAGCTAGTTATTGTCCGCTAGTTATTTTAAATGATCAATATTTCGTGATCAATTTTGGCAAGGGCGATGTCCGTGAGTCGTGGGTCATTCGAACTAAGTTTTGATCATGATCTTATGATTGATGGGTCTAGCTTAACGCCTAAGTAAATATGGATGTCGCACGAGTCGTGGGTCCATATTAAAAGATAGGTGATGCAAAAACAATTACTAAGAGTTCTAAAGGTGTTAGAATTGGTAAATTGTACCTACCTAGGGTTTCATTTAGAATGTCCGCGAGTCGTGGGTTCGAGGTAAAATGCCTAGGATCTTAGTACCCATTGGGAAACGCGTTCCTCTTAGACCTTTGGGAATTATAGATCTTTGAAAAACAGTGGGATCTACATTAGATTAGAGATCTTATCTTTTGTATATCATTATAATTCAGCATGCTCACTAGTTCTCTGTTTTACCATTTGGGTCGTAGATTCTGTGATTCTCTACGTGTTTTGAAATGGCAACCAAAAACCCTCTTGTATCGATCCTCGAGTCAAACAAGTTGGCTAGTCCCAACTATTCTAATTGGCTGAGGAATCTGAAAATCATTTTAGATTCTGAGAAGAGAACTTATGTTCTCTTCGAAGGGGAGCCTAGTCCCGAAGGGGACGCTCCCACTCGGGTCGAGCGGAATGCGATCCAGAAGTGGAAGGATGATAATCTCCAAGCCCGTTGCCTTATGTTGGCTAACATGTCTCCGAATTTGTAAAGGCAACATGAGGCCATAGAATTTGCTTGGGAGATTTACGACCACTTAGAGCAACTTTACCGCCCTCATGAACATGTTACAAGGTATAACACTTCAAATGAATTGTTCCAGTTGAGAATGAGGGAAGGTTCAAGTGTCCATGAATATGGACTCAAGTTTCTCGCCCTTACTGAGAAACTTGCTTCCATGGACATGCCACTGAAAGATGAGCTTTCAGTGGACTTGTTGCTAGCCTCGCCCCCACCATCATTCAACCCTTTTGTCCTTAACTTCAACATGAATCATGTTGGTGCTACTGTAGCTGAGCTGATTAGTCAACTTGTGACTGCTGAAAGCACGATCAAGAAGGGCAATAAGGTTCTGATGGTGAATGCTCCATCTTCCTCTTCTGGGCCTTCTAAAGGTAAGGGCAAGAAAGCCCAAAAGAAGAAGAAGAAACCCCTTAGGCCCACTGGTGGCGTTTCGAAGGGGAAGGCCCAAAAGAAGAAGCGTGATCAGAAAGAGGATGTTTGCTTCCATTGTGGCAAAGCGGGACATTGGAGGAGAAACTGCCCAGAGTACAAGGCTACTCTAAAGAAAGGTATGTTTCTCGTTGAAATAAATCTTTCTATTAATTCTAGTTCTTGGGTACTTGATACCGGTTGTGGAACTCATATCTGTAATGATGTACAGATGCTAAGTGAAGTCCAACAACTCAAAGAAGGAGAATGTGGCTTGAAGATCGGCGATGCCTCAAATGTTGAAGCTCGAGCTTTAGGCACAATTAGATTAGATTTAGGTAGTTTTGAGTTAGTCTTAAATAAAGTCCTTTTTGTACCCAGCATTATTCGTAATATAATTTCAGTTCCAATTTTAGATTATGAAGGTTATGAAACTTATATTAAGAATGGTAAATACTTTATCAAACGGAACAACTCTTCCGTTCACATCGGTACTCTAAGTAATGGACTTTATCTAACTCAGAATATCAATATTATGAATGTAAAACGAGAAACTAAACGTAAGAGAGATGACAAAGTTTCAGCTTCCTTATGGCACGCTAGATTAGGACACATTTCCAAGAACAGAATTAGCAAGATAAACACTTTAGGATCATTCTCTGAAAATGATCTCAAAGAGTTGACTTCTTGCAAATCCTTTCTCAAAGGAAAATTGTCTAAAGTCCCTTTTAAAGGAACTGTGGAACGTGCCACTAAGGTTTTGCATTTGATTCATTCTGATGTTTGTGGACCGCTTAGTGTAAGCACAAGAAACAATCATCAGTATTTCATAACCTTTACTGATGACTTTAGTCGGTATGGTTATGTATACTTAATGAAGTATAAATCTGAAGTTTTTGAGAAATTCTTAGAATTTCAAAAGGAGGTTGAGAACCAAACTGGTCACAAGATCAAAGCACTTCGATCTGATCGAGGAGGCGAGTATCTTAGTGAAGAATTCCTTAATCATCTCAAAGATAATGGGATTATCTCTCAGTGGACTCCTCCGGGAACTCCTCAGCTTAATGGAGTTTCTGAGAGAAGGAATCGAACTCTACTTGATATGGTTCATTCCATGATGAGTTTCACTGACTTACCACCTTCTTTGTGGGGTTATGCCCTAGAAAGTGCAGCAAAGATTTTGAATCTAGTTCCCTCCAAGTCAGTCCTTAAAACGCCCTACGAAAGGTGGCATGGTAAAATCCCTAGTTATTCTTACTTGAGAATTTGGGGTTATCCTGCTTAAGTGAAGAGGACAGTGGGAGATAAGTTAGAATCTCGTTCTAACTTATGCTACTTTGTAGGCTATCCTAAGGAATCTATAGGATGCTACTTCTATGATCAATCTGAGCAAAAGGTGTTTGTTTCCAGAAATGCCACTTTTCTGGAGGAACTGTTCCTTGAAGAAAAGAAAGGCAAGATCATAGAATTTAAAGAAGTACAAACTGATCCCACACCACCCACTGAAGAAATAACCCCTTCTGGCTAACCGCAACCAATCACAAATTTCGATACACACGGAAATCCTCCTCTAAGGCGTTCTGAACGCACTCCTAGACAGCAGGAGAGATGGTATGGATTCTTCCATGAAATCTCTCAAAAGGATAATGATCCTTTAACATAGGAGGAGGCACTTTCAGATTCTGACTCTGAACAGTGGATAGAAGCCATGAAATCCAAAATGGATTCCATGAACTCCAACCAAGTTTGGACCTTGGTAGATTTGCCTGATGGGGTCAAACCCATAGGTTGCAAATGGATCTTTAGGAGAAAGCTTGGAGTTGATGGAAGCATTGCAGCCTACAAGGCAAGACTGGTTGCAAAAGGATTCACTCAAAGACACGGCGTGGACTTTGATGAAACTTTTTCACCAGTTGCAATGCAAAAGTCTATTCGGGTCATGCTTGCCATTGTTGCATATTATGACTATGAGATATGGCAAATGGATGTGAAAACTGCCTTTCTCAATGGTGACATTGATAAAGACATTTATATGGAACAACCCATAGCTTTCACATTCAGTGGGAGTGAGCAAAAGGTTTGCTAACTCCAAAGATCAATCTATGGATTGAAACAGGCTTCTAGGAATTGGAACATTCGATTTGATGAATCAGTCAAAGCGTTTGGCTTCATTCAGATATCGAATGAATCATGTGTGTATACAAAGGAATTGGAGAGCTCAGTGCAATTCTTAGTACTTTATGTAGATGACATCCTTCTTATTGAGAATTCGAAGGATGACATGAAAATGATTAAGTTATGGTTATCGAACCAATTCGAGATGAAAGATCTTGGTGATGCATTCTATATCCTTGGAATTAAAATCTATTGAGATTGTAGCACCCTAAACCCCAAGGCGCCACATCCCCCGCACCATAGCCTCGATCCACGTATGAAATGGACAGTTCATACATAAACCAAGACCACAGCGAACGGGTGACAATAGAAATGACGCTCTAGGCGGGACACTCTCCCCAACAATATCAAACAAACATGAATAGAAAAGCGGAAGCAGTAAAGTCATTCATGTATATATAGGTACCATATTTATGACATAGATACATATAGGTACCGATTCATTATCACTACATAATCATATCTGAATAAGGTACATCATTAAGTATCCAAAATGTGATAAGAACGATTATAGCATGAAATGTCTCAAAATGCTATACAACCAGGGTATGAACTAGACCCGTGGAAATTCAAGACTCGACCAACGCCCGCCTAGCACAACCACGCTCAAAAGGTACCTGAAAAGTGAAGTATCAGTCTACCGAAGACTGAGTGAGGGGCAATAAATATATATCACACATCACATGCAAGTTGTAGCCTCGGGTGAAGACTTTAGTATAAAATAGAATAGATATATAATTCAATAAGTTTAATCTTTGCCCGAGATTACAACCAATCATTTTAACACGTTTATTTAATCATACTTGTCAATATCATGAACATGTGGCCCCGGCGAGTAAGGGCAATCTCCAACCGAACTCCCAATCGTGAACAATACGTGAACATGCTTGCTTGCTTGATAAATACGTGATCATGCAATTCATTTAGTGCTCATATAGACAGTTTCATGCTTGAAATCATGCAATAACCCGAGGATAACCCGACATTACGGATTAATCCCCAGTCTCCTTCTTCCTCCGGGTGATAGCGAGTTTGCAAGGCTCGACTATCCACGACATGGTGTGTGTAGAGGACATGACCCTCTAGACACGGAACTCCTTCCACCACTAATCTCCTAGTGGCTTCGGGGTTGATCCCAACAATGTGAGGATAATTCAGGAGTTACCCGTCAGCCCTTGCTTTCCCGGTTGGCTCAAGAATTACCCTCGGGCCCACGTGCAATCATGTACTCGCCAAACATGCTTGAAAATCATGACAATCAATACTTTCTTGCTTGAAACATTTATTACTTTGAAAACGTTTATAAGTATACTAGGTTTTGGCCGAAACTTAGCACATAAGGGTTATAGGGTTCGTTTTACCAAAACAAAACCTCACCTTTCTTGCAAAATAAAATAAAGTAGCGTTCTAAGGAGCTTGCTCCCCGTCCACGCCCTCGTGACCTGTGTAAATACGATGTACAACCATGAGACATGAGCTAAAATGGCCAAAATATGACGAACGGCGAAAACGTGTCGAGACGACCATGAAAATGCAATGTGGTATTATAACTTTTCGTTTCACATCATATTAACACGTATTATAGCAATTCGGGGTCAAAGAAGTCGTTGGATAGAGGGGTCAAAATCGTAATTTTATGCAGTGAATTTTGTTCTGTCAGCCCCTTGGGAACGGCCGTTCCAGGCTTCCTTTGAAAACTGGGAACGGTCGTTCCCGTTGCCCAGAAAAACGCGGCAACGTTTTTAATTTTAAAAGCGCGCCTACGCTGGGAACGGCCCTTCCGGTTCCAAGGCCAAAGTGGGAACGGCCGTTCCCGTAGTCGGCCGCGCATATTTTGAAAAGGGATGGGAACGCCCGTTCCCACCAAGCCTTGAGGCTGGGAACGGTCGTTCCCTGCTTCTGCAACTGAAAAACAGAGCAGAAACAGAGTATGCTCTCGGGAAGAAAGCAACAAAGCTACCAAAATCCATTTTTGATCCCCAAATGCTATAATTTCTGGAAACATGATGCAAATATGTTCAATAGACACTAATATAGCATTTAAACACATAGAACATGCTATATCAACAAGATTTCAAGGTTTCATGGACATGATTACACTAGCTCAATCTTGCCAAATATTCAAGATTTTCATGACCAAATCATACTATAATTCAAGTTATGATCCTTCAATCATGCTTTGCACCACTAACCATACATCTAGCATATTAAACTCAAACCCTAGCCATCCCATAAATGATCAAGAATCATGGATTCATGCCAAACCCACCTTGAGACTAGAAGAAATGAAGAAATATGATGATGATCACTTCCAATTTCTTGGAACACTTCTTGAAATCTTGATGATTGAGATAAAATTTATCTTCTTCCCTTTTCCTTCTATGAACCGAGAGAGAGATGAATATGTTTGGCAAATTTTGGGTAAAATGATCAAGGAATGTGGGAGAAGAGATGATATTACGTGATACATCATCTTGATTTTTGTGAACTTTGCCAATTTGCTAATCAATCCTTGAAATTCCTAAGTTGTACAATTAAGTATGCCATGATTTAAAATATGCTCAATTTGGTCCTTAGAAATCATGCAAGTAAGTCCCTAATATTTTAGAAAGTATTTAACTAGGGACAATTTGGTAATTCTGTCACTCTCGGTAATTGATTTCATGCAATAAATATTTTTCGTGTCATGAAATAATATTTTGAATGATATGAATTTAAAGAATTAATATAAATAATGTTTCATGAATTTTATAAAATATGAATGCCACGTAAGAATATTATGAAATTAAAAGAAATAAAAGAAAACCTACGCTCAAAACGCACACGTGGCGTGCTTACCAGTTCATCCGGAAACCGGGGCATTACAACTCTCCCCCCCTTAGAAGAATCTGGTCCCCAGATTCTCTAGTCTTGCTCGAACAACTCCGGGTGGAACCGTTTCATTTTATCCTCTGTTTCCCAAGTAGCTTCCTCGGTTTTATCGCTTCTCCACAAAACCTTAACCATGGGAATTCTCCGGTTTCTCAACTCCTGAAATTTCCGATCCATGATCTTAACCGGCCTCTGAACAAATGTCAAATTCGGTTCCAGTTCAACTTCTTCCACGGGGAGAATCGTAGTCTCATCGGGGTAATATTTCCTTAATTGCGAAACGTGGAATACGTTGTGAATCCCCGTAAGACTCGGTGGTAGGTCCAATCGATAAGCTACCTCGCCTATTCTTTCCAAAATCTCGAACGGACCTAAGTAGCGAGGATTAAGCTTTCCTCCTCTCCCAATCCGGGTGAAACCTTTCCTTGGCGACACCTTCAAGAATACCCGGTCACCCACTTCGAACTCCAGATCTCTTCGGCGCTTATCTGCATAGCTCTTTTGCCTATCTTGCGCGGCTTTCATCTGTTGTTGAATCATCTGAACCTTTTCGATCATAGCTTGAACGACTTTGGAAGGCCTTTCGAATCTTTCACCTTTCTTTACCCCTTCCTGTTTCGACCATTTCCATTCTTCCAAGTCGAAGAACAACGGAGATCGGCACTTTCTTCCATAAAGTAACTCATAAGGAGCCATCCCGATCGAAGCCTGAAAGCTGTTATTATACGCAAACTCGATCAAGGGAAGCTGTTCTGACCACGAGTTCTGAAAATCCATCACGCAAGCCCGAAGAAGATCTTCCAAATACCTGATTAACCTTTCAGTCTGGCCGTCTGTTTGAGGGTGAAATGCTGTACTAAACTTAAGTTTCGTTCCCAAAACGGCCTGTAACTCCTGCCACAACTTAGAAGTAAACCTCGGGTCTCGGTCTGAAACTATGCTCACCGGAATACCATGAAGTCGAATAATCTCTCTGTTATAGATCTCGGCCAACTTCGGGATCTTATAAGACATCCGGACCGGTAGAAAGTGAGCAGACTTTGTAAATCTATCAACGATCACCCAAATACCATCAAACCCGCCTTTAACCTTTGGTAATCCGAAAACAAAGTCCATCGTTACTTGTTCCCACTTCCACTCGGGAATAGGTAACGGTTGTAGAAGTCCCGCGGGCTTTTGGTGCTCAGCTTTCACTTTCTGGCAAGTCAGGCAATGTTTCACGTACTCTGCCACGTCTCTCTTCAACCCGTTCCACCAATAAAATTGCTTCAAATCCTTATACATCTTGTTTCCTCCTGGGTAGATCGAGTAGGCTGACTTGTGAGCTTCCTCGAGTAGGACCCGTCTCAACTCTTCAGGTACTACTACTCTGTTCTTAAACCGAAGCAACCCGGTCTCATCAAATCCAAACGGACTCTCCGGGTCATCCTTAGCTTTACTGGCAAGTTTCTGTACTTCTGGATCCCTATTTTGAGCCTCAAATAACTGATTCTTCAATTCCGGCTGAATTGTGATATTAGAAACCCGAGCCCGTAACACAGTCGGAGCAACTTCTTCACTTTCCTTTATTTCCACACTCGACACACTCGCCTTCCTGCTAAGTGCATCGGCGACCACATTGGCTTTCCCGGGATGGTACTTAATTGTACAGTCATAATCTTCCAACTTTTCCATCCAACGCCGTTGCCTCATATTTAAATCCTTCTGCGTGAATAAGTACTGGAGGCTCTTGTGGTCGGTAAAAATCTCAAAGGAAGTCCCGTAAAGATAATGTCTCCATTTACCGAGCGCAAAGATCACGGCTGCAAGCTCTAGGTCGTGTGTCGGGTAATTCCTTTCATATTCCTTTAGCTTTCGGGAAGCATAGGCGATCACCTTTCCTTTCTGAGTCAAAACACAACCTAAGCCTTCTTTAGAAGCATCTGTGTAGACTGCATACTCTTCTGAACCCTCGGGTAATGTTAACACCGGAGCTGAGACTAACTTTTCCTTCAGAAAGTTAAAACTTTGATCACACTTCTCATCCCAGACAAATTTAACATCCTTCTTTGTCAACCGGGTTAACGGTGCCGCAATCTTGGAAAAATCCTGAACGAACCTCCTGTAATATCCGGCCAATCCCAAGAAACTTCTAATCTCTGAGGTGTTCTTTGGTTTCTCCCACTTAAGCACGGCCTCGATTTTCGAGGGATCGACTTCCAACCCTTTTCCTGAAATCACATGCCCCAAAAAGGAAACCCAATCGATCCAAAATTCACACTTGCTGAACTTAGCAAACAACTGATGCTCCTTTAGAGTCTGAAGGACGAGCCTGAGATGTCTCGCATGCTCCTCGGCTGATTTCGAGAAAACCAGAATATCATCAATAAATATTACCACGAACTTGTCGAGAAAAGGCCTGAATATCCGGTGCATCATATCCATAAAAGCTGCAGGGGCGTTAGTTAATCCAAACGGCATAACCACGAACTCATAGTGCCCGTACCGAGTATTGAATCCTGTCTTTGGAATGTCCTCTGCTCGGATTCGCAGCTGATAGTATCCCTGTCTTAAATCCAATTTCGAATATACCTTAGAACCCTGGAGTATATCGAACAACTCCTCGATGTGTGGGAGGGGATACTTGTTCTTAATAGTCATCCTGTTCAACTCTCTGTAGTCGATGCACATTCTTAGAGTCCCGTCCTTTTTCTTTACAAACAACACCGGTGCTCCCCACGGCGACGAACTTGGCCGAATGTACCCAACTTCCAATAAAGCCTCAAGCTGAACTTTTATTTCCTTTAATTCGGCTGGAGCCATCCGGTAAGGAGTCTTAGAATACGGCTCGGCATTCGGGAAAAGATCAATCACAAATTCAATCTCCCGTTCAGGCGGCAATGAATCCAATTTCTCTGGAAATACCTCGGGGAATTCCTTTACTACCTCGGTGTCCTCTAACTTCACTTGATCCTTAGGCTTGTTCAGAATGTAAGCAATGAACCCTGTAGCCCCGTCTCTGACTAGTCTCTGAGCCTCTGAAAATGAAAGTAAGGGTACAGTCTTCGAAGTACAACCCGTAACAACTTCTGCACCCAACTGAACCTTCTTGGCCCGGCAATCAATTGTAGCACAGTGCCTGTATAACCATTCCATCCCCAGAATAGCCCCGTATCTCTCCATTGGCATCACGATAAAGTCTGTCAGAAACTCCCGGCCTTCAATCACAACTAGAACATCCCTGTAGACCTGATCCGTTTCTCGCCTACTACCGAAAGGAGTACTAACTATATAGCGCACAGAAGTACACATAGCAGGCAAAGACAAGGTAATAGCAATAGAATGCGCAAGAAAGAAGTGGGTAGCTCCTGGATCAAATAATACCTTCAACTACTGCAGCGGGGTCAATATCAGCCTCCTGCTCCTCTCCCGCGAGTGCATAAGCCCGAGCTCTCACCAGGGGCCTCGGTCCTGCAGGTGGTGGATCCTGACGATCCGGACAACCGTCAACCAAGTGCTCGTTACTCCCGCAAATCAAACATAGACCCAACCGGCGTCTGCAGTTATCATAGGTATGCGTAGGATGTCCACACCATGTGCATCTCGGTCTCTGGGGTGGCTGAGGTGGTGCTGGAGCTCTCGGACCCTTCTGTGATGGCCCTGTAAACTTAGGTTTCTTCCCGGAGTCCCTCTGCGCTGGAGGTGCAGAATACACCATCGGCCTTTTTCCTGAACTCGAGCCCTGGCCTGATCTCGAGCCTGAAACCTGTCCTGCTCGCTGAGTAGCCCTCCTGGCACTATCAGAATCTTCAACTTTTAGGGCTTTTGAAGTAGCTTTCGCCCAGGTACTGGTATTAGTCGCTTTCAGTGCATCCTGAATATCCGGTCTCAACCCCTGAACAAACTGCATTGCCTTGTGAAAGTCATCATTCGCTATGTTGGGTGCATAGCGAGAAAGCCTCTCGAACTCGGCAATATACTAGCCCACGGACCTGCTTCCCTGCTTTAATTCTGTAAACTCCCTCAACCTGCGGGTACGGGAAGCTGGAGGAATATACTTGTTTCTGAACTCCCGTACAAAGACCTCCCAGGTAATCTCGGTCCCTGCTGCCTGCAGAACAATCTCTGTACTCTCCCACCAGGAGTAGGCCTCGCCCTGAATAAGCGTGAGGGTGCAACGAGCCTTCTCCTGACTGTCACAAGGAATAAGCTGCCAAATCCTCTCAATCTCCTTCAACCACATCTCTGCCTGTATGTCGTCTCCCTTATAGAAGTTCGGGGGACGCTGATTCTGGAATTCTCGCAAGATAGCAGAAATGGGATTCTCTGGAGGTGCTACCTGCGCTGGTGGTGGTGGTGGAGGTACCCTTTCCTGTAACCTTTGATCAATTAGCCCCACTACCGCATTCATGAAATCCTGGGGCTGTGCCTGAGCAGGTGGAGGAGGTGGTGATCTCTCACGGCGATGATGTCGGCGATGATGATGCCTGTCCCTCGAGGATCGATCACTGTAATGTCTATCGGGCTCCATCCTGAAATTAGATCACTAAACATGCGTGGCTTGATCAATAAATGCAAATGTGTGCATAGAATTTCCATAATATTTCCATAATATCAAGTAGCACGTATTCAAGGAAAATCAAGTAGTGCAATTAATGCGAATAAGGGAGTAAATCAAGTAAATCAACCCAATGCAGACTCCCAAATACCACATAATCCTATGCCGTGCGACCTAGACTGACTCGACACGACTCAAGAACCTCGGTTTTGCAACCGGGCTCTGATACCACCTGTAGATGTAGCACCCTAAACCCCAAGGCGCCACATCCCCCGCACCATAGCCTCGATCCACGTATGAAATGGACAGTTCATACATAAACCAAGACCACAGCGAACGGGTGACAATAGAAATGACGCTCTAGGCGGGACACTCTCCCCAACAATATCAAACAAACATGAATAGAAAAGCGGAAGCAGTAAAGTCATTCATGTATATATAGGTACCATATTTATGACATAGATACATATAGGTACCGATTCATTATCACTACATAATCATATCTGAATAAGGTACATCATTAAGTATCCAAAATGTGATAAGAACGATTATAGCATGAAATGTCTCAAAATGCTATACAACCAGGGTATGAACTAGACCCGTGGAAATGCAAGACTCGACCAACGCCCGCCTAGCACAACCACGCTCAAAAGGTACCTGAAAAGTGAAGTATCAGTCTACCGAAGACTGAGTGAGGGGCAATAAATATATATCACACATCACATGCAAGTTGTAGCCTCGGGTGAAGACTTTAGTATAAAATAGAATAGATATATAATTCAATAAGTTTAATCTTTGCCCGAGATTACAACCAATCATTTTAACACGTTTATTTAATCATGCTTGTCAATATCATGAACATGTGGCCCCGGCGAGTAAGGGCAATCTCCAACCGAACTCCCAATCGTGAACAATACGTGAACATGCTTGCTTGCTTGATAAATACGTGATCATGCAATTCATTTAGTGCTCATATAGACAGTTTCATGCTTGAAATCATGCAATAACCCGAGGATAACCCGACATTACAGATTAATCCCCAGTCTCCTTCTTCCTCCGGGTGATAGCGAGTTTGCAAGGCTCGACTATCCACGACATGGTGTGTGTAGAGGACATGACCCTCTAGACACGGAACTCCTTCCACCACTAATCTCCTAGTGGCTTCGGGGTTGATCCCAACAATGTGAGGGTAATTCAGGAGTTACCCGTCAGCCCTTGCTTTCCCGGTTGGCTCAAGAATTACCCTCGGGCCCACGTGCAATCATGTACTCGCCAAACATGCTTGAAAATCATGACAATCAATACTTTCTTGCTTGAAACATTTATTACTTTGAAAACGTTTATAAGTATACTAGGTTTTGGCCGAAACTTAGCACATAAGGGTTATAGGGTTCGTTTTACCAAAACAAAACCTCACCTTTCTTGCAAAATAAAATAAAGTAGCGTTCTAAGGAGCTTGCTCCCCGTCCACGCCCTCGTGACCTGTGTAAATACGATGTACAACCATGAGACATGAGCTAAAATGGCCAAAATATGACGAACGGCGAAAACGTGTCGAGACGACCATGAAAATGCAATGTGGTATTATAACTTTTCGTTTCACATCATATTAACACGTATTATAGCAATTCGGGGTCAAAGAAGTCGTTGGATCGAGGGGTCAAAATCGTAATTTTATGCAGTGAATTTTGTTCTGTCAGCCCCTTGGGAACGGCCGTTCCAGGCTTCCTTTGAAAACTGGGAACGGTCGTTCCCGTTGCCCAGAAAAACGCGGCAACGTTTTTAATTTTAAAAGCGCGCCTACGCTGGGAACGGCCCTTCCGGTTCCAAGGCCAAAGTGGGAACGGCCGTTCCCATAGTCGGCCGCGCATATTTTGAAAAGGGATGGGAACGCCCGTTCCCACCAAGCCTTGAGGCTGGGAACGGTCGTTCCCTGCTTCTGCAACTGAAAAACAGAGCAGAAACAGAGTATGCTCTCGGGAAGAAAGCAACAAAGCTACCAAAATCCATTTTTGATACCCAAATGCTATAATTTCTGGAAACATGATGCAAATATGTTCAATAGACACTAATATAACATTTAAACACATAGAACATGCTATATCAACAAGATTTCAAGGTTTCATGGACATGATTACACTAGCTCAATCTTGCCAAATATTCAAGATTTTCATGACCAAATCATGCTATAATTCAAGTTATGATCCTTCAATCATGCTTTGCACCACTAACCATACATCTAGCATATTAAACTCAAACCCTAGCCATCCCATAAATGATCAAGAATCATGGATTCATGCCAAACCCACCTTGAGACTAGAAGAAATGAAGAAATATGATGATGATCACTTCCAATTTCTTGGAACACTTCTTGAAATCTTGATGATTGAGATAAAATTTATCTTCTTCCCTTTTCCTTCTATGAACCGAGAGAGAGATGAATATGTTTGGCAAATTTTGGGTAAAATGATCAAGGAATGTGGGAGAAGAGATGATATTACGTGATACATCATCTTGATTTTTGTGAACTTTGCCAATTTGCTAATCAATCCTTGAAATTCCTAAGTTGTACAATTAAGTATGCCATGATTTAAAATATGCTCAATTTGGTCCTTAGAAATCATGCAAGTAAGTCCCTAATATTTTAGAAAGTATTTAACTAGGGACAATTTGGTAATTCTATCACTCTTGGTAATTGATTTCATGCAATAAATATTTTTCGTGTCATGAAATAATATTTTGAATGATATGAATTTAAAGAATTAATATAAATAATGTTTCATGAATTTTATAAAATATGAATGCCACGTAAGAATATTATGAAATTAAAAGAAATAAAAGAAAACCTACGCTCAAAACGCACACGTGGCGTGCTTACCAGTTCATCCGGAAACCGGGGTGTTACAGAGATAGATCTAGAAGGTTAATAGGACTATCACAGTCGATGTACATTGACAAAGTATTGAAGAGATTTAATATGGAGTCAGCAAAGGTTAAGAACCTTCCTATGAGTGTAGGAACATATCTTTCAAAGAAGATGTGTCCTAAGACTAACCTTGAGAAGGAAAGAATAACTCATACACCTTATGCATCAGTAATAGGTAGCATAATGTATACAATGTTATGTACTCGACCGGATGTGGCTTATGCATTTAGTGTAACAAGTCGTTTCCAATCTGACCCTGGAGATGGTCACTGGGCTGCCGTGAAGAATATTCTTAAGTACTTGAAAAGTACTAAAGACTTATTGTTAGTTTACGGAGGTCAGAAAGATCTTACTGTCGAAGGATACTGCGATGCAAGCTTTGCATCTGACTTAGATGATTTTAAGTCAATGTCAGGATACATTTTCTGCCTAAACGGCGGAGCAGTGAGTTGGAAGAGTTCCAAGCAAACGACCACTGCAGATTTGACCACTGAGGCCGAATACTTAGCTGCAAATGATGCAGCTAAGGAAGGTGTTTGGATTAGAAACTTCATTCAAGAGTTGAATGTTGTTCGTAGCATGAAAGACCCCATTACTGTGTTTTGTGACAACACTGGGGCGGTTGCTCAAGTAAGAGAACCAAGATCTCACCAACGGACCAAACACATTATGAGGAAGTATCACCTAATCCGTGATATTATCAAAAGAGGAGATGTGCAAATTGAGAGGGTCACATCAGCAGAGAACTCGGCAGATCCACTTACTAAACCCCTTAGTCGAGAAGCTTTCCAAGGTCATCTTCAGAAGATGGGACTTAGAGTAGCTTCAGAATGGCTTTGACGGGCAAGTGGGAGATTGTTAGGAATAGTGCCCTAGAAAGCCGATTGTATATTCACTTTGTGCTTTTCCTTATTGTAATCACAGACAATCTTTGAATGAAATAACGAATTCAGGCAACACTTCTTTATATGCTCTTGTTTGGTATGCGTTTAGGTGAAATGGTTCATGAAACGAGCCCTATATCACATAAGTCATGATTAGTAAAATACTCCAAGCCGATGAGTCCTACCGACAGTGGGAGTGTCAACCTGACTCCTCTAAGGCCTGTTTATGGGATCACGCCCTTAAGAAGGACCACCTTGTTTCATGGAGGTGAAAAGTGTATAGTTGATACGTTCGTGATACATGAGGGTTCTTACTTCAATAAGTAAGTTCACTGAGGTGCCCCGTGTGAGAACATTCCCTAATGGGAAAGGAAGTTTCTATTTCAGGAAATGGAAACTTCCAGATTAAGAAATATCTCACGAGTCATTGATGTGATTAATTGATCCTTAGACTTGAGGTTCCATGTCACTTTATGAGTTAACTCTGTAGTCTTAAGTATAAGCTTTAAAGGGTGTCGCCTTAGACAATTGATTCAAGGTTTATGCTGGGGCTGCACAAGTGATTCATGAAAGTGAATGAGAATCAATAAAGGACCTACACTTGCATTTGCAAGGTGATCTCTTATTGTGTAAGTCATTCATATGCCATATGGAGTCCTTGGCCAAGGCAGTAGATCAAGATATCAAGAAAAGGGTTTCTTGGATTGAGATCAAATGGATATGAAATGCCCTTAGCTTTAAGACCGGATTATTAGGGTTCTGATTATTCCCTTACCCTAGATCTTGCTTGAGAGATAGAAAGTAGGAGGATTGTATCTCACAAGAATCAATGACTTAAAGGTTCTGTCGAATCCGAACATTCCAATTCAGCTAGGTGTTAAACACCTGTTGCTAGACTATGGTCGTTTAATCTGTGGACTGATTAATTAATTAGTGAATTAATTAATTATGGTCCTTACTAATTGAATTGAGAACCTAGAGGGTCACACACAACAACTTGGTTACATGAGTTAAGGCTTTAAAATGATTAAACTAGTTGATCAGGGCCAAGAGGGTTCTACACGTGTGAAACCACATGTGTGGGTCACGTGTCATTGTGACACGTGTCTCATACGTGAATATTTATATATTGTATATATATATATATATTAAATAATTAAAAGTGTTAATTATTTAATAGACTTTGGTTTAATTTTGAATTAAAAAGAAAGTCTTATTTTGGAGAAAAATAATATAGTTAATTAATTACGAATTAATTAATTAGATAAATAAGTTATTTATTTATTAATTAATAAAGTATAATAATATCCAAAAGGGTTTGGATATTTTAGCTCTCTTGGAAGTTTATTTGAATTTGAATTCAAAGTCAAAGTCAAAATTACTTGATGATCAAGTAATAGGAGAGAGGGACCAAAACCCTAGCCCATAAGGACTAGGATTTTCGGCTACCCCTTCCAATTATATATAGGGGAGCTCGAGCTTCCCTTGAGAGGAATTGATGATCTTCTTTTGGTTCATGTGTTGAACACCATCCTCTCTCCAAGATAAATTAAACCCTAGATTAAGCCTAAACACTAACTAGAGAATAGCATCCTTACTAGGTAGATTGTAGTCAAGTTGGTAGACTATCTCTAGAGAGCTTCAAGTTAGAAGTTTTGAAGATTCGAGCTTTACCAAGGAGAGGGGATCAAGCCGCGAGAAGAGCGTTCTTGGGTGGCTTGAAACGCTTCAAGAAAGATTATTGAAAGTAAGTTTCTAATCTCTACGAATTTGGATACACGATTGCGAGTCCAAGATCCTTTTGGTGGAAAATTTTTAAATTTCCGCTGCTTTCCTGATTCCGTTTTCCAACAGTGAGGGTCGAGCTGCTTTGGTGGGTCTGCTTAGAGGTGTTTTGCTCTGGTTAAAGTTGGCGGTTGTTTTTAGGAGGTCCGTAAGGGACTCAACGATATTTTCGGGTATTAGATGGAAGGCTAACCCGTTGATATTCCTTGTAGAAGAACCAAGGATTGCCTCAGAGTAAGAGGTATGCTTCGGAGTGGGAAGAGGCGTTTGAAGAGAGTTACCCACGGTATCGGCTTTTGCTAAACCGGAGGTACAAAAGGTTACCTTGTTTCGAACCGAGGCACTAAGGAAGGCCTTTGTTGTGTGTTGCTTGTAGAAGAAGGGTAGCCTACGCCTTAAGGAGTACAAGGTCATAAGTTTATCCCGCTCTTGGTTTGAAGTTATTTGAAGTTCTGGGGAAACCGGTCGTAATGGCATAAGAAAGACGTTATGGACTTTGTGTAGTAATGTCTATGTGCCAACGGTTGAGAGTTCTCCAACTATTCCCGAATCATAAATTGGGAAGTGGGGGCAAGCAACTAGGACTTTATGTCCAGTTCGCTATTTAAGGAGATAGGGTATCGAGAAGTTTGAGATCAGAGTGGCACAGCGGAAGTGTGGAGTTAGGTTGTCATTGGAGCCGTTCAAGACCCCTTAAGACCTGAGGACAGGTTCTTTTGAAGGAGGGGAGTTTGTAACATCCTGCTCGTCCGGCCGTACAGGTACGCTTTAACGAGAGTGTTATTTGTGTTTTCTAATTCTTTATTTATGCAATTCCTTGTTATTTTAATTGTTATGTGATTATTTGAATTAATATGAAATTTATTGTTTATATATTATGAATTTTAAATTTTTAACGTTCAGGTTTGCATCCCCGTAATTTGCTCGTTATATGCCGGAATTCAATTTTGACTTTTGTGAAATTTAGATATACATGATATATGTGAGTTATGAACGTGTTTACATGCTCGTTTTATGTTTTCGGGTTCGTTTGTCGAGGTTTTAAACCTTTGGTATTTGAAGAGGGACATGAGGGTCTAACTAGTCTTAGCGTGCCTCTTGTTCCGGAGGCCATAACTTGAGCTCGGGAATTCGGATTCAAATTCCGGAAGAAGCGTCGGACTCGTATAGAAGAAAAGAAACATTTGAACCTGATTTGGTATTTTTCTAAGCCCGTTTGGACCCCCGTTTTTTGCCCGGAATGGACAGCTTGCACCAAAGTAGCCTTCTTTGAGTAGTCTTACACTTGTGGGCCCAATCTAACCATACCTAAGCCTTAACCTTGGTTTATATGACCATGATTCACCTCTCTCTCTCCCTTATCAGAAACAATTGAAACCACACACCCCCAAGAGAAGGAAAAAGCTGCTGAAAGAGAAGAAAGAAGAGGAAGAAGAAACCCTCATCCATGACTTGTGATTGTGAAGCCAAAACTCTTCCATACTTCATCAACTCTTAGAGGTATGTATATTTTCTAATTCTTCATGATTATATGATGATTTTGATCCATGAATTTCATGTTTTACTTGAGATTTAAGTTGAGTTTGGGAGATGGCATGAATAGGAAGGGTTAGAGGTCATTTCTTGCTCCTATGCCTTAGCTTGAGTTTGGGACTGATTTGATGCATTTTTGGTGATTATAATTCTTGATTTATACTTCATGATAGATTTTTTAGGGTTGTTTCCTCTTTAATAAAATGGTTTAAACCTTGAGTTTTTAAGCATGAAAACTGGAATTTCCGAACTGCTCTCCCCGGTATGAACTGCTGTCATGTTTTTTGAGATGTGTTTGATGAATTCTTGCCTCCAATTTCATATATTAATGCATGGTTATGTATTACACATGTTGCTCTATGAATATGCTCTGTTTTGCCCTGATTTCATGCCCCTTTTCAGCTGCATATGTGAGTTAGAACATAGCTTATTTTCTTTCCTTCCTTGCAACGGTTTTGTGTGGCTGTTTTGGTGCTCAAAAGCTGATTATATGAACTTGTTTTGCATCCTTTTTGATACTTGATACTTGGTATATGTGTTATGGATGAACTTCCTTTGAAACCCTTTGATGAATTGATGAGTTTTGAGCTTGGAAAACTGCTGCAAATCTGCTCCTCTTTCAACGGAACTGCTGTCAGGATTTTTGGATTGGTTTGATGATTTCTTGAGCTCCATTTAGTATGAAATTGCATGGACATGAAGTATTTGAGTTGCCCTATATGTTAGATAAGTGTTCCCAAGTTTTTATCCCCTGTTTCCACCCCATATTTGGAGATTATGGCCTGCTTGTATTCATGTCCTTCATTGCTTCGTTTTCTTGCATGATTGAGATCAGTTTTGTTGCTTCTTCTTAGGGCCTGAATATGTGATGTTTTGGTAGATAATTCATACATGTTATATGTGTCTTTGAGGCCTAAGAAATTCCCTAAGAGCTGCTGCAAAATGCCCTGCTTTTCCTTCCAAAAATCGAACTGCTGCGCTTTGTTTCTCTTCATGCCGAAGATCATGACACGGCCGTGTCCTTAATGAATTGCAGCATGACACGGCCGTGTTGTGTTCTCGACTTGGGCATCTGATTTTATTAAATTCGGACACGGCCGTGTCCGTGTCATTTATGTTTTGGACATGGTCGTGTCATGTGTTACGGTGGCGCCCCGGGGAAGTTTCTTTCGTCGTTTCGTTGCTTTTATTTGCCTTCTCTCATCCCGTTTGTGACTTGCATACATTGTTAGATTGATGTATTATGTGTTAACTTATATATTATGGATTTATGGGTTGATTTGTTTGCTCATTTTCGAATTATGATCTCATATGTGAAGTATGCTACTTTAACGTGCGTTTATGACTTCATGTCTCGTTTGTATGCCTTGAATGATTATTCCTTGCTCCTTATATGATATGAATGCTTCGATAACATTTTATATGATATGATATGCTTGTTATATGAAAATTATGAATTCGTCTAATGTGATTTATATGAGTTATGATTTGATATGAGCTTGAATGCATTATATGCTGACTTGTTAAGCTTCATACGCATCACTTGCATTTATACGCATTTGCTGAGCGTCAATATTGTTCATTTTGAAACTCTTGTTCTTTGTTTTTCTCTTAGGTTCGTTCCGATTGTTGAGGAAGTGGTTCGTTAGTCCCCTTTTAGTCCGTTTTGTTCGGTTTGGTCGACAAGGTGTGGTTTTCTTTCCTTTTCGTTATTATGACCTAAAACCTTATTTGTATTTCAAACCCGCATACGACTTATATATGTATATATATAAATATGTGTTTGATACGTATTTTGCGGGATTTGTCCCGTTTGTCATGAGGCTTTGAAAAACACTTTTATATGTATCTAAGCTCTATTTTCGTTAACTTTGCAAAGCTTTGATAAGATAGAGCGTGTGTGTATAAGCGTGATATGACTTGTGCATAAGCTTTGTGTGATAAGTGTAAGTGTAAGTGTAAGTTAGGGCCCCGGAGAAGTGGTATGTGATCTCGGGTTGGCCATGGGGTTGCCGGGCTCTCTCATCAACACGACTCCATTTACGGGAGACTTGGCTCAATCTCAGGAGATCGAGGGGAAAGCGGTTCTCTTATGCCCACGGGTGCTTGTGTCATGGCCTGTCGAAGGAGCTGGCGGGATCCCCCAACTTAATAAGTTTTAAGTATGGGGGTTGAGAGGGGCACCTCTCTTCCCCAGACGGTGTAGGGGTGGGATTGATTTATGTTTCGTTTTGTTTTTCGCTTCGCCTTTGCTTATGGAGTAAGTGGGTTAGAATTCGAGCTTTCAGTTTGGTACATTATGCTTTTGTTTACGGTTGTGAAACGGGGGTGGATTTCTAAACTCTAAAACTTGGTTGATTTTGGCCTTCGGCCTTAAACTTCTGTCTTTATATATCTATTAGCACGGGTTAAATGTTTTAAAATGCAAAAACCACGACCCGTTCACAGACCCTTTCATCTTTGATTATGCTTTGTTCTTATGTATACGTATGGGTGCGTGTGTTAGCCCCTCACCAGTCTCTAGGACTAACCCTCGTTGTTTCTCTCTTTTCCCCCTTTGATTTGAGTTTGTAGGTATCTGTTTAGGAGTTGGAGCTAGGCGGTTGTCTTTGAGTTGTGGTTGAGGATAGCTCGAGTCTCACGCATTGTACTTTGTTTTCTTTACGCATTTTGCTAGTTTTGGAATATGTATAAATTTGCTACTTAGTTCTGTCCTGGGATTTAGTTTTGTATATTTGCCCTGCATCTAAAATTGTATATGTGTTATATGGAGAACAAGATATGATTTGTGCTAGCCCGCTTTGAATTTTAAATTAATTGCTTCCGCGATTATGTTTCTTGCGCGCTCTAAGTAGGCTCTTGACCGCCTAGCTTAGGCTGGATTTTTTTTTTGTAACCCGTTTGCCATGGCTTGATGCGTGGGTGGAGTTCTCATTTCGTTACACGTATCGGGCTATGGTGCGGGGGATGTGGTGCCTTTTACTCCGGGGTGTTACAGTTTCCAAGACAATCCGAAGATGTTGTGCATGCTCTTCAGTGAACTTCGAATAAACCAAAATATCTTCTGTAAAGATCACCACAAACTTATCAAGGACTGACCTGAACACTCGGTGCATCATGTCCATAAACACAGCTCGGGCATTTGTTAATCCAAATGTCATGACAACGAATTCAAAATGCCCATACTGAGTATTGAATCCGGTTTTCGGTATATCCTCCTCCCTAATACGCAACTGATGATAACCCTACAGAATATCGAATAACTCCTTGATGTGAGGCAAAGGGTATTTGTTCTTCACGGTCAACTGGTTTAACTCGAAGTAATCTATGCACATCCGCCGCATTTCATCCTTCTTCTTTACAAACAAAACGGGAGCACCCCACAGAGAAGTGTTCGGATGGATGTACCCGCAAGCTAAAAGTTCATCAAACTACGATTTCAACTCCTTTAACTACGAAAAAGCCATCCTGTATGGAGTCTTCGAAAAAGACTCTGCTCCGGGATAGAGGTCTATTACAAACTTGATGTCCCTATAGGGCTGTAGAGAACCCAACATCTCAGGAAAAATATCGGCATACTCTTGCACGACCTCCGTCTCCTCAAGTCTGGCCTGATCCTTAGGTTTATTCAAGAGATAGGCCACAAAACCTGTCGCACCATCCCAGACCAGTTTACTCGCCTTAACAAAGGATATAAACGGGCTCGACTTCACCCTCTCGCTAGTAAACACAACTCAACCAAAAGAAACCTTGGTCTCCCGATAATCCATTTTAGCCCCATGCTCAAACAACCAATCCATACCAAGAATTACCCCTTACCTCTGCATCGGCATCTCAACCAGCTCAGCAAGGAAAACACGACCTTCGAAACTCACCGGGCACTCCCGATACACTTTGCAAGTAACCAAAGTTCCCCCGAGGGGAGAACTGACTACATAATCATGCGTACATAATGATATAGGCAAAGACATAGAAGAAGCAATGTCACGGGAAATAAAAGAATGAGTAGCCCCAGGATCAAATAATGCATACAATGTAGTGTCATGGATTGTAATTGTACCTTCAACAACTGTATTAGGGTCGATTTCCACAGCTTCTTCCTCCTTGCCTCCTAAAGCATAAGCCCTAGCCTGAATAGCGGGCCTCTGATTCCCTCCCGCAACAAGTCACTGTCTCTTCTTCGGGCAGCTAATCAATATGTGCTCCGGTGACCCATACCCATAACACCTCTTATGTAATTTGAAGCAATTTTCCACGAAGTGATTGCCTTGAGAATAGGTGCATTGACCCTTAGGCGGAGCCGGAAGTCCCAACGTTAGATTCGGTTGGTTCGGTCCCGCGGGTCGGGGTTGCTTATTTTGAGGCTTAGCTTGTGGAAAAGCTTGCAATGCCGGCCTCTTCTCGAATTTAATAGAGCTCCCTGAGCTAGACCCTTGCCCGGTATATGTGCTTCTCCTCTTCATAACCACCCTATCTTCAACCCTCAAAGCTTTATCCGTAACCTTGGCCCAGGTACTTATGTTAGCAGCTTCCAAAGCATCTTTCATATCCTCAAGAAGACCTTGGAGAAATTGAGAGGCTTTAGCTTCATCATCGTTGGAAATATTTGGGGTATAGAGGGCAAGCCTTTCAAATTCATTGATGTAATCCATCACAGACATACTTCCCTGCTTAAAATCCATGAATTCCCTCAAAAGCTGACTCCTTGTAGCTTTTGGGATATATTTGTTCTTGAATTCCCGAACAAATACCTCCCAGGTTATCTCTTCCTTAGAGGCCTCTAATTTCCCTTGAACACTTGACCACCAATTGTAAGCTTGGCCCTGAATCATCGTGAGAGTGCATTATAGCTTCTTCGTGAGAGTGCATATGAGATTCAATGCCCTATTGGTTTGCACTAGCCATTCCTCGGTTTAGACATCACTACCAATGAAGACCGGTGGATTTTAATTTTTGAACTCCCCGAGAGTAGCAGTAAGAAGATTTCCACCATGATTTCCGGCTGGAGGAGCATTGTTTCTCTCTTGGTTCCTTTATTCCAAAAATACTGCAAGTCTTTCCATAAAATTGCCTGAATCTATTTGTGGTGGTGGTGGGGGTGGATTTTTGTTCTCCGGTTGGGGAGAATGATCCCGGCGATGACTGCGTTCAGGGGACCTATCCCGGCGATGGCGTCTTCTAGGAGGCATATTCCTGTAAAATGAAGAGATTGCAATTCATATGCGTGCGGGTCAGTACATGTTCATGTGCACAATTAACAAAAGATAAACTATTAAGCACATGAAGTCACACAACCACGTTGTCCTATGTCGTACGACCTAGACAAACCCAACTGGACTCTCGAGCTCCGGTTTTACAACCGAGAGCTCTGATACCACTTTAGGATGTGACGCCCGGAGCGGTGGGCCACCACATCCCCGCACCTAAACCAGAACCCACATATGAAATGGACTTCCATACATGAGCCCAAGTCTAAACGAACGGGGACCTGCACACACTCTCTAGGCCAAGCGGGGCTAGAACTCGAATAGAGAGCGCGAAAGAAATATACAAATATGTGGAAGCAACAAGAAAGATCAAAAGAGCTCAACATATAACATATACATTAACATATACATGGCCTCACGGCCCAAAAGATCGAGTATATACATGAAGTATTCATAAATCTCCAAAAAATACATGCCAAATATCAAATACGTAATATGAGTATCCAAAAGCTGGAAATATGTATGCAACTTGACCTAGACTCGAGAGTACTACACGACTTAAAGTACTTCCCCGCCTAGCTCAAGGTAACCTACAACTGAAGGTAGGAAAATGGAGGGTAAGTCTAAACTCGACTACATGAGGGGGCTAAACGCACACCCACACCTAAATATGTATAGAGCAAAGCAATTATCAAAGGTGATGGCCATGAATCGAGCTAAGATTTTTGCATACCAAAATGTTTTCAAAAGCACAACATATAATACGTAAATAAATCCTAACCCGATTCACAATCCATCAAACTAAACATAAACATATGTTCGGCGAGAACGGACCTCCCCTTACTCCTCAAAACATAACATAAAACTAAAATCATAAACCAAATCCAACCCCAAAAGCCGTGGTGTTTGGGGAATCAAACCCTCTCCACCTACATTACATATACACATGGGGTAGCAATTCCACATTGTGCCTTCCCCAGTTATTCACCGAGGGCTCAAAGTATCACGCTCCTCAACCACCACGAGTCGCGCATAAATACCTCAAATGGAATCATACACAGGTTTAACCCGACGACCCTTGCCCACCCGGGTATCCTTACCCATTGTGACACCCCAACTTCTCGACTGTACAGGTACACGCGCCACACGTGAGAGTTTTGAGGGTTAGGTCTATTTAATCCCTTTTATTGATTTAATTGTGTGATTTAAACCTTTCTTTCGCGATTTCTTTTAGGGGTTTATGTTATTTAATTTTCCCGAGCATGCCTAAGTGTTTAATTATTCGTATATTTGTAAGAATTTTACTTAATTGTCCTTAAATGCCCCTCTTGGAGATGTTTGGTACTTGATTGATAATTTGATGAGAATTGATTTGTCATATGCATAACATTTCATACATAATTGCATTCTCTTCAATTTCATAAGGACCAAAGTGCAATTTCTTCCTTTTTCTCCCACTTGATAGATATATCTATATAAAAACACCTATACATACATTTTTCATTTCATCTTCATCTTCCAAGAATCAAGAACACGGGCAAGACATCTCTTTCACCCCCTCTTTCATTTCAATTCACAAGACAACAAGAGATTCAAGCTTTCTTCCATCTTTTCTTCAAGGAATTCACTCCAAGACCATCTCTTCTTCCTTTCCGTTTTTCTTCCATTTTCAAGGTATGGTAGAAATTTGTATATTTGATGAAAGTGAGTTTAAGCTAGGGCTTTCACCTTCCTTGGATTTCATGACATGTTTTGAAGTTTATGTGATGAATTTAAGCTAATCTCGTGCATATATGACATGTTTTACTTGAACTTCGATGCATTCATAACTATGGTATATTTGAGGGTTGGTTGGATGAGTATTTGTGAATCTAAGCATGTTTCTTTGGATTATAAGTGGCCTAAATGACATATTATGAGTGTATGCATGTTGTTTGATGTTTTGGGTGCTTTTGGTTGAGGTTTGAGGTGATTTGGTTGATTGGTTTTTTCCTCCCACGAGTTTCCCCTGTTCTGCTACGTTTTTCTTACCTAGAAGGACTACCCGGGCGGGTAGTTTTTTGTACTAAAAAGTACCCGGGGCGGGTACTTTAGTCCAGAGAGTTTTCTGCACTCTTTTTTTCCCCGGCCGGGTAGATTTTGACTTGTATTTTCCCCGGGCGAGTACTCCCTCATACGACCTCTGATTGACCTGAGTTTTGAACCATTGGAAGCCTTTTGAAGTCTAGAAAAATCTCCAATTGGAATCACCTCATTATACTTTCTCTTTTGTGAGATACAATCAATTCTTTTTGGTGTCCCCATATTACCGACAATCTGCTTTCACCCAACTTCGGGTCTACACCATTTTCATCTCGCTTTGAACCACAAGTCGAGCCACATACCATTTTAAAGGTATGTGTGTCTACTTTCATATAAAACAAACAAAACTCCATTTAAACTTCTAGAACTCAAGATATTCTCATTTTCCTAGTGCTTGTACATCCCCGAAAACTGTCAGCTTTTCCCAAACTTCGCTAAAACCGTTCTTCTTGCTTTCCTTTCACCCCTTTGGCTCTCGTATATGAATTATATGAATTATATGATTACTTAATTGGTATTTATACTCTTATGTGACACTCATTGGTCTTTACTTGCTTAAACTTGATTGTTTGAACTCGTTCTCTATATATGAATTGAATTCGTTTGAGTAATTGAGCATATGAACATGATCACACCATTCCATGAAATTATTATTGTAGCGCCCCGGTTTTTATATATTAATTTCTCACGTTTCATTGTAATTTTATAAATTATATCTTAGCACACTTTCATGGAATTTTATAAATTCATATCAAATTGAGAAATTATTTCATGACTTGAAAAATAATTGTTACGTGAAATAATTGCCGGAAACGATTTAATTGCCGAATATGAATTAAGTGTCAATTTGCTCGTAAATGATCTTTCCTTAAAATTCAAGGACCAAATTGCATCTTTATTTCCTTGGATTTAATTGATCAATTCTCAAACCTTTTATCCGTAATTGCCTAACTTACACCATTGAGGGACTAAATTGCAATTTCAAACATTGCATTAATTTCAAAGCATGAATCACGTAATAAGCTTCCATATTCTTCCATTTTATCTCATTTTCACCAATTTCATACAAATCTCTTGCTTCCTTGCTCCACATTCACGAGACATCAAGAAGAAAAGAAAAATTGGGGAATCATCATCTTCCAGCTAAAAATTTCCAAGGAATTTGCATATCTTGAAGCTCAATCATCTCCTTTTCCATCTCTTTTCATTCAAGACACTGTAAGCTTGATTATATAATCTTTTGATGATTTTCATGGAAGCTAGGGTTTAGTAAATTATGAAATAAATGGAGTATTTGATGTTTGTTACATGAATATATGATTATATCATGATTTGAGTTATCAATTCTTGAAGAAAGTAAGCTTATGTGATGATTTGGGGTATAAGCTTGAAAGTGGAAAATTCTTGATGTTCTTGAGTAATTCAAGTGTTTATATGGAATTTATGGTACCTTAATCATGTACACATGCTTATTCCCTGAATTCTTGCATTTTAATGTGTTTGTGATGGAGTTTTGAGTGTTTGTGTTTTGTTGCCGAAGCCATCCCCTGTTTTTCCGACTCCCTTTCCCTGTTCCAATTGCTCGGGTTTTTCTACTGTATTAAATATTTGAAGTGTAGAACACTCTCCTTTTTACGGTTCGTCAATATCTATTTTCGTTTGTGAGTTATGGCCGTTTTAATTTGGTGCCGCCAAACTGTGGCGAATCTGCGTTAACCCAATTTAAAATCGAATTGTGGCTTGTTGAGTTGAAAATTTTCAAAACTGTTTTATGAGGATATTCTTGATATAGTATAGATGTTCTCTGCAAAAATTGGTGTCAATCCGAATTGATTTGAACCCCGAGAAAAATAGTAACATCCCCTGTTGTCCCCTGTTTTTATATTTCGGTTTTGGCTTGATCAGGGGGACTAAATGGTGGAAGTTTTTAAAAATGTTTTACGGGGGTATTTCTGGGTATGTTATAAGTATTTCCACCAATTTTCAGATCGTTTCGACTTCGTTTGATAAGGGAACGACGATCATCTTTCACTACTAGCGCTGCAGGAAATTTTCTGCTTTGGGTCATATTCAAACGAAATCTGGTATTTGCTCGGGATGAATTAGAATGTGAGCCTTACATTTTTGTAAAGATATGTTTGTCTAGTTTTCTAGAAATTTTACGGTTCGTTAAAATTCATTCCGATGAAGGAGTTATGCTCATTTGAATACAACATGCGCATGTTGAAAATTTTCTGCATTAATGTCACATTTTGCTCCAATGATTTCTTTGATCCCAAAGTGCTATTATATGATTGAATACATGCTAAAACAAGATTTTTTCATGCCACATTGTTCATTGTTCATTTCTCGTTGTCTCGTTGCATTTTTTTGCCGTTCGTCCTATTTGGTCCATTTAGAGTCATGTCTCACGTATACACATGTATTTCTTGCACAGCCCAGCTTCTCGTGACGAGGAGCAGGGCCGTAGACCGTGATTTTGCTCGTATTTTTTCGGTAAAGGTGAGGTTTAACTACTGGCTACTTAGAACCCGTATAACCTTTACTTGAATTTCGGCCAAAATGTATATATATAGCTATAATCTTTCCAAAGCTCTCAAATCGTGTTCTTTGAAAGTAAACCGTGTTCATGAAAAGCAAGTCATGTTACCGTGATTGTGTTTTGGCGAGTATTCATGTACTGTGCACCGTGGGCCCGAGAGTTAGTGTTTGAGCCAACCGGGAATGCATAGGGCTGACGGGTAACTCTTAGACATCTCTCTTACCGTGGGGATGAACCCTGAACCTACCAGGAGGATTGGTGGAGGAAGGAGTCCCGTACGTGGGAGTCATGTTCCCGACGTACACCGTGTTACCGTGGGTGGTTAGGGCCTTGCAAACCCACCACCATTGGAGAAAATGGAGTTCGTGTTATTGATCGTGTGCACTTTAATGATTTGTGTGATAACTTAATTAAGTGAAAATGTAATCTTTGTTCACTGTCCGGGTTGGTTGGAAATCGTGCACGCCCCTCGCCAGGGCCATTGATTGTTGGAATAAAAGTGATTAACGTGTTAAACTTGATAGTTGTAATCTCGGGCGAGTTCTATATTATTCTTGAACTTATATTATCTTTAGTTATAAAACCTTACCCGAGGTTATAACTTGCATGTTATCTGCGCTAATATATTTATGCCCCTCACACAGTCTTCCATAGACTGACGCCTCCACCTTTCAGGTTGTCGCGGTCGTGTGCTAGGCGGGAGTCAGAGTCGTGTCAGGTCATCCAGCTGAGTCTAGCACTTCATACATTTTCATGATATTGATAGTGATATTTCCGGATTTAGCATGTTATGGTTATTGTTAGTAATCGGAGATTTTTGCATGTATAATATAAGTGATGATGATGTATTGATATGATGAGCTTTTGGATATTTGACATATGGTGAAATAATAATGTTATGCTTCCGCTTTTGAGATTCCTATGTTGGCTTTAATTCATTTAGGGTCTAGTCCCGCCTAGCTTGCTTGGTTCTTTTATTTGTCACTCGTTCGCTATAGGTTAGTTCATGTACGGAGTATCCATTTCGTATGTGGATAAGCCTATAGTGCGGGGGTGTGGCATCTCTATGTATAGGGGTGCTACATCTTAAGTGGTATCAGAGCCCGATTGCAAAACCGAGGTTCTAGTGTCGTGTCGTGTCAAGTCTAGGTCGAACGGCATAGGATTATTTGATAAATTGCGAGTCTTGCATTTCATTTGGAACTACTTGAATCTATTTGAATTTGATGAATTATGTGAACTATGGATTTCATTTGCATTTTATGATCTTGATCCTAATTATGTTCATTAGCATCCTCTAATCCAACATGCATATCTAGTGTCTCAATTACAGGATGCCTCGAGGTAGACCTCGCCATGAGCATTCTCCTGGACATAGGAGACATCGCCATAATTATTCTCCTCGTGATCCTCCACCCCCTCCTGCTCAGCCACAAGATTTTATGAATGCAGTGGTTGGGTTAATTGATCAGAGGCTTCAAGAACAGGTTCCTCCAGCACCACCTGCACCACTAGCACCCCAAGAGAACCCTATTTCTGCCATACTTTGGGAATTTCAGAATCAGCAACCTCCTAAGTTTTACAAAGGCGATGATATTCAGGCGGAGACGTGGTTGAAAGAAGTTGAGAGGATTTGGCAGCTCATCCCTTGTGATTCTCAGGAGAAGGCCCGCTGCACACATACTTTGATTCAGGGCGAGGCTTACTCCTGGTGGGAGAGCACTCAGATAGTCTTAGAGGCTTCTGGTACAGCTATCACGTGGGAGGTCTTTATACGTGAGTTTAGAAACAAGTTCATTCCTCCATCTTCCTGTACCCACGGGTTGAGGGAGTTCACCGAGCTGAAACAAGGAGGGAGGTCTGTAACATCCCGATCATCCGACTTATAAGGTACGTCACTATTTAACCTTTTTATGTGTTTAATTATGTGATTTTATGCTTTGCGTGGCCCTCTTTTAAACTCTTTATGAGTTTAGGGGCTTGTTTGCAATTTTATCTTTTTAGGGGTTTTTCGGTCATTCCTCGTTCTATCGACATTTCGACCTTTTTGACCCCTCAACGCGTTTGGGGCATCGAAACGAGTCCGTAGACTCTGAGTTTGCCCCATTCTGACTTCATTAGCCCGTTCTTCTGACAGTTTTAGAGTACGAGGACCCGAGATAAATACCCCGGATCCTTGTTTTGCGTGCCATAACGCAGCAGACCTCAGTCTCTCTCTCTCTCCCGCGATTTTTACTGTACACACACACCGGAGGTGTGATTTCACACACAACCCAAACTCGCTCGTTTCTCGACGGAATTCGACGTTCCGAAAGTGCTTTTCGACTATCTCGACGATGCGGTCACAACCGTACCAAGATCTCGACCAACCGACGACCGATGGCGGAGTTACCGGCCATTTTCAGGCGCGGCTGGAGAGAGGTGGCGGAGCCACCACTTCGCCGCCCTCCCGCGGCGGCTTCCGGCGACCTCCGGCGACACGCGCCACACACCCAGAGAGAAGGGCCTCCGGCGCAGTGGATGACGTTGGCGGCGCACGCGACGCCTGAAGCTCACGCCGCCGCCGCCGCGTGAACAGTGTCACGACGGCGTTCCGGCGACCTTTTCCGACCAAGGTTAGTGTTTTCCAAGGTTTTCCGACCCCCTGAGTCCATTTCCGGCATCGTTTTCACCCATTTCTGGCCGTAGGTGGTGGTTCCGGGTGGCGTGCGGCGGCAGAAACTTCGGAGCTCAACGGGGGCCTTTTTCGGCAATCTTTTGGCCTCGGGCCCTTCACGAAAGTTGTTCGGAACGACGAGAATTAGTAAACCCCATTTGCTCGACTCCAGATTTTACCGTTTGGCGGCGGTTCGCGGCGGCACAGTGGAGGCGCACCGGTGGCGCCACCTCCGAGGATTTTTCCGGCGAGAAAGCTTAGGGCTTTCGTAAAGCTCGTCAAGGGTAAGCCGATGCCTCTTTCGGATCTCACTTTGGTTCACTGGTTTAAAAGTAATTGAAGTTTGAAGATTTTAGGGTTTTCGTATTCTTGGTTTTTAAATTGGAGACTTTGGGTTTGGAATTTGCAGAAATTGATCGAGGAATTGGATTGAGCACAACGAATCCTTGCACGGGTGATTTTTTGGGATTTTTCCGGCACGTTCCGGCGGCGGCCGACCACTATTCCGGCAGCTACAGTGGCGGCGATCCGGCGGGCTTCAGACAGAATGTCCGCCTCGTTGTGGTGAGTCCAACACCACTTTCCGTTCGTCATTCGGACACTCAGTTTATTTTCTACAAATTTATTTGTGTATTTGAGAATTATTTGATTAATTGTTCTAATTGTAAATTAATTGTCATATGCTTGAATTGCCGATTGAAATGTATTCCGTTATGTAAGAAATCATGTGTGATATGAAATGTGACAAATATGAACATTGTAATTCGCAATTTGAATCCCGTTTTGGTCTAATTGAGCTAAGTGTCTAATTTAAAAAGGGTGTATGTGTAATTTTGGAAATGATATGAATTTATTTGATTTAATTAGGTAGACCTTGTTAATTGAATCCGTTTTGTGATAAATGAATTGTTGTGTGACAAATGAATTTGATATATGACTTATGTGAAACTTATGAGATTTAATTAGGAACTTTTGTATTTAAAAATAGTTAATTGTACAGATATGAATTTGGTATGCCATGAATGAATTATATGAACTTAGCATGGTTAGGATTTAATATGTAATTTCGTGAGATTTAAATGAAATTCGAAACATGTTATTATATCATTTGTTTGTTCTCGTACCACATGCTTTTATATGAAATGTGACTTGTGAACTTGCGTGATTTGAATTAATTGAACTTTAATTTGTCACTTAGTAAATAAATATGTTAATCACGTAAATTGGAATTTGATATTTAACTTCGTGATCTTTAAATAGAATTTGTAGCATTTTATTATATGATTTGTTTGGCTTTGTAATACGTATAAATTTATGAAATGTTATATGTGAATTTAATTTGATTGCTTTGTAAATGAGCAATATATGAATTGATATGAAATAATGTGAATATAAGCCCTATGGATACGCCTGATATGATTTATGTTCTAGAATCTGATTATGCTAGGATCTGATATGATAGGATTATGAATATGCTATGGTTATGCCTATGCTTTGACTACTGATATGATATGCCTCCGGATATGATTTGCGCTTGCCTTGGACCTTGTTGTGCCTCTGATTCTGGTATGTTTCCGACTCTGCTTTGTTTGGGGGCCTGGTGATTATGGGTAAGGAGCCTCGGGGCGTCGAGTATTACTCCTGTGCATGATCATCGGGATGTGGGTAAGGAGCCTCGGGGCGTCGAGTATTACTCCTGTGCACATTTCCCCTCTGATTTGATGGTTTAACTCTGCTTTGTTTGGGCCCCAGTGATTATGGGTAAGGAGCCTCGGGGCGTCGAGTATTACTCCTACATCTAGTATCACCTGAGAAATATTTTAGAATGCAAAAACCACGCCCTGGTTCACGAACTCCCCCTCTTTGATATGTGTTGTGCTCTATATATATGTATATACGCGTGTGCGTGTAGCCCCTCGCTCAGTCTTTGGACTGACCCCTCCCCTTTTATGTTTTTAGTTTGCAGGCTTTGCTTTGAAGATCGTTGGAGTTCGTGCTAGGCGGTGGTGTGTCGTGTCTTTTGAGTCTGTGTCTGCACGTTTCAGTTTGTTAAGTATTTTGTTCTGATTTATAATTTGTAAATTTCGTATAAGATATGTTTTGTACAGGTTTGAAATTATGAGTTGAATGTTTGGAATTCGGGACAGGTTAGGACAGGTGCTCGAATTAGTTGAACCCGTTTTGATGTGTGACCATTCGGGGCATGTTAGGACAGGTTTGCTGGACTAGTTGAACCCGTATATTTGATTCTAATGTATGTACTGCGTTGTATGTTTGGTGCGTAAAAGTTTTTGAAAGTTGGCATTTCGTACTACTTCCATTGTCAGGCTTCGCATATTTTCTTTTGTACAGGGTTAGGTACCGCCTAGCTAGTGTGTGCGTTTTCGTTTGTCACCCGTTCGCTGTGACTTGGTGCGTGTGTGGACTCTCCATTTCGTACACGTGTCGGGTCATAGTGCGGGGGATGTGGCGCCTCACGTGCAGGGTGTTACATCTATAAGTGGTATCAGAGCAACCAGGTTCAGAACCGGTGCTCTGGGTCGTGTTGTGTCAGTCTAGGTCGTACGGCATAGGAATACGTGTGCATTGCATCCGTTTTGACGTGACATTTGACTTGTTTGCATGAATTGATTTGAACTTTTATGAGTGTGTGTATGCTGTGATTATGATTATGCAACATTTTACTTGATGTTTTTTTTAATTTCTAGCAGCTTTGTATTGCAGTTGCATTTAATTAGGTGCTCTTAGTTATTTTCCTTACTTGATATGTCCACTCACTGACCAACATGCATAGATATTCGTTCAATTTGTGATTTGTAGGTGAATGCATGTAAGATAGAACGTTGGGCTGTGGTTAACTTCTTTGTACAAAGCGATGTTCGTAGCCTCATAAATGGTTTGATGGAAGTAGGTAGATAGGTGTGAAACCTGCTATGGAACCTCTATTAGACTTGGTTAGCAAGGATGGTACGCTAAAGCAGGATTGACCAAGCAAGGCTAAGAGAACACTTAAGAATTTGAGGAGCACTGCAATTCTGCATTAGAGGCCAGGATTCCGATCACTACGAGTGGGGACAATTGCCACCAAAGGAAATTGGAACTTTGACTCTGTTGCTACGGTGAACGGTACACTATGCATTCATGGCACGAGCATCCATGCATTCTTTATTTGATTAAGTCTTGTTATTAGGTGTTATATCTGTCAATCGTAATACTTGTTGATTGTTGTAATTTTGATTTTGCTTTTGTGCTTGAGTGAGAGAGATTTGATTCTCTCTATTTATGTGCTAGGGGGGATGTTAATTCTTCCTACTTGTGTGTTAGAGAGATGTTGGATTCTCTCTATATTACGTGACAGAAAGATGCTGGAGTCTTTCTGAATTCTGTGCACGAGAGATGCTGGATTCTCTTGTACTTAGGTATTCGAGGGATGCTGGATTCCCTTGGATTTAGGGTTTGAGAAATGCCGGATTTTCTCGAACTAGATTGTCTGAGAGATGTGGAATCAATCAGACTTAGGTTGAGAGACGGGGTTCTCTCAATTGTGTGCCTGAGAGATGGGGTTCTCTCTTTTGTGTGTTGAGAAACGGGGTTTTCTCAATTGTGTGCCTGAGAGACGGGGTTCTCTCTTTTGTGTGTTGAGAAACGGGGTTTTCTCTTTTGTGTGCCGAGGGACGGGGTTCCTTCGCTTGCGTGTCGAGAGAAGGGATTCTCTCTCTTGTTTGTTGCGGTTGCGTTACTTCTGGCCAGACGACAGTTTGCAAGTAACGAGGACGCGACGGTATCGAGCTTTGGGTGCAATGACCTAGTGGGGATCAAACGAGTTTGAAGTGACCAGCGATCAAGCGCTCAGCGGGACCTCTATGACAACAAGTCACTATGAAGAGAGTTGATGCCAACTAAGGGAAGAGTATCTTGCAGAGATTGCAGTTCGCCTAGATCAGAGTTGCGCAGCGGAAGCTTGAAGTGGAATTCGTTTCAGCATCGTTCAAGATCTGACCTTAGGACCTGAGGACAAGTCCTTTTGAAGGAGGGAAGTTTGTAACATCCCGATCATCCGACTTATAAGGTACGTCACTATTTAACCTTTTTATGTGTGTAATTATGTGATTTTATACTTTGCGTGGCCCTCTTTTAAACTCTTTATGAGTTTAGGGGCTTGTTTGCAATTTTATCTTTTTAGGGGTTTTTCCGTCATTCCTCGTTCGATCGAGATTTCAACCTTTTTGACCCCTTCGACGCGTTCGGGGCATCGAAACGAGTCCGTAGACTCTGAGTTTGCCCCATTCTGACTTCGTTAGCCCGTTCTTCCGACCGTTTTCGCGTACGAGAACCCGAGATAAATACCCCGGATCCTCGTTTTGCGTGCCATAACGCAGCAGACCCCAGTCTCTCTCTCTCTCCCGCGATTTTTACTGTACACACACACCGGAGGTGTGATTTCACAAACAACCCAAACTCGCTCGTTTCTCGACGGAATTCAACGTTCCGATAGTGCTTTTCGACTATCTCGACGACGCGGTCACAACCGTACCAAGATCTCGACCAACCGATGACCGACGGCGGAGTTACCGGCCATTTTCAGGCGCGGTTGGAGAGAGGTGGCGGAGCCGCCACTTCGCCGCCCTCCCGCGGCGGCTTCCGGCGACCCTCCGGCGACACGCGCTACACACCCAGAGAGAAGGGCCTCCAGCGCAGTGGATGACGTTGGTGGCGCAGCCAAGGGCCACCGGACGGCGGCGCTCACGCCGCCGCCGCATGAACAGTGTCACGGCGGCGCTCCGGCGACCTTTTCCGACCAAGGTTAGTGTTTTCCAAGGTTTTCCGACCCCCTGAGTCCATTTCCGGCATCGTTTTCACCCATTTCTGGCCGTAGGTGGTGGTTCCGGGTGGCGTGCGGTGGCAGAAACTTCGGAGCTCAACGGGGGCCTTTTTCGGCGATCTTTTGGCCTCGGGCCCTTCACGAAGGTTGTTCGGAACGACGAGAATTAGTAAACCCCATTTGCTCGACTCCAGATTTTGCCGTTTGGTGGCGGTTCACGGCGGCACAGTGGCGGCGCACCGGTGGCGCCACCTCCGAGGATTTTTCCGGCGAGAAAGCTTAGGGCTTTCGTAAAGCTCGTCAAGGGTAAGCCGATGCCTCTTTCGGATCTCACTTTGGTTCACTGGTTTAAAAGTAATTGAAGTTTGAAGATTCTAGGGTTTTCGTATTCTTGGTTTTTAAATTGGAGACTTTAGGTTTGGAATTTGCAGAAATTGTTCGAGGAATTGGATTGAGCACAACGAATCCTTGCACGGGTGATTTTTCGGGATTTTTCCGGCACGTTCCGCCGCGGCCGAACGGCGGCCGATCACTATTCCGGCAGCTACAGTGGCGGCGATCCGGCGGGCTTCGGACAGAATGTCCGCCTCGTTGTGGTGAGTCCAACACCACTTTCCGTTCGTCATTCGGACACTCGGTTTATTTTCTACGAATTTGTTTGTGTATTTGAGAATTATTTGATTAATTGTTCTAATTGTAAATTAATTGTCATATGCTTGAATTGCCGATTGAAATGTATTCCGTTATGTAAGAAATCATGTGTGATATGAAATGTGACAAATATGAACATTGTAATTCGCAATTTGAATCCCGTTTTGGTCTAATTGAGCTAAGTGTCTAATTTAAAAAGGGTGTATGTGTAATTTTGGAAATGATATGAATTTATTTGATTTAATTAGGTAGACCTTGTTAATTGAATCCGTTTTGTGATAAATGAATTGTTGTGTGACAAATGAATTTGATATATGACTTATGTGAAACTTATGAGATTTAATTAGGAACTTTTGTATTTAAAAATAGTTAATTGTACATATATGAATTTGGTATGCCATGAATGAATTATATGAACTTAGCATGGTTAGGATTTAATATGTAATTTCGTGAGATTTAAATGAAATTCGAAACATGTTATTATATCATTTGTTTGTTCTCGTACTACATGCTTTTATATGAAATGTGACATGTGAACTTGCGTGATTTGAATTAATTGAACTTTAATTTGTCACTTAGTAAATAAATATGTTAATCACGTAAATTGGAATTTGATATGTAACTTCGTGATCTTTAAATAGAATTTGTAGCATTTTATTATATGATTTGTTTGGCTTTGTAATACGTATAAATTTATGAAATGTTATATGTGAATTTAATTTGATTGCTTTGTAAATGTGCAATATATGAATTGATATGAAATAATGTGAATATAAGCCCTATGGATACGCCTGATTTGATTTATGTTCTAAAATCTGATTATGCTAGGATCTGATATGATAGGATTATGAATATGCTATGGTTATGCCTATGCTTTGACTACTGATATGATATGCCTCTGATATGCCTCCGGATATGATTTGTGCTTGCCTTGGACCTTGTTGTGCCTCTGATTTTGGTATGTTTCCGACTCTGCTTTGTTTGGGGGCCCAGTGATTATGGGTAAGGAGCCTCGGGGCGTCGAGTATTACTCCTGTGCATGATCATCGGGATTTGGGTAAGGAGCCTCGGGGCGTCGAGTATTACTCCTGTGCACATTTCCCCTCTGATTTGATGGTTTAACTCTGCTTTGTTTGGGGCCCGGTGATTATGGGTAAGGAGCCTCGGGGCGTCGAGTATTACTCCTGTGCATGATCATCGGGATGTGGGTAAGGAGCCTCGGAGCGTCGAGTATTACTCCTGTGCACATTTTCCCCTTTTGTCTAAACGTTTGCTTGGTGTGTTTGTTTTCGTTAAGTTAGTTTGTTAGGAAATTGTTCGGGAAACGGGAGTGGATTTCTAATTAATAAAATTGGAATTGTTTTGGCCTTTGGCCTAACTCTTTTACTCTCCTATATCTAGTATCACCTGAGAAATATTTTAGAATGCAAAAACCACGCCCTGGTTCACGAACTCCCCCTCTTTGATATGTGCTGTGCTCTATATATGTATGTACGCGTGTGTATGTAGCCCCTCGCTCAGTCTTTGGACTGACCCCTCCCCTTTTTTGTTTTTAGTTTGCAGGCTTTGCTTTGGAGATAGTTGGAGTTCGTGCTAGGCGGCAGCGTGTCGTGTCTTTTGAGTCTGTGTCTGCACGTTTCAGTTTGTTAAGTATTTTGTTCTGATTTATAATTTGTAAATTTCGTATAAGATATGTTTTGTACAGGTTTGAAATTATGAGTTGAATGTTTGGAATTCGGGACAGGTTAGGACAGGTGCTCGGATTAGTTGAACCCGTTTTGATGTGTGACCATTCGGGGCAGGTTAGGACAGGTTTGCTGGACTAGTTGAACCCGTATATTTGATTCTAATGTATGTACTGCGTTGTATGTTTGGTGCGTAAAAGTTTTTGAAAGTTGGCATTTCGTACTACTTCCGTTGTCATGCTTCGCATATTTTCTTTTGTACAGGGTTAGGTACCGCGTAGCTAGTGTGTGCGTTTTCGTTTGTCACCCGTTCGCTGTGACTTGGTGCATGTGCGGACTCTCCATTTCGTACACGTGTCGGGTCATAGTGCGGGGGATGTGGTGCCTCACGTGCGGGGTGTTACAAAGTCCGTTGGCCAGTACATCGCTGATTTTGAGAGACTTTCTCGCTATGCACCCAACATAGCGAATGATGATTTTCACAAGGCGATGCAGTTCCTCCAGGGACTCAGGCCGGACATTCAGGATGCATTGAAGGCAGCAAATACTAGCAGCTGGGCCAAAGCTACCACTAAAGCTCTGAAGGTCGAGGATTCAGACAATGCAAGGAGGCCTATTCCTCGCTTCGAACCGGACCCTGTTTTGGGATCAGGGCAAGGTTCCAATGCAATGAAAAGATCCGGTACTGATTCAATCCTACCCTCTCAGGAAAGATCTAAAAAGAAGAAGTCTCAAATTGATAGGTCAACTTCGGAGAATGTTTTCGCTACGGCATTGCCATCACAGTTAGAGAAGCCACTTTGCACTTACTGTGGACGTGACACACATACCTACGATGGGTGTAGGAAGCGCTTGCGTTTATGTTTCCGTTGTGGGAGTTCTGAGCATCAAATAGATACATGTCCGGAACGAAAAGAGCTATCCACCGGGGGTCAGAGATCATTTAACAGGCAAGAACAACGGTGAACGGTACATCTAAACATGCATACCACGTGCATCATGCGCTTTCTTATTTTGTCTATTTGTAATCCTTGTGTTTGCTATTTGCTCCTGTGTATGTAAGTGTTTATTTAAATTTGTGCATGGTGTGGTTGTGTAAGAGACGGGGTGCTCTCATGTTTGTTGAGAGACGGGGTGCTCTCATGTTTGTAGAGAGACGGAGTTCTTTCAATTATGCTTTATTTCATATTGAAACATGTCTTGAAAAGTTTCATCACTTCATGAATATGTCGTGTGTCCTACTTGGTTCCATTATTGAGTCGTGTCTAACAAGTACACCATGTTTCCTTTCTTGTTTAGTGTTCTCCACGGTGGAGACTTTCAAGCCTTGTGGTCCTTCTCCTGTTTCTTTCTTGCACTTGGAGGTGAGGGTTTTTATTTATAAATGACCTATGACCTTGCATGAAGTAAAATTATGCCAAATGGTTTTCATATTAAAATTAACCATATCTTTGATACCGGCTATGTACCGGAAATGTTTTATAAATCCTAAATGTGTTACCCTGAGCCTGTTTTACGAGATCCTACTATTGCCCCCGGCTCTTCTAGTGCTGGACTAGCCGGAGTGGTTCCTGTTCCTGTTCCTGGGGCCCAGGGGCTTGTGTATTGAGTGATTCGGGGAGGTATGGGGCCGACGGTGATCTCTTGCACAAGTCTTATACTGTTGGACTACCCGGATACCCACTAGGAGGTTTGGTGGGAGATGGGGCTCCGATCTGAGGGAGTCATGAACCCGAAGATCATCCTGATGCGCGGATGTGAAGGTTAGCTATCGAACACATTGCACCCGGAGAAAGGAAATTAATTTGTACTTGTTTTCCCGAATGTTATAATTATAAACTCCTGTTTCCTGCTTATTTCCTGATTACCTACTTGTACCTGTCATTTAATAAGTGAAAAGAGGAGTCCAGGATGGAATAATTACCCGTTCTCGCCGGGTCCCCTAAAATATAGCATAGATATCCGTAACCTCTGGTATGTCTCAGTCCCTGTTCAGCATCGGAGCTCGTGGATCGTAAAGGTAAAGCGGGCATCAACAGAGGCGTACGGATATCAACACATGCATATTATATCTCGTTTACGTGACTTGCATGCCCTGACATAATTCCACCCATACGTATTGATTTACTCCTGATTCCTATCTTCTGTTTATTCATTACTAAAACGTATAGTGGAATTATGCCTGCCAGATTGCCTGATTATATATATATGCGTGTCTACCCCCTTCACTCGGTCAGTTGACTGACCCCTCCCTCTCGTTGTTTTTTTTAGTTTTATCTTGCAGGTTCAGTGGTCGTTAGGCGGGAGTCTTGTGAAGTCTTTGTTCGAGTCTTGGTCATGAATATTGCATTGTACCATTTACTTGTTTCCTGCTTTGTATTACAGCCTTGTAGGCCATCTTGTATTTATAACATTTTCTTGAACTCAGGACAGGTTTCTAGGGCCCTAGTTGAATCCGTTTTTATAGTAATGTATGTGTAGGTGATTCGGGACAGTTTAGGACAGGATCTTGAACTAGTTGAACCAGTATTTACCTTTCGTTTTGATTGCATTTATTCCACTGAATTGATTTGAATGATTTCTTTGCTTCCGCATTCCTGTTTTATTGATTTGTTGGAACAGGGTCTAGTCCCGCCTAAAACAGGATGTTTTTTTTTTGTTCTGTCTCCGTTCGTTGTGAGCTTGGTTCATGTATGGACTCTCCATTTCATGTGTGGACCGGGTTTACAGTGCGGGGGATGTGGGGCCCTCCGTTCATGTGACGCCCCGTATTCTCGAAGGGCGTCTTGACGATATTAACAAGTAAGTCTCTACACTTGTGTGTGTTTAATTTAAAAGTTTCTTGAGTTATTTGATTAAATGTAAATCCAATTTAATATGTGATCATTCGGATTATTCTAAGATTAATTGTCAACTTGATTAATTACGCACATTTGTAACCCTAACAGTCTAATTCGATTTAATTCGAATTTATTCCATGAAATAATTGTCAAGTTGATTTTAAATCCATCATGTTACTTAACTTGTTTAATTTTGGTTTACTTGAATTCCTTGAGATTAATTATCAATCATATGTTTACGAAGTGTCGTTCAATTGTACGAAAGGTTTCTAAAATTAAATTGAATTAAACTCTAATTGGTAAATCTCTATTTCATTTTAATTTATAAAATTAATTCGGAGCTTGAATGTTTATTCGTAAATTTACCAATTTTATTTACGATTATTTGTATGCGTTATTACTCTTTGCTACACGATAAGGATACCCGGTTGTATATAGCTTGTGCATAAGACACATTTCTCCCAAATCTCCTTTCTCTCTCTCTCTCTTCGCTCTCTCTCCTCTCCCACTCTCTCTCCTGGGGGTACTATGCATGCCTTTGGTTACGAGCCCATAACTCGATCGTTTCTCGACGGAATTTCACAAACGAATAGTCCATTTCGATTATCTCGGCGAGACGTACACAAGAGTACCAATTTCACAGCCTAATGACAAATGTTGGCGGAGTTATCGCCGGATTTCAGTAGCAGCGGCGGAGGTGTCAGACCATCGTCACTTCGCCGGCCTTTCGTGTCGGTTTCCGGCCACCTCCTCGATGCACGCGCCGAAGACCCAGCAAGAGGACTTCCCGGAGCATCGTTTGACATTGTCGGTTACTGTTTCGCCGCTTTCCGGCGGTGTTTTTCGACGGGGCTTGATGGTTTCCAAGGTTTTTCGACCCCCTGAGTTCATTTCCGTCATCAATTTCAGAAGATCTTGGCCGTAGGTGGTGGTTCCGATAATGTGGGCGGCGACAGAATATTCGGCGGCTAACGGGGGCCTTTTCCGGCCATCTTTTGGCCTCGGGCTCTTCACGAAAGTTATTCGGAACGATGAGAACTAGTGGTCTTTGATCACACGACTCCTGATTCGGCCAATTGGCTGCGGATCACGACGGCATAGTGGCGGTGCAACGGCGGCGCTAGCTCCGAGAATTTTTCCTCCGAGCTACCTTAGGGCTTTCGAAGAGCTCGTCACGGGTAAGACAATGCCTTTTACGGATCGCATTTTGGTTCACCGGTTTGGAAGTAATTTGAGTTTGAAGATTTTAGGGTTTTCGTGTTCTTAGATCTGAAATTGGGGGAGATTAACTTGGAATTTCCAGAAATTGATCGAGGATTCGGAACGGGCAAGAAGGCTTCATTCAGGACTGATTTTTCGGGATTTTTCCGACGATCTTCGGCGGCGGTCCGGCCAAATTCTGGCAGCTACGGTGGTGGCCTTTTGGCGGCTTCTAGTCAGAATGTTCTTCTCGTTGTGGTGAGTTCAACGCCACTTTCCGTTCGTTAATCGGACACTCGATCTATTTATTACGAATTATTTTGCATAATTGTGATTATTTGAATTAATTGTTTTAAGTGCAAATAAATTGGTTATTGTTGGTTTGTTGATCGAGATGTATTCCAATCGTAAACGAAAACATGTATTGAATGGATTGTGATTTGCATGAATGTTTCGATTTACAATTTGAATCCGATGTGATGAATTTACGCTATTTGTTAAGTACGAAGGGATGTTAGTGTAATATTTAGAAACTAATCTTTTATGTGACTAAATGAACTTGAATGATATTTTAGAAGAACGAACATGTTGTGATTTCTTTATATGAATTTGAGACGTTCTCAATGTTATGTTTGTTGTAAATTGTGTTTCAAATATAAAATTGAGATACATGAAAGGTGTTTGAACAACTTGAGACTTGATGCATGATAGGAGTTAGAATTGTAATATCTTGATTTACTCTTACTACTCGAAAATGGTACATTATGAATTACGATAAATTGATAATTGTCATGCTTGTAAGTAATTAATTCCTAGTTGAATAATTGTATAAACACTGTTAAACGAACAATTATGCTTAGTAATCAACTAAGGGGATGTATGTGTAATAATTCTAAACTTTTATAAATGACTTAGGGGATGTAAGTGTAATATTATGAAACTATGAATGTAACTTGAGCTTGTGTACCAAACATGTTGTGAAGTTGTAAAGTATGATCTTAAGTGAATTAGATGCACTCTTTAATTGTATCAAGCATGCCATCTACATACAACAACTTTGTATGTTTATACGATCAAGTTGCTCTTACCTATGCACTTTATAACTCGACATGAACTTGATGCTTAATTGTAATATTATAATTGAACCCTGTGCCATTGGATGATTTAATATGCATTTTGTGAATACATTGATTTCCTAAATTGATATTGCATCTTTGGATATGGAATTGCGTGTTGGTTGCTTGTAAATATGACCTTGTTGAGCATTGATATGCCTTGAATGACCACGACACCTTATCCAAGCACAACATGAACACTTATGCATAACCACGATCATGTTGAACAACGCCGTGCTTCTTGTTTGGTTCATATAGAGTCTAAGTCTGGGCTTCTATATGTCTTGTCACAGAGTTTGGTGGTGCTGGTGGGCCCGAGGTTTAGAGTGTTTGGCCCTTCACACTCTCAGACTCTACTTTCACGAGGTGAGGTTTAGGATTTTGTATAGTTATGCGACCTATGGCCTTTACATGCTGATTTCTACCCTTGTATGCGAGTTTACCTTACTATAAATACGTATGTGTTGGATATGATATGTTTATGACCTTGCGTGCGTTCTGCGTGGATGGGTGCTTACGGGCTTAAATTCCATCGCGTGGGATCTGCGTGGATGGGTGCTTACGGCCTTAAATTCCATCGCGTGGGTTTTGCGTGGATGGGTGTCTACGGGCTTAAATTCCATCGCGTAGGAATATGTATAAAAACCGGTTTTTGAGGCATATGTAAGCTATTTTGGAAAATTCAATTGTGTTACGATTCTGTAGCGAGATTTGCCATGAAAGATTGGTATCTGTTCTGTTCTGTTCTATTGTGGATCCGAGGAGCTACGGGTAATGGGGCCTCCGGGACGGTTAGGACCGTCGGAGTTTCAACCATGTGCGTAGTTTCCATTTGAGATATCATTGCACGACCTTAGGGTGATGAGGGAGGCGTGATATCTTGAGCCTTCGGCAAAGGCCGAGGATGACTCTTGTGGGTTCGCTACCCTCTTGAGATCGAGTCTATTTTAGACAGTGTTATTATGGATGGTTTGGGGACGGTACATCTCCTCCATCATTGGTGTGACGGTTGGATTGATTTTTGTATTCTATAATTTGATATGTCCTGATGAGTAAAGGTTGGAAGCTCGTACTCGCCGAGCATGTGATCTGTTCTGTTTGGGAATCATGAATCGAGATAGGGTTTCTGAAATATTTTCTAAATCTTATATCACTATCTTTTGGGTACTTTTGGAAATGTTTTGGTATGCAAAACCTATCTCCGGTTCATGAGTCCACCCTTCTGATATGTGCTATGCTCTATATATATACAGTGGGTGTGCGTTAGCCCCCTCACTCAGTCAGTTGACTGACACCTCATTTTATCTTTTAGTTGCAGGTTTCTTTTGGCTTGAGCTAGGCGGATGTGAGTCTTCTGGGTCACACTTGTCGGTTTAGTTGGTGTTAAGATGCATTTGTCACATACTCTATTTATGTTATGTATTCTTATTTCGCTTTTAGAGATTATGTTTTATGCTCTACTTAGACTTAAACCCGTGTGGGGTTAGTATGCTAGCATTTAGATGTAATTAGCTATTCTGCTGATACTTATTTTGGTTTATTACGTTGCGATGATTTGAGATTCGGGACTAGGTATCTATGCTAGTTGAACCCGTCACCTGTTATGTATGCTGATATTCGGGACTAGGTATCTATGCTAGTTGAACCCGTCACTTATTTTGTACGTTGATTTAATTGCTTCTGCTATCTGATGATAATTGTTTAAATTGCTTCCGCGCTCTGAGTCTGTCGAGTTAGATCCGCCTAGCCTAGTGTGTGAGTTGGTCTCCCGTTCGCTTTGGTTCGGATTCGGGCATGGACTTTTCATTTCGTGACCGGGTCTGGGTCTTAGTGCGGGGGATGTGGCATCCTCCTTTTTGGGTGTTACATCCTTAAGTGGTATCAGAGCTCTAGGTTGCAAAACCGAGCTCTTGAGTCGTGTTGAGTCTGTCTAGGTCGTACGACATAGGAATAACTGCGCATTGCATTTGTTTGACTTGATACTTTGTCCCTGCGGCATGAATTGTTTCATGATTATATGATTGTGTGCACATTATGACTTTGATTATGCAACATCTTATTTTATGTGCTTTATAAATTGCAACTAATTTTTACATTTACGTGATATACGTGTTACATTGCATTTGCATCTTTAACCCCGCATGTATTGAATCTAGTGTTTGAATTTTAGGGTGCCCTATGAGTCAACACTAAGATTTTCCTCTGTCAACACTACCTATTGGCACTACAACAAAAACACACCATGATTCGAAGATGAAAGGATTCTTCACCAAGATCAATGGTCATGAAAAGGTTCAGAGTTGAAGGAAAGGGATTTGCTATATTGACTTACTATCTTAAAGTCAATTGAAAGATGAAGTTTGTCGAATTTTAACCTTGAGGATTCGTTCATCTAAAAGTAGTCATCTTGTTGAGGAAATGAGTCAATGGAGGAGAATCTGATCAAGTGAACCATTTTGAAGGAGTTTGATGAGCTTTCTCCTTGATGATTCGTTTATTTGGAAGTAGTCACCTTGTTGATGGAAACGAGTTAATGTAGAAGAATCCGATCAAATAATATCCGATCAAGTTCAAGGGATGTGGATAGGTAACCATGTTACTTAAGCAACGAGCTACAAACCATCGGTGAGTGTTGAAGGTTTTGGTGCCGTTTAGAGTTAACGAACGACAAGACAAGATTGGTTGTTAGCTCTTTGGGTGTTTCTTCAAGATGAGATGGAAGACATTGTTGAGGTGGGGATAGAATACTTAGATGCTGAATAACTTTATTCAAGTTTCAGGATAATATACCATGGATTGCTTTGGGAAGTACTTAGCACCATGATCATCCAACAAAACTCTGAGGTAAATATCTAATTGACAAACGAATCATGGACAACTCCTTGAAGACGAGCAGACTAAGATTTAACGCAAAAATGAGAAATTCTTGGGAGAAACTTAGGATGATTCTAGTTGAGCAAGGATTACGGTCTAGTAAGGGGTTTGGTGATAAACAAGCATTGTTAAGTTATCACTTTATGAAAAGACTCAAGACAAAGAGGATCAGATGACGAGGGTTGCATCATTGTCGGCTTAAACAACTCCTACTGCTTCATCTCGACTTTCCTATCAAGATTTTTACACTTTGGTTAACGGTACGTCAAGCATTCATGGCATTTGCATACATGCATCGTTTAAATACTCTTACCTTGTTTTGCTTGATGTGGGTGATGACTATTGCTATTTTAATTGGGATAACTCGGATACCTGATCTAGTATTTGTAACTTAAAATTTCTACTCGTTATGAATCGTTGCTAAAATGAATGAGTTATGTACATATGTGAACTTTTCATGCCTATGTGATTTAAGACTCTCTTGATTGCTCACTAACTTCTCATATAACATACATACATACTGTAACCTTGTTTTATAGGGATTCCATTGCGATATCCCCCTTGAGTTGAGGTATGACCGTTGAATCTATACTCAAGGGACACCGATATCAGTTGTATAAGGTACACCAAACATGCATCGCATACTTTTCGTCAAGTGTTACTATGATGTGTATATGTATGAATAACTGATCAGTAGATTTATGTGCAAGAGGGACCTTAGGTTCCCTCTTTTTACGTGTTGGAGAGATGTAGGATTCTCTCTGTTTATGTGGTAGAAAGATGTTGGAATCTTTCTAAGTTTTGTGCGCGAGAGATGTTGGATTCTCTTGTACTTAGATATTCAGAGATGCTGGATTCTCCTGAATCTAGGGGTTTGAGGAATGTTGGATTTTCTCAAACTAGAATGTTGGGAGATGTTCGAATCTGCCCGACTTAGGTTGAGAGACGGGGTTCTCTCAATTATGTGCTTGAGAGACGGGGTTCTCTCTTTTATATGTGCTCGAGAGACGGGGTTCTCTCTCTTGTGGGTGTTGAGGGACGGGGCTCTCTCACTTAAGTGTTGAGAGATGGGATTCTCTCTTATTTTGTTGTGGTTGCGTTACGCGTTGATCTGACTACGGGTAGCAAGTGGTGCATCTGAGACGACATCGAGGTTGGGTGCAGTTGCAGCTATCCGATCATGGGAATGACCGACCAAGTTTGAAACAACTAGCGGATCAAGTACTCGCACCGACCTCGACGATAACAAGACATCCTAAAGGAGGTTCGGTGTAGATGACAGGAGTAAGCCTCACCATCAGAGTTATGATCTTACGCGAGTTCGGGAGAAGGGTTGGAGCACTACAACTCGAGGATCTAAATTTTAGCAGTGGAACCTGGGGACCAGGTTCTCTTAAGGGGGGAAGGTTGTGACGCCCCGTATTCTCGATGGGCGTCTTTACGATATTAACAAGTAAGTCTCTACACTTGTGTGTGTTTAATTTAAGAGTTTCTTGAGTTATATGATTAAATGTAAATCCAATTTAATATGTGATCATTCGGATTATTCTAAGATTAATTATCAACTTGATTAATTACGCACATTTGTAACCCTAACTGTCTAATTTGATTTAATTCGAATTTATTCCATGAAATAATTGTCAAGTTGATTTTAAATCCATCATGTTACTTAACTTGTTTAATTTTGGTTTACTTGAATTCCTTGAGATTAATTATCAATCATACGTTTACGAAGTGTCATTAAATTGTACAAAAGGTTTCTAAAATTAAATTGAATTAAACTCTAATTGGTAAATCTCTATTTCATTTTAATTTATAAAATTAATTCGGAGCTAATGTTTATTCGTAAATTTACCAATTTTATTTGCGATTATTTGTACGCGCTATTACTCTTTGCTACACGATAAGAATACCCGGTTGTATATAGCTTGTGCACAAGACACATTTCTCCCAAATCTCCTTTCTCTCTCTCTCTCTTCTCTCTCTCTCCTCTCCCACTCTCTCTCCCGCGGGTACTATGCGCGGCTTTGGTTACGAGCCCATAACTCGATCGTTTCTCGACGGAATTTAACAAACGAATAGTCCATTTCGATTATCTCGGCGAGACATACACAAGAGTACCAATTTCACAGCCTAACGACGAACGTTGACGGAGTTATCGCCGGATTTCAGTAGCAGAGACCACCGCCACTTCGTCGGTCTTTCGCGACGGTTTCCGACCACCTCCTCGATGCACGCGCCGAAGACCCAGTAAGAGGACTTCCCAGCACATCGTTTGACGTCGGCGGTGCGGACATCCGGGCCGTGACGGTGCCGCACGCGCCGACCAAAGCTCGCGGCGGCGGCGCGAGTTACTGTAGCGGTGGGTTTCGCCGCTTTCCGGCGGTGTTTTTTGACGGGCTTCATGGTTTCTAAGGTTTTTTGACCCCCTGAGTTCATTTCCGGCATCAATTTCACCAGATCTTGGCCGTAGGTGCTGGTTCCGGTAATGTGGGCGGCGGCAGAATATTCGGCGGCCAACGGGGGCCTTTTCCGGCCATCTTTTGGCCTCGGGCTCTTCACAAAAGTTGTTCGGAACGACAAGAACTAGTGGTCTTTGATCACACGACTCCTGATTCGGCCAATTGGCGGTGGATCACGGAGGCATAGTGGCGGTGCAACGGCGGCGCTAGCTCCGAGGATTTTTCCAGCGAGATACCTTACAGCTTTCGAAGAGCTCGTCACGGGTAAGACAATGCCTTTTACGGATCGCATTTTGGTTCACCGGTTTGGAAATAATTTGAGTTTGTAGATTTTAGGGTTTTCGTGTTCTTAGATCTGAAATTGGAGGAGATTGACTTGGAATTTCGAGGATTCGGAACGGGCACGAAGGCTTCATTCAGGACTGATTTTTCAGGATTTTTCCGGCGGTCCAGCCAAATTCCGGCAGCTACGGTGGTGGCCTTCTGGTCAGAATGTTCTTCTCGTTGTGGTGAGTTCAACGCCACTTTCCATTCGTTAATCGGACACTCGATCTATTTATTACGAATTATTTTACGTAATTGTGATTATTTGAATAAATTGTTTAAGTGGAAATAAATTGGTTATTGTTGGTTTGTTGATCGAGATGTATTCTAATCGTATACGAAAACATGTATTGAATGTATTGTGATATGCATGAATGTTTCGATTTACAATTTGAATCCGATGTGATGAATTTACGCTATTTGTTAAGTACGAAGGGGTGTTAGTGTAATATTTAGAAACTAATCTTTTATGTGACTAAATGAACTTGAATTATATTTTAGAAGAACGACCTTGTTGTGATTTCTCTATATGAATTTGAGACGTTCTCAATGTTATGTTTGTTGTAAATTGTGTTTCAAATATAAAATTGAGATACATGAAAGATGCTTGAACAACTTGAGACTTGATGCATGATAGGAGTTAGAATTGTAATATCTTGATTTACTCTTACTACTCGAAAATGGTATATTATGAATTACGATAAATTGATAATTATCATGCTTGTAAGTAATTAATTCCTAGTTGAATAATTATATAAACAACTTTAAACGAACAATTATGCTTAGTAATCAATTAAGGGGATGTATGTGTAATAATTCTAAACTTTTATAAATGACTTAGGGGATGTAAGTGTAATATTATGAAACTACGAATGTGACTTGAGCTTGTGTACCAAACATGTTGTGAAGTTGTAAAGTACGATCTTAAGTGAATTAGATGCACTCTTTAATTGTATCAAGCATGCCATCTACATACAACAACTTTGTATGTTTATATGATCAAGTTGCTCTTACTTATGCACTTTATAACTGAACATGAACTTGATGCTTAATTGTAATATTATAATTGAACCCTGTGCCATTGGATGATTTAATATGCATTTTGTGAATACATTGATTTCCTAAATTGATATTGCATCTTTGGATATGGAATTGCGTGTTGGTTACTTGTAAATATGACCTTGTTGAGCATTGATATTCCTTGAATGACCACGACACCTTATCCAAGCACAACATGAACACTTATGCATAACCACGATCATGTTGAACAACGCCGTGCGTCTTGTTTGGTTCATATAGAGTCTAAGTCTGGGCTTCTGTATGTCTTATCACAAAGTTTGGTGGTGCCGGTGGGCCCGAGGTTTAGAGTGTTTGGCCCTTCACACTCTCAGACTCTACTTTCACGAGGTGAGGTTTAGGATTTTGTATAGTTATGCGACCTATGGCCTTTACATGCTGATTTCTACCCTTGTATGCGAGTATACCTTACTATAAATACGTATATGTTGGATATGATATGTTTATAACCTTGCGTGCGTTCTGCGTGGATGGGTGCTTACGGGCTTAAATTCCATCGCGTGGGATCTGCATGGATGGGTGCTTACGGGCTTAAATTCCATCGCATGGGTTCTGCGTGGATGGGTGTCTACGGGCTTAAATTCCATCGCGTAGGAATATGTATAAAAACCAGTTTTTGAGGCATATGTAAGCTATTTTGGAAAATTCAGTTGTGTTACGATTCTGTAGCGAGATTTGCCATGAAAGATTGGTATCTGTTCTGTTCTGTTCTATTGTGGATCCGAGGAGCTGCGGGTAATGGGGCCTCCGGGACGGTTAGGACCGTTGGAGTTTCAACCATGTGCGTAGTTTCCATTTGAGATATCATTGCACGACCTTAGGGTGATGAGGGAGGCGTGATATCTTGAGCCTTCGGCTAAGGCCGAGGATGACTCTTATGGGTTCGCTACCCTCTTGAGATCGAGTCTATTTTAGACGGTGTTATTATGGATGGTTTGGGGACGGTACATCTCCTCCATCATTGGTGTGACGGTTGGATTGATTTTTGTATTCTATGATTTGATATGTCCTGAGGAGTAAAGGTTGGAAGCTCGTACTCACCGAGCATGTGATCTGTTCTGTCTGGGAATCATGAATCGAGATAGAGTTTCGAAAATGTTTTCTAAATCTTATATAACTATCTTTTGGGTACTTTTGGAAATGTTTTGGTATGCAACACCTATCTCCGGTTCATAAGTCCACCCTTCTGATATGTGCTATGCTCTATATATATACAGTGGGTGTGCGTTAGCCCCCTCACTCAGTCAGTTGACTGGCACCTCATTTTATCTTTTAGTTGCAGGTTTCTTTTGGCTTGAGCTAGGTGGATGTGAGTCTTCTGGGTCACACTTGTCGGTTTAGTTGGTGTTAATATGCATTTGTCACATACTCTATTTATGTTATATATTCTTATTTCGCTTTTGGAGATTATGTTTTATGCTCTACTTAGACTTAAACACGTGTGGGGTTAGTATGCTAGCATTTGGATGTAATTAGCTATTCTGCTGATGCTTATGTTGGTTTATTACTTTGCGATGATTTGAGATTCGGGACTAGGTATGTATGCTAGTTGAACCCGTCACCTGTTATGTATGCTGATATTCGGGACTAGGTATCTATGCTAGTTGAACCCGTCACTTATTTTGTACGTTGATTTAATTGCTTCCGCTATCTGATGATAATTGTTTAAATTGCTTCCGCGCTCTGAGTCTGTCGAGTTAGATCTGCCTAGCCTAGTGTGTGAGTTGGTCTCCCGTTCGCTTTGATTCGGATTCGGGCATGGACTTTTCATTTCGTGACCGGGTCTGGGTCTTAGTGCGGGGGATGTGGCATCCTCCGTTTGGGATGTTACAGTTCAGGGTGTCACATCCTATGGTGGTATCAGAGCTCCTGGTTACAAAAATCGGAGTTCTAGTGTCGTGTCCTATCGAGTGTAGGTCGTACAGCTTAGGAACTACCTATCAACGTGCGCATTGCACTGCAGTTGAACCTTGAATTGCATTCCTTTCAGGACCTTGTTGGATTATATGTTATATTTTGCATCAATTTGTGGCCTTGTTGATTATGTGTCATGAGCATGCTCTAATCACATGCATTTATTCTCAAATCTAGTTGTAAATTATAGGTTATGAAGATAATATCAAACCACGGCCAATCTCTATGATAACAACGAGCTATCACAAGCTCTACTTTTAAGCATGGGAGATGTAGGAATGCACCGGGGAATTTCATACAAGAATTTGAGGATCGTGACCATTCCTAAATGGAGCTACGGTTTGAAAGGTAGAATCCGGAATAGAAGGTCGATTGTGGGAAAATTCACAAGTTTTGTGGGAGTTGGTGAATGTTCAATGGAATAGTGGTGGGGTGTATGATGATTACGACTTACAAGAATCAACACATACATCTACGTTACAAGAGTTAATCAACCGGATTCAATGGGATTGTTTAACCGAAGGAATGGAGTGAAGAAAATCTCAAAGGTACTTTAGTTTGAAGTTCGGATCAACGAAGAGGCGATGGTGATCAAGAGGACTAGAGGTAAAATCGATTGTCGAGAGATAAGCAACTAAGATCTTTAAGGATGAGTCTCCAAGTGAATCAAAGCTAATTGGTTTCAAGTTTAGAGTAGAAGATTCAGGATATACCCGGATTTGTGAATGGCGAGCAAAGTGAATCGATAAAGTAGAACTTCCAAATAAATCAAGTTTTAGAAGCTGAGTACGGGAAGAAGGAAAAGAAGAGAAAATAGAGATACTTCATGTTCCGAGTAAGGAAGAAGTTGGATTTGAAAGGAGTTAAAGAAAATCAATCCAACATGGTGAATGCAAACGTATGGAAGGCAACAATGCTAAGGTTTGATCTACGGTCACATTACAATTTATTTTTCCAGATCCAAGCTGAATTGTCGTGTTGTGAGGTTGAATTGGGAGATATAGAACCACAAATGGAAATGATAAAGAAAGGCAAAGGGTTTTTTGGAGGAAATTGTGAAGTCAGGTTTAGGCAATTGGAGGATGAGTTCATTCCACCAATTTGAACTCATAAAGTATAAGTCAAGGGAACGTTGATCAAGGTGTTAATCAAGGTGAAGATTCGCAACATCTTTGGAGGTCAATACTTGGGAATAAGTCGAAATACTGGTTCTATGGGTTTAGAAGACTTTGGTTTCAAGAAGTTGTAATCTCGAGCTATGGAGACACACAAATGGATACAAGGAAAACTTATGAAGATTTTGAAGACTGTGGGAAAAACAAGAGATGGCCAACAAGTTCAAATCGAACCGTAATTTAGGAAATGAAGAACAAGTTACCGACCACTACGGTGACGGGTGTATTGCATTCATGGTACTTGCATCATGCGTCGTATTAAATTATCCAATCTCCTTTATTTATACGTGTGTGTGAATTTCTACTTGATAATTTCTCCAATGTGTTGCATCCTTAATTGTTTGTTACGTGCATTGGCATCTGAATCCAACATGCATTATTTAGTGTTTACTTGGTAGGAAATTTCTCCCACTTCATTCATCAAGTGTTACTCTGATGGGGTCTTACCCGAATCAAGACAAGAAGATTGTTGGATTGCAAGGTATGTGGAATTATGGGGAAAGGAAATACGAAGGCTCGGAAAGTAGAATTGGATCTTGGAATGAAGGAAATAGGGTGTATCCCTACTAAATCACTTCAAAGTGAATGTGAGTAAGATCACCAAACACGTGGAATAGTGAGACCATTTATACCAAGGAAGCTAGTTGAAGAAGTTGAGAATCTTCAATTCAAGAAGCAATGTAACGAGTTCAATGGTTAGAGATATGAATTCTTAAGGGGGGAGAGCTTGACCAGGAAATAACTTAAATTTGTGGTTGTGCTCGAATGGATCACTCCTAGTCAGAACAATGGAAATGCAAAAGTCAACAAGTAACTGGGTTCCACGCTAATGGCAAGAGATGAAATGGAAGGTTTAGCATTCAAGGGAATTTTAAGATCGAAGTGAATAAAGCTTTGAGAATAATATTGGAAGAGATAAGTGTTTAGAAAGATGAAGATACAAATTCAAGAAATGCTTGAGATTTGGAACTATAAGACAGGGTAAAAAATTGATCCTTGGTAAATTCGGTCGGAGAATCAGCGGCGCTAATTTCTTACTATGGGATTTACAAACTAAATCTACGAGGTTCAAAAGATCGTATACGGCATAACGTATCTCATGCATTGGAAACGATGGGACCGTGAAGGAATTACAAGAAATGGTAAGGAGGGTATTGGATAATAAAAGCTGACCCAATCATCATATTCCACGATGATGAAGTAAGAGTCAATTCAACGAGAGATGGAAGTGAAAAATCTAGGAGAGATCCCAACATGAGCAAGAGGAGTTGCCAATTCGTCAATCATTTCTCCGTGATGAACCGGGGATAATACTAAGACTTGAAGGCTAGGATTCGAGTCATTAAAGATTAGCTCAAGCATCCGAGAAGGTTGAGTATAATTCGTGGAGAAGGATGAATTAATTGGGTTAAGTTCAAGCACACACTCAAGATTAAAAAACTTTGGACCGTGATGTTTATTAAAGATAAGAGGATCGACCGTGGACCGAAGACATAGTGATCATTGAAGCCTTGAACACATCGTGCATTTTAAGTCATGGTACTAGGGATTAAAGGAATCTTTAACAGAGAATCTAGTGTTGAATCGGATCACAACAATGGAAGAATTCCGAACAACGGTGAACGATACATCAAGCATCCATGGCGCATATATACATGCAACTTTAATTCGAATAATTTTATATTTCTAAGTGCCTTGGTTGCTTGTTGTCTTAACTTCTTTTGTATGATTGATACTTGATGTATTTGGTATTCTCCTACTTGTTTCTTGTGTGGTTGTTGCGTGATTGTTTATTTAATTATCTGTTTGAGAGACGGGGTTCTCTCATTATCTGTTTGAGAGACGGGGTGCTCTCACTAGTTGTTCGAGAGATGGGGTTCTCTCGTTGCTTGTGCTTGAGAGACGGGGATTCTCTTATTTGTTTCTTATTGCCTGTTTAGCTTGTAACTGGCGACAACTTAGGATTTCGAGTGTTTAGGCATCGGTGAGTTAAGAGTCGTGGCTTAATAACAAACTGAAGACCCCTTGTTGTTGGAAGACCTTTTCTGAACTAATTCCTGACGGGGAGTTACTAACCCGCGTGGGATGAACACGGGAGAGCTGCTTGAGAGTCCAGAACTCGAGGTAGTGGACCTGGGCACCAGGTCCTGTTAAGGGGGAGAGGTTGTGACACCCCGACTTCTCGACTGTACAGGTACACGCGCCACACATGAGAGTTTTGAGGGTTAGGTCTATTTAATTCCTTTTATTGATTTAATTGTGTGATTTAAACCTTTCTTTCGCAATTTCTTTTCGTGGTTTATGTTATTTAATTTTTCCGAGCATGCCTAAGTGTTTAATTATTCGTTTATTTGTAAGAATTTTACTTAATTGTCCTTAATTGCCCCTCTTGGAGATGTTTGGTACTTGATTGATAATTTGATGAGAATTGATTTGTCATATGCATAACATTTCATACTTAATTGCATTCTCTTGAATTTCATAAGGACCAAAGTGCAATTTCTTCCCTTTTCTCCCACTTGATCGATATATCTATATACACACACCTATACATACATTTTTCATTTCATCTTCATCTTCCAAGAATCAAGAACAAGGGCAAGACATCTCTTTCACTCCCTCTTTCATTTCAATTCACAAGACAACAAGAGATTCAAGCTTTCTTCCATCTTTTCTTCAAGGAATTCACTCCAAGACCATCTCTTTTTCCTTTCCGTTTTTCTTCCATTTTCAAGGTATGGTAGAAATTTGTATAATTGATGAAAGTGAGTTTAAGCTAGGGCTTTCACCTTCCTTGGATTTCATGACATGTTTTGAAGTTTATGTGATGAATTTAAGCTAATCTCATGCATATATGACATATTTTACTTGAACTTTGATGCATTCATAACTATGGTATATTTGAGGGTTGGTTGGATGAGTATTTGTGAATTTAAGCATGTTTCTTTGGATTATAAGTGGCCTAAATGAGATATTATGAGTGTACGCATGTTGTTTGATGTTTTGGGTGCTTTTGGTTGAGGTTTGAGGTGATTTGGTTGATTGGTTTTTTCCTCCCGCGAGCTTCCCCTGTTCTGCTACGTTTTTCTTGCCTAGAAGGACTACCCGGGTGGGTTTTTGTACTAAAAAGTACCAGGGCGGGTACTTTAGTCCAGAGAGTTTTCTGCACTCTTTTTTTTCCCAGCCGGGTAGATTTTGACTTGTATTTTCCCCGGCCAGGTACTCCCTCATACCACCTCTGATTGACCTGATTTTTGAACCGTTGGAAACATTTTGAAGTCTAGAACAATCTCCAATTGGAATCACATCATTATCCTTTCTATTTTGTAAGATACAATCAATTCTTTTTGGTGTCGCCATGTTATCGACAATCTGCTTTCGCCCAACTTCAGGTCTACGCCATTTTCACCTCGCTTTGAACCACAAGTCGAGCCACATACCATTTTAAAGGTCTGTGTGTCTAATTTCATATAAAACAAACAAAAATCCATTTAAGCTTCTAGAACTCAAGATATTCTCATTTTCCTACGGCTTGTGCATCCCCGAAAATTGTCAGCATTTCCCAAACTTCGCCAAACCCGTTCTTCTTGCTTTCCTTTCACCCCTTTGCCTCTTGTATGTGAATTATATGAATTATATTCTTAATTAATTGGTATTTATACTCATATGTGACACTCATTGGTCTTTACTTGCTTAAACTTGATTGTTTGAACTCGTTCTTTATGTATGAATTGAATTTGTTTGAGTAATTGAGCATATGAACACAATCACACCATTCCATGAAACTCTTATGCTTTATTTCATATTGAAACATGCCATGACAAGTTTCATCACTTCATAAATATTCTTGTCGTGCGTCCTACTTGGTTCCATTATTGAGTCGTGTCTCACAAGTACACCATGTTTCCTTTCTTGTTCAGTGTTCTCCACGGTGGAGACTTTCAAGCCTTGTGGTCCTTCTCCTGTTTCTTTCTTGCACTTGGAGGTGGGGGTTTTTATTTATAAATGACCTATGACCTTGCATGAAGTAAAATTATGCCAAATGGTTTTCATATTAAAGTTAACCATATCTTTGATACCGGCTATGTACCGGAAATGTTTTATAAATCCTAAATGTGTTACCTTGAGCCTGTTTTACGAGATCCTGCTATTGCCCCCGGCTCTTCTAGCGCTGGACTAGCCGGAGTGGTTCCTGTTCCTGTTCCTGGGGCCCAGGGGCTTGTGTATTGAGTGATCCGGGGAGGTATCGGGCCGACGGTGATCTCTTGCACAAGTCCCATACTGTTGGGCTACCCGGATACCCACCAGGAGGTTTGGTGAGAGATGGGGCTCCGATTTGAGGGAGTCATGAACCCGAAGATCATCCTGATGCGTGGATGTGGAGGTTAGCTACCGGCCACATTGCACCCGGAGAAAGGAAATTTAGTTGTACTTGTTTTCCCGCATGTTATAATTATAAACTCCTGTTTCCTGCTTGTTTCCTGATTACCTGTTGTACCTGTCATTTAATAAGTGAAAAGAGGGGTCCAGGATGGCATAATTACCCGTTCTCATCGGGCCCCCTAAAATGTTAAGCATAGATATCCGTAACCTCTGGTATGTCTCAGTCCCTGTTCAGCATCGGAGCTCGTGGATCGTAAATGTAAAGCGGGCATCAACAGAGGCATACGGATATCGACACATGCATATTATATCTCGTTTACGTGACTTGTATGCCCTGACATAATTCCACCCATACGTATTGATTTACTCCTGCTTTCTGTCTTTTATTTATTCAATACTAAAACGTATAGTGGAATTATACCTGCCTGATTGCCTGATTATATATATATACGTGTCTACCCCCTTCACTCGGTCAGTTGACTGACCCCTCCCTCTCGTTGTTTTTTTTTGTTTTATCTTGCAGGTTCAGTGGTCGTTAGGCGGGAGTCTTGTGAAGTCTTTATTCGAGTCTTGGTCCTGCATACTGCATTGTACCATTTACTTGTTTCCTGCTTTGTATTACGGCCTCGTAGGCCATCTTGTATTTATAACATTTTCTTGAACTCGGGACAGGTTTCTAGGGCCCTAGTTGAATCCGTTTTTATAGTAATGTATTTGTAGGTGATTCGGGACAGGTTAGGACAGGATCTTGAACTAGTTGAACCCGTATTTACCTTTCGTATACACCTTTCGTTTTGATTGCATTTATTCCACTGAATTGATTTGAATGATTTCTTTGCTTCCGCATTCCTGTTTTATTGATTTGTTGGTACAGGTTCTAGTCCCGCCTAAAACATGATGGTTTTTTTTGTTATGTCTCCGTTCGTTGTGAGCTTGGTTCATGTATGGACTCTCCATTTCATGTGTGGACCGGGTTTACAGTGCGGGGGATGTGGGGCCCTCCGCTCAGGGTGTCACACCCATAATTTCAGGGCCTAATATACCTTACCAAAACCAATTCCCATCTTTCAGCGCATACTCGCTCTTACATAACATAAACGAATTTAAAACATAAGCTTACGTATACTTATACTTATACTAATTTCACAAACTTAAAGCTTATTCATAGGATCATAAATATATCTTAAACACTCATATTTAGCTATATATAAGATATATAGTCGCATGCGGGGTGAGAAAACAACACATATTAGGTTATAGGTCGCTTAACTTGAAGAAAAGAATCCTAAAGCTCACCTTGTAGCAAAAAAGTATAGAAACCTGGCAAAAAGAAGCGACAACCACCTAAACTTCGGGTTCTTGCCCGTCCGGAAGAGGCTCTGAAACAGAAGAATAAAATACCTGAGACTTAGACTCAATTATGAACCAAATAGAAGTCTGGCAATGCAAATGAATAAAATGAATTCATATATGTATCGCTTAAAGCATATCGAATCAAATCTTGCTCAAACCATATCAAATAATTCCATGAAACGAATAAAATCAAGTTAACACATATTATAACATGTTATTAGCACGTGGGGATCAAATACGAGACAAGAAATCACGAAGCAAATGAGCGAAAAACAAAACGAAACAAGAACCTAAAGCTATCAAACAAGGGTAATGGGGGTTGTACTTTTGCAGAACAAAATTGGTAACTCTCGTTACCAGAGGCAGGAGCCTCGCCCCAAAACACAAGCCTAGGGTAACAGGCGTGTAACATCCCGATTTTTCGGCCGTACAGTTACGCACTTTCGAGAGTGTGTTGAAAGTATTTTATTTATTTAATTATGCTTTTACGTGTTTATTAAATTGTTTATATGCTTAATTGATTATTTGAATAATTATTTGTTACACTTTGTTAAGTATTTGTTCGTTTTGACCCCGTTCGATCCGTATGATCCTGTATTTTCTCCTAAGTATGTGATTACATGATATGAATGAAATAGGTTTATTATGAATATATCTACGTGTTTTTTTATGTTTTTTAGTTTGTTTGATACGGTTTTAGAACCGTTTTATTTGTTAAGGGACGCAAGGGCCTAACTCGTTTTAGCGCACCTCATGTTCCGGAAGGCGTAACTTGGGCTTGGGAATTCAGATTCGAATTCCGGAAGAAGCTTTGGACTCTTAACGAAGAAAGGAAGCTTTGGAACCTTAGTTTCTCATTTTCTAAGCCCGTTCAAACCTCCAAATTTCATCCGAAACACGATCCTTGTGATAGATTTTCTATGTTCGCCCGTTTTGATCATAACCGACCCGTTTCTTATCCGAATCGCTCCACATTTAAACCCATATGACCCTAACTTAACCCTATCTCAACACATTTGCTTCCCATTTCAGTCCACCCAAGGAAAAAGAGAAGAAAGAAGCAGTTCATCCAAGAGAGAAGGAAAAGAGGGAAAATACTATTCATTTTGCAACTTCTTGCTCCATACAACTCGGAATCGCCTCCAATTCAAAAGGTGAGTCCGGAATCTTGTTCACCATCTTCTCCTATTTCTTTTGAGTTCTATTTGGATTAATTTTATGGAGTATTGATCATGATATGGATAATATGATCAATAGTAAGGGTTTGTTAGAATTTCATGAATTTGGCATGAAAACTCATGATTCTTGTTGGTTTGATGCATCATAAATGATCTTAGGACATCCATTATTAATTATATGAACTCATTTCAGAGGTAGGTTGCATTTAATGAAGGATATCATAAATGTATTTTGTATGAAAATGAAAGAGATGAATGTTTGATCCTATTTCTTCCATTCCTTTGAATGTTAGTTCAGTTTTTGCATGGTATATGACCTAAATTTTATTTATAATAGTTGTATGATCCTTCCGTTGCATGATAGATTGGTTTAGGATTGGTTTTAGGTGAGTTTTCGTTGCTGTTGTTTTGTTTTGTTGTTGTTGCGTGCGTGGTCGCGGCCGCGATCACAGATAGTTCAATTCCGGTAGCGGCTGCGACCCTCTTTTGGCCTTGTTTTGACTTTGGGTTGCGGCCGCGACCTTTCTCAGTTGTTTATAGGTAGAGGCCACGACCCTGGTTGGCCTGGAGTTCGAGTAGGAGGTCGCGGGCGCAACCTTTTCATGAGGAAAAGTGGTAGCGCCCGCGACCTTCCCTTACGTGGGTATTGGTGGTTGTTCATCTTTCGTTCGTGATTTGCTTACCTTCTTTGGTTCGTTTGTGACTCGTATGTTATGATAACATGTCATATTTTGTGTTAAGTGTTATGTTATGAATTTATGGCTTGATTTATGTGCTCGTTTTTGAATTATGATCTCATACGTGCAACATGCTACTCTAAGGTGTGTATATGACTTCAATCTTCATTTAAGTGCCTTGTATGATTTTCCCTTGCTCTTGTATCATATGAAATGTCTTCTTAATATGTTTTATGATATGTTATGCATGTTATACGAAATTTTTGAATTTATTTTGGTGATTTTGATGTTTTTACGTGTAATATGTGACCTAATTTACGTTATATGCCCTTTAACGTGCTAGCATGCATCAATGTGTCATTTTCTTACCTCGTTTGATATTTTTTTGGCTCTTTTGTCATATGAATGCGTGCCTAATATGTTTTATGACGTGTTATGTCCGTTGCATGAATTTATGGAATTATTTAGCATGATTTAGGAGACGTATGATTTGATAGGAATTTGCATGCGCCATAGGGGATTCGTTGCATCTCTTATGAATCTTTTGCATCAGTATGCATATGCCGAGTGCTTATATGGTTCATATGTGAGTCTAAGTCCATCTTTCATCCTTTATTTTGTTCAGAGCTTTGTTTCGTGGGAAAGGAGGTGGTCTTTTAGTTGTGTTCCGGTTTGCTACGTCTGTTTGGTCGAAAAGCTGAGGTTTCTTTCTTTTAGTTATTACAACCTATGACCCTTGATGTGATTTAAGCCTGTATGTGACCTATGTATATGTATAAGTACTTAGATATATGTTTGATATGTATTTTATGGGATTTTGGCCCTTTTGTTATGAAATATTTGAAAATGCTTTTATGTATATGTAAGAAATATTTTCGTTTGTTTGTTTCAAAAGGAGTTGGTGTGTGTGTTTTGAAACTGCGAGTTATGTTTTGAAATTATGTTGGATTTTTGAAAAATTAATAACTTTCGAACTTATGAACAATTTGAACAATTTGATTGGGCCCCGGAGATTCGTGCGAAGGAGACCCGGGACTGTGTGGGCCGTCGGGTAGTCCCTAGCATGGTCTCCACACTTAAGGATCAACCCTGAATCCACTAGGAGGCTTGGTGGGGGAAGGAGTCCTCGGGCGTGAGCATCATGAAACTCACGACCCATATTGTATCTTCGATGGTCAGGGTGGCGACACCCTCCCATCACCCGGAGGAGAGGTATGTTTGTTTGATTCCGAATTATGTTTTGCTTTTGATTTAGATCTTTAATTTATGAATGGAGTTAGGGTGGTCTGAAGCTCGTACTTGCCGAGTTGTGTGTGTGACTTTGAACTTGGTTTGTGAAACCAGAGTGGATTCATAAGTACTAAAAATTTGTTGATTTTCTCCTTCGGCCTTAACTGTTTTTCCTTATACTTATTATCACATGTTAAATGGTTTGGATTGCAAAAACCACGCCGCGGTTCTTGAACCCTCTAATTTTGAATATGCTATGCTCTATGTATACGTATATGTGAGTGTGTTAGCCCCCTCACCAGTCTCTAGGACTGACCCCTCCTCGTTGTCTTCTTTTCCCCTTCCGTTTTGTTGAGTTTGCAGGTACAGGTTAGTGCGTGCTAGGCGGCGGTCCTTTGTTTAGTTTTTGTTTGAGTTTGTCAGTTGGGTCTTTGCATCTTTACATTTCGCATTAGTTTTATGTTTATTATTTGTATGAAATTTGTATAAGTTATGATTTAGAATTCAAGCTTTGATCCTTGTATGATTAATTTGGCCTTGGATGGGCATAATATGTATTAATTTGAACAAGTATGTTTGTATTTGAATCCTGGGCTTCCACTTTTAAGTTCGGCTTATATTGCGCGCTTTGTATTAGGTTCTAGACCACCTAGCTAGTGTGTGTGTTTTTGTTTGTCACCCGTTCGCTGTAGCTTGGTGCGTGTACGGAGTTTCCATTTCGTTACACTTGTCGGGCTATAGTGCGGGGGGTGCAGTGCCTTGCGCTCCGGGGTGCTACAGGGTGCTACCCTAGCAAAGAGGAACTGGGGTAACGGGCGTTACCCCAGGTAGTAGCCAACTCCTTAGTGCAAGAAGGAGGGTAACAGGCGTTACCCTCACAAGAAGAACAAGTGGTAACGGGCGTTAGCAGCCCTGGAAATCCAAAACCTGCATCTTCTTCACCCTGCTACAATGAGGAACAATAAGAAGCAACGAAGGTGTAACAAAAGACCAACAAATTAATGCAAGAAGTGGAGATAAAAGCATAAAACACTTAAAACTTTACCAAGTTTCATATAAACATGCATATCTTCAAGAAATTCATGCAAAATTCCCAACTTTCATACTTCAAATCGAAGCTCATAAATAAAGAGATCAACCTAGCTCAACTACCATGGAATTAATTCTTATAAAGGCATTAAATGAACTCCTTCTATCAACAAGTAAGCTCCATAATTGCGAGAAAGCAAGATATGATCAAGAACACCAAAAATCTCATAAACCCTTCTTATTCAAGTGATATGCCAAATTCCAAGAAATCCTAACTTAAAACATGAATCATATAGTGTAATGGTTACATAAGATCATGGAGAGTTCAAATATATCCTTACCTTGAAGAAATAGAGCAAGAAAATCTTAGGACTTAAGCTCAAAGTGATCAACAATGGAGGGAATGAACTTGGAGCTTCTTCTTTCTCTTTCCTTTCTTCTTTGGTTCGAATTTTCAGAGGTTGAGGGAGAGAGATGGCTGATTTTTGTTGATAAAAGTCAAGGGGGAACAAGTGGGAAGGATAGTCTATGCTCCAAGTGGCTCATAGGCATGTCATAGGTACGTAGGGTCGAAATCCGCATCGTTAGAGGTCAAACCGGCATTGAAAAAGTGCAAGGCTTGTTCCATTATTTCCGAATCATCGATTCGATTCAAGTTCAATGGCAAAGATGGAACTCCAATCCGAGTTACCGAGCTCAAGTTACGAACTAACGACTCAAAAGTGGCCAATTTACAAAATGGCCCAAAAGTTTGAACAAAAGTTCAATTGAGTCCGAACCAAAACAAAAATGTCCAAAACAAGTTCAAAACATACAATTTAGTTCGAGAATCATATAATTCATGTATTATACAAATTAGGAATACTCGGGTTCAAATTCCATCCCAAACGTTCAAATAGGGCAAACGTATCAAATGTTCCAAATAGATCATATAGAAGTTGAATAAGGAAGTATAATTCAAATATGAAGGCATCAAGAAATATAAAAATAAAATGCAAATATGGAAATTAAACTCACACGTGGTACTAATCTGTACGTACGGACGAATCGGGTGTCACAAGGTGTACCTTCCCACCCAACGATATTGTCCGCCTCGGTGCCGTGTACCGACCCACCAGGGGTCTTGTCCCTGCTGATGTGTACCATCCCACGGGACGTGTCCCCCATTCATTACGGCTAGTTGGGTCCATAATGCCCCAAAAGCCTCTGCTCAATTCCCCGCTAATCTCCTAGTAAGGGTCGGTATCACCGTTGTTTGGTTGGAACTAGTGCGATGGATCATCGTCGACCTTTGTCTCCCCGGGTAGCCACACTCACTAAGTTCTTGGGCCCCATTCAGTGCTTGCATTCATGTTCTTGCCAAAATCATTAGGTAGGGATACATAAAATAACGGCTTTACGTTGGAAATCATTTACTCTAAAGAGACTCGATATATAGATATAATACTTTGGTTCAAAACTTTGCACATTAGGGATATATCGGGTCAATTTAGCTAATAGTATAGAAACCCACCTGGCTACACCTTACCGAACATGACCAAGAAGAAAAGAAGACCTGGAGGTAACCTATGAACCCGATAAGTCTCCGCCCTGGAGAAAACTGTACAAAAGATAACATGGTGCAATCGTGAGACTTAAGACTCTATATGAACCATTTATGATGCACGAAAATGCATTAACGTGACATGACATGTACAACATATAACAATGTGCTATGCAAAGTTTCATGTATACAATTAATGCCAGACACGTAAACCATTCAATCATTCATTACACGAGTAGATCGTGTTCTTTCGTTACTAATCTTTCCTTCAAATACCAATCGTTTATTCAATACATGTTATAATGTATGTTAGTAGTGCATATGAGTCATTTAGAAGTTAAAAGAATCCATCAAACACATAAGAAGGTAAGGGTTGCAAGGAAGGTCACATAATTTAAGCCATAAGATTCATAAGTACATTATAACATATCATACATTTATCAATTTATATGATAAAGTGAACTTGAAGGAAAGAGAAAGCTTTTGGAACAACAAACGATGCAGGGAAAGGACATAGCACTTCAAAAGGTATCACTTAAGGCATGCACGTTCGTAGCTCGATTAAATCATATCGAATCACCCCGTAAATTGAGTCCAACACTCAAAACACATTAGTCATACATGGACCATATCAAAATCAAGTAATTACAACTCATAACATGGTAATTCATACATGTAAACAAGCACATAACACATTAGGATCAAGATAGGCGAGGGAAATGAGTGAAACGGGAAAACAAGCGAACAAAACACGTAACCAAAGATCCCGAGGGACTAATGACCGTTAGTTCCCTCCCTTTGTAATGCCACTAATGGCCGTTAGTGAGTATAGACTGTTACTCACCAAAACCACACAAATTCCCTAACGGGCGTTAGGCACGACTGGGCTAGAATTCTTCAAATTTCAGCCCTCAAACACAAGATTTCCAGCCCTTAAACACCTCAAAAACTCAAAGCAAACTATACTAACATAAAGTTAACACATAATGGTAAATTAGGGTGGTAAGAATTCATGCATTTCATGTAGCACCCGAGCGTAAGGTACCACATCCCCCGCACCGAGACCCGACCCGTATATGAAATGGAAGTCCATACACGTGCCAAATCTACGGCGAACGGGGACACAACACACACGCTATGCTAGGCGGGACTAACCCTTGAACCAATCAGTGCAGGATTCATAAAATCAGAGTTAAGGAAAATTCGCGGAAGCAGGAATTCATAACAATTGTACAATGAGCTAACAAGCTCCAAAAACAGATATACAAGAGCATTTGCATATGCAATGGCACTCACGGCCTACAAAATCAAAACGCTCCAATCTAAACTATGATTAAATACAAAAGTAGCAACCAGAAAATGAATATGAGACTGAAAAGAAGTGCTAAACATAAATGCAAGACCTAGACGACTTGTATTCCCGCCTAGCACTCCTATACCTGCACAAAACAACTGAAAACAACCGGGTTCAGTCTAAAAGAGACTGGTGGGTATAAAAATGGGGCATAAGATATATAACATCGCGTAATTTAAACACATACATGCAAGCCCTAATCCCGTGTGAAGTTTGAAAGGAATTTACCAAGTGGTTAAAACAAAGAAGACATCAACGGGATTACGACGTTCATTTTCATTCATAATTGTTCATAAGGGTTTAAGCTCGGCGAGTGAGCGTGCACAATCTCCAACCTTCACCTCGTGTAATCATATTATAATTAGTGGTTATCATACATATCTTTCGTGCACATACATAAATGATCGTAATCATACATATACACCTTCTTCCTCCGGGTGGTGGACAAGTTAGCTAGACCTGACCACCGAATAAATCAATGGCCAATGGGGGTACATGAATCCCCCAAAGGCACTCAGCTCCCATTCCTCGCTAAAACTCCTAGCGAGGGCCGGTATCACCGTAGTTGGTTGGAACTAGTATATGGGATCCCCGTCAGCCCTTGCTTCCTCGGTTAGCCACATATACTAAGTCCCGGGGCCCGATCTGTAATAAATAATAAATGTGTCTCGCCAAAATATAAGGTAGGGTTTCGCAATTAAAAAGGGGTCATACGTTTGAAATTATTTACCCAAAATGACTCGATTTATATAAATATTTTATCTTGGCTTAAAACTTTGCACATAGGGGATTTATAGGGTTGTTTTAACTATTAGAAGAAAAACCCACCTTTTTCCAAAGCAAAATAAGACACAAGCGTCTCAGGGCTCGCCCGCGTCTCTGACCAAACCCGAATCTGTTCAAAAGAAAAGGTATGAGACGCAATGACCACATATGACGCTCGGCAATGAAGTGCATATGACATGAATGCATAAATGATCATATTATATCATAAAAATGTTCATGTGCACGATTAAGGAATTTAAAACATATAATCATTCATTCGTTCATACATTTTTCATAATTTCATAAATTCGTAACATTCATTCAATTTCATAAGTTCATAATTTCATATAAATTCCATAAATTCATATCATTCATAATATTCATAAATTCATAAATTTACAATATTCATATTCACATTTAGGGATGAAATAGATAAAACGTTCAATCAAAAGTCGATAATTAAATACGCGAAATGGAAATCAATTAATTTCTAGAAGTGAATTAAATCAAATAATATTTAAAATATATAATAAATATATAATATAACATATATAAATAACATATAGTATATAATATACAATATATATAATATATACATATATATATACGTACAAACACACCCATGCATGCATATATATTATATATTAAATACATATATATATATATATATATTACACATGCATGCAATTACACACTCACACTTACACAGCCATGCATGCAATAATATAATGTATATAAGAGATATACTATATATAACATACACATATAAACCATGCATATCTATGTATATAACTCATATTACATGCATACAACACAAAGCCATGCACCACTCCACTCCCATGCATGCACACAAACACAAACTCTGCACAACATATACAGCATCCATGGACAAATATCACAGCAGCAACAGACAATGCAGGGAAGAAGAATACGCAGGGATGGTTCAAGAAAAACGGGGTGACACCCCCGTGTCACCCTCCAAAGCTAGACCGAGACACGCCCGTGTCTCGGTACAGAATTCTCAGACCGGTTTGCACCCCCGTGCCTCGCCGGAAAGGCAGCAAACGACACCCCCGTGTCGCGAGCAGCAGCAGCCCCTGTTTCTTGACAGAAAACGCAGAAACAGGGCAACAACAAACGCAGGAAAACGAGGCAACAAAGGAGGCTAAACAAGGTATAAAAGGGCTGCAAGAATTCAACTAAACCCACACCACAAACTCACGAAATGGACAGCAACAAGGAGGAAAAAAAATCACAGCAGTTTGACAGCAGTTTCTCATGCCAAAACAGAGCAAGGTCGCGGGAAAAACAGGGCATGCTAGCTCTCCACTCATGCGACTCAGATCAGGTCCAAAGAGCCAACAAATACGCAGCAAATATCATATAATCCACAAGTAAATCAGTTCCAAACATGATCAATCAAAGCATAGAAGCATACGTGACAATGAAGTGAATTTTCTGAAAATTGTCATAATTGATCTCTCATATATTTCTCAACAAACACAAAAGCAATGATCATAATTGATATAAGGATGTTAAAACAATTAATCTCAGGCTTGGAATCAAACAAAACCATTAAGAATCAAAAGAGATCAAGAATTTATACAAAAACTCCCTTTTCGGTAAAATGGCCCAGAAATGATTAAACCATGCTCAAACTTGTGAATGAAAGGATGAAAATACTCAGAATTAATCATATATTACAACCCTTAACTTACCTTGATGATTGCTTGAAGTTTGGGGAAGATTTGAGCTCCAAAATCTCCAAATGAAGAAGGGTTTCGGGACTGGAGGAGAGGCAGTAGCTTTTTGCTGAGATTTGGGGATGATGAGAGGGTTAACTCGGTTAAAGCTTGAAATATCTATATAGGTGGTTGAGTTAGGGTTAAAAGGAATTAAACCATAGTTAATTTGGTTATGGTTTGGATGAGATATGGCTCAATTAGTGCAGCAAGGTCAAGTTGGATGCCGTTTAGTTTTTCGGTTGGATTTCGGAGATTCAAATGAGTTCGGAAAATTATAAGGCTAAGTTTACTAAACTCGAATTTTCGTTACGAGTTCAGCGGAGTTGACGGAACTCGAATCCGAGTTCCCGAGCTCAAGATATTAAATTCGGAACCAAGGGTACGCTAAATGCTCGTTAGCTCCCGTTTTGGTTCCTCAAAACAAATTAAATTCGTTAACTAATCAAATGAATTCAAAAACATAATTTGAGCATAAAATCATGTTCATAACACATATATGTACAACATATTACAAAATCGTAACAATTTGATGTCATATCATATAAGAACGAAGCATAAAATAAACGAACAAACTATACATACAATTCATGCACAATCATATAAATTTCCATGCAATTATAATAATCTCCATGCATAATTCATTCAGAAATAATAATCCCATGCAGAAATGAAATTCATGCAAAAATTATAAACTCCATGCACAATATAAATTTTCATGCAAAAATATAATCTTCATGCAAAAATATTACTTTGCATGCATATAGAAAATTTTCATGCATAAATATATTTTCTCATGCATATATAAAATTTTCATGCATGATTACATATTATACGTAAGATATATATATATTAATAATCAATTACTTAAAACATAATTAATTAACATAATATATAATTAGCATAATCATTAAATTAATAATAATAATAATTAAACATATATAATTATACATATATATACGAGACATATATATATATATAAAATTACTAACATTAAAATAAAATAATTTAATATAATATAATAAAATGATAACAATTATAATAAAATTAAATATAACACACGTAAAAACAATTAATTCGCGCAATTTGGTAAACACATACGCTCTACCTTTACGTCCGAAAAGTCGGGGCGTTACAATCTCTCCCCCTTAAAAGAATCCGTCCTCGGATTCACTGCTCGCCCGGAATCAACTCGGGGTGAAACCTTTCCATTTTATCCTCCATTTCCCACATAGCCTCTTCGGTTATCCCACTTCTCCAAAGAATCTTGACTCGTGAAATACGCCGATCTCAAGTCCCTGAAGTTTTCGATCCAGTAACTTAATCAGCTTCTGAACGAAGGTGAGATCCGGTTCTAATTCCACTTCTTCAACCGATAGAACCTCGGACTCATCTCGAAAATACCTTCGGAGCAAGTGTTTAATTTCCCTCCTCGTCCAATCCTTGCGAATCCTCTTCGTGGGAAAGCTTTTAAGAAAACCTTATCTCCAATCTCAACCTCCAATTTCTTCTTCCGAAGACCCACATAAATCTTTTGTCGATCCTGAACAGCCTTCATCCGTGGTCTAACTATCTGGAACTTATCAATAACATCTTGTACTGTCTTAGAGGGTTTTTCCTTCTTTTCCCCTCTATTAATCCCTTCTTGCTTGGTCCAATTACATTCCTCCAAGTCAAAGACCAACGGTAATCGATATTTCTGTCATAAGGAGCTTCATAAGGGACCATTTCAATCGAGGCTTGATAACCGTTGTAGTAAACAACTCACTTATCTGTAACTGTTCATTTCACGAGCTGTGAAAGTCCAATGCACATGCTCTCCACAAATCCTCTAGATACTTAATCAACCTTTCTGATTGTCTGTCGGTCTGAGGATGGAAAGCTGTGCTGAATTGAAGCCTTGTTCCCAAACACTTCTGCAAATCGTGTCATAACCTTGAAGTAAATCTAGGATCCCGATTCGAGACAATACTACTAGGTACACCATGAAGCTTGACAATCTCATCAATGTATCTCTTAGCCAACTTACTCACTTATCGGACATTCTGGTTGCTAGAAAATGAGCGGATTCGTCAACCTGTCCACGGTAACCCAAATCCCATCAATAAAATTGCTTCAATAAAACCTCAACATCTTCTTTCAGGTTAGTTCTTCTACCTTCCTTGTAGTTCCACATTTCTAAAATAATGTAACGTCCACTCGGGTTGTATTCGTTTACCTCAAACAGAACTGATGTCACAGCTTTGAAAATTTCCTCACCGTAATTCTCCTTCAGGTCTCTCACCTTTCATCGTCTTCATTTATTACTGCCTGTTCTCTGCCATTAATTTTAACCACTTCCTTGTTTCTAAATGTCTTGAGCAGCAAATCCACTGTATTTAATACTTCCAAGTCCCCTTCATTACTCAAAGCAAAGATCACTGTCACTAATTCCGAATCGTGTGTGGGGTAGTTCTGTTCATGCTCTTTCAGTTTCCTTGAGGCATAGGCGATCACTCTTCCATTTTGCATCGCCACACATCCCAAACTTCCCTTTTAAGGCGTCCGTATAAACTGTATAGCTTTCTGTACCTTCAGGAAGTGCTAATACAGGAGCGGTGGTCAACTTTTCCTTTAAAAGTTGAAAGCTATCCTCATGCCTCGTCCCACTCAAACTTAACCACCTTCTTAGTCAATCGGGTTAAAGGAGCTGTAATCTTCGAAAATCCTGTACAAAGCTTCGATAGTAATCTGCCAAACTCCAGAAATTCCTTACTTCTGAAGCATTGTTCGGGCTTTGCCATGGAATAACCGTCTCAATCTTAGAAGGGTCTACCTCCAACCTTTCCTTGAAATAATATGACCCAGAAATGCTACCCGGTCAATCCAAAACTCGCCTTTGCTAAACCTAGCATACAGTCCGATGCTCCCTTAAAGAAACGATCTTGACCGTATATATCCAACTTTGAGTAATACCTCTAATGGAATCTTTAACTCTTCCAAATCAGCCGGATATTCTTTCCCTTCAATCAAATCTGAATACTCCCGAACCAACTGATCTGTCCGAAGACTACCACCCAGTGGCGAACTCACCAAAGAACAAGAAGAAAAAGCAAATAACAGGCAAGCACAGAATAGCATCTAAGTCACAAGAAATAAAGGAGTGCATGACACCCAAATCAAAGAGTGTATGCATGCTCATGTTATGTATGCATAGGGTACCTTCTACCGCAGCTGTGAGATCAATCTCTGTACCTCGTTCTTCACCTTCGGTGGCGTAAGCACGAGCCGGGATCATTGGCCTTTGAACTCGTCTTTGATATCCAGGGATTTTGTAGGGACAAGTATCCGCCCTATGGTCAGCTTTTCCACATATAAAGCACAAATTCAACCTCCTCCGACAGTTATAGTAATTGTGAGTTGGTCCTCCACAATGTGTACAAGGAGCTTGAGCCAATCGTGCTTCATTCGGACCTTGTCGATCCCTTGTTAGTGCAGGCAAAGCTATTGGAACCGGTGGAGTTGGTCCTCCCAATCTTGGCTTCTTAAACGGACCCTTGGGAGGGGAAGTAGCTTGAACCAAAGGTCGCTTTCCTGAACCTGTTCCAGAACCTCGTCCTCCAAACCGAGGTTTCTTAAATGGACCCTTAGGAGGCGGACTAGCTTGAATCATCGGCCTCTTTCCCAAATTCGATCCGGATCCTCTTCCCTTAGGAGCTCTAACAACCGGATCCTTCTTTTTGATTTCCTCCCCTTGCGTAGAAGACTGTCGGATTCCAGGTATCCTCTCTACTCGAATCAACCAACCCTCCGAGACCGCATCATCGATAGGACCAGAAGATCGAGGGGGGTTATAACTCAGAAACACCCCATGAGGGTCTCTATTGTTATTATGGTTTGATGGAGGAGCTTGTTGTTCTGCCGGTTGCGGTGGGAGAGCTTGAGCCCTTCTATGCTCGACATAGTTGAAAACTGCTTCCATAAAATTCCCGATATCCATCGGTGGTGCTGGTGGTTGGGGTGGAGGCGTAGGGGATCGATCATGATGACGACTATGTCCGGGAGATCTCTCACTATGTTTACGTGGAGGCATCCTGTTCAAGAAACACTAAAATGCATGCTATCTTTGGTCCATGCATGCAAATGCAATTAATTCAATCAAAATTCAAGATTTAGAACACACAAGCACGTAAACAATGCATATGCAACACATTGACAAATTGTTCCTAAAGCCGAACGACCTAACTGACTCAACACGACACTAGAGCCCGGGTTTTGCAACCCTAAGCTCTGATACCACTTAAGGATGTAGCACCCGAGCGTAAGGTACCACATCCCCCGCACCGAGACCCGACCCGTATATGAAATGGAAGTCCATACACGTGCCAAATCTACGGCGAACGGGGACACAACACACACGCTATGCTAGGCGGGACTAACCCTTGAACCAATTAGTGCAGGATTCATAAAATCAGAGTTAAGGAAAATTCGCGGAAGCAGGAATTCATAACAATTGTACAATGAGCTAACAAGCTCCAAAAACAGATATACAAGAGCATTTGCATATGCAATGGCACTCACGGCCTACAAAATCAAAACGCTCCAATCTAAACTATGATTAAATACAAAAGTAGCAACCAGAAAATGAATATGAGACTGAAAAGAAGTGCTAAACATAAATGCAAGACCTAGACGACTTGTATTCCCGCCTAGCACTCCTATACCTGCACAAAACAACTGAAAACAACCGGGTTCAGTCTAAAAGAGACTGGTGGGTATAAAAATGGGGCATAAGATATATAACATCGCGTAATTTAAACACATACATGCAAGCCCTAATCCCGTGTGAAGTTTGAAAGGAATTTACCAAGTGGTTAAAACAAAGAAGACATCAACGGGATTACGACGTTCATTTTCATTCATAATTGTTCATAAGGGTTTAAGCTCGGCGAGTGAGCGTGCACAATCTCCAACCTTCACCTCGTGTAATCATATTATAATTAGTGGTTATCATACATATCTTTCGTGCACATACATAAATGATCGTAATCATACATATACACCTTCTTCCTCCGGGTGGTGGACAAGTTAGCTAGACCTGACCACCGAATAAATCAATGGCCAATGGGGGTACATGAATCCCCCAAAGGCACTCAGCTCCCATTCCTCGCTAAAACTCCTAGCGAGGGCCGGTATCACCGTAGTTGGTTGGAACTAGTATATGGGATCCCCGTCAGCCCTTGCTTCCTCGGTTAGCCACATATACTAAGTCCCGGGGCCCGATCTGTAATAAATAATAAATGTGTCTCGCCAAAATATAAGGTAGGGTTTCGCAATTAAAAAGGGGTCATACGTTTGAAATTATTTACCCAAAATGACTCGATTTATATAAATATTTTATCTTGGCTTAAAACTTTGCACATAGGGGATTTATAGGGTTGTTTTAACTATTAGAAGAAAAACCCACCTTTTTCCAAAGCAAAATAAGACACAAGCGTCTCAAGGCTCGCCCGCGTCTCTGACCAAACCCGAATCTGTTCAAAAGAAAAGGTATGAGACGCAATGACCACATATGACGCTCGGCAATGAAGTGCATATGACATGAATGCATAAATGATCATATTATATCATAAAAATGTTCATGTGCACGATTAAGGAATTTAAAACATATAATCATTCATTCGTTCATACATTTTTCATAATTTCATAAATTCGTAACATTCATTCAATTTCATAAGTTCATAATTTCATATAAATTCCATAAATTCATATCATTCATAATATTCATAAATTCATAAATTTACAATATTCATATTCACATTTAGGGATGAAATAGATAAAACGTTCAATCAAAAGTCGATAATTAAATACGCGAAATGGAAATCAATTAATTTCTAGAAGTGAATTAAATCAAATAATATTTAAAATATATAATAAATATATAATATAACATATATAAATAACATATAGTATATAATATACAATATATATAATATATACATATATATATACGTACAAACACACCCATGCATGCATATATATTATATATTAAATACATATATATATATATATATATATTACACATGCATGCAATTACACACTCACACTTACACAGCCATGCATGCAATAATATAATGTATATAAGAGATATACTATATATAACATACACATATAAACCATGCATATCTATGTATATAACTCATATTACATGCATACAACACAAAGCCATGCACCACTCCACTCCCATGCATGCACACAAACACAAACTCTGCACAACATATACAGCATCCATGGACAAATATCACAGCAGCAACAGACAATGCAGGGAAGAAGAATACGCAGGGATGGTTCAAGAAAAACGGGGTGACACCCCCGTGTCACCCTCCAAAGCTAGACCGAGACGCGCCCGTGTCTCGGTACAGAATTCTCAGACCGGTTTGCACCCCCGTGCCTCGCCGGAAAGGCAGCAAACGACACCCCCGTGTCGCGAGCAGCAGCAGCCCCTGTTTCTTGACAGAAAACGCAGAAACAGGGCAACAACAAACGCAGGAAAACGAGGCAACAAAGGAGGCTAAACAAGGTATAAAAGGGCTGCAAGAATTCAACTAAACCCACACCACAAACTCACGAAATGGACAGCAACAAGGAGGAAAAAAAATCACAGCAGTTTGACAGCAGTTTCTCATGCCAAAACAGAGCAAGGTCGCGGGAAAAACAGGGCATGCTAGCTCTCCACTCATGCGACTCAGATCAGGTCCAAAGAGCCAACAAATACGCAGCAAATATCATATAATCCACAAGTAAATCAGTTCCAAACATGATCAATCAAAGCATAGAAGCATACGTGACAATGAAGTGAATTTTCTGAAAATTATCATAATTGATCTCTCATATATTTCTCAACAAACACAAAAGCAATGATCATAATTGATATAAGGATGTTAAAACAATTAATCTCAGGCTTGGAATCAAACAAAACCATTAAGAATCAAAAGAGATCAAGAATTTATACAAAAACTCCCTTTTCGGTAAAATGGCCCAGAAATGATTAAACCATGCTCAAACTTGTGAATGAAAGGATGAAAATACTCAGAATTAATCATATATTACAACCCTTAACTTACCTTGATGATTGCTTGAAGTTTGGGGAAGATTTGAGCTCCAAAATCTCCAAATGAAGAAGGGTTTCGGGACTGGAGGAGAGGCAGTAGCTTTTTGCTGAGATTTGGGGATGATGAGAGGGTTAACTCGGTTAAAGCTTGAAATATCTATATAGGTGGTTGAGTTAGGGTTAAAAGGAATTAAACCATAGTTAATTTGGTTATGGTTTGGATGAGATATGGCTCAATTAGTGCAGCAAGGTCAAGTTGGATGCCGTTTCGTTTTTCGGTTGGATTTCGGAGATTCAAATGAGTTCGGAAAATTATAAGGCTAAGTTTACTAAACTCGAATTTTCGTTACGAGTTCAGCGGAGTTGACGGAACTCGAATCCGAGTTCCCGAGCTCAAGATATTAAATTCGGAACCAAGGGTACGCTAAATGCTCGTTAGCTCCCGTTTTGGTTCCTCAAAACAAATTAAATTCGTTAACTAATCAAATGAATTCAAAAACATAATTTGAGCATAAAATCATGTTCATAACACATATATGTACAACATATTACAAAATCGTAACAATTTGATGTCATATCATATAAGAACGAAGCATAAAATAAACGAACAAACTATACATACAATTCATGCACAATCATATAAATTTCCATGCAATTATAATAATCTCCATGCATAATTCATTCAGAAATAATAATCCCATGCAGAAATGAAATTCATGCAAAAATTATAAACTCCATGCACAATATAAATTTTCATGCAAAAATATAATCTTCATGCAAAAATATTACTTTGCATGCATATAGAAAATTTTCATGCATAAATATATTTTCTCATGCATATATAAAATTTTCATGCATGATTACATATTATACGTAAGATATATATATATTAATAATCAATTACTTAAAACATAATTAATTAACATAATATATAATTAGCATAATCATTAAATTAATAATAATAATAATTAAACATATATAATTATACATATATATACGAGACATATATATATATATAAAATTACTAACATTAAAATAAAATAATTTAATATAATATAATAAAATGATAACAATTATAATAAAATTAAATATAACACACGTAAAAACAATTAATTCGCGCAATTTGGTAAACACATACGCTCTACCTTTACGTCCGAAAAGTCGGGGCGTTACATTTCAAGTCAATATATGATTCAAATCCATAGCAACAAATGAAACAAGTGAAAAGAGGTCAAGTTCATACAAAACCTTCAAAGTTGAATAATGGCAAATTAATGAATTCTCAACCACCACTTAAATCAAGTCCATAGAAGTCATAAAGGATATCTTAGGATCATATTACATGCTTCACATCAATAGAATTCACAAGGAATCATGCTAAAATCACCAAAATACTCTAAACCCTCACTATTCATCATATATGCCATAGAGTGCTCAAATCATGGTGAAATCATGCAAATCATAACTTGAAATAACCACAAGGAGATGGATATTAAAAAATGAGCTTACCTTTCAAGTTGGAGAATAAATGGTGTGAGTATGAGCTTAAATACCCAAAAGGTGAATAGTTTTCTTCTTCCTTTCTCTTTTCTTCTTTGATGGCTAAACTTTCCTCTTTATGGGGGGGTGGGGTTCGAATTTTCTGAGGTGAGGGAGGAGAGAGAGATGTATCTTGTGTATATGAGTAAAGGGTTAAGGGTCTAGGGTTGTGACACCCTAGCGTGGGCCCCACATCCCCCGCAGTAAGAGCAAGCTCATATAAGAATATAGTCCGCATACAAGCCTAATCATAGCGAACGGGGACACGACATGGACCTTGGGTAGGCGGGACTAACCCTGTACCAACAAGATAGATATCCAACAAATAGACACAGGAATATAAACAGGTGTGCAAAATCAGTAATTATATTAAGAGATCGGAATTTACAATCATCCAAGTGTGATTATCACATCCATCACAAGATAACAATATTTGGCCCATCCGGACTCAAGATAAATGCAAGACCAAAAGTAGATATATATGTATATCCATAAGTGTGTGTTATACAGAGCATGATCGTGACACAAGCTAGACACAAAATTACAAAAGCTAATGTAATTTTTCGCCTAGCTACGCCTACAAGGAACCTGAGGGACAAAGAAGGGAGGGGTCAGTCTCTACAAGACTGAGTGAATGGCATAAATAGTATATAAAAAGCAGTTAAATTCATGCGAGCCATAATTCCATACAAGGTTTTCTAAAGAGCAAGTAAAATACGGAGTCAATGTATGGAATTACAACTTATCTAATTCATTTTAGGAAAGTAACCAGTGGCTCGGCGAGTGACCATTCTCCAACCTTACTCCTTTTGTATACAGGATAAAGTTATTAAGTGATCATGCAAGAATTAGGTTTCACTTAATACAGGATTCAGTTAAGGTGCACAAATACTCTGTTTTCCTCCGGGTTGGTGGTTTGGGTAGCTAGCCCTTACCACCCAGGACAGGATGATCAATGGGTACATGAATCCCAATGATCGGGAGCCCCTGCGATTCACCAAACCTCTAGCTGAATATCCTCGTAGTCCGAGTTTGGTTGGGACTTATGCAATGAGATAGCCATCAGCCCATGCTTTCCTGGTTCTCTCAATACGTACACAAGCCCCTGGGCCCCAGAAAGTGTCAAGTTCTCACCAAAACAGGACAGGAACAGGTTTTACTCGAAAATATTTAACATTTGCAAACAAAGTATAAGTATAATATAGGTTTTGGCCAAAACTTCACATAAAAGGTTTGTAGGGTTTTATATATCGTAATAATTCCTCACCTGTACCAAAACCAAAAGACAGGAAAGAACTCCCCGAAACCCTACACGATCGGCTCGACGTCCTCCTGAGAATCCTCTAGAATAGAGAATCAAGACACAAGTGAGACTCGACTCAAAATGAACCAAGTACGACGCACGACAACAGGATAAAAATGAAATGATATGATGATGAAGTCAATTTGTATTACGAAGAAGTTCTTGTGCGCAATTAATATTCCCCTCATGCTTTAATAAGAATTAAATCATGATAAAGTATAAAATAAAGTAGGGATTAACACATAATTAATCAATTATATCACACGTTGATCACATAAACAAGGCTCGAATAAAACATAAACCAAACGAAAGTAATTACACAAAACACCCAAAAACACACTTGACAGCATGGGGAGTAACGGGCGTTACTCCCCCTAAGAAGAAAAGAAGTAACGACCATTAATGGAGAGAGGTGATCTCCTCTTGGAAAAGATTGGAGGTAACGGAGCTTTACCTCCCTCGGTAAAAAGCTGGTAACGGGCGTAAACCGAGGCAGGCATCTAAAGTTTCAAAAGGCATGGAGGTAACCGGCGTTACCTCCCTTTAGTGTAAAATGGGTAATGGGCGTTACCCCTGGCCGAAACAGATCCCCTGTTTTCTTCTCTTCACATAGCAACTAACCAACAAACCACAAAATAAGCTATAAACTATCTAACTCAAAGAATTCATCAAAACAACTTAGAAAACATGTATGTGGATCATATATATCATTTATGCATCAAATAATCCAAGGAAACATGTAGAGATTCATCAAAATCCTCATATAAAACCCCAAAATGTCAAATGATCATTCATACTCCAAATTCCATGAACTCAAGTTATATATGCAAGAAATCAACTCAAAATCTTCATATATGCTCCATATTACTTCAAGAACTAGAATTAAACTATAAGCCTTATCATAATCTCCAAGTTTCATCAAGCATATAAATGTAAACTCACCTAGAATGGAGAAAAGATGAAGGTAAGGAAAAGAGGTGATCTTGGAGCTCAAATGCTTGAAGAAAGTGGATGAAAATCCTTGGCTTGAGCTTCCTTGAATGGCTAGATTGGAGAGGGAAAGATGAAGGAGCTTGTGGTCCCTTGTTCTTGTGCAAGAAGGGAAGAAAATGCAAGTGCGTGTATGTATATGTATTGATCGAGATATGTAGGTTAAAAAGAGAAGGAAATTGCATCTTGGCCCTCAAGAATTCAAATGTATGCATTGTGAAATGTAATTTACAAAATTGACAAATAGGTCAACATCCAATTATCAATTAAGTCCAAGAATTTCATAAAGTTGCAAATAAGGTCAAATAAGCAAAAACTTTCAAAATTGTAATAATTAAACACTTGATCATTCTCGGGGAAATAAAACACACAATTCACTGAATTAAACTCATCAAGTTAGAAATTTAAAATCACATAACTCAGAAAATGCAAATTAAATAAATTAAATCGCACAAATAAAATGACGAAAAGGAATTAAATAAATCTTAAATCTCAAAACTAACAGGCATGGCGAGCGTACCTGTACAGTCAAGAAGTCGGGGGTGTCGCAACCTGTAGCTCCCAGAACTGTGGGCCACCACATCCCCCGCACTTAAACCCGAACCCACATATGAAATGGATTTCCATACATGAGCCCAAGTCTAAGCGAACGGGAATCTACACTCACACACTAGGCTAAGCGGGGCTAGAACTCAAACAGAGCGCGCAAAACAAATAGATATAAATGCGGAAGCAACAACATAAGGATCGCAAAGGAGCTCTATACTAACATATCCATCATATACAACGGCCTGACGACCCAAAAATAGGTCAAGTATATACATCAAAAGTATAAAATCTCCATAAGACATAATTAGAATTCAAATACAATTCATGAAAGTAATCAAAATGCAACAGGTAAATATGCCGACTCGACCTAAACTCGAAAGTACGACACGACCGACGCACTTCCCCGCCTAGCTCGAGAAACCTGCAGCTAAAGTGTTAAGAGAAAGGGGTCAGTCTAAACTCGACTAAGTGAGGGGGCTAACGCACACCCACACCATAAATACGTATAAATCAAAGCATATAACAAAAGGGGTCGATCACGAACCGAGCTAGGGTTTTACTTATCAAATCATTTTGGAAACATACATATAATATAGAGGAAATCCTAACTCATTTCACAACCACCAAAGCAAAAAGGGAACAAAACGTCCGGCGAGTACGGACCTCCTCAACTCCTCAAGCAAATCATAAATACATAAGAATTCATAAATTCATAACTCCTCAATGCCTTGGTGATCGGGAATCAAACCCTCTCCACCCATATAGATTCTATATACATACGGGGTAGCTAACCCACGATATGCTTTCCCCGGTTATCCACCGAGGGCTCAAGGTAATAGCGCCTTCTCAACCTCCAAGAGTCGCACGCCACCACCTCAAACGGGAAGTGCACAGGCTTAACCCGACGGCCCTTGCCGTACCGAGGGTCCTTACCCACCATCCCTGGGCCCGGATTCATAAGAAACATACCAATAATCCCATCTTTCAGGGCACATCTCGCGGAATCATAAAGGAAACTTACAAGGGATTCAAAATCATAAGCTCATATACGCTCATACTTATACCGTTTTCACAAATTCTTAAAGGGGATTCATAAAACCATAAGCGTATCATAAGCATTCGTATTTAATCATATAATACATATATAGCCACATGCGAGATACGAAATCAATAACATAAAGGCCATAGGTCACTTATCTAAAAGAAAAGATCCTAACCCTCACCTTGAAGTGGAAGCGGAGTGAAAATCGGACAACAGAAGCAACCGGACACCTAAACCGCGGGCTCTTTAACTTCGTGTAAAGGCTCTGAAACAAAAGAACGCAAGACCCGAGACTTAGACTCAAATATGTACCACTTAGACGCTTGGAAATGCTTATGAATGCGATTGAATGCAATTGAAGTGAAATTGCGTGTCCAATAAATCCTACCGACTCTTATTCACACAATTCATAGAAAATAAGGTCATAAGTTCAATACAAGGCACATAATGCGTAATATAACAAGCTAACATTGCATACACGTCATAAACAAAGAAAGAAAACACGAAGAAAAACAACGAAGCGATAAAACGAGCAATTGCCGCCGCCAAATTTTCAAATGACACGGCCGTGTTGGGTTTTAGTTCAAAATGGACACGGCCGTGTCCGGCTAAAATAAATTCAGGAGCTTAATTCGAGAGGCTGACACGGCCGTGTTGAGTTTTAGTTCAAAATGGACACGACCGTGTCCTGTTTTAGAAAAATGATCTGCCCCAAGTCGAGAGGCTGACACGGCAGTGTCCAAAACATGCACAAAGCTGACACGGCCGTGTTGGCCCTTCGTCTTCGAAAAAAAAATAACACCAGCAACAGTGTTTTAGCAGCAAAAACAGGGCAAAGAAGCAGAGCCAGCACCAGCAACAACAACAACTAATTCAAGCCACAAAACTCCAGTAAATCATAGCAAATCACTTCATAATCAACATATAATCTCCCATTCATCACAAAAGCTCAAGAAGTATCATATAACTCAAGAATTCTCATGCAAGAATTTGAATTCCATCAATGGCAACTTCCACCACACTCATCCATATTCAAAAGCAAGGCCATATATTCATGTTAGGGACATAAGAGATCACATATATATGTTCAAATCAAAGCATAACTCCATGAAACCAAAGTGATCATCAAACCCTCAAAATTCATGTCATGTTCCATATATGCATCAAACATAGCCCAAAGCATGGAATTAATAGCTCAAAATGACCATTTATTCATGTACATATCAAATAATAGCTTACCCCTTGAAGAAGTTGGAAGAAAATGGAGATTAGAGCTCAATATCTCCTTGGAGTGAATAGTGACGGGTTTGAAGCTTGAACTCCAAAGTTGTTGCACCTTTTCTTCTCTTCCTTGCTTGAACCGAGAATGGGAGTGAGAGGGATGGATAGTATATGGTGTTGGTGGAGTGTGGGCCCAAGCTTGAGGGTAATATGCCAGAAAGTGAGGGATTAAGGTGCAATTAGGTGAAAGGTAGTCGTATGCGAGCGAGGTGAGTTTCCGGTCGGATTTCGGAGTACGAAATGACCTTAAAAGGTTATAAGGCTTAGTCCATCAAACCCGAATCGTCGAAACGAGTTCAACGGTAGTGACAGAATTCGAATCCGAATTCCCGAGCTCAAATTACACCTATTGGAACCCAAGGTGCGCTAAAAACGTTTTAACCTCCTTTAGGTTCCGAACGTAACAATTAATTCAAAAGCTCAACAAATAGATTCGAAAACATATAACGAGCATATATCCAAGTTCATAACACGTAAATCTCTGTCAAACTAAAACAACGTAAAATTTCGGATTCAATTCAAGCATCAACGAATTAAATCTTAACAAATCGCATTCATAATCATATAAAATTCATTCAAATCCGTAAGAAATATTTAAAATAAGAAGTAAAAGAATAAAGAATATAAATTTAAATAAAGTAAATCGCGCACATGCGTCATACCTGTACGGTCTGAAGGTCGGGGTGTCACAATCCTTCCCCCTTAAAAAGGACTTGCCCTCAAGTCCGAACCGAGTTCTCAAACAACTCCGGATACCAACTTCTCATCTTTTCCTCAGTTTCCCAAGTCGATTCCTCGGATTTCTGATCTCTCCATAATACCCTGACCAAAGGAATCTGTCGATTTCTCAATTCTTGCATTTTTCGATCCTGAATTGCAACTGGATGTTTCTCTATTGTCAAATCCGGCTCTAACTGAACCTCTTCAACTGGGAGAATCGTTGCCTCATCGGGATAATACTTGCGGAGTTGAGAGACATGAAAAACATTATGTATCCCGGTCATGCTCGATGGTAAATCCAACCTGTACGCCGTTTCTTCGATTCTTTCCAAAATTTCAAACGGCCCAAGGTAACGAGGACTAAGCTTTCCACCTTTACCTATACGAGTGAAGCCTTTACTAGGAGACGCCTTAAAAAATACTCTATCTCTTACTTCAAACTCTAAGGGCCTTCTTCTCTTATCGGCGTAACTCTTTTGACGGGCCTGAGCTGCTCTCATTCTTTGCCTGATCCTATGAACCTTCTCAATAGTAGCAGCAATATTTCCCTTAGGCTCGGCCCTCTCGAGCTTGCTCTCTTCGGTCCACCTCCAATCCTCGATATCCCAAAATAAAGGAGACCTACATTTTCTTCCGTAAAGTGCTTCATAAGGTGCCATCCCAATCGAGCCCTGATAACTGTTGTTATAAGCAAACTCAACCAAAGGTAGGTGCTCGTCCCACTTATCTTGGAAGTCCAAAGCACACGCTCTGAGCATATCCTCTAAGTACTGAATTAGCCTTTCAGATTGGCCGTCTGTCTGAGGATGCGAAGCTGTGCTAAACTTGAGCTTAGTGCGCAAACACTTTTGAAGATTTTGCCAAAAGATCAAAGTAAACCGTGGATCCCGATCCGAAACAATACTAGCCGGAACTCCATGTAACTTTACAATCTCCCGAACGTACAACTCAGCTAGCTTAGGAACTTTCTCAGACATCCGAACCTTGAGGAAATGGGCAAACTTAGTCAATCTGTCAACAATTACCCATATTCCATCAAACCCTCCTCTAACTCTAGGCAAGCTGGACACAAAGTCCATCGTCACTTGCTCCCACTTCCACTCGGGAATAGGAAGTGGTTGGAGAGTTCCTCCCGGCTTCTGGTGCTCTGCCTTCACCTTTTGACACGTTAGACATCGCTTCACGAAGTTCGCAACGTCCCTTTTCATGCCATTCCACCAGAATTTCTCTTTCAGGTCCCGATACATCTTAGTACCTCCCGGATGAATCGAGTACCTCGAGCGATGTGCCTCCTCAAGTATAATCCTCTTGAGCTCTTCTGGGACACATATTCTCGTTTCGAACCTCAACAACCCGAAATTATCCAGTCCAAACTTAAAATTCGGATCCTCTCTGGAACGAGTTACCAACTTCTGAATCTCGGCGTCTAAGGCCTGAGCTTCCAATAACTACTGTTTCAAATCCGGTATTACAGTAAGATTAGCCAACCAAGTTCCCGAAACCAAGATTTTTGATCCTGAGCTTGAAGAACCTGCTTCCAAATTAACCACACTCGCCTTTCTACTCAAGGCATCGGCGACCACGTTCGCCTTACCCGGATGGTACTGAATGGTGCAATCGTAATCCTCTAATAACTCCATCCAACGCCTTTGTCTTACATTTAGATCTTTATGAGAAAAGAGATACTTGAGGCTTTGGTGATCCGTAAACACCTCGAACGTTGCACCGTAGAGGTAGTGTCGCCACTTCATTAAAGCAAACACAACCGCAGCTAATTCGAGATCGTGGGTAGGGTAATTCTTCTCATGCTCCATCAACTTCCTTGAAGCATAAGCTACCACTCTACCGTGCTGCATCAAAACACAACCAAGACCCTCTTTCGAAGCATCTGTATAAACTGCATAACCCTCGGTACCCTCGGGTAGGGTAAGAACAGGTGCTGAAGTTAACCTCACCTTTAAAGTCTGAAAACTCGCCTCACACTTATCATCCCATTCAAATTTCACTTCCTTTTTAGTTAAGCGAGTCAACGGGGCGGCAATTTTAGAGAAATCCTTAACAAATCTGCGGTAATAACCGGCCAGCCCAAGAAAACTCCGGATCTCTGAGACATTTCTCGGTTTCTCCCAACGAAGCACGGATTCAACCTTAGATGGATCAACTTCAATCCCCTCGCCTGAAATTATATGTCCCAAAAACATAACTCGGTCGATCCAGAATTCGTACTTACTGAACTTTGCATACAACTTATGTTCCCTCAAAGTTTCCAAGAAGATCCGTAGATGCTGGGCATGCTCTTCAGCCGACCTTGAATACACCAGAATGTCGTCTATAAAGATCACCACGAACTTGTCAAGAAAAGGCCTGAACACTCGGTACATCATATCTATAAATATGGCTGGAGCGTTGGGTAATCCAAATGGCATGACAACGAATTCAAAGTGCCCATATCTTGTGTTAAAACCAGTCTTCGGAATATCTTCTTCCTTGATACGTAGCTGATAATAACCCTGCCTCAAATCTAACTTGGAGTAAACTTTCAAGCCTTGAAGAATATCAAATAACTCCTCGATGTGAGGCAAAGGGTATTTGTTCTTCACAGTCATCCGATTCAACTCACGGTAGTCTATACACATTCGTAGCGTTCCATCCTTCTTCTTTACAAACAGAACGGGAGCACCCCACGGAGAAATGCTCGGACGGATGTACCCGCAAGCTAAAAGCTCATCAAGCTGCGTCTTTAACTCCTTTAATTCTGCAGGAGCCATTCTGTAGGGAGTCTTCGAGAAAGGCTCTGCTCCGGGATAAAGGTCGATTACGAACTCGATGTCCCTATCGGGTGGCAAAGAACCCAATATCTCAGGGAAAACATCGATATACTCTCGCACGACCTCCGTCTCTTCAAGTTTGGCCTAATCCTTCGGTCTATTCAAAAGATAGGCCACGAAACCTGTCGCACCGTCCCGTACCAATTTACTCGCCTCAACGAAAGAAATAAGCGGCCTTGACTTCACCTTCTCGCCCTTAAACACCACTGAACCAAAAGAAACCTTTTTCTCCCGACAATCCATCTGAGCCCCATGTTCAGATAACCAATCCATTCCGAGGATAACATCATACCTCTTTATCGGCATTTCAATCAAATCGGCGAGAAAAACCCTGTCTTCAAAACTCACTGGACAACCCCGATACATCCTGCAAGTAACAAGACTACCGCCAAGAGGCGAACTAACCACATAATCATGCGCACCGAGGGTAACAGGCAAACACAACGAAGAAGCAAGATCCCGAGAAATAAATGAATGAGATACCCCGGGATCGAACAATGCATGAAATGTAGTGCTATGGATGCTTACGGTACCTTCAATCATGGTATTAGGGTCAAGATCTGCAGCTTCCTCTTCGTTGGCCCCGAGTGCATAAGCTCTAGCCTGAATTGCGGGCCTCTGATTGTTTCCCATTGCCTGTCCTGGCCTTTTGTTCGGGCATTGATTGAGCATGTGATCCGGCGATCCACAACCGTAACATCTCTTGTGAAGTTTGAAGCAGTTTTCAACGTGATGATTACCCCTGCAGTATTTGCATTGGACTTGGGGTGGTGCCGGTAGTGCTAGAGGTTGTGTTTTTTATTCCGTTGGTTTGAATTGCTTGTTTTGAGGCTTTACCGGTGCAAAAGCTTGGTAAGCTGGCCTCTTTCCATATTTATTCTGACCTCCGGAACTAGAACCTTGTACAGTCTGAGAAGTCCTCCTCCTCCTAGCAACCACCCGATCCTCTACCTTCAAAGCCTTCTCGGTGACTAACGCCCAAGTGTCGATATCAACCGCTTCGAGTGCATCCTTCATATCTTCTCTTAACCCTCGAAGAAACTTCAAAGCCTTATGGCGGTCATCATTGGCAATGTTGGGAGCATACCTTGACAAACGGTCAAACTCATCAATATATTCGGTGACTGTCTTCTCACCTTGCTTCAAATCCATGAACTCTTGGAGTCTTCGGTCCCTAGCGACGATTGGAATATACTTGTTACGAAACTCCCGAGCGAATGTTTCCCAATTAATCTCATCACCGGCGGCATCCAAACGGGCTCGGATGCTAGTCCACCAATTCCCAAATTCTTTCTATTTGGATTAGCCACTCCTCGGCTTGGGTATCATTTCCACCTTCAAACTTGGGGGGGTTCTGATTCCTGAACTCCCGTAAAATATGAGTGACTTACCCTCCTTCGTGATTGACAACCGGAGGTGTATTCTGGCGATATCGGGTATCCAAATATGCACATAATCTCGCCACAAATCCCTCAGGTTCCATGTTGTTCTCGGCTTGTGGGGAATGATCCCGGTGGTGTCTATGACCCGGAGACCTATCACGGTGATGATCTCTTCGCGGAGGCATCCTACAAATTCCCAAGAATTCCGATATACATGCGTGCGGTTAGTACATGATCATGTGCACAATTCATAGAAATTCAAGTAAATGAGACAAATAAATGCACATAACCACGTTGTCCTAATCCGAACGACCTAGACCAACCAACACGACCCTAGAGCTCCGGTTTTACAATCAAGAGCTCTGATACCACTTTAAGATGTAGCGCCCGGAACGGTGGGCCACCATATCCCCCGCACTTAAACCCGAACCCACATATGAAATGGATTTCCATACATGAGCCCAAGTCTAAGCGAACGGGAACCTACACTCACACACTAGGCTAAGCGGGGCTAGAACTCAAACAGAGCGCGCAAAATAAATAGATATAAATGCGGAAGCAACAACATAAGGATCGCAAAGGAGCTCTATACTAACATATCCATCATATACAACGGCCTGACTGCCCAAAAATAGGTCAAGTATATACATCAAAAGTATAAAATCTCCACAAGACATAATTAGAATTCGAATACAATTCATGAAAGTAATCAAAATGCAACAGGTAAATATGCCGACTCGACCTAAACTCGAAAGTACGACACGACCGACGCACTTCCCCGCCTAGCTCGAGAAACCTGCAGCTAAAGTGTTAAGAGAAAGGGGTCAGTCTAAACTCGACTAAGTGAGGGGGCTAACACACACCCACACCATAAATACGTATAAATCAAAGCATATAACAAAAGGGGTCGATCACGAACCGAGCTAGGGTTTTACTTATCAAATCATTTTGGAAACATACATATAATATAGAGGAAATCCTAACTCATTTCACAACCACCAAAGCAAAAAGGGAACAAAACGTCCGGCGAGTACGGACCTCCTCAACTCCTCAAGCAAATCATAAATACATAAGAATTCATAAATTCATAACTCCTCAACGCCTTCGTGATCGGGAATCAAACCCTCTCCACCCATATGGATTCTATATACATACGGGGTAGCTAACCCACGATATGCCTTCCCCGGTTATCCACCGAGGGCTCAAGGTAATAGCGCCTTCTCAACCTCCAAGAGTCGCACGCCACCACCTCAAACGGGAAGTGCACAGGCTTAACCCGACGGCCCTTGCCGTACCGGGGGTCCTTACCCACCATCCCTGGGCCCGGATTCATAAGAAACATACCAATAATCCCATCTTTCAGGGCACATCTCGCGGAATCATAAAGGAAACTTACAAGGGATTCAAAATCATAAGCTCATATACGCTCATACTTATACCGTTTTCACAAATTCTTAAAGGGGATTCATAAAACCATAAGCGTATCATAAGTATTCGTATTTAATCATATAATACATATATAGCCACATGCGGGATAGGAAATCAATAACATAAAGGCCATAGGTCACTTATCTAAAAGAAAAGATCCTAAGCCTCACCTTGAAGTGGAAGCGGAGTGAAAATCGGACAACAGAAGCAACCGGACACCTAAACCTCGGGCTCTTTAACTTCGTGTAGAGGCTCTAAAACAAAAGAATGCAAGACCCGAGACATAGACTCAAATATGTACCAATTAGATGCTCGGAAATGCTTATGAATGCGATTGAATGCAATTGAAGTGAAATTGCGTGTCCAATAAATCCTACCAATTCTTATTCACACAATTCATAGAAAATAAGGTCATAAGTTCAAAACAAGGCACATAATGCGTAATATAACAAGCTAACATTGCATACACGTCATAAACGAAGAAAGAAAACACGAAGAAAAACAACGAAGCGATAAAACGAGCAATTGCCGCCGCCAAATTTTCAAATGACACGGCCGTGTTGGGTTTTAGTTCAAAATGGACACGGCCGTGTCCGGTTAAAATAAATTCAGGAGCTTAATTCGAGAGCCTGACACGGCCGTGTTGAGTTTTAGTTCAAAATAGACACGGCCATGTCCTGTTTTAGAAAAATGATCTGGCCCAAGTCGAGAGGCTGACACGGCCGTGTCCAAAACATGCACAAAGCTGACACGGCCGTGTTGGCCCTTCGTCTTCGAAAAAAAATAACAGCAGCAACAGTGTTTCAGCAGCAAAAACAGGGCAAAGAAGCAGAGCACGCACGCAGCAACAACAACAACTAATTCAAGCCACAAAACTCCAGTAAATCATAGCAAATCACTTCATAATCAACATATAATCTCCTATTCATCACAAAAGCTCAAGAAGTATCATATAACTCAAGAATTCTCATGCAAGAATTTGAATTCCATCAATGGCAACTTCCACCACACTCATCCATATTCAAAAGCAAGGCCATATATTCATGTTAGGGACATAAGAGATCACATATATATGTTCAAATCAAAGCATAACTCCATGAAACCAAAGTGATCATCAAACCCTCAAAATTCATGTCATGTTCCATATATGCATCAAACATAGCCCAAAGCATGGAATTAATAGCTCAAAATGACCATTTATTCATGTACATATCAAATAATAGCTTACCCCTTGAAGAAGTTGGAAGAAAATGGAGATTAGAGCTCAATATCTCCTTGGAGTGAATAGTGACGAGTTTGAAGCTTGAACTCCAAAGTTGTTGCACCTTTTCTTCTCTTCCTTGCTTGAACCGAGAATGGGAGTGAGAGGGATGGATAGTATATGGTGTTGGTGGAGTGTGGGCCCAAGCTTGAGGGTAATATGCCAGAAAGTGAGGGATTAAGGTGCAATTAGGTGAAAGGTAGTCGTATGCGAGCGAGGTGAGTTTCCGGTCAGATTTCGGAGTACCAAATGAGCTTAAAAGGTTATAAGGCTTAGTCCATCGAACCCGAATCGTCGAAACGAGTTCAACGGTAGTGACAAAATTCGAATCCGAATTCCCGAGCTCAAATTACACCTATTGGAACCCAAGGTGCGCTAAAAACGTTTTAACCTCCTTTAGGTTCCGAACGTAACAATTAATTCAAAAGCTCAACAAATAGATTCGAAAACATATAACGAGCATATATCCAAGTTCATAACACGCAAATCTCTATCAAACTATAATAACGTAAAATTTCGGATTCAATTTAAGCATCAACGAATTAAATCTTAACAAATAGCATTCATAATCATATAAAATTCATTCAAATCCATAAGAAATATTTAAAATAAGAAGTAAAAGAATAAAGATTATAAATTTAAATAAAGTAAATCGTGCACATGCGTCATACCTGTACGGTCTGAAGGTCGGGGTGTCACACAACCTCCTCCCCTTAAAAGAATCTGGTCCCCAAAATCACTGCCCGCTCGAAAACAATTCCGGATGAAATCTTCTCATTTTGTCCTCCGTTTCCTAAGTAGCTTCTTTGGTTTTGTCAGTTCTCTATAAAACCTTAACTGAGGGGATACACCGGTTTTTTAACTCTTGAAATTTTTGATCCCATATCTGTTAGGAATAGTGCCCTGAAAGCCGATGTAATAGTCAGCTTTAGTACTTTCCTTTTGTAAATCATAGCGAATCTTTGAATAATACGAATTAAGGCAACACTTCTTTATATGCTCTTGTTTGATTGTGTGTTTACTTTTGACTGCGCATGTATAAGAACTCCCCTAATCAATATGACTTATAGGACTCAAACATTTAGGCGAAGTGGTTCATTAGACGAGCCCTATATCACATAAGTCATGATTAGAAATCACTCCAAGCCAATGAGTCCTACATACATTGGGAGTGCCAACCTAACTCGTTCGAGGCTTGCTCGTGTGATCACGCCCTTAAGAAGGAAGACCTTGTTTCATGGGGTGCAAAGTGTATTGCTGATACGTGCGTGATACATGGGGGTGCTTACTTATTCTAAGTAGGTACACTGAGGTGTCCCGTGTGAGAAGATTCCTAAATGGGAAAGGAAGTTTCTGTATCTGGAAATAGAAACTTCTAGATTAGGAAATATCTCACGAGTCATTGATGTGATTAAGTGATCCTTAAACTTGAGATTCCATAGATACTTTATCAACTAACTATGCAGTCTTAGGCATAAGCTTTAAAGGGTGTCACCTCAGACAACTGATTCAAGGTATATACTGGGGCTGCACAAGTGGCACATGAAAGTATATAAGAATCGATAAAGGATCTACACTTGCATGAGCAAGTTGATCTCTTATTGTGTAAGTCGTTCATATGCCATCTAGGAGTCCTTGGCCAAGGCAGTGGATCAAGACATCAAGAAAAGAGTTTCTTGGATTGAGATCAAATGGATATGAAATGCACTTAACATTAAGATCGAGATTATTAGGATTCTAATTATTCCCTTACCCCAGATATTGGTTAAGAGATGGGATGTAGGAGGATTGTATCTCACATGAATCAATGACTTAAAGGTTCTGTCGAATCGAGACATTCTTATTCAGCTAGGGGTCAAACACCTGTTGCTAGACTATGGTCGTTTGATATGTGGACTGATTAATTAATTAGGGTCACTGCTAAATGAATTAAGAACCTAGAGGGTCACACACAATAACCTGGTCACGTGGGTTAAGGCTTGAATCGATTAAACGAGTTGATCGAACCATTAAGAGAATGGTGGGGCCCACAAGTGTGAAACACACGTGTGGACCACGTGAAAGACACGTGCCCTAAGTGGCACGTGTAGTCACGTGTATATGTTTATATATATTAAATAATTAATGTGTTAATTATTTAATAGACTTTGATTTAATTAATATTAAAGTCCTAATTTGGAGAAATAAAGTCTAAAAAATAATTAATTATGAATTAATTAATTATTAGTCTTCAAGTTATTTATTGTTTAATAAATAAAGTAAAATAAAATATCCAGAACCCTTCAGAACCCTCGGGTAGTGCTAACACTATAGCAAAAGTTAACTTCTCTTTTAAGACTTGAAAACTTACCTCGTAGGCCTCATCCCACTCAAACTTTACCTCTTTCTTAGTTAGTCGGGTCAACGAAACAACAATCTTGGAGAAATCCTTCACAAATCTCCGGTAGTATCCCGCTAGACCCAAGAAACTTCTTACTTTAGTGGATTTCACAATTTCTCCGAATGCACCGCAGTTTCAATCTTAGAGGGATCCACCTCTGCTCCATTACCGAACGCTACATGGCCCAAGAAAGTCACTCTATCGATCAAAAATTCACACTTACTGAACTTGTGTTATGCGTAGAAATTGCATGATTTTGAGCATTAATTAGATTATATTTTGGTGTCGTTTGACAAGTTTATGTGTCTATTTTGCTCCCCGTTCAGGTGACTTTGGAGTTGGAGTTACGAAACGGCGAAGCAAGGCGATTTCACGCATTTTTGGAGGAAAATATGGTAACTCCCGTTGCGACTTAGGATTACAAAAGTAGTAACCCACGTTACTGGCCACATGAGGGGAGTTTTTGGCGAGAGAAGAGGGGTATTGCCCGTTACCCCTGTGCAGAAGGAAAGTGGTAACGCCCGTTACCACTAATAAAAACGTTATGGTGATTTCAAGTAGTAACGGGCGTTAACAACAATTACACATGGATAGGTAACGCCCGTTACCTATCGACGAGAATTATTTTTGGGCTGCTATATTAGTGCGTTTTTGGAGTTTTTTAGGGATGAGCCTTTTCTTCCAGGTCAAGACCTATGGTTTGGATAGAAGACCAAGGAGTTTCATAGATTTTTCAGAGAATTCGAGAAGACGAGAGGATTGAATTCCTAGAATGATCTTCGGTTTTATTGTTGCTTTAATTTACAAACTAATTCCTTTGAATTTAGTTTTAGTTTCGTATGTTAGATTCGTTTTTAGATACTGCTGAATGTTTATGCTTTTGTTTTGGAGACTTTGTTTAGATTTGATAACTATGATTTATTTTAATGCAATTTTGCTTTAGTTTTATGAGTTTTGTCTTAATTGTGAGTAGCTAATTCTCTAATGCTAGTTGGAGTGATGATAATTGCATGATAGATGTTTGATAAGATGCTTGAATGACTTGTGTTAATTCTTAGTTGGGAAACAGGTTTGAATTGACTTGCGATGGCCTGATCACCCTTAGCATGTGTCATAATTGCCTATAGATCGAAAGAGTGATGGTAATTTAGATGGTTTTCATAACTTGTAAGTTATAGTGTACAAAGAGATTTGGTCCTAGCTTATACAACAATAATCTTATTCCATGTCGAAACGCTAGATTACTGAATTACACTAGTCTTGTTCCTATGGTTTAATTAACTATTGGTGATTGCGAGAGCAACATTGAACACTAATTAAGCACTTGGTTACACCTTGAGAGAGGGTAATATAAATATAAGTGACCAGGTTGTAGAATTACACTTGTCAGACGAGTATCACATCAACTCTTGATTGTATGATTCATTACTTTTCCCCTGTCTGTTTAGTTTACTGAATTTAATTCGTGTGGTTAAGTTATTATTTTCATTTAACTCTAGTTAATTGTTAATTTCTGTTATAGTAGATTAATAGATAAACACAACAATTACTTTTCGTCAGGACTTTGGACTAGAGAAGAATATAGAGTAGTGATTGATTTTCGTTCCCTGTGGGTTCTATCCTATTGTGCTACGCATATGTTAGTGTACATTGCACGATTGGTTTTTAACTGTAGTAAAACCTTACAACATGTTTTAGGCGCCGTTGCCGACGAAGGCGTTTTAAGTCAATATTACTCAATTATTTTGGTCTAGTGCTTTAGACTATTACTTTACTTTGTGTTCATTATCTTTGTTACTGTGGAATTGGACTGAGGATTTCTTTTCCTTGTGCAGATTCACAGTACATGCGAAGATCTCAAGATCCCGAATTAGTTCCATACGATCCGGAATGTAACACCCCAGTTTATCAGTCGTATAGCATGACGTATGTGTTTAGCAATTTGCGCGAATTCATTGTTTATAAGTGTTTTATATATTTAATTTTATATATTAAATGTTAGTTATTTCTATTTAAGTTTATTAACATTATGATTTAATTTAATTTAATTTGTACCTTTGATTAAATGTTTAATAATCCTATCTTAATTTTGTTAACATTAAATATACGTGAATTAGTTGATTCTTTTATATCTTAATGTTATTAATAGTAAATATATATATATTTAAATCCGTGCACTTTAGTTTGTAATTTATAAATGAATTTAAATTTTGTTAATTTTTATGGAATATTATGAATTTATTTATGCATCGCTCATGAGTGTCATAAATGCGTTTCGTTCTTATATGATTTGATATCGAAATTTCGTGAAAATTTAATATGTCGGAGATATACGTATCATGAATATGAACATATGCTCGTTTCATGGTTTCGGATTCATTTGCATTATTTTCAAATTTATTTTGTTCTTGGAATCCAAATCGGGGGCTAATGAGCAATTAGCGCACCCTTGGTTCCGTATGTGATATCTTGAGCTAGGAAACTCGGATTCGAGTTTTGTGAACTTCGCTGAACTCATAACGAAAATTCAGGTTCAATGAACTTTGCCTCGTATTTTTCTAAGACCATTTGAACCCCCGAAATTCAACAGAAAAGTGCTACATTCGTCAAAACTGCCACAACTCACTAAAAAGGCCATAACTTTCTCCAACCTTGACCAAATTAACCATGGTTTGATTTCTTGGAACCCTAACTCAACCCTCTAACAGTATTTAATCAGCCTAAACCGAACCAACCCTCACACTTAGAGAAATTTCAGCAAAAGACCCCTGCTCTCCAGAAAATCCCGTAACCCTTGCCAACCTTGGAGATTCAAGCTCAAATCTCTTCCATCTTCCATCCTATCCACAAGGTGAATTTAGGGTTGTGATATAAATTCAATATGTGTCATTTTAAGCTATGCATCCCCAATTTTGAGCTTGTGTGCAAGGAGTTTTGGAAGAGATGATGAATAGTTAGGTTATGACTTCATTTTTGAGTTCATGATTTTGATTATGTTTTCTTGAGAATTTGTGCATGAAATCTGGCCACTTCAGCTCCTATTATGCATATTTGAACTTAAATTTGATGTACGTTAATTATATGAGAATCCACTATTATTGAACTCCATGAAACTTGAAAGAATTGGGTGAAACTTGATTTCTTACCTCCCTCACGTTATGAACTGCTGCTACTGTGTTTTGGGACTGAAATTGCTATCATTTATTGCTTCTTTTTACCTTGTTTGAAGAATACACATACTTGATCTTGTTGCTTAAGAAATGGAATGGTTGTTGCCCTGTTTTGCTTCATGTTTGTCCCTGTTTTGTTGCGATCTGCTGCTCTTTCTCCTTGCTTTATTGCTGTCAGTTTTCAGTCATTTGGGGGAGATTTTGGTGCCATTTCGCTGCTGATATTATGGCTTTAGAGGTCTGCTACCTGCTGCTGCGTTTCTTACTTTAAAACAGTGGGAAAGCTTTGTAATGAACTGCTGATACACGACTGTGTTGCATCTCCCCGGTCGGGGAGATTTTGGGCATGAAAGTACCCTGCCGGGGAGCCTTTGTGCAGAAACTCTGCTGCCCTGCTGTTGCATTTCATTCCTTTTCCTCTTTAATTTGTTGTGTTTAATTGTTTCCTATTTCATTGTTGGTGCATGGTTAAATATATATATATATATACTCTAATGCATGTAAATTAGTGAGTGTGTGTACGTGTAATTTGTTTATGCATGCATGTTTTGTATTTGTTAATGTTTGCATGCATTTAATTATATTATGCATGGATTTACATATTAATGCATGTATGTGATTATATATATTATGTTTGCATACATATATTACATAGATATCTAAATCTGATTGCATGCGTGTGTTTTGTTTTAATTCCATGCATGCTGCACGTATATATCTATATACATTTAGAATGATTTTATATATATATTATTTAATTGCATGGTTAATTAAATATTAAGTATTGATTGATTTAATTGAATTATGGACATTAAATTGTTACCTATTTCATGTTCCTTTCTAATTTCCAATCTTGAATTGAATGTAATTATTTGTCTATTCTATAATTGAAAACGAGTTATAGTACGTGATATGACCGTTATTTGAATTATTGGATTGGATTGCTATGAAATGTGTAAGGATTGAACTTGAATGAATATGAACGCTTCCTTGAATGAATGAATGGCTCGTTTATATGATTTAAATACGTTAATCGTGCACATGAACGTGTTCATTACACAATATCATCCTTTATGCATTCATATCATGTTCATTGCATGTCGTGCGTCATATATGGTTCATTTGGAGTCTTGAGTCTCACGGGGTACACCCTATTCTCCTTTGTACAGTTTTCTCCAGGGCGGAGACTTGCCGGGTTCATAGGACACTTTCGAGTCCCCTTCTCTTCTTGGTTTTGTTCGGTAAGGTGTAACAGGTGGGTTTCTCTTCAATTAGCTATGATGACCCGATATATATCCTTTATTTGAAAGTTTTAAGCCAAAGTATATATCTATATATATATATGTGTATATATCAATTCGTTTTAAGGAGTTTATGATTTTGATTGTTAACCCCTTGTCTTTTATGAATACTTACCGATTATTTTGGCGAGGAGATGATTGGTGGCACGGGCCCAGGGACTTAGTACATGTGGGTATCCGGGGAGGCAAGGGCCGACGGTGATCCCGTGTGCTAGTCCCACATCGTTAGTCCCACATCGTAGCGGTGATACCGGCCCTCGCTAGGAGTTCTAGCAGGGAATGGGAGCCGAGTGCCAATTGGGGAATTCATGTAACCCCATTGGTCAATGATTGGGTGGCCGGGTCTTGCTAACCCCTCCACCACTCGGAGGAAGAAGGGATAACTGTTAATGCATGATTGATTGACCGATTGAATGAATGAATGAATGAATGAATGTGGCATGATCGCTAATGAATGAACGATTGATTAGATGAATGCACACACGAGGTGTAGGTTGGAGATTTTACCCCCCTCCCGCTGGGCTCACGTATTGACCGATTGAATAAATGGATTATGAAATTGAGTGTTGTAATCCCGAGCGTTGTTTTATTTTGTTTTCACCCACTTGGGAAATTATTTCAAAACCTCGCGCGGGATTATAACTTGCATGTGTGGGTGTTTAATTTCTACAGTATTATATTAATATGCCCCATCTTATACCCACCAGTCTCCTATAGACTGAACCCGGTTTATTTTCTGTTTCTTTGTAGGTTTGGAGTGCTAGGCGGGAAGTCGAGTTTGTCAAGTTTATTAATTAAGTCTGGGTCACTCCATGTGCATTTTGTAATTAGATTGTATTTCACAAGAATGGACAATGGTTATGACTACGATTATGATCATACAATTATGTTTATGTATGAATTTTCGGGAATAGGTCTTTATGCTAGTTGAACCCGTTATCTTGCATGAATTGGTACTGAATGGTATGTTATGCTTCTGCATTTGTCATTTATATTTGTTCTTTATAATTTGGTTGCGAAGGTCTAGTTCCCGCCTAGCCTTATGAGTGAGTGAGTCCCCGTTCGCTGTGAGCTGGATTCATGTATGGATTTTCCATTTCATGGGTGGATCGGGCTCTTAGTGCGGAGAAATGTGGTGCCTTTCCGGTTGGGGTGCTACATCCTTAAGTGGTATCAGAGCCCGGTTGCAAAACCGGTGTTCTCGTGTCGTGATTGGGTCATTATAGGTCGTACGGCTTAGGAACTACGTGATAATGTGTGCATTGCATCGATTTTGAACATGAAATTATCTTTTCTTTTGAATCTTGTCGAATTACCTATTGCATTTTATATTGGATTCGTGCCTTTCGTGTTGAATATGTGCAATGAGCATGCACTAATCGCATGCATATATCTTCGAAATGAGTTATGATTTATAGGTTATGAAGATAATATCAAACCACGGCCAAGTTCTACCATAAAGACGGTCTATTGTAAGTTCCTTTGGAGGCATGGAAAATAGGAAGGATGCACCGGGAAAGAATATAGAGAATTCGAGATGTGAGGCCTTCCTAGATGGAGCTAGAGTTCAAGGGTTAGGAACCGGAATGGGAGTTTCGAATGTGGAAGGTGGTGACTTAGAAGATTGACATATGTGGCTCTATTACATAGGATGCCATAATTAGATTCGACGGGATCATTCAACTTAAGGAATGGAGTGAATGAACCTTGAGGGTACTTTAACTCAGGGTTCGGATTATAGAAGAGATAGCGAGGATTGTGAAGATTCAAGCTAAAACACATTCGGCTAGAATTAAGCATCCAGAGTCATCAAAGAGGGATTTCTAAATAAGCCTAATGGCTAGAAAAGAGGTTGCAGAGGTCAAGATCGGAAAGAAGTGAGTCCGGGAGCTCTGGAATTTAACTAAGATGGAAAAGCGAAAAGATTCAAGCAACGTAGTAAATGCATGTTCGCGGAAGGTAACAATGTTATAAATGGGATTTGAGTTCATTCCTTTAATGCAAGCTAAATTATCGTGTGGGATGTCGAATTGGGAGATATGGAGCAACAAATGGAAACGATAAAGAAAGGCAAAAACTATAACGCCCCGACTTTTCAAGTCGTTCAGGTATGAATTATGTGATAATTACGTGCACAATTTAATTTATTTTAATTACGTTATTAATTGTTTTATTTTATATTATATGAAATTATTGAATAATTGAATTATTTGAAAATATTTGAATTTGAATTAATATGAATTTTGAACGATTTGCGCTTGTATGAATTGCTTGCTTGTCGTTTCTACGTGAAATGAATTCGAAACTTCGTGGAAATTTAATATGTTGGACTTATATGTGTTATGAATATGGATATATGTTCGTTTCATGTTTTCGGGTTCATTTGCATGAGTTATGAATTTATTTTGTTTTTGGAATCCAAAACGGGGGCTAACGAGCAATTAGCGCACCATTGGTTCCTTATTTGATATCTTGAGCTACAAAACTCGGATTCGAGTTTCGTCAACTTCGTTGAACTCGTATCGAAAATTTTAGTTTAATAAATTTATCCTTATATTTTTCCAAAGTTATTTGGACCTCAGAAATTCAACCGAAACATGCAAAGTCCGCCAAAACAGCCACATTTTACTAAAAGAGCCATGTCTTATTCAAACCATAACCAAATTAACCATGGTTTGAGCCTTTGGAACCCTAACTCGACCACCTACCTGCTCTTACTCACCCTAACCGAACCAAACGCCCTCACTTCGAGAAATTCATCCAAACACCCCCTGCATTTCAGTCAGTCCCGTAGCTCTTGCCAAACCTTGGAGATTAAAGCTCAAATCTCCTCCAAACTTCATCCAATCCACAAGTTAAGATTAGGGTTGTAATATACATTCGTTATGAGTCATTTTGATCCATTCATCCCCAATTTTGCGCATGCTTTCATGAGTTTTGGAGAAGAAGATGAATAGTTAGGTTATGGAGAAATTTGTTGATCTCTTTGATTCCTTGATGGTTTTGGTTGATTCAAAGCATGAATATGATTGTCTTGACTCCTTCTTTGTATTTATGGTGATGTATTACATGGTAGTTGAAGAATTCATGAGTTTCCATTAATGGATTTTTGAAGAAATTTCATGAAATGATCACATACCCTTCATCTCATGTTTCAACACTTTGGGGACTTGTTTAGTTGAGGTTTTGGAATTGTTTCATTGCATATTTTTGATCATTGGTTGCCTTGGAGTGTTGGTTGTTGATCATGGAGCTCGAACAAGGCTGTGTTTGTGTATGGTTGTTGCGGGGAAGAAGAAGAGGAAAACAGGGGATTTTTCGCTGAGCTTGTTAACGCCCATTAACCCTTTTTGAACTAAAGGAGGCACCGCCCGTTACCTGCCTTCATTCTTGAAGATTGGAAGCCTGTCTCCGTTAACGCCCATTAAAACTTTTAGCCTGAAATCTGTTAACCCCCATTAACCCTGCAGATTGAAGTTGGTCAAGGGATGTTTGTGTAATTTTCAATATTTTCGTTAATGTTTTGTTTGGACCTTAATTACTTACTTAATGTGTAAATTACTTAATTATTAATATATGAACACTCAATTATGAATTGCCTTGATACTTGAATGTATATTTCATTCTATTATTTCTCCATGTCACTTTTATTAAAGGATTGAGACCTCATGATTATGAACGAATACGGTTCTACCGTATATTGATTAAATGGATGGTTTATGTGAGTATGTGAACCTAATTGCACTCATGACCATCTCCATCACACATTATTACCTCATATACATTCATATCATGATTATCTCATTGCCAAGAGTCTTATTTGGTCATTTTGAGTCTCACTTCACCTTCCTTGCACAGATTTTGATCCTATTGGAGAAGAGGCCGGTCCGTGAGGCTCTTGTGCTTCTTTTTGTCGTTTTAAGGTGGGTTTCTCTACTATTTAGATAAATGAACCTATATACCTTCAATGTGTAAAGTTTTCGACCCAAAATTAATATATGTACATAGAGTCGTTTTAAGAGTAAATGATTGTAACGTAAAGTCTTTATTTTATGAATCCTACCAATGTTTTGGCGAGAAATGAACGAATGCACGAATGAGGCCCAGGGACTTAGTGTGAGTGGCTATCCGGGGAGGCATGGGCCGACGGTGATCCCTCGCATTAGTTCCACCAATGAACGGCGTAACCGGACCTCGTTAGGAGTTAGCGAAGGAATGGACGCTGAGTACCATCTGGGGAGTTATGTTACCCCTTTTGGTCAATGAATGGGTGGTCGGGCCTTACAAACCCACCACCAACCCGGAGGAAGAATGTGTAAATGTTATTGAATGTGCACGAAGGAATGATATGAATGAAAAGGAAGAAAGAATGAACGATTAATGAACTACACAAGGTGTTGTTTGGAGATAATGCACGCCCACTCGCCGGGCCAAGAATGACCTAATGTAAATGAATCGTTTTAATCCCTTTTGATGATTTCTTTATTTCACCCACTTGGGAAATTCTATAAAAACCTCATTTGGGATTATAGCTTGCATGTGAATGTTTAAATATCATTGTATATTATATTTATGCCCTGTTTTTATACCCACTGGTCCCTTTTGGACTGAACCCGTTTGGTTTTCAGTTGTTTTATGCAGGTGTAAGGGGCTAGGCGGGAATTCGAGTCATTAGGTCTTGCATTCGCTTCTAGCTCTTGTATTTTTGGTCTTACACTTGAATACTTTCAATTATGAATATTGTTATGGAGCGTACGTGTTTTGGGCCGTGATGGCATGTAACGCCCCGACTTTTCAGACGTAAAGGTACGACGTATGTGTTTACAAACTTGCGCGAATTAACTGTTTTTACGTGTGTTATATTTAATTTTATTATAAATTTTTATTATTTTATTTTATTAAATTTTATTTTGATTTAATATTATTTTAAAATATTTCGTTATTTTAAGTATTTATTTTACATTATTGTTAATTTAATGATTAATGTTAATTAAGTGTTATGCTAATTAATCATGCTTAACCATATTAATTAATTTTTATAGTAATCCGTTGACTTTGAATGTATTTAGTTTTAGAATTTCATATTGTAACAACCCGGAGCGAAGGGCGCCACATCCCCCGCACCATAACCCAACATGTGAAGTGAAATAGGAACTTCGTCCACGTATCAAGCCACGGCGAACGGGTGACAAACAAAAATCCAACCTAAGCAAGGCGGTATAGACCCTACTCAGAGCGCGCAAAACAAATTCACGGAATCCAACAACTAAAAACTTATAGCATGCAAACACAAATCATATCGAGTTCTCCACATAATGCTCATACAACCGCAGATGCAAAACAATTATACAAAACTGAATCCCAGGACAGAACTAAGTAGCCAAATTAATACATATTTCAAGACTAACAAATTGCGTAAAATAAACGAAACACAATGCATGAGACTCAAGCTCTCCAAAACCAAGACTCAAAGACAACCGCCTAGCTCCAACTCCCACAGAACGGGTACCTGCAACCTCAAATCAAAAGGGGGAAAAAGATAGAAATAGCGAGGGTCAGTCCTAGAGACTGGTGAGGGGGCTAACACACGCACCCATACATATAGATAATAGCAAAGCATATACAAAGCAGAAAGGGTTCATGAACCGGGTACGGTTTTTGCATTCTAAAACATTTGACCCGTGGTAATATATATAAAGAAAGAAGTTTGGGGCCGAAGGCCAAATTCAGTCAAGTTTTAGAGTTTAGAAATGCGCCCCCGTTTCACAACCATAAACGAAACATAACGAACCGAAAGCTTAAATCCAACCCACTTACTAACAAATGCGAAGCGAAACACAAAACGAATCATAAATCAATCCCACCTCCACACCGTTTGGGGAAGAGAGGTACCCCTCTCAACCCACCACAGAACGAAACTTGTGAACCGGAGGATCCCGCCCGGTTCCTTCGACGGCCAGCCAAAATGCGCTCCGTCGGCATAGGAGAACTAAGTCTCCCGTTGTTGGAGAAGTGCTCAGGGGTCGTAACCGGCGACCCCGATGGTCGTCCCGGGTCTCCCTTACCCACAACTCCGGGGCCCAAACTGATCACAAAACTCACACACACAGACAGACAGACAGAGATATCTTATACATATCGTACTTACCATATGAAGCTTCTCTGCAGATCATACCACGCTTACACACACACCCTCTTATCAAAGCTTATCAAAACAAACGAAAAATAGAACTTATATACTTATAAAAACGCTTTCAAGGTCTCAAGACAAACGGGAAAAATCCTACAAAATACGTATCCAAACACATATCTACATATATATCTATATAAGTCGCATGCGGGTTCGAAATACAATTAAGGTTTTAGGTCATCATAACTAAAAGGAAAGAAAACCTCACCTGGACGACCAATCCGAACAAAACGGACCAAAAGGAGTCAAACGAACCACTTCCTCACATCAAAACGAACCTTAGAGCAAAGCAAAGAGCAAGAGGCCAAATTAGACTCAAAATGAACCATATTGACGCTCGGCGAATGCATATGAATGCAAATGATACGCATGGAGCTTAACAAATTGACATATAATGCATTCGAGTTCCTTTTAATGCATAAGTCTCATAAATCATATCAAACTGATTCACAGATTTCGTATAACGATCATATCGCACTATACAACATGTTATCAAAGCATTCATAGCATATAAGGAGCGAGGAATGACCATACAAGGCATATAGACCACAAACGGGATAAGAGAAAGCAACGAAAAGCAAGGGAACGGAAAAGAGTTTCACTTAAAAATCAAACCGAGGGGAATGACACGCCCGTGTCATCCCAGAAGCCTAAACTGAGACACCCCCGTGTCTTAGTACAGGCGGGAAACAAAGCTACAAAAAGGGGGTGACATGCCCGTGTCACTCCCGAAGAACAAACCGAGACACGGGGGTGTCTCGGTACAGAGGCGAAAAGGGGCGAAAAGGGCTAACAGCTGCGGTTTAAAAAAAAAGGAAAAAACAAAGAGCAAATCAAGGGCTGAAAGAGAGAGAACTATTCAGGCCTCAAATACACACATAACATGCATGAAATACACACAAAAGAATCACATTACAAGGCCAAAAAATGAAGTAACAAAGATCATTCAAATCAAACAACGAAAATCGGACAAAGAAGAGCATACCATCCATTCATGCCATGATCATCAACTTAGGGGCTGAGTTATGAGCTAAAAGCTTGGGAACTAAATGCTAACATATTAAGCAACTAATATACTCCATGTATATGCAAATTGACCCGAATTGGAGCACATTAGAACCATAAAATGATCACAAAAAGGCAACAACAACAGTTTAGTTCGCCCATGCCGACAAACAGGCCATGCACTTCAAATTTGGGGTCAAGATGCAAGTTAAAAACTAGGAAAGGCCAAACTAACATAAAGAGCAATTCATATACTTCATGCTCATGCAAATTCACACGAAAATAAGCACAAGAGATCAACCAAATACTTTAAGTATCACAACAGTAATTAGGTTTGCACATAGCATACAAACAGGCTTCATGTTGCGGTTTAGGAGCTGAAAATGGATCTAAAAACTTGCAAGATCAGGGCTAACATGTAAAGAAATTAGTATACAACATCTCCATGCAAATTCACACGAATTGGAAGCCATTAACTCAAGAACCAAAGCACAATTCCACACAGCAGTTCCAAAACGGGGGAGCAGTTTTTAAGGTTCAAGAACTCAAGTTTGCAGCCATATTAAAGCATGAATTCAGGGAAAAACGAAGCACATTCATAGAACAACATGTATAATACATAACCAAGCATTAGCACACCAAATTGGAGGCAAGAATTCCAACATTTGGTCTCAAAAACATGACAGCAATCCAGTGAAAAAGAGCAGATTTGCAGCAGTTCGGTTTTCAAGTTTCATGGCCAAAAACTCAAGGTTTCAATCATGTTATCAATGGATAATCAACCCTAAAACATCTATCATGAAGTATAGATCAAGAATGGAAGCAAAGAAGCTCATATAATCACCAATCATGCACCAATTCAGCCCCAAACTTAAGCTAAGCCATGGATTCAAAAATATGAGCTAACCCTAACTATTCATGCAAGCTTTCAAACCCTTACTAAATCTGATGCATTTCATGAATTTCAAGAATCAAATGAAGCATATAAGAGAGGAGAATACATAAATATACTTACCTTTAAGATATGAAGAAGTATGGAGAAGATTTGTCTTCAAAATCTCAAGACATGGAAAGGGCTTCTTCTTCTCTTCTCTTTTCTCCATGGATCAGCTGCTCTTCCTCCTCTTGTGGGTGTGTTGGACGAAATGAAAGGGTAGGGAAGGGCTATGGCTGAGTTAATATCATATAAACCAAGGTTAAAGGCTTGAGCATGGTTAAATTGGCCCCACAAGTGTAAGACTAGTCAAAGATGGTGGCTTTGGCGCAAGCTGTTCGTTCCGAGCAAAAAACAAGGATCCAAATGGGCTTAGAAAAATACCAAATCAGGTTCCTTGGCTTCATCTCTTCGTTATGAGTCCAACGCATCTTCCGGAATTCGAATCCGAATTCCCTAGCTCAAGTTATGGCCTCCGGAACAAGAGGCGCGCTAAAACTAGTTAGGCCCTCATGTCCCTCGTCAAATGCTAAAGGTTTAAAACCTCGAAAAACGAACACGAAAACTTAAAACGAGCATGCAAACACATTCATAACTCACATATACCACGCATACCAAAATTTCACAAAAATCGGAATTGAATTTCGACACATAACGAGCAAAATACGAGCATACGAAACTTAAACGTTTAAAATTCGAAGTTCATAAATATAAACAATTAATTTCATACCAATTCAAATAATCATATAAGCATTAAAATAACATTAAATACATAATTAAATAAATAGCACACAAAACCCTCTTGTTACGACGTACCTGGAAATCCGAACGATCGGGATGTTACAAACTCTCCCCCTTCAAAAGGACCTGTCCACAGGTCCTAAGGAGAATCTTGAACAACTCCGAAGACAAGCCTAATCCACACTTCCGCTGCGCTACTCTGATCCCAAGCCTAGTCGTTTGCCCCCACTTCCCAAATAAAGATTCGGGAGTAGTTGGAGAATTCTCAACCTTTGGCACATAAACATTACTACACAAAGTCCATAACTTCTTTCTTATGCCATAACAACCGGTTTCCTAAAACTCTGAACAACTTCAACCCTGAGTGGGATTAACTCGTGACCTTGCACTCCTTAAGGCGTAGGCCACCGTTCTTCTACGAGCAACATACAACAAAGGCCTTCCTTTATGCCTCGGTTGGAAACAAGGTAGCCTTTTGTGTAACGCCCCAATTCTTTTATTAGTACAGCATGACGTATATGTTTACGTAATTGCGCAAATTAATTGGTCTTTAGTGTTTTCTATAATTAAATTTCATTGTTTAATTGTTAAATAAGTGACTAATTGAAATATATGCAATATTTGAATTTGAATTTATGTGAATAACTTGAGTGCTCCTTAATTGCGCGAATAATTATTTATACGTGTTTTATGTATTTAAATTTTATTTTATATATTAAATGTTAATTATTTAATTTAATGTTATTATTTCAATATACTTATATAATATATATATATATATATATATATATATATATATATATATAAACTATTGTGTACGTGTGCATGGATTTAATTATGCATGCATTTTACAATTATAACTTATATATATTGCATGCATGTATTTATATATATTATATACGTATGCATGCATGTATATTTATAAATTAATATTTCATGCATGTATTTATAATATATTATATAAGTATGTAAATGTTACATTTTTGTTAATATTTTGGATTTATTTGTTACTTTGCGTATGAGTGACATTTACGTGCTTCGTTTCTATTTGAATTGATGCCGGAATTTTGTACGAATTTAATATGTTGAACTTATACGTGTCTTGTATATGAATATTTGTTCGTTTTGTATTTTCGAATTCATTTGCTTGTGTTTCGGATTTAATTTGAATTTTGGAATCCAAGTCGGGGGCTAACGAGAACTTAGCGCAACCTTGGTTCCGTATTTAATATCTTGAGCTCGGGAACTCGGATTCGAGGTCCGTCAACTCCGCTGAACTCGTAACAAAAATTCGAGTTTAGTAAACTTATCCTTATATTTTTCTAACATCATTTGAACCTCCGAAATTCAACCGAAATACGAAGCGGCGACGAAACTGACCTTGTTACACTAAAATGGCCATAACTTATTCAATTGTTGACCAAATTAACCATGGTTTGATGCTATAGAACCCTAACTCAACCACCTAACCTGATGTACCAAGCCCTAACCAAACAAACCCTCTCACAATTCACAAATCTCAGCTAAAGTCACTGCCTTTCAGTTTCTTCCCGTAACCTAGCATTCCTTGGAGATTTTGGAGCTCAAATCCCTTCCAATCCTCATCCAATCAACAAGGTAAGCTTAGGGTTGTATTATATGTTCATTCCTGATCATTTTCATTCATTCATCCCCAAATTTGATCATGGTTTCATGTATTTTTCGGCTGATCTTGAATAGAGGCGTTTTTGGGCATTTCTTTCGATCTCATTCAATTCTTGATGGATTTGTTTGATTCCAAGCTTGAGAATGATTGTTTTGATATCTTCTTCTCATTTATGATCATTAATTGCATGGTAGTTGAAGTATTTATGAGATATCATTTTTTGGCTTTTTGAAAAACTTTGAAGAAATGTCGCATATGACTACCTTTCATGTTTGAACTGTTGGGGGACTGATTTATAGGTTGAAATTGTGGTGTGTTGCTGCACATTTGTTAGCCTAACTTATATGAATGTGTTGGGATTATGGAGATGAATCATACCCTGTTTTCACGTGAGTTTTTGCCCTGTTTTGGGCCTGGAATGTTGCTGTCAAAGCTGCTGTTTCTTCTTGCTCTTTTGCTGTCAGATTTAAGGTGGTTTTGAGCTGAATTCTTGCTGAATTTCATGTCTTCTTCTTGCTACATATATGGCCTAATTGTTGCTTGAGTTGTGCCTGCGTTTGAGCTAGAAAAACAGGGGATAACCTGCGTTTTTTTTTTGGTTGAACTGCTACGTCCGACACGGGTGTGTCATCTTCTTTCCTTATCAGCTGGAACGGGGGTGCTACGTGGGTTGTCTTCTCTGTACCGAGACACGGGCGTGTCTCGGTTTGTTATATGAAGGTGACACGGGGGTATCACCTTGTATTTCATGCTTGACTGTTGCCGTGAAGCTGCTACTGCTGATTTACTTCTTTCTTGCATGAAATACTGGTAGCATGCGTGAGCTTGCATGTGTGGTATGAATGTTTGCATGCATATTTATGTTATTTTGCATGGAGTTTGTTTTGCATGCATTAGATTTTTGTTAATTTGAAATAGCATGCATGTGTACACGTTGCATGCATGTGGTTCTTATATGTATATATATATGTATATATATATATATATAATATAATATAATATAATAAGTATATATTTATTTATTATATATTTATATATGTTTATTAAATGTTATTTGATTTAATTGAATATTAGAATTTAAATGTTACTTATTTCATGTTTTATTTAATTTCCTAAATTTAAATTGAATGTATTTAATTGTTTATTTTCTAATTGTAAATGCTATTGAATATGTTTAATTGTTTATGTTCTAATTTTAAATGTGATTTAATTTGTACTTTGATTATATTTGAATTACTTGAATTGAATTGATTGAAATATGAAAGTGAATGAAAGTGAATGACTTGATTATATGATTTAAATGTATTAATAGTGCACATGAACATTTTCATAACATAATTTTATCTTTTATACATTTATATCATGATCATTGCATTGTCGAGCGTCTTATTTGGTCATATTGAGTCTCACTTCACTTTTCTTGCACAGATTTTGAGTCCGTTGGAGACAAGGCCGGTCAGTGGGGCTTGTGTTTGCTACTTTTTACGGTTTAAGGTGGGTTTCTCTTCTACTTAGATAAAACAACCCGGTATACCTCCCTATGTGAAAAGTTTTAAGCCAAAGTAATATGATATATATTGAGTCTTTTATCGGGTAAATGATTGCAAACGTAAAGCCCTTGTTTCTTGAACCCTACCTATTGTTTTGGCGAGAATGTATGAATGTTATGCACGAATGGGGCCCAGGGACTTAGTGTGAGTGGCTATCCGGGAAGGCACGGGCCGACGGTGATCCCTCCCACTAGTTCCACCAATGAACGGCGTAACCGGACCTCGTTAGGAGTTAGCGAGAATGGACGCTGGCTCGCTGAGTGCCATCTGTAGAGTCATGTTCCCCTTTTGGTCAATGAATGGGTGGTTGGGCCTTGCAAACCCGCCACCAACCCGGAGGAAGAAGGTGTAAATGTTATTGAATGCGCACGAAAGAATGATATGCATGAAAAGAAAGAAAGAATGAATTACACTCGCATTTTGCACTTGTGATCATTGTATTTGAATGTTGCTATTGGAGGGTACTTGTTTGTTGAGCCGTGACGGCATTTGATAATGTATATGGATCATTTTTGGATTTTGTTTACTCATTGTTTATGTAATGGATAGTTATTGCTTCCGTAATTGCAATTACTCTGATGTTATGGTTCAAGGGTTAGTCCCGCCTAGCTTAGAGTGTGTGTTCGTCCCCGTTCGCCGTGATTTGGCTCGGGTATGGATCGTCCATTTCATATTCGGGTCGGGTCTCGGTGCGGGGGATGTGACGCCTTGCGCTCGGGTGTTACATCCTTAAGTGGTATCAGAGCCTAGGGTTGCAAAACCCGGGCTCTCGTGTCGTGTGGGTCTGTCTAAGTCGTTCGGCATAGGAACTAAGTGATAATGTGTGCATTGCATCGATTTTGAACATGAAATTATCTTTCTTTTAATCTTGTCGAATTACTTGTTGCATTTTATATTGAATCAGTGCCTTCCGTGTTGAATAAGTGCCATGAGCATGTATTAATCGCATGCATATATCTCCGAAAATGAGTTATGATTCACAGGTTATGAAAATAATATCAAACCACGGCCAAGCTCCACAATAAAGACGATCTATTGTTAGTTCTTCCTGAGGCATGGAAGCTAGGAGGGATACAACCGGGAAGAATGTAGAGAATTCGAGATGTGAGGTTTTCTAGATGGAGCTAGAGTTCAAGGATTAGGATTCGGAATGGGAGGTTCGAATTTAGAGATGCGGTGGTAGAAGGACACTTGGTGAAATAAGGATTGATTATGAGATGGTTAAGACTTAGAAGATTGACATATACGGCTCTGCCATAGAAGGTGCCTTTGATTGGAAGCAACGGGATCTTTCAACCTAATGAATGAAGTGAACAAACCTTGAAGGTATTTTGATTTCGGATTTGGATCATTGAAGAGGTATTAATAATTAAAAGGAGTTAAGATAAAATGGGTCCGGTAGGAGTTGTGCACCAAGGGTCGACAAAGAAGGATTTCTGACTAAGTCCAGTGATTGGAAATCAAGTTTGTCGAAGTTAAGACTGGGAAGAGTTGGATTTGAGTGCTTTGGATTTCGATTAAGATGGGAAATGAGTCTGGAAGAGTAGAGAGAGGCAAGTACCTGGGTAAATACAAATATAGGGAAGGTGCCGATATTAAGGACGGGATCTGAGTTCGTTTTTCCAAATCCAAGATGAATTGTCATATTGAGAAGTTGAATTGGAAGATATGGAGCAACAAATGGGAACTATAAAGAAAGGCAAAGACCGGGTGAAGGATTATTCTCGGGGAGAGATTCTTTGCAAGGAAATCATGCGCTCAGGTATAAGCAATCGGAAAACAAGCTTAATTCGTCAATCTAAGTTCATAAAGGATAAGGACGGGAGTCTTGATCACGGTGATAGCGAGAAGTAGGGTTCAGAATTACATTAGGGTTCAATTTTGTAAGAGATTTTGGGTAATATTGAAGAGTGATTCTCGGGGAATAAATGCAGAGGACAATTCAGTGGATGATGAAGAAATCAGGGATCGTGAACTTGCAATTCTGGAAAGTCCAAGATATAAGTGATACAAAAGGATTCGTGGAAAGCCTGAAAACCGTGGGCAGGGCAAGGAATAATCACCAAGTCAAAGTAAGCTCGGGAGTGGAGGAACGAAGAAAAGCTATTGAGCTAATAGCTTAACATATTGGTGACAGGTTCCAAAACATTCATAGCACATGCATCACATTTCACATTAATTATTTATTCTTCTGGCCTTATGATTATCCGTGTATTTCTATTTGGTTTCGTTGCACTAATGTGATGCATAGTTACTTGATGTAAACGTGACACATGCATCGTCAATTTTAACCCGACATGCATTTTAGTGTTTATTTGATAGGAAGTTCCTTCATCTCACCCATCAAGTATCGTTTTAACCGGGCCAGCTCAGAATTCAGATGAAAGGAAATAATGGAGTTGCATAGGTAGGTAACGGTGGAGAAAATAAAGAACCTCAAATAAGGGGCAGGTTGATGGAAATGGGATTCAGAAAAAGAAGCGAAATTAGAGTTGGCTTTGGGGTGTTGGATTGAACAAGAATAGAGAAGGGGGTTGCTATGTTCGTTAAATTCCTCCCCCCCCCCCTCCCCCCAAATGAAATTGTTTTATCAAGAGTTTCGGTGAAAGATGGATTGATGGAGTTCAAGGTATAACGATAGAAAATTTAAGGGGAGAGGGTAACCAAGAAGCAAAAATTAAAACTTGAAGTTGTGGCTGAAGAAATAAATAATATAGATAACGGAAGTGCAATTAGGAAGATCCGGGGTTATGTTAGTGAGCGGAAATGAATAAGACGACTTTAACGATTGGCCATTAAAATGAAGGTTAGACCACTAAATTCGGGCTGAAGATTTCCACGAGGAATTGGGAAGATAGTTCATTGAATTTTCTACATGTGTAAGTCGATTTGAAGATGGAGGAGTTACGGAGGAGTTAAGGAAACTCTCTAGTTGACTTATCGAGAGAGAATCAATTTGAATTAACACAGAAAGAGATGCTGTCAATAAAGCTTGGTCCAATGAGTTGGAAGGAGTTAAGAAGAAACAAAACCAAAGAGGATGAACATTGAGAAATCTAAATCAAAACCTAGGAATTGTCAAGAACCTTCTGTCTTTGATTTAAGAAATATGGGACTAATTATCGAATATAACCTTCAGAGGGTCAAAGGGAATGAACGGATCGTAGGAACGGAAGATGGGAAAGGATTTGTATTGAGAGAGACCATAAGAATAAACATCTTAAGGTCGGGATTGAATCATCAAGGTTGTTCAGAGTGGTTATCCTCGGGGATATGTTAGACTTCGATATAGTAAAGGTAATAACTACAGACCTGAGTTCGGGACAAACGATTTAGGGGTATTCGGGGAGGTCAAGCTCGGTCAATTAAAAAGAATTGGTTGGTCGAACAAAGATTATGGGAAATGGTGAAAACTGGAAACAGTACAATTCAGAAGGGATTCAAGAGTATAATCCTTAAAGGATTCATCAATTGCTTCATCGGGGTACCCTGAAGAGGTTAAAGCCATGTTGAGCACTAAGTTTATCTTCAGGACAGATCATGCACTGGACAACGACAACTTACAATTCTAAATTTCGCAACTACGATGAACGGTACTTATAGCATCCATGATACATGCATCCATACAAACTTAACTCCAATAATTTTTATATTATGTGCTTCAATATCTTATCATGTTAAATTACTTGGAGCAATTGATAACCAACGTGGACGATGTCTGTTACTTGCTTTGGGGTGTCTTACATGATTTTAATTATGGTTTTGCGTGTGTGGCTTGGGAGTATTGGAGACTTCCTTGCTCTTATTTTTGTTCGAGAGACGGGGTGCTCTCGTTGTTTGTAAGAGACGGGGATGCTCTTATTTGTGTTCGAGAGACGGGCTGCTCTTTTTGCTTTCGAGAGACGGGGTTCTCTCCTTGTTGTTTGAGAGACGGGGATTCTCTCCTTGTTGTTTGTGAGTAACGGGGTTCTTTCATTAATTGTTTTCAGGCAGATAATGAATCCGAGGACGGATTCTTTTAAGGGGGAAAGGTTGTAACACCCCAATTCTTTTATTAGTACAGCATGACGTATATGTTTACGTAATTGCACAAATTAATTAGTCTTTAGTGTTTTCTATAATTAAATTTCATTGTTTAATTGTTAAATAAGTGACTAATTGAAATATATGCAATATTTGAATTTGAATTTATGTGAATAACTTAAGTGCTCCTTAATTGCGCGAATAATTATTTATACGTGTTTTATGTATTTAAATTTTATTTTATATATTAAATGTTAATTATTTAATTTAATGTTATTATTTAAATATACTTATATAATATATATATATATATATATATATATATATATATATATATATATAAACTATTGTGTACGTGTGCAAGGATTTAATTATGCATGCATTTTACAATTATAACTTATATATATTGCATGCATGTATTTATATATATTATATACGTATGCATGCATGTATATTTATAAATTAATATTTCATGCATTTATTTATAATATATTATATAAGTATGTAAATGTTACATTTTTGTTAATATTTTGGATTTATTTGTTACTTTGCGTATGAGTGACATTTACGTGCTTCGTTTCTATTTGAATTGATACCGGAATTTTGTCCGAATTTAATATGTTGAACTTATACGTGTCTTGTATATGAATATTTGTTCGTTTCGTATTTTCGAATTCATTTGCTTGTGTTTCGGATTTAATTTGAATTTTGGAATCCAAGTCGGGGGCTAACGAGCACTTAGCGCAACCTTGGTTCCGTATTTAATATCTTGAGCTCGGGAACTCGGATTCGAGTTCCGTCAACTCCGCTGAACTCGTAACAAAAATTCGAGTTTATTAAACTTAGCCTTATATTTTTCTAACATCATTTGAACCTCCGAAATTCAACCGAAATACGAAGCGGCGACGAAACTGACCTTGTTACACTAAAATGGCCATAACTTATTCAATTGTTGACCAAATTAACCATGGTTTGATGCTATAGAACCCTAACTCAACCACCTAACCTTCTGTATCAATCCCTAACCAAAAAAACCCTCTCACAATTCACAAATCTCAGCTAAAGTCACTGCCTTCCAGTTTCTTCCCGTAACCTAGCATTCCTTGGAGATTTTGGAGCTCAAATCCCATCCAATCCTCATCCAATCAACAAGATAAGCTTAGGGTTGTATTATATGTTCATTCCTGATCATTTTCATTCATTCATCCCCAAATTTGATCATGGTTTCATGCATTTTTCGGCTGATCTTGAATAGAGGCGTTTTTGGGCATTTCTTTCGATCTCATCCAATTCTTGATGGATTTGTTTGATTCCAAGCTTGAGAATGATTGTTTTGATATCTTCTTCTCATTTATGATCATTAATTGCATGGTAGTTGAAGTATTTATGAGATATCATTTTTTGGCTTTTTGAAAAACTTTGAAGAAATATCGCGTATGACTACCTTTCATGTTTGAACTGTTGTGGGACAGATTTATAGGTTGAAATTGTGGTGTGTTGCTGCACATTTGTTAGCCTAACTTATATGAATGTGTTGGGATTATGGAGATCAATCATACCCTATTGGTGTCTCGGTTTGTTCTATGAAGGTGACACGGGGGTGTCACCTTGTATTTCAGGCTTGACTGTTGCCGTGAAGCTGCTACTGCTGATTTAGTTCTTTCTTGGATGAAATACTGGTAGCATGCGTGAGCTTGCATGTGTGGTATGAATGTTTGCATGCATATTTATGTTATTTTGCATGGAGTTTATTTTGCATGCATTAGATTTTTGTTAATTTGAAATAGCATGCATGTGTACACGTTGCATGCATGTGGTTCTTATATATATATATATATATATATAGAATATAATATAATATAATAAGTATATATTTATTTATTATATATTTATATATGTTTATTAAATGTTATTTGATTTAATTGAATATTAGAATTTAAATGTTACTTATTTCATGTTTTATTTAATTTCCTAAATTTAAATTGAATGTATTTAATTGTTTATTTTCTAATTGTAAATACTATTGAATATGTTTAATTGTTTATGTTCTAATTTTAAATGTGATTTAATTTGTACTTTGATTATATTTGAATTACTTGAATTGAATTGATTGAAATATGAAAGTGAATGAAAGTGAATGACATGATTATATGATTTAAATGTATTAATAGTGCACATGAACATTTTCATAACATAATTTTATCTTTTATACATTTATATCATGATCATTGCATTGCCGAGCGTCTTATTTGGTCATATTGAGTCTCACTTCACTTTTCTTGCACAGATTTTGAGTCCGTTGGAGACGAGGCCGGTCAGTGGGGCTTGTGTTTGCTCCTTTTTGCGGTTTAAGGTGGGTTTCTCTTATACTTAGATAAAACAACCCGGTATACCTCCCTATGTGAAAAGTTTTAAGCCAAAGTAATATGATATATATTGAGTCTTTTATCGAGTAAATGATTGCAAACGTAAAGCCCTTGTTTCTTGAACCTTACCTATTGTTTTGGCGAGAATGTATGAATGTTATGTACGAATGGGGCCCAGGGACTTAGTGTGAGTGGCTATCCGGGAAGGCACGGGCCGACGGTGATCCCTCCCACTAGTTCCACCAATGAACGGCGTAACCTGACCTCGTTAGGAGTTAGCGAGGAATGGACGATGAGTGCCATCTGGGGAGTCATGTTCCCCTTTTGGTCAATGAATGGGTGGTTGGGCCTTGCAAACCCGCCACCAACCCGGAGGAAGAAGGTGCAAATGTTATTGAATGCGCACGAAAGAATGATATGCATGAAAAGAAAGAAAGAATGAATTAATGAATGTTAATGAATGTTAATGAATTACACAAGGTGTTGGTTGGAGATAATGCACGCCCACTCGCCGGGCCACTAATGATCTTGACTTAATGTAAATGAATCGTTATAATCCCTTTTGATGATTTCTATTCACCCACTTGGGAAATTCTTTAAAAACCTCATTTGGGATTATAACTTGCATGTGAATGTTTAATTACAGTCATATATTATACTATGCCCTGCTTTTATACCCACCAGTCCCTTTTGGACTGAACTCGTTTGGCTTTCAGTTGTTTTGTGCAGGTGTCAGGGGAGCTAGGCGGGATTTCGAGTCTTAGGTCTTGTTTTTGTTTCTAAGCCCTTTTGTTTATTGGTCTTACACTCGCATTTTGCACTTGTGATCATTGTATTTGAATGTTGCTATTGGAGCGTAACTTTAACGAAAGCAAGACACCTTCAGACAAGCCGACCAAAAGCAACTCGACCCTCACAACTCACCAAACACTTACGAACACTCCTCACCACAAGCTCTCTCCACAAGAAAGTTAACACAAAAGGAAATAAAGCACACAATAAGCAAGAACTAAGAAGGGAAAGAAATACACAACAAGCAAAGCTAAGAAGAAAATGAAGCACACTCCAAGCAAGAGCTAGAAAGGAAAAGAAACACATAACGAGCAAAACTGAGAAGGGAAGGAAGCACATTACAAGCAGGAGTCACAAAGGGAAGGAAACACACAATGAACAAGAACAAGAAGGGAAATAATTACACAACAATAGTAATCAAGAACCACCAAAGAACAAGGAATAAAGCAGTAAGCACGTGGGTTTCCCCGATAATAAAACATGTGTGCAATGGGATGCCATGAATGCCTTATGTACCGTTCACCATAGGGGTTGTGTTGAGTGTGGTGTCATCTTCTTATTTTCCGGGAGGATCATCGTGTGTTTGAACCGGGATCTTGAGGTCGTGTCGTTTCTGTGATGATCTTGAATTCTTGTTCTTCGGTTAACTTTCATCATACCTTTAAATTTCCCGGTACTTGAATCATTCGCTCACCTTCAGTATTGGAATCCTTCCTTGTTTGATATTGGTGACCTCATGAGATTCTTGAATTTCCCTTCTTGTAATTCGAGTCTCTATAATGTGAATATGAAGTTTCTTCCGATGAGGAGATATAAAATCCATCCTCGATAATTGAATCTTCTTATACACGACATCATTCCAATCTTGAATTTTCTGAAATTCCTCTTATTATTTTCGTTTCCTCATCTTGCCTTCAAATATTTCATCTTGAAATATTTTTTTCCAATTAATGGTACTTGAAACAATTCCTAATTCCTCTTGATTTGATCCTTCCATTTCAACCTTGAAATCTTCTTTTCTTGACATTGTTGATATCTTGAAGCTTCTCGAAATTTCCTGAAATTTAGACTCCTTGCTTGATCTTCAAACTCCAAACCGATATTTTCTCCTCATAAGTGTTGGCAAGACTCCCTTCATTAATTGTCCATTCTTTCATAGCTCCTTTTATCTTGCATCCTCGGATCACGCACATACTCTTGAAATTTGAAGATTTGATCAAATTCCATGCTTACTTGCTTGAAATCAATCCCAAATCTTAGGACAGTCCTTGAAGGTACCCAAATCTTTTAAACCCTTATTGGAATTCATCCATCTACTTTCATTCTTAAATTTGAAATTTTCCTATCACCAAACACGAAAGGAGGGTGCTTGTACAAAGGTCTTGAATAGAATTCCTTCATATGAATTCTTCTCGGACTCCTCAAATCTCAACTTCATTCTCTTGATCACCTAGGGCTTGGCCTTGATATCCTCATTTCAAATCGCTTCCTAAGGTCAAAATCTCTAAACTCCTCGTGGCCCGAATATACCCGTCTCTTTTGTTCTTTTCCCGGTAATACTTGTTGATGTCGAAGGAATATCCTAAAATAAAATACAATACCAAGAGATATCGATGCATGCGGGGTTTTAGTTCATGTTCATGTGAACTATTAACGTAAATAATATCAATTAATATCACATAATTCACACAAATGATGTAGTGAATGCCAAAAAACATGAAATCCTAAGCCGAACGACCAAGACAAACCCAACATGACACGAGAGCTATGGTTTTGCAACCCAGAGCTCTGATACCACTTAAGGATGTAACACCCCGGAGCGAAGGGCGCCACATCCCCCGCACCATAACCCAACACGTGAAGCGAAATAGGAACTCCGTCCACGTATCAAGCCACGGCGAATGGGTGACAAACAAAAATCCAACCTAAGCTAGGCTGTATAGACCCTACTCCGAGCGCACAAAACAAATTCGCGGAATCCAACAACTAAAAACTTATAGCATGCAAACACAAATCATATCGAGTTCTCCACATAATGCTCATACAACTGCAGATGCAAAACAATTATACAAAACTGAATCCCAGGACAGAACTAAGTAGCCAAATTAATACATAATTCAAGTTTAACAAATTGCGTAAAATAAACGAAACACAATGCATGAGACTCAAGCTCTCCAAAACCAAGACTCAAAGACAACCGCCTAGCTCCAACTCCCACAGAACGGGTACCTGCAACCTCAAATCAAAAGGGGTAAAAAGATAGAAATAGCGAGGGTCAGTCCTAGAGACTGGTGAGGGGGCTAACACACGCACCCATACATATACATAATAGCAAAGCATATACAAAGCAGAAAGGGTTCATGAACCGGGCACGGGTTTTGCATTCTAAAACATTTAACCTGTGGTAATATATATAAAGAAAGAAGTTTGGGGCCGAAGGCCAAATTCAGTCAAGTTTAAGAGTTTAGAAATCCGCCCCCCGTTTCACTACTATAAACGAAACATAACGAACCGAAAGCTTAAATACAACCCACTTACTCCAGAAACAAATGCGAAGCGAAACATAAAACGAATCATAAATCAATCCCACCTCCACACCGTTTGGGGAAGAGAGGTGCCCCTCTCAACCCACCACAGAACGAAACTAGCGAACCGGAGGAACCCGCCCAGTTCCTTCGATGGCCAGCCAAAATGCGCTCCGTCGGCATAGGAGAACTAAGTCTCCCGTTGTTGGAGAAGTGCACAGGGGTCGTAACCGGCGACCCCGATGGTCGTCCCGGGTCTCCCTTACCCACAACTCCGGGGCCCGAACTGATCACAAAACTCACTCACACAGACAGACAGACAGACATATCTTATACATATCGTACTTACCATATGAAGCTTCTCTGCAGATCATACCACGTACCCACACACCCTCTTATCAAAGCTTATCAAAACAAACTAAAAATAGAACTTATATACTTATAAAAACGCTTTCAAAGTCTCAAAACAAACGGGAAAAATCCCACAAAATACGTATCCAAATACATATCTACATATATATCTATATAAGTCGCATGCGGGTTCGAAATACAATTAAGGTTTTAGGTCATCATAACTAAAAGGAAAGAAAACCTCACCTGGGCGACCAATCCGAACAAAACGGACCAAAAGGAGTCAAACGAACCACTTCCTCACATCGCAACGAACCTAAGAGCAAAGCAAAGAGCAAGAGGCCAACTTAAACTCAAAATGAACCATATTGACACTCGGCGAATGCATATGAATGCAAGTGATACGCATGGAGCTTAACAAATTGACATATAATGCATACGAATTCCTTTTAATGCATAAGTCTCCTAAATCATATCAAACGGATTCACAGATTTCGTATAACGATCATATTATACTATGCAACATGTTATCAAAGCATTCATAGCATAGAAGGAGCAAGGAATGACCATACAAGGCATATAGACCACAAACGGGACAAGAGAAAGCAACGAAAAGCAAGGGAACGGAAAAGAGTTACACTTAAAAATCAAACCGAGGGGAATGACACGCCCGTGTCATCCCAGAAGCCTAAACTGAGACACCCCCGTGTCTCAGTACAGGCGGGAAACAAAGCTACAAAAAGGGGGTGACACGGTCGTGTCACTCCCGTAGAACGAACCGAGATACGGGGGTGTCTCGGTACAGAGGCGAAAAGGGCTAACAGCTGCGGTTTAAAAAAAAGGGAAAAACAAAGAGCAAATCAATAGCTGAAAGAGAGGGAACTATTCAGGCCTCAAATACACACATAACATGCATGAAATGCACACAAAAGAATCACATTACGAGGCCAAAGAATGAAGTAACAAAGATCATTCAAATCAAACAACGAAAATCGGACAAAGAAGAGCATACCATGCATTCATGCCATGATCATCAACTTAGGGGTTGTGTTAGGAGTTAAAAGCTTGGGAACTAAATGCTAACATGTTAAGAAACTAATATACTCCATGTATATGCAAATTGAGCCGAATTGGAGCACATTAGAACCATAAAATGATCACAAAAACGCAACAGCAACAATTTAGTTCGCCCATGCCGACAAACAGGCCATGCACTTCAAATTTGGGGTCAAGATGCAAGTTAAAAACTAGGAAAGGCCAAACTAACATAAAGAGCAACTCATATACTTCATGCTCAAGCAAATTCACACGAAAATAAGTACAAGAGATCAACCAAATACTTTAAGTATCACAGCAGCAGTTAGGTTTGCACATAGCATACAAACAGGCTTCATGTTGCGGTTTAGGAGCTGAAAATGGATCTAAAAACTTGCAAGAGCAGGGCTAACATGTAAAGAAATTAGTATACAACATCTCCATGCAAATTCACACGAATTGGAAGCCATTAACTCAAGAACCAAAGCACAATTCCACACAGCAGTTCCAAAACGGGGGAGCAGTTTTTAAGGTTCAAGAACTCAAGTTTGCAGCCATATTAAAGCATGAATTCAGGGAAAAATGAAGCACATTCATAGAAAAACATGTATAACACATAACCAAGCATTAGCACACCAAATTGGAGGCAAGAATTCCAACATTTGGTCTCAAAAACGTGACAGCAGTCCAGTGAAAAAGAGCAGATTTGCAGCAGTTCGGTTTTCAAGTTTCATGGCCAAAAACTCAAGGTTTCAATCATGTTATCAATGGAGAATCAACCCTAACACATCTATCATGAATTATAGATGAAGAATGGAAGCAAAGAAGCTCATATAATCACCAATCATGCACCAATTCAGCCCCAAACTTAAGATAAGCCACGGATTCAAAAATATGAGCTAACCCTAACAATTCATGCAAGCTTTCAAACCCTTATTAAATCTGATGCATTTCATGAATTTCAAGGATCAAATGAGCATAGAAGAGAGGATAATACATAAATATACTTACCTTTAAGATATGAAGAAGTATGGAGAGGATTTGTCTTCAAAATCTCAAGACATGGAAAGGGCTTCTTCTTCTCTTCTCTTTTCTCCATGGATCAGCTGCTCTTCCTCCTCTTGTGGGTGTTTTGGACGAAATGAAAGGGTAGGGAAGGGCTATGTCTGAGTTAATATCATATAAACCAAGGTTAAAGGCTTGAGCATGGTTAAATTGGCCCCACAAGTGTAAGACTAGTCAAAGATGGTGGCTTTGGCGCAAGCTGTTCGTTCCGAGCGAAAAACGAGGGTCCAAATGGGATTAGAAAAATACCAAATCAGGTTCCTTGGCTTCATCTCTTTGTTATGAGTCCAACGTATCTTTCGGAATTCGAATCCGAATTCCCTAGCTCAAGTTATGGCCTCCGGAACAAGAGGCGCGCTAAAACTAGTTAGGCCCTTGTGTCCCTCGTCATATACTAAAGGTTTAAACCTCGAAAAACGAACACGAAAACTTAAAACGAGCATGCAAACACATTCATAACTCACATATATCACGCATACCAAAATTTCACAAAAATCGGAATTGAATTCCGACACATAACGAGCAAAATACGAGAATACGAAACTTAAACGTTTAAAATTCAAAGTTCATAAATATAAACAATTAATTTCATACCAATTCAAATAATCATATAAGCATTAACATAACATTAAATACGTAATTAAATAATTTAAAGCACACAAAACCCTCTCGTTACGACGTACCTAGAAATCCGAACGATCGGGATGTTACACATATGTTAGTTATAACTTATCATGTGTAGAATTTTATGAATATGTGTATCGTTCTTATATGAAATGATATCGAAATATCGTGAATTTGTAGTATGTCGTAAATATATGTGTTATGAACATGCCTATATGCTCGGTTTATGTTTTCGAATTCATTTGATATGTTAACGAATTTAATTTGAATCGTGGAACCAAATCGGGGGCTAACGAGCACTTAGCGTACCCTTGGTTCCGTATTTAATATCTTGAGCTCGGGAGCTCGGATTCGAGTTCCTTCAACTCCACTGAACTCGTAACAAAAATTCGAGTTTAGTAAACTTAGCCTTATATTTTTCCAAAGTCATTTGAACCTCCGAAATCCAACCGAAAAACGAAACGGCGACCAAACTGACTTTGCTGCACTAAAATGGCCATATCTCACCCAAACTTTAACCAAAGTAACCATGATTTGATTCTATTGAACCCTAACGCAACCACCTAACTTGCTATACCATGCCCTAACCGAACCAACCCTCACACAAATCACAAATCTCAGCCAAAGTTACTGCCTTCCAGTTTTCTCCCGTAACCTTGCCTTCCTTGGAGATTTTGGAGCTCAAATCTCATCCAATCTTCATCCAATCAACAAGGTAAGCTTAGGGTTGTAATATATGTTCATTTCTGGTCATTTTCATCCTTTCATCCCCAAATTTTTGATCATGGTTTCATGAGTTTTTGGCTGATCTTGCAATATAATAGGTTTGGGGCAAATTTGATGATCTTATTCAATTCTTGATGGTTTTGATTGATTCCAAGCTTGAAAATAATTGTTTTGACATCCTCTTCTCATTTATGATCATGGATTTCATGGTGGTTGATGTATTTATGAGATATCATTTATGGCAATTTGAGAAAATTTTCATGTAATGTCACGTATGCTTTCTTTTCATGATTGAGCTCTTTTGGGACTGAGTTATATGTCATATGGGTGTTGTTTTGCTGCACATTTGATAGCCTAACTTACATGAACTAGTTGGGATTAAGGGAGATCAGTCATGCCCTGTTTTCGTGGAATATTTGCCCTGTTTTTGAACTGGAATTTTGCTGTCAAAACTGTTGCGTTTCCTCCTTGCTTTTGCTTTCAGTTTTTATGGCTTTGTGGGATTTGTTTTGGCTGAATTCTTGCTGCATTTAATGCCTTGTCTTGCTGCATATCCTGCCTGGTTATTGCTTTAGCTGTTGCTGCGTTTTAAGCTTAAAAACAGGGGGTTATATGTGAATTGTTGCATGCATTTGACACGGGGTGTGTCAACCTTTACCTTCCAGCATGAAACGGGGGTGCAACATTATCCGGTCCTCACTGTACCGAGACTCGGGGGTGTCCCGGTTTGTTCTATATTGGTGACACGGGTGTGTCACCTTCTGAATCCAAAAGTTAGGCCTACGTATATACATATGTTTGCATGCATGTGAGTTTGGTTTGATGTATAAGCTTTCATGCATTTTCAGAATTAGTTGCATGCATAATGTTGTTGCATGCTGCTATACGTGCATGTATTATATATATATATATATATATATATATATATATATATATATATAATATAATATATGTATATATATTTAGTTATATATTTATATATGTTTCTTAAATATTAAATAATATTGGATTTAATTGAACTATAGAATTTAATTGTTACCTATTTCATGTTTTATTTAATTTTCGATATTAAATTGAGTGTATTTAATTGTTTATTTTCTAATTTTAAATGTGATTTAACTTGTACTAGGATTATATTTAAATTTCTTGAATTGAATTGATTGGAAATGTGGAATTTTGAATTCGAATGAAAGTGAATGAATGATTGAATGACTTGAATATATGATTTAAATTCCTTAATAGTGCACATGAACATTTTCATAACATAATCTTATCTTTTACATATTCATATCATCATCATTACATTGCCGAGCGTCTTATTTGGTCATTTTGAGTCTCATACCTCTCTTTTGTACAGATTCGGGTTTGGTCGGAGACGAGGGCGAGCACTGAGACGCTTGTGCCTTTCTTTTGTGTTTTAAAAAGGTGGGTTTCTCTTCTAATAGTTAAAGTGACCCGATATATCCCTTACGTGAAAGGATTTAAGCCAAAACAGTATATTTATGTATATCGAGTCCTTTTGAGTAAATGATTTCAAACATATGACCCCTTTTGTATTTTTGAAACCCTACCTTATGATTTTGCCGAGTGCATGATATGAATTGAAGACGGGCCCAGGGACTTAGTGTATGTGGCTATCCGGGCAGGCGAAGGCCGACGGTGATCCCATATACTAGTTCCAACCAATTTACGGTGAAACGGACCTCGTCAAGGAGTTTTTGATGAGGAAACGCTAACCGGGCTTTGAGGACTCATGAACCTCATAGCCGCATTGATATGATTAGGTGGTCGGGCCTTGCAAACCCGTCCATCACCCGGAGGAAGAAGGTGTATATGAATGATTATGATCATGATATGTATGAGCACAAAAGATTTATGTGTGATAACGAATAATTCATGTTATGATTACACGAGGTGTTGGTTGGAGATTGTGCACGCCCACTCGCCGGGCTATAAAACCTTATGAGCAATTATGAATGAATATGAATGTCGTAATCCCGTTGATGTTTTGTTTTGTTTTAACCACTTGGGAAATTCTTATCAAACTTCACACGAGATTAGGGCTTGCATGAATGTGTTTAAATTATGCGATATTATATTCTATGCCTCGTTTTATAACCACCAGTCTTCTTTAGACTGAACCCGGTTTGTTTTCAGTTGTTTTGTGCAGGTATAGGAGTGCTAGGCGGGAATACAAGTCGTCTAGGTTTTGCATTGTTGTTTAGCACTTGTTTTCAGTCTCATACACTCATACTCTTATTGCTATTTTGTATATGATCTTAGTGTGGAGCGTCATGATTTTGTAGACCATGTGGCCTTGGATACTTGGAGGATTTTGTATATCTATTTTGGAGCTTGGTGGCTCATTGTATATATTATATGTTGATCTTGCTTCTGCGTTTCATTATAACTCTGATTTTATATTGTCTTGAGTTTGAATGGTTTAAGGGTTAGTCCCGCCTAGCATAGCGTGTGTGTTGTGTCCCCGTTCGCCGTGGATTTGGCCAGTGTATGGACTTCCATTTCATATACGGGTCGGGTCTCGGTGCGGGGGATGTAGTACCTTACGCAATGTAGCACCCCGCACGTGAGGCACCACATCCCCCGCACTATAGCTCAACACGAGTAACAAAATGGGAAGTCCGCACCAGTATCAAACCATAGCGAACGGGAGACAAATAAAATAACTCACCTGAGCTAGGCGGAACTTAGACCCTGCAATTAAAACCAATCAACAAGACATAATGCAACGGAGTACTAGATCCAAACACATTCATTGGCCACGGGCCTGCAGAATTCAAACACACAAACCGCAAGTAGACTTGGGCTCCTCAGGCCTCTTTTAATTCATAACCAAGCCCGACAAGTTAATTCAATAATAAATACATAAGATGCAAGTTCATAATATTACGGAATTGGATCATACATAACTTAGATACATATGTGAGTGTAGAGACTCTTCTAACTTAACTTGACCAACTCCAAGACTCAACACACTCCGCCTAGCTCAAAACTCCAAAGCCAAACCTGTGCACTAAAGGCTGGGGAGGGAGAGGGTCAGTCTCTAGAAGACTGAGTGAGCAGGAGCAATATATATATATATATAAAACATGCACATGCACGTCACAAATCCCGAGCAATGTTTTATTTGAAATTAGTTCACAAAAGGGCAAGAGAATAGCCAAGCAATACTCGGATTTTACGACTAACCATATTAATTCATTATGTTCATGATTCATACGTAAATATAAGGCTCGGCGAGTGAGCGTGCATCATCTTCAACCAAACTCGGACCGTGTACGACAAATATCATTAATATATTGAATATGTGATCATGCAGTATATTATAATACACACAAATCATATAACATAGTCGTATGGGCGATCCGTGTTCCGTCCTTCCCGCACGGTGCATAACAATCATAATACAATCATATTCATAAAACAAGTTCTAACCTTCTTCCTCCGGGTGGTGGATGGGCTTGCAAGACCCGGCCACCTCATATATTGACCAAAAGGGGTTACATGACTCCCAGATGGCACTCAACTCCCTTTCCCCGCCAATCTACTGGCGAGGTCCGGTACCGTCGTTAAAAATAAATGGAATCAGAACATGGGATCACCGTCAGCCCTTGCCTCCCCGGATAGCCACATGTACTAAATTCCTAGGCCCGTGAACATAACATACATGTATAATCTCGCCAAAACATATCAATTCATAAGAACATAACATATTTCATAATTCATTAGAAAAGGGTTTACTCGATCAATATTTACTCGATGACTCTGCTTGAAAGTAACATAAATATACATAGGTATATGTATAGTTTTAGGCCAAATCTTATCACATAGGGGTTGTAGGGATTGATACGTAACTAGAACGAACACACCCTCACCTGGAACATGGCCATACAAGGATACGAGTTACCGAGTGCCTAGTTGATCAAGATTCTCCACCCTGGAGATAAACTGTACAAGAGACAACATGACGTGTTCGTGAGACTCGAGACTCCAATTGAACCATATAAGACGCACGGCATGCAATGAATATGTTATGAATGCGTCAAAGATGATATTATGTCATGAGAATGTTCATGTGCACTATTAAGGAAATTAAGACATATAACCAAGGCATTCGTTCATTCATTTCATTCAAATTCATAAATTCATAATTCATATCAATTTAATCTAAGAATTCAAATATAATCATAGCACGTACTATTTCACATTTACAATTAGAAATTAGATAAATAAAACGTTCAAGCAACACTCGGTAAATTAAATACGTGAAATAGTTATCAATTAAATTTTAAAATTGAATTAAATCAAATAATACTTAAAATATATAATAGAGATATAATAATCATATAATAATTATATAATCAACATATATATATATATATATACGTAGATCAACATGCATGCGTAATTATATTTAACATATATACTACATAAATATAAACTTAACCATGCATGCATTTAACAACTACAATAGCCATGCATGAAATATTAAATATTTATTTACCTCCATGCACCCACACACACACAGCCATGCATGCACAACAACACACACAGTACACACACACACACATATATATATATATATATATATATATATATATATACTCAGCAATACACAATAATATATATGCATGAAAAATACCTCCCATGCACACACAATCACATAATATATATATGCACACGCACACAACTGTCCCAATAAAGATCAACAGCAGCAATATATTCAAGCTCTTATAACCAAATTTGCACCAAACTCAAGCACATACTAGCACCAAGAAGAACAGCAGCAGCAAAGTCTGAACAACAGCCACACATACACACTCGCAGCAACACAAGGAAAGAAGAAGCAGCAACAAGAAAGGAAAGGAAAGGAAAGGAAAGAAGAAGAGAATAGAAGTAGCAGAAGAAAAGAAGAAGAAAAAGAGACAGAAGCAATATGCAGTGGCTACCCGCCCGGGCAGCCAAACCTTCTCCAATCTCCCCGGCCGGGTAGGGGTTACAGAAGGATTTTGTAATAGGAGTACCTGACCGGGTACTCTCCAAGAAGAAACTCTCCCCGGCCGGGGAGAGTGTTACAGCAAAAACAGACAGCAACAGCAACAATGCCGAAAACAGGGGAGGAAAAGGAAGGTTCAAATCAGGCCGAAACTCACACACAACTTACAACCAAGGCTGGCTAACGTATAAGGGACATAAATGACACAAATGATCAACAACCAAGCCTGAAAATAACCTTACAACACGCAGTAAAACTAGGAAGAAAGGCAGCAGTTCTTACGGGGAGAAACAGGGGAAAAACTGGAAAAGAACAGAGCAAACCAACACATAATCAATCAACCAATTCTTCCTCAGCAATTAAGGTAAAAAGAGACAGCAATTGATATCAAAATAAGTCACCAAAGCTAGCAGCAGTACCGTACGAGCAGCAGAGCAAATTCCAGTTTGAAACTCATTCAATACATATTCATTTCATTAAAGATATCTCACCAACCTCTTAACCATCAATGAATACAAACATACTCTGTCATAAATGAGGGAAAAGGATCATAAATATATCATCAAAACAAGTTAGAGATCAACGAAATTCAAGGGATCAACAAAACCTTCAAAAAACCTAACTGTTTATTCACAAGTTCAAAATCCCATGAAATCTGAGTTAAAAATAGTGATGAAAGGATGAAAATACCTAGAGATGCATGTACATCATAATCCTAACTCACCTTGTTGATTGAGATTTGAGCTCCTAAATCTCAAGGGTTGCACAGTTACGGGAAGAACTGGGCTGCAGAAGCTTTGGATGAATTTTCTGGTTTGTGTGAGGGTTAGATCGAGATGGTGCAGGTAAGGAATGGTAGAGGGTTGAACTAGGGTTAAAAGGCCACCAACCATAGTTAATTTGGTTAAGTTTTGAACAAGTTATGGCCAATATAGTGAAAGGTGGTCATTTTGATGTCGTTTCGTTTTTCGGTTGGATTTCGGAGGTTTAAATGATTTCGGAAAAATATATGGCTTAGTTTATTAAACTCGAATCTTCGATACGAGTTCAAGAAGTTGACGGAACTCGAATCCGAGTTCCCGAGCTCAAGAAATCACGTACGGAACCAAGGGTGCGCTAATTGCTCATTAGCCCCCGATTTGGTTCCACGAATCAAATTAAATTCGTTAGCACATCAAATGAGTTCGAAACCATAACCCGAGCATATAAGCATGTTCATAACACATATATTTACTACATACTATAACTTCACGACATTTCGATATCATTTCATATAAGAACGATGCACAATTTAAACAACCATGTACATATTCATAAAATTCCACATATTATAAGTTATAACCAACATTTGAAATTGTAAAATTAAATAAATTCAAGGTCAACGTGATTATACAGATTAATTAATTAATATAGTTAAAGCACGATTAATTAACATAATACTTAATTAACTTTAATCACTTGATTAACAAAATAAAACATTAAACTAACGAGATGCAATATTATAAATAAAATAAAATAAAATAATAACCCTTTATAATAAAATTAAATATTTAGAACACTTATAAACAATTAATCACATAATTAAATAATTTAATTGCGGAATTTATAAACAAATATGACATATTAATATAAATGAAAAACCTGGGCGTTACAATCTCTCCCCCTTAAAAAGAATCCGTCCTGGGATTCACTACACGCCTAAAACAACCAATGAGAGATTCCCCGTCTCTCGCAATCAATCAGGAGAGAGCCCCGTCTCTTGAGCAGCAATGAGAGAACCCCGTCTCTCCAACAACAATGAGAGAACCCCGTCTCTCGCAAACAAAGAGAGCACCCCGTCTCTCAACCAAAAATGAAGCAAGGAAGTCTCCAATACTCCCAAGCAACACGCACAAAACCATAATTAAAATCACGCAAGACACCCAAAACATGTAATAGATATCAGCCACGTTGATTATCAATTACGTCGAGTAATTTAACATGATAAGGAATCAAAGCACTTAATAAAAAAAATATTCAAGTTAAATTCGCATGGATGCATGTGTCATGGATGTTCCATATACCGTTCACCGTAGTTGCATAATTTAGAGTTGTGAGTTTTGTTGTCCAATGCATGATCTATCCCGAAAATGAGTTCAGTAATCGACTTATCTTTAAGCTCTTCAGGATACCCTTGCAAAGCAATTAATAGCTCTTCTAAGGATTTTATTCTTTATTCCCTTCTGATTTATACTGCTTCCAGTCTCCTTCGATTCTTCACCATTTCCCATAATCTTCCTTCAACCAACCAACTCCTTTTAATTGACTGAGCTTGACCTCCCCGAATACCCTTAGACCATCCGTCTCGAAGTTAGGTCCATAGCTACTATCTTACCCATATCGGAGTTTAAAATACCCTCGAGGATAACTACTCCTGACAACCTTGACGATTCAATCCCTACCCTGAGGTATTTGTCATTAGGATCTACCTTAACACGAATCCTTTCCCATCTTCCGTTCATGTTATCCATTCATTCTCTTTAACCCCTTAAGGTTATATTTGGTATTTGGCCCCACATTTCTTGAATCGAAGATAGAATGTTCTTGATGATTCTTGAAGTTTGATGTAAATCCTCCAATGATCATCCTTTTCGGTTTGGTTTCTTCTTAAATTTCCTTCCGAATTATCATGGGAATAACCGATGACTTGATAATATTGTCATTATTGAACCCCTTTTGTACTCCATTGGATTACTCTTGATCGCCATCATTCCATTATATGCTAACTTGATTCGACTCTCTCTCTTCTCAATTCTGACTTAGGGGTTCACAGAAGGTCCCTTATAATTTTGTTATCCCCAGATCCATATTCTATACATAAGAATATTCTCCAAGCCATTTCCTTTATACCTAGTGAGGGACTTCAACCGGGATTTAGTAACTTAGCTCTCCTCTTAACAACTTAACCATTCAAGCCGTCTTATTTATTTATTTCTGATCACCACTAATGGGACTTCCAGGTCTTCCTTAATTTGCAATTTCGTTATTCCTACTAAAATATTTCTTCGAGCACCCCTTCAATCGTCCAATTTGTTCCTTGGTCGTGCTCTCCCCCTTAAATTTCTATTGTCACATGTTGAACTCCATTAATTCTCATTTTGTCGAAATTCTTGATGAATAATTTCCATTAGGGAGGATTTTGATCAAAAGGGCAACCCCAAGGTTTTTCCTTTCAACTTCCCTTCTAATTCGCTTAATGTCCGAAACCCCTTTCCTATTCTTGTCCGATTGAAACACTCCGCAATCAACTCTAATCTCGCTTCTCTTTATGAATTCCCGTTTCCATTAACCTATCCTTTACTTGGAATTCTTTGTTTCCCCGAAGTCATCTTTATTGAATTCGAAAGTGGCTCGGTTAAGTAATACTTGATAGTTGAGATGAAAGAACTTCCTATCAATTAAACACTAGAATGCATGTCGGGTTAAAATGATTATGCATGTGTCACATTTATATCAAGCAATTATGCAACACATTAGCGCAACGAAACCAATTAGAAATGCACGGATAAACATAAGGCCAAAAGAATAAATAATTGATGCGAAGTATGATGCACGTGCTATGAATGTTTTGGAACCTGTCACCACTGTGGTAAGTTGTTAGCTTGGTATCTTTTCCTCGTTCCTCCAAGCCCGAGGTTACTTTGACTTGGTGATTATTCCTTGCCTTTCCCACGGTCTTCGAGATTCCCATAAATTGTTGAAAATCAACTTATATCTTCCACTATCTGAGATTGCAATTTCTTAATCCCTAATTCTTCCACGCCCAAGGAATTAGCATTCAAACTTCTCCTCGAAATTCGACCTTTACTTCTAATCGTCACCTCGATCAAGAATCTCGCGCTTATCCTTTGTGAATTTAATTCACCCCCAATTGCTTATACTTGAGCGCATGATTTCCTTACAAGGAGTCTTTGCCTTTCTTTACCGTTTCTATTTGTTGCTCCATATCTTCCAATTCAACCTCACAACATGATAATTCAGCTTGGATTTGGAAAATGAACTCAAATCCTGTCCTTAGTATTATCACCCTCCATGAATTGTAGTTATCCTATTACTTATCTTTCTTTAACCCCTTCTCGACTTGCTTCCCATCTTAGTCAAAATCCCAAGTAGCCGAATCCAACTTCTTCCCGATCTTGACTTCTAAAACTCGATTTCTAATCACTAGGCTTAGTCAGAAATCCTTCTTTGTCAATCCTTGGTTAATAACTCCTATCGAACCGATCTTACCTCGACTCCTCTTAATTATTGATACCTCTTCAATGATCCGAATCCGGGACCAAAATACCTTCAAGGTTTTGTTCACTTCATTCCTTAGGTTGAAAGATCCCGTTGAATCCAATTAAAGCACCCTAAGTAGTGGATTCACACAAATTGATCTTTTGAGTCACAACCATCCCGTGATTAACTCCTATTCCAATTTCACCAAATGTCCCTCTGCCATCGTATCTCCAAAGTTGAACCTCCCATTCTGAATCCTAACCGTTAATTCCAACTCTGTCTATGAAGCCACGCATCTAGCATTCTCCACATTCCTCCCCGGGGCATCCTTCCTATCTTCCGTGCCTCCGAAAGAATTTGTAATAGATTGTTGTGATCATAGAACTTGGCCGTGGTTTGATATTATCTTTATAACCTGGAAATCATAACTCCTTTCGAGAATATATGCATGCGATTAGTGCATGCTCATGGCACGTATTCAACACTAGAGGCAAGGATCCATATAATAATGTAGCAGATATTTCAACAGAATTCAAAAGGAAAGCCAAATTTCACGTTCAAGATCGATGCAATGCACACATTGTCATAAAGTTCCTAAGCCGTACGAACTAGACTGACTCAAACCCGACTCGAGAACAACGGTTTTGAAATCGGGCTCTTATACCACTTAAGGATGTAGCACCCCGCACGTGAGGCACCACATCCCCCGCACTATGGCTCAACACGAGTAATGAAATGGGAAGTCCGCACCCGTATCAAACCATAGCTAACGGGAGACAAATAAAATAACTAACCTAAGCTAGGCGGAACTTAGACCCTGCAATTAAAACCAATCAACAAGGCATAATGCAACGGAGTACTAGATCCAAACACATTTATTGGCCACAGGCCTGCAGAATTCAAACACACAAACCGCAAGTAGACTTGGGCTCCTCAGGCCTCTTTTAATTCATAACAAAGCCCGACAAGGCAATTCAATAATAAATACATAAGATGCAAGTTCATAATATTATGGAATTGATCATACATAACATAGATACATATGTGAGTGCAGAGACTCTTCTAACTTAACTTGACCAACTCCAAGACTCAACACACTCTACCTAGCTCGAAACTCCAAAGCCAAACCTGCGCACTAAAGGTTGGGGAGGGAGAGGGTCAGTCTCTAGAAGACTGAGTGAGCAGGAGCAATATATATATATATATATATATATATATATATATATATAAAACATGCACATGCACGTCACAAATCCCGAGCAAGGTTTTATTTGAAATTAGTTTACAAAAGGGCAAGAGAATAGCCAAGCAATACTCGGATTTTACGACTAACCATATTAATTCATTACGTTCATGATTCATACATAAATATAAGGCTCGGCGAGTGAGTGTGCATCATCTCCAACCAAACTCCGACCGTGTACGATAAATATCATTAATATATTGAATATGTGATCATGCAGTATATTATAATACACACAAATTATATAACAAAGGCATTTGGCCGATCCGTGTCCCGACCTTCCCACACGGTTCATAACAATCATAATACAATCATATTCATAAAACAAGTTCCAACCTTCTTCCTCCGGGTGGTGGACGGGCTTGCAAGACCCGGCCACCTCATACATTGACCAAAAGGGGTTACATGACTCCCCAGATGGCACTCAGCTCCCTTTCCCCGCCAACCTCCTGGCGAGGTCCGGTACCGCCGTTAAACATAAATGGAATCAGCACATGGGATCACCGTCGGCCCTTGCCTCCCAGATAACCACATGTACTAAATTCCTAGGCCCGTGAACATAACATACATGTATAATCTCGCCAAAACATATCAATTCATAAGAATATAAGATATTTCATAATTCATTAGAAAAGGGTTTACTCGATCAATATTTACTCGATGACTCTGCTTGAAAGTAACATAAATATACATAGGTATATGTATAGTTTTGGGCCAAATATTATCACATAAGGGTTGTAGGGATTGATACGTAACTAGAACGAAAACACCCTCACCTGGAACATGGCGATACAAGGATACGAGTTACCGAGTGCCTAGTTGATCAAGATTCTCCACCCTGGAGATAAACTGTACAAGAGACAACATGACATGTTCGTGAGACTCGAGACTCCAATTGAACCATATAAGACGCACGACATGCAATGAATATGATATGAATGCGTCAAAGATGATATTATGTCATGAGAATGTTCATGTGCACTATTAAGGAAATTAAGACATATAACCAAGGCATTCGTTCATTCATTTCATTCAAATTCATAAATTCATAATTCATATCAATTTAATCTGAGCATTCAAATAAAATCATAGCACGTACTATTTCATGTTTACAATTAGAAATTAGATAAATAAAACGTTCAAACAACACTCGGTATATTAAATACGTGAAATAGTTATCAATTAAATTCTAAAATTGAATTAAATCAAATAATTCTTAAAATATATAATAGAGATATAATACTCATATAATAATTATATAATAAACACACACGTATATATATATATATATATAATATATATACGTAGATCAACATGCATGCGTAATTATATTTAACATATATACTACATATATATAAACTTAACCATGCATGCATTTAACAACTACAATAGCCATGCATGAAATATTAAATATTTATTCACCTCCATGCACTCACACATACACAGCCATGCATGCACAACAACACACACAGTACACATATTTATATATATATATATATATATATATATATATATATACTCAGCAATACACAATAATATATATGCATGAAAAATACCTCCCATGCACACACAATCACATAATATATATATACACACGCACACAAATATCCCAATAAAGATCAACAACAACAATACATTCAAGCTCTTATAACCAAAATTGCACCAAACTCACGCACATACTAGCACCAAGAAGAACAGCAACAGCAGCAAGGTCTGAACCACAGCCACACATACTCACTCGCAGCAACATAAGGAAAGAAGAAGCAGCAACAAGAAAGGAAAGGAAAGGAAAGAAGAACAGAACAAAAGTAGCAGAACAAAAGAAGAAGAAAAAGAGGCAGAAGCAATTTGGAGTGGCTACCCGTCCGGGTAGCCAAACCTTCTCCAATCTCCCCGACCGGGTAGGGGTTACAAAAGGTTTCTGTAATAGGAGTACCCGGCCGGGTACTCTCCAAGAAGAAACTCTCCCCGACCGGGGAGAGTGTTGCAGCAAAAACAGACAGCAACAGCAATAATGCCGAAAACAGGGGAGGAAAAGGAAGGTTCAAATCAGGCCAAAACTCACACACAACTTACAACCAAGCCAGGCTAACATATAAGGGACATAAATGACACAAATGATCAACAACCAAGCCTGAAAATAACCTTACAACACGCAGCAAAACTAGGAAGAATGACAGCAGTTCTTACGCAGAGAAATAGGGGAAAAACTGGAAAAGAACAAAGCAAACCAACACATAATCAATCAACCAATTCTTCCTCAGCAATTAAGGTAAAAAGAGGCAGCAATTGACATCAAAATAAGTTACCAAAGCTAGTAGCAGTGTCGTACGAGCAGCAGAGCAAATTCCAGTTTGAAACTCATTCAATATATATTCATTTCATTAAAGATATCTCACCAACCTCTTATCCATCAATGAATAAAAACATACTCTGTCATAAATGAGGGAAAAGGACCATAAATATATCATCAAAACAAGTTAGAGATCAACGAAATTCAAGGGATCAACAAAACCTTCAAAAAACCTAACTGTTCTTTCACAAGTTCAAAATCCCATGAAATCTGAGTTAAAAATAGTGATGAAAGGACGAAAATACCCAGAGATGCATGTATATCATAATCCTAACTCACCTTGTTGATTGAGATTTGAGCTCCTAAATCTCAAGGGTTGCACAGTTACGGGAAGAACTGGGCTGCAGAAGCTTTGGATGAATTTGTTGGTTTGTGTGAGGGTTAGATCGGGATGGGGCAGGTAAGGAATGGTAGAGGGTTGAACTTGGGTTAAAAGGCCACCAACCATAGTTAATTTGGTTAAGTTTTGAACAAGTTATGGCCAATATAGTGAAACGTGGTCATTTTGATGCCGTTTCGTTTTTCGGTTAGATTTCGGAGGTTTAAATGATTTCGAAAAAATATATGGCTTAGTTTATTAAACTCGAATCTTCGATACGAGTTCAACTAATTTGACGAAACTCGAATCCGAGTTCCCTAGCTCAAGAAATCACGTACAGAACCAAGGGTGCGCTAATTGCTCATTAGCCCCCGATTTGGTTCCACGAATCAATTTAAATTCGTTAAGACGTCAAATGAGTTCGAAACCATAACCCGAGCATATAAGCATGTTCATAACACATATATTTACGACATACTTTAACTTCACGACATTTCGATATCATTTCATATAAGAACGATGCACAATTTAAACAACCATGTACATATTCATAAAATTCCACATATTATAAGTTATAACCAACATTTGAAATTGTAAAATTAAATAAATTCAAGGTCAACGTGATTATACAGATTAATTAATGAATATAGTTAAAGCATGATTAATTAACATAATACTTAATTAACTTTAATCACTTGATTAACAAAATAAAATATTAAACTAACGAGATGCAATATTATAAATAAAATAAAATAAAATAATAACCATTTATAATAAAATTAAATATTTAAAACACTTATAAACAATTAATCACATAATTAAATAATTTAATTGCGCAATTTATAAACAAATATGACATATTAATATAAATGAAAAATCGGGGCGTTACATACATGGCAGGTGAATGATGTATACGAATTATTTTTGGAGTTTTGGTGCTCATGGTATATATATATATGGTATGTGTTCTGTTTTGTTTCCGCTTTTGTAACGCCCCGACTTTTCGGACGTAAAGGTAGAGCGTATGTGTTTACCTAATTGCGCGAATTAATTGTTTTTACGTGTTTTATATTTAATTTTATTATAATTGTTATTATTTTATTATATTATATTATAATATTTTATTTTAATACTATTAATTATATATATATATATTTCGTATTATATGTATATATATATAAATACGTTTAATTATTTTATTAATTGTTTAATGATTATGCTAATTATATATTATGTTAATTAATCATGTTTTAATTAATTAATTATCTATATATATATTTACGTACAATGTATACTTATGCATGAGGATTTTATTTTTGCATGCAACTGATATATTTTTGCATGAAATCATAATTATGCATGAGAATTAAATATGCATGCATGCAAATCATAATTGTGCATGGGAATTTTATACATTATGCGTGAATTGCATGATTAAGTTTGTTCGTTTAGTTTGTGCTTCGTTCTCTTATGATATGATATCAAATTGCCACGAAATTGTAATATGTTGTACGTATATGTGTTATGAATATGATTTTATACTCAATTTATGTTTTTGAATTCATTTGTTATGTTAACGAATTTAATTTCATTTGAGGAACCAAAACGGGAGCTAACGAGCACTTAGCGTACCCTTGGTTCCGAATTTTATATCTTGAGCTCGGGAACTCGGATTCGAGTTCCGTCAACTCCGCTGAACTCGTAACGAAAATTCGAGTTTAGTAAACTTAGCCTTATAATTTTCCTAATTCATTTGAATCTCCGAAATCCAACCGGAAAACGAAACGGAGATCAACTTGACCTTGTTGCACTAATTGAACCATATCTCACCCAAACCACAACCAAATTAACCATGGTTTGATTCCTTTAAACCCTATCTCAACCATCTATCAGTATATTTCAAGCCTTGACCAAGATTATCATCACACAAACCCCAAAACTCAGCCAAAGCTTCTGTCTCTCTCTCCAGTCCCGAAACCCTTCTTCCCTTGGAGATTTTGGAGCTCAAATCTTCTCCAAACTTCAACCAATCATCAAGGTAAGCTTAGGGTTGTAATATATGATTAATTCTGAGCATTTTCATCCTTCCATTCACAAGTTTGAGCTTGGTTTAATCATTTCTGGGCCATTTTACCGAAAATTAGAGATTTTGGGCAAATTCTTGATCTTCTTCGTTTCTCAATGATTTTGATTGATTCCAAGCCTGAGATTAATTGTTTTAACATCCTCATATCAATTATGATCTTTTCTTTCATGGTTGTTGAGATATATATGAGATATCACTTATGAAATTTTCAGAAAATTCCTCGGGAAGGTCACGTATGCTTCCATGCTTTGATTGATCACTTTTGGAACTGAATTACTTGTTGAATATATGATGTTTTGCTGCGTATTTGATGACCTTTTTGGACCTGATCTAAGTCGCATGAGTTGAGAGCTAGCATGCCCTGTTTTTCCCGCAACTTTGCCCTGTTTTGGCGTGAGAGTTGCTGTCCTTTCCTTCTCCTTTTTGCTGTCGTCTTTCATGGCTATTTGGTGTGGGATTAACTGAGTTTCTTGCAGCAATTTGTGCCTTGTATTGTTGCCTTTCTTGCTCGTACGTGGCTGCCTTTTCTTGCCCTGTTTCTGCGTCAGTTTCTGTAAAACAGAGACTGCCGCTGCTGCGTGTAACGGGCGTATCTCTTCCCTCTCTTCTGGCGAGACACGGGGGTGCAGTTGGGTATGGGAATTCTGTACCGAGACACGGGCGTGTCTCGGTCTAGTGTTGGAGGGTGACACGGGGGTGTCACCCCGTTTTGCTTAATCTATTCCTGCGTTTTCTTCTTCTTCTTTGCATGAGTTAGGCTGCTGTTATGCTGCTGTTCTGCTGCTGTTTTGCTGCTGTTTGGGTGCAGTGTATGTGTTACATGCATGGTTGTGTTGTGTGTGTTTTGATTGTGTATTGTGTATTAGTGTGCATGCATGAGAGTGTTGTAGTGTGAGTATTGGATGTGTATTATAAATAAATATGCATGCATGGCTGTGTATATTTATATATATGTATTTGTGTGTGTATGTTACTTAGTTTGCATGCATGGGTTTATATATATGTAATAGTTATATAGTATAAATATATTGCATGCATGTGTAGGTGTGTGTACGTGTTTATATGTGTATATATATGTATATTATATATTATTATATATATATGATTATATGTTATATTATATTATATATTATGTATATTTATTATATATTCTAAATATTATTTGATTTAATTTAATTCTTGAAATTAATTGAATTCTATTTCGCGTATTTATTCTACTGACTATTGATTGAACGTTTTATTTATTTTATCCCTATATGTGAATATGAATATTATATGTGTTATGCTTATTAATTGATTGTTAGATTAATTGATTTGAATTATGAATTATGAATCTATGAATTTATGAAATTTATATGAAATTATGAACTTATGAAACTGAATGAAATGTATGAACGAATGAATGATTATATGTTTTAAATTTATTAATCATGCACATGAACATTTTATGATATAACATGATCATTTATGCATTCATGTCATATTCACCTCATTGCCGAGCGTCATATGTGGTCATTGCGTCTCATACCTTTTCTTTTGCACAGATTCGGGTTTGGTCAGAGACGTGGACGAGCATTGAGACGCTTGTGCCTTTATTTTGCTTTGGTAAAGGTGGGTTTTTCTTCTATTAGTTAAAATAACCCTATAAATCCCTTATGTGCAAAGTTTAAGCCAAAATAATATATTTATATAAATTGAGTCATTTTGGGTAAATGATTTCAAACGTATGACCCCTTTTTAATTATGAAACCCTACCTTATATTTGGCGAGACACATTTCTGATTTATGACTTCTGATTTAACGGGCCCCGGGACTTAGTATATGTGGCTAACCGAGGAAGCAAGGGCTGACGGGGATCCCATATACTAGTTCCAACCAACTACGGTGATACCGGCCCTCGCTAGGAGTTTTAGCGAGGAATGGGAGCTGAGTGCCTTTGGGGGATTCATGTACCCCTATTGGCCCCTGTAAAAACCGGTGGTCAGGTCTAGCTAACTTGTCCACCACCCGGAGGAAGAAGGTGTATATGTATGATTATGATCATTTATGTATGTGCACGAAAGATATGTATGACAACCAATAATTATGATATGATTACACGAGGAGAAGGTTGGAGATTGTGCACGCTCACTTGCCGAGCTTAACCCTTATGAACAATTATGAATGAAAATGAACGTCGTAATCCCGTTGATGTCTTCTTTGTGTTAACCACTTGGTAAATTCCTTTCAAACTTCACACGGGATTAGGGCTTGCATGTATGTGTTTAATTTATGCGATATTATATATATCTTATGCCCCATTTTTATACCCACCAGTCTCTTTTAGACTGAACCCGGTTGTTTTCAGCTGTTTTGTGCAGGTATAGGAGTGCTAGGCGGGAATACAAGTCGTCTAGGTCTTGCATTTATGTTTAGCACCTCTTTTCAGTCTCATATTCATACTCTTGTTACTACTTTGGTATCTGATCCTATTATAGATTGGAGCGTTATGATTTTGTAGGCCGTGAGTGCCGTTGCATATTTGAATGCTCTTGTATATCGATTTTTGGAGCTTGTTAGCTCATTGTATATATGCTATGTAGTTCTTGCTTCCGCGAATTTTCTTTAACTCTGATTTTATGATTCCTGCACTGATTGGTTTAAGGGTTAGTCCCGCCTAGCATAGCGTGTGTGTTGTGTCCCCGTTCGCCGCGGATTTGGCCTGTGTATGGACTTCCATTTCATATACGGGTCGGGTCTCGGTGCGGGGGATGTGGTACCTTACGCTCGGGTGCTACAGCTTTAATGTTTAACTCTGATTCTTATGGTTCAAGGGTTAGTCCCGCCTAGCCTAGAGTGTGTGTAGTCTCCGTTCGCTGTGATTTGGCTCGGATATGGAGTGTCCATTTCATATTCGGGTCGAGTCTCGGTGCGGGGGATGTGGTACCTTGCGCTCGGGGTGCTACGTCCTTAAGTGGTATCAGAGCTTCGGGTTGTAAAACCCGGGCTCTCGTGTCGTATGAGTCAATGTAGGTCGATCACCACAACCACCACTGACAAAGGCCTTTGTGAATTCGGTTATTAACATTATTGATCAGAGGCTTCGGGATTACGTACCTCCAGCACCACCTGGACCTGCTGTACCACCTGAGGTACCAATTTCAGTTACACTTAGGGAGTTTCAGAACCAACGACCTCCTAAGTTTTTCAAGGGAAATGATATACAGGCGGAAATGTGGTTGAAAGAATTGGAGAGGATCTGGGAGCTCATTCCAAGCGAATCTCGGGAGAAGGTTCGATGTACCATTACCTTGATACAAGGGGAGGCTTACTCTTGGTGGGAGAGTATCCGAATTGTCTTGGAAGCAGCTGGAGAGGAAATAAACTGGGAAGTCTTTACTCGAGAGTTTAAGAATAAGTTTATCCGTCCTTCATCCCGTACTCGAAGATTAAAGGAATTCACTGAATTGAAGCAGGGATCGAGGTCTGTTGTCGAGTATATTTCAGAGTATGAGAGGGTGTCTCGCTATGCACCTACTATAGCGGGTGATGACTTTCACAAGGCTATGCAGTTTGTTCAGGGGCTTCGATCGGATATCCAGGCAGCTCTTGAAGCGATCAACACGAGTACTTGGGCGAAGGCTACTTTGAAAGCCTTAAAAGTTGAGAATTCTGTGGATGCTAGGAGATCAGCTTATAGCTAAGGACAGGGATCAGGCCCAGGCTTGGGATTTAACAAGGGAAAGAGGCCTATGGTTTCATCAGCTCCTCCACAGAAAGTACCTTTCAAGAAGCCTAAAACAGGAGGTCAGAATACTCCATTTCCACGTGCACCGTAGGCTCCACCAGCTCCTACGGGACCCCATAGAGATCTACCTCCGTGTACTTATTGTGGAGGACCAACCCACACTTATAATACTTGCCGAAAGAGATTGGGGTTGTGCTTGATATGTGGAAAAGGGGATCGTATGGCTTTTACATGCCCGGATAAGACTCCAGGATATCAAGCTGGAGCTCAGAGACCGTTAGTTTAGGCAAGAGCTTATGCCCTCGAGGGCGAGGAGCAGAATGTTGAGGCCGACCCAAACGCCGTGGTGGAAGGTACCGTTTGCATTCATAACACGAGCATTCATGCATTATTCGATCCGGGTACCACTCATTCTTTTATATCTCGTGATCTATGTGCTTCTCTGAGCCTACCTGTTATTTGTGCAAATTCATGCTATTTTGTGAGTTCTCCTCTTAGAGGAAGTTTGCAGACGGATCGGGTTGTTCAGGGTTACTCAGTATTGATAGAAGGGAAAGATTATCCAGCATATTTTATCATGATGTCTATGAAGAAGTATGGGGTAATCTTTGGGATGGATTGGTTATACCCGCATCGGGGGGAAGTTGATTATTTTAAGAAGAAGATTAAGTTGGGAAAAGAGTTCATTGGGGAAGTTAGGTTGAAGAATGTACCACTCTTATGATTTATGGAAGCTCGCAAGTTGGTGAAGGATGGAGCCACGGGATTTATTGCCTATCTCCTTGATAAACCAAAGGATCAATCAAGTTTTGAGGAGACGGCCGTGGTAAAGGAATATCCCGACGTATTTCCGGAGAATTTAGGTTCTTTGCCACCGGATCGGGAGATTGAATTTGTTATAGACTTATATCCGGGATCAGAACCGTACTCTAAGACTCCTTATAGAATGGCTCCGGCGGAGTTGAAGGAATTGAAGATTCAACTCGAGAAAATACTTAAGATTGGATACATTCGGCCGAGTTCATCTCCGTGGGCTGCTCCGGTTCTTTTTGTTAAGAAGAAAGATGGAACGTTGAGGATGTGTAAAGATTACCGGGAGCTTAACCAGATGACTGTCAAGAATAAATATTCGTTGCCCCACATCGAGGGTTTGTTTGATATGTTGCAAGGTCCGGGGATTTATTCGAAATTGGATTTAAGGCAAGGCTGCTACCAGTTGAAAATCCGGGAAGAGGATATACCAAAAACAGGATTTAACACCCGGTATGGACATTATGAATTCGTAGTAATGCCTTTTGGATTGACCAACGCCCCTGCAGCATTTATGGATATGATGCATCGGATTTTTCGGTCGTACTTGGATAAATTCGTGGTAATATTTATTGATGATATTCCTGTTTACTCGAGGACTCCGGAAGATCATGCCAGGCATCTCAGATTGGTATTGGAGACGTTGAGAGAGCACTGGTTGTATGCGAAGTTTAGTAAGTGTGAATTTTGGATCGACCGAGTTGCTTTTCTAGGTCATATTGTCTCAAGTAAGGGTTTGGAAGTAGATCCTTCGAAGATCGAGACGGTTATTCAGTGGCAGAGTTCGAAGAATGCTTCGAAGGTCAGAAGTTTCTTGGGTTTGGCTGGGTATTATCGAAGGTTTGTAAAGGATTTTTCAAAGATTGTCGCTCCTTTAACTCGGTTGACTAAGAAGGAAGTTAAGTTTGAGTGGGACGAGGCAAGTGAGGCAAGTTTCCAACTCTTGAAGGAAAAGTTGACCACTGCACCGGTATTAGCACTTCCCGAGGGAACTGAAGGATACATGGTTTATACGGATGCCTCGAAAGAAGGGTTGGGATGTGTTTTGATGCAAAATGGTAAAGTAATAGCTTATGCCTCGAGGAAATTGAAGGATCATGAACAGAATTATCCCACTCACGATCTCGAACTAGCAGTAGTGATCTTTGCTTTGGGAAAGTGGAGACACTACTTATATGGAATTTCTTTTGAGATCTTTTCCGACCATAAGAGTCTCTACTATTTATTTTCTCAGAAGGAGTTGAACAAGAGACATAGGCGATGGATGGAGATGGTGGCGGATTATGAGTGTACAATTCGATACCATCCCGGGAAGGCCAATGTGGTTGCAGATGCGCTTAGTAGGAAGGCTAGCATGTCAAGTATTAAAGTGGAAGCTACGGATGAATCAGAGTCTTTCAAGCTGAGAGCTAGTATTCGGAATATTACAGTACATCCGGATCTGCAGCGGAGACTATTCGAAGCTCAAAGAGTAGATTTCGAGGTTCAGAAATTAGTGCAGAAAGCTAGAAATGATCTAAAGAGTCCGTTTGGGTTTGTTGATACCGGGCTTCTAAGGTTTAAGAACAGAGGGGTCGTACCGGAAGAGTTGAAATGGTTGATTTTGAAAGAAGCTCATCGATCAGGGTATTTGATACATCCCAGGGGAAACAAGATGTATAAGGACTTAAAGAACTTTTATTGGTGGAATTGACTTAAGCGGGATGTGATCAACTTTGTAAAACATTGCTTCACTTGTCAGGTTGTGAAAACAGAGCATCAGAAGCCATCGGGGCTACTTCAACCGTTACCTATCCCAGAATGGAAATGGCAGCAAGTGGCAATGGATTTTGTTTCGGGTCTTCCTAGAGTGAAAGGTGGTTTAGATGGAATTTGGGTGATTATGGATCGATTGACTAAATCGGCACATTTTCCGGCTATTCGGATGTCGGATAAGGTGAATAAGTTAGCTAAGAAGTATGTTGATGAAATTGTCCGACTTCATGGTGTGCCGGTCAGCATTGTATCAGATCGGGATCCGAGGTTTACTTCTAGATTTTGGCAGGAATTGCAAAGGAATCTGGGAACAAGGCTTCAATTCAGCACAACTTTCCATCCTCAGACAGACGGGCAATCAGAAAGGTTAATTAAATATTTGGAGGATATGTTGAGAGCATGTGCATTGGATTTTCCGAGTTCGCGGAACGAGCAATTACCTTTGATTAAGTTTTCCTATAATAACAGCTTTCAAGCATCGATAGAAATGGCACCCTACGAAGCTCTCTACGGACGGAAATGCAGGTCTCCGTTGTTCTTTGATTTGGAAGAATGGAATTGGACCAAATAGGAAGGGGTGAAACTAGGGGAGAAAAAGGAAAAGCCCTCTAAGGCTGTGCAAGAGGCGATTGATAAGGTCTAGATAATTAGACAACGGATTAAAGCAGCCCAGGATCGATAGAAAAGCTATGCCGATCACCGAAGAAAAGATCTTAAGTTTGAGATTGGTGATAGGGTATTCTTGAAAGCTTCGCCACGGAAGGGATTCTCGAGGATTGGAAACGGAGGAAAATTGAATCCTCGATACTTGGGACCATATGAGATTCTTGAGAAAATTGGAGATACAGCCTACAGGTTGGACCTACCTCTGAGTTTGACTGGAATTCACAACGTATTTCATGTTTCTCAGCTTAGGATGTATTAGCCAGATGAATCCGAGATCCTACCCATTGAGGAAGTGGAATTTGAGCCTAACCTCACCTTCATTCAAAAACCGATTAAGATTTTGGATCGAAAATTTCAAGAATTAAGAAATCGGCAAATCCCACTAGTTAGAGTTTTAAGGAGAAGTCACAAAATGGAAGAGGCTACGTGGGAGACGGAGGATAAAATGAGGAAGTTCCATCCCGTGTTGTTTCCGGACAATCAGTGAATCCGAGGACGGATTCTTCTAAGGGGGGAGATTGTAACGCCACGACTTTTCAAGTCGTTCAGGTATGAATTATGTGATAATTATGTGCACAATTTAATTTATTTTAATTACGTTATTAAGTGTTTAATTTTATGTTATATGAAATTATTGAATATTTGAATTATTTGAAAATATTTGAATTTGAATTTATATGAATTTTGAACGATTTGCGCTTGTATGAATTGTTTGCTTGCCGTTTCTACATGAAATGAATTCGAAACTTCATGGAAATTTAATATGTTGGACTTATATGTGTTATGAATATGGATATATGTTCTTTTCATGTTTTCGGGCTCATTTGCATGAGTTATGAATTTATTTTGTTTTTGGAATCCAAAACGGGGGCTAACGAGCAATTAGCGTACCATTGGTTCCTTATTTGATATCTTGATCTAGGAAACTCGGATTCGAGTTTCGTCAACTTCGTTGAACTCGTATCGAAAATTTGAGTTTAATAAATTTATCCTTATATTTTTCCAAAGTTATTTGAACCTCCGAAATTCAACCGAAACATGCAAAGTCCGTAAAAACTGCCACATTTTACTAAAAGAGCCATATCTTATTCAAACCTTAACCAAATTAACCATGGTTTGAGCCATTGGAACCCTAACTTGATCCCCTACCTGGTCTTACTCACCCTAACCGAACCAAACCCCCTCACTTGGAGAAATTCAGCCAAACACCCCCTGCATTTCAGTCTGTCCCGTAGCTCTTGCCAAACCTCGGAGAATCAAGCTCAAATCTCCTCCAAACTTTATCCAATCCACAAGGTAAGCTTAGGGTTGTAATATAAATTCATTATGAGTCATTTTGATCCATTCATCCCCAATTTTCAGCATGCTTTCATGAGTTTTGCAGAAGAAGATGAATAGTTAGGTTATGGAGAAATTTGTTGACCTCTTTGATTCCTTGATGGTTTTGGTTGATTCAAAGCATGAATATGATTGTATTAACTCCTTATTTGCATTTATGGTGATGTATTACATGGTAGTTGAAGCATTCATGAGTTTCCATTAATGGAGTTTTGAAGAAATTTCATGAAATGATCACATACCCTTCATCTCACGTTTCAACAATTTGGGGACTTGTTTAGTTGAGGTTTTGGAATTGTTTCATTGCATATTTGTAATCATTGGTTGCCTTGGAGTGTTGGTTTTTTATCATGGAGCTCGAACAGGGGTGTGTTTGTATATGGTTGTTGCGGGGAAGAAGAAGAGAAAAACAGGGGGGTTTTCGCCTGAGGTTGTTAACGCCCGTTAACCCTTTTTGAACTAAAGGAGGTAACACACGTTACCTCCCTTCATTCCTGAAGATTGGAAGCTTGTCTCCGTTAACGCCCATTAACACTTTTAGCCTGAAATTTGTTAACCCCCATTAACCCTGCAGATTGAAGTTGGTCAAGGGATGTTTGTGTAATTTTCAATATTTTTGTTTATGTTTTGTTTGGACCTTGATTACGTACTTAATGTGTAAATTACTTAATTATTAATATGTGAACACTCAATTTTGAATTGCCTTGATACTTGAATGCGTATTTCATTCGATTATTTCTCCATGTCACTTTTATTGAAGGATTGAGACCTCATGATTATGAACGAATACGGTTCTACCGTATATTGATTAAATGGATTGTTTATGTGAGTATGTGAACCTAATTGCACTCATGATCATCTCCATCACACATTATTGCCTCATATACATTCATATCATGATCATCTCATTGCCGAGCGTCTTATTTGGTCATTTTGAGTCTCACTTCACCTTCCTTGCACAGATTTTGATCCTGTTGGAGACGAGGCCGGTCCGTGAGGCTCTTGTGCTTCTTTTTGTCGTTTTAAGGTGGGTTTTTCTACTATTTAGATAAATGACCCTATATACCTTCAATGTGTAAAGTTTTCAACCCAAAATTAATATATGTACATAGAGTCGTTTTAAGAGTAAATGTTTGCAACGTAAAGCCTTTATATTATGAATCCTACCAATGTTTTGGTGAGAAATGAACGAATGCATGAATAGAGCCCAGGGACTTAGAGTGAGTGGCTATCCGGGGAGGCATGGGCCGACGGTGATCCGTTACATTAGTTCCACCAATGAACGGTGTAACCGGACCTCGTTAGGAGTTAGCAAGGAATGGACGCTGAGTGCCATCTGGGGAGTCATGTTACCCCTTTTAGTCAATGAATGGGTGGTCGGGTCTTGTAAACCCACCACCAACCCCGGAGGAAGAAGGTGTAAATGGTATTGAATGTGCACGAAAGAATGATATGATGAAAAGAAAGAAAGATTGAACGATTAATGAACTACACAAGGTGTTGGTTGGAGATAATGCACGCCCACTCGCCGGGCTAAGAATGACCTAATGTAAATGAATCGTTATAATCCCTTTTGATGATTTCTTTATTTCACCCACTTGGGAAATTCTATAAAAACCTCATTTGGGATTATATCTGGCCTGTGAATGTTTAAATATCGTTGTATATTATATTTATGCCCTTTTTTTATACCCACCAGTCCCTTTTGAGCTGAACCCGTTTGGTTTTCAGTTGTTTTATGCAGGTGTTAGGGAGCTAGGCGGGAATTCGAGTCATTAGGTCTTGCATTCGCTTCTAGCTCTTGTATTTTTGGTCTGACACTTGCATACTTTCAATTATGAATATTGTTATGGAGCGTACGTGTTTTGGGCCATGATGGCAGGTGAATGATGTATATGAATTATTTTTGGACCTTTGGTGCTCTTGGTATATATATATGATATGTGTTCTGTTTTGCTTCCGCTTTAATGTATAACTCTGATTCTTATGGTTCAAGGGTTAGTCCCGCCTAGCCTAAAGTGTGTGTATGTCCCCGTTCGTCGTGATTTAGCTCGGGTATGGAGTGTCCATTTCATATTCGGGTCGAGTCTCGGTGCGGGGGATGTGGTACCTTGCGCTCGGGTGCTACAAAAACTGGTTGGAGGAGATTAAATGCTCAAGTTTAAGCAATTGGAAAACAAGTTCAATTTCCCAATCTAAACTCATAAAGGATAAGCACGGGAATCTTGATCAAGGTGATGATTCGAAGTAGGATTCGGAAACACAGTCCGGGTAATTTTATAAGAGAGTTTGGGAAATGTTGAAGGGTGATTCTTGGGGAGAAATTCAGATACTAACTCAATGGCTGTAGAAGAAATTAGGGATCGCAAAATTTCAATTCCGGACCGTGGAAGATACAAGTGATACACAAAGATTCATGGAAAACCTGAAGACCGTGAGAAAGACAAGGCCTGATTAGCAAGTCAAAGAAACCTCGGGATTGGAGGAACGAGGAAAAGCTACCGAGCTAACAGCTTACTATATTGGTGACAGGTCCCAAAGCATTCATGGCACGTGCATCATACTTCGCATCAAATTATTTATTTTTCTTTACTTATGTTCATGCGCGCATTTCTATTTGATTTCGTTGCTCTAATATACTGCATATTTAATTGTCGCAAGTGTGCCACGTGCATTATCATTTTAACCCGACATGCATTGTAGTGTTTATTTGATAGGAAGTTCTTTCATCTCACTTATCAAGTATCTCTTCGATCGGGCCACATCTGAGTTAAGAGGAAAAGAAATAATGGGATGGCACGTTACAAGGAAGGTGACATCAGGAAAAATAAAGAATTTCAAATAAGGGATAGGTTGATGGAAATGGGAATTCAGAAAAAGAAGCGAGACTAGAGTAGGAAAGGGGTTTCGGACATCAAGATAATTGGAAGGCAAGTTGAAATGCAAAACCTTTGGGTTTGTAACGCCCCGGTTTTTCACTTGTCCTAATATGTCGTATGTGTTTATGAATTGCGCAATTAAATTATTTAATTATGTGATTAATTGTTTATAAGTGTTTTATATATTTTTAATTCTACATATTTAATTTAATATTTAATTGTTAATTAGTTATATTTTAACTTTATTAATACCAAAACCTAATTTAATTTGTACACTTCAATTGTAATTATTTTTAAATCGTGCCTGTGACATTAAATTAAATAAATTTGTTCATTTTATATTCTAATTGTGCACTTTTAAATTATAGTATATATTAATACGTGCACTACAATTATAAATTAAATATGAATTTTAAAGTTTTGTATTTATTTGAAAATATTATGAATTTTATTGTTACATTGCGTGGGAGTGACATTTACGTGCTTCGTTTCTATATGGATTGATACCGAAATTTTGTGCAAATTTAATATGTTAGACTTATATGTATTATGAATGTGAATCTATGTTCGTTTCATGATTTCGGTTACATTTGATTGAGTTTTGAATTTATTTTGTTTGTGGAACCCAAAACGGGCGTTAACGAGCAATTAGCGCACTATTGGTTCCTTATGTGATATCTTGAGCTAGGGAACTCGGATTCGAGTTCTGTCAACTTCTATGAACTCGTAACGAAAATTCGAGTTTAGTAAACTTAGCCTTATATTTTTCTAATGTCATTTGAACCTCCGAAACTCAACCGAAAAACGGAACGGCGACCAAACTGACCTGGCTGCACTAAAATGACCATAACTTATTCATTTGTTGACCAAAGTAACCATGGTTAGACTCTATGGAACCCTAACTCAACCCTTTATTCAGACATTAACCCCCCAAACCGAGATAACCCTTCCCACTTGGAGTAAATTGGCCAAACATCATCTGCTTTCCAGGAAATCCCGTAGCTCAAGCCCTACCAAGAGATTCAAGCTCAAATCTCTTTCCAAACCTCCATTAATCCACAAGGTAAGCTTGGATATGTTATGTACATTCAATATGAGTCATTTCCATTCATTCATCCCCAAATTTGATCATGGTTTCATGGATTTCTTGGCTGAGTTCGAAAATAGTGGGTTTAGAGCAATTTGTTGATCTTATTCGATTCTTGATGGATTTGATTGATTCCAAGCCTGAAAATGATTGTTTTGACATCCTCTTCTCATTTATGATCATTGATTACATGGTAGTTGAGGTATTTATGAGATATCAGTTATGGCTTATTGAGAAAATTTTCATGATTGGTCACGTGTGCCTTCGTTTCTTGTTTGAACTTTCTTGGAACTGATTTATACGTTGAATTGGTGCTATTTTGCTGTACAGTTGATAGCCTAAACTGACCTGAATTTGCTGAGTTAAAGGAGTTCAGTCATGCCCTGTTTTTGGCCTGAAATTGTGTTGTCAAACTGCTGCGTTTCTTCCCTTGCTGTTGCTATCAGTTTTGTGCATTGTTAGGGCTGGTTTGTTGTTGCATTTCATGCCATTTGATGTTGCATATCTTGCCTATATGTTGCTTGAGTTGCTGCTGTGTTTTAAGCTAGAAAACAGGGGGTTAAGTCTATATATATGTTGAGTTGCTGCGTTCATAACACGGGGGTGTCAATTTGTTCCTTTTCAGCATGACACGGGGTTGCACGATGGTCTGTTTTCTCTGTACCAAGACACGGGGGTGTCTCGGTTTGTTCTATGTTGGTGACACAGGGGTGTCACCTTCTGCATCCAAGTTAAGCTTACGTGATACGGTTGTTGCTGTGTTGCTGTGTATTGTTGTTGTAGCTGCTTCAGTTTCTTTCTTGTATTTGCATGTGTGTGTGTCTGTTATGTGTGTAATAGGACTTAGTTGGTTGTATGCATGTTAAATACATAGGTAGCATGCATGTTAATATATATTAGTTCTTTTTCATGCATGAAAGCTTGGTTTGATGCATAAATTGCATGCATGTTGTTTTTGCATGCATGGGCTTTACGTGAATGCATATATGTATAAGTATATATACATATAGTTATAATATATCTATATATGTTTCTTAAATATTCAATAATAATTGATTTAATTGAGTTTAGAATTGAATTGCTACCTATTTCATGTTTTATTTAATTTTCGATATTAAATTGAATGTATTTAATTGTCTAATTTCTAATTTTAAATGTGATTTAATACGTGCTATGCTCCTATTTGAATTCTTGAATTTATTTGATTGAAAATGTGGAATTATGAATTAGAATGAAAGTGAATGAAAGATTGAATGACTTGATTATATAATTTAAAATCCTTTGACATGAAATGTGAAGGATGTGAACTCGTTTGAATACGAATGCTTCATTGAATGAATGAATGAATTGAATGTTTATATGTCTTTAAGACTTTAATAGTGCACATGAACGTGTTCATTACATTATAGCATCTTTTCTTTATTTATATCATGATCATTACATTGCCGAGCGTCCTATTTGGTCATTTTGAGTCTCACTTCACCTTTCTTGCACAGATTTGGACCCCGTTGGAGACGAGGCCGGTCAGTGAGGCTCTTGTGCTCTCTTTTGTTGGTTTAAAGTGGGTTTCTCTTCTAATTAGATAAATGACCCTATATACCTTCAATGTGAAAAGCTTTCGACCAAAAATGAATATATATATATAGAGTCGTTTTCAAGAGTAAATGTTTTCAACGTAAAGCCCTTATTTCATGAATCCTACCTAATGTTTTGGCGAGAAATGAATGAATGAATGCACTGAATGGGGCCCAGGGACTTGGTGTGAGTGGTGACCCGAGGAGGCAAGGGCTGACGGTGATCCCTCACACTAGTCCCACCAATGAACGGCGTAACCGGACCACGTTAGGAGTTAGCGAGGAATGGACGCTGAGTGCCATCTGGGGAGTCATGTTCCCTTTTTGGTCAATGAATTTGTGGATGGGCCTTGCAAACCCGCCACCAACCCGGAGGAAGAAGGTGTAAATGTTATTGAATGCGCACGAAAGAATGATATGCATGAAAAGAAAGAATGAATGAATGTTAATGAATTACACGAGGTGTTGGGTGGAGATAATGCACGCCCACTCGCCGGGCCACTAATGACCTAATGTAAATGAATCGATAAAATCCCTTTTGATAATTTCTATTCGCCCACTTGGGAAATTCTTTAAAACCTCACTTGGGATTATAGCTTGCATGTGATTGTTAAATACTGTCGTATATTATATTTATGCCCCATTTTTTATACCCACCAGTCCCTTTTGGACTGAACCAGTTCGGTTTTCAGTTGTGTTGTGCAAGTGTCAAGGAAGCTAGGCGGGAATTTGAGTCATAGGTCTTACATTCGCTTCTAGCTCTTGTATTTGGTCTTACACTTGCATATTGCACTTTTGATCGTTGTATATGATTATTAATGGAGCGTACATGTTTTGAGACTTGATGGTGTTGGACGATGTATATGGTTATTCTTGGAACTTTGATGCTCATGATATATATGTATGATATATGTTCAGATTTTGCTTCCGCTTTAATGTTTATTTCTATTTTATGGTTTAAGGGTTAGTCCCGCCTAGCATAGAGTGTGTGTAGGTCCCCGTTCGCCTTGACTTAGCTCGAGTATGGATCGTCCATTTCATATTCGGGTCGTGTCTCGGTGCGGGGGATGTGGTACCTTGCGCTCCGGTGCTACATCCTTAAGTGGTATCAGAGCCTCGGGTTACTAAACTCGGGTTCTCATGTCGTGTGGGTCAGTCTAGGTCATTCGGCATAGGAACTACATGATAATGTGCGCATTGCATCGATCTTGAACATGAAATTGTCTTTCTTTTAATCTTTTCGAATTATCTATTGCATTTTATATTGAATCCGTGCCTTTAGTGTTGAATACGTGACATGAGTATGCACTAATCGCATGCATATATTTTCAAAATGAGTTATGATTTCTAGGTTATGAAGAGGATATCAAACCACGGCCAAGTATAACGCTAACATTGCCCTATTGCGAGCTTTTTTCTTTGAGGTATAGAGGATAGGAAGGATGCACCGGGGAGGAATGTGGAGAATACTAGATATGTAGCTTCATGGATAGAGTTAGAATTAATGGTTAGGATTCAGAATGGGAGGTTTGACTTTGAAGATGCGAGGGTAGCGGGATATTTGGTGAAATAGGAGTTAATTGCGGGATGGTTGTGACTCAGAAGATCAATCTATGTGAATCCACTACTTAGGGTGCTTTAATCGGATTCAAGGGGTTGCTCAACCTAAGGAATGAAGTGGACAAAACTTGAAGGTATTTTGGTTCCGGGTTCGGATCATCGTAGAGGTATCAATAATTAAGGGGAGTCAAGATAAAATGGGTTCGGTAGGAGTTATGAACCAAGGGTCGACAAAGAAGGATTTTTAACTAAGCCTAGTGATTAGAAATCTGGTTTTTTAGAAGCCAAGATCGGGAAGAGTTGAATTTGGGTGCTCTGGATTTCAATTAAGATGGAAAACGAGTCTGGAAAGGAGTAGAGAGAGAGGCAAGTAACTGGGCAAATACCAATTTAGGGAAGGTGGCGACATTGAGGACGGGATTTGAGTTCGTTTTTCCAAATCCAAGCTGAATTGTCGTGTTGTGAGGTTGAAATGAGAAATGGAGCAACAAATGGGAACGATGCAGAAAGGCGAAGACTAGTTTAAGGATAATTCTCAGGGAGGAATTCAGATACTAACTCAATGGATGTAGAAGAAATTAGGGATTGCGAAAGTCAATACCGGATGGTGCAAGGTACAAGTTGATGCACAAGAATTCTTGGAAATCTTGAAGACCGTGGGAAAGGCAAGGAATAATCAGCAAGTCAAAGTAATCTCGGGATTGGAGGAACGAGGAAAAGCTACCGAGCTAACAACTTATCACATTGGTGACAGGTTCGAAAACATTCATAGCACGTGCATCATACTTCGCGTCAATTATTTATTTTTCTGGCCTTATGTTTATCCGTGCATTTCTATTTGATTTCGTTGCTCTAATGTGTTGCATATTTGCTTGTTGTAAACATGACACATGCATTGACATCTTTACCCGACATGCATTTTAGTGTTTACTTGGTAGGAAGTTCTTTCACTTCGCTCAGCAAGTATCTTCTCGACTGGCCACATCTGAATGATGAGGAAATGCAATAACAGGATGGTACATGATAAGAAAGTGGACTTCGGAAAATAAAGAACTTCAGGTAAGGGATAGGTCGGTGGAAAGTAACTCCGAAGGAAAGTGAGGTTCGATTTGGCTTCGGGGTGTTCGGATCGAATAAGAATAGAGAAGGAGGATTTGATTATCAAGAGGATTGTAGGAAAGTTGGAAGGCAAAAACCTCTGGGTTGCTATGACAGTTAAAACCCTGCCCGATAAAAATTTTCCGTCAAGAATTTCAATACAAGAAAGATTGAGGGAGTTCGGCATGTAAGAGCAACAATTTTAAGGGGGAGAACACAACCGAGAGATAAATTGGAGGATGGAAGTGGTGCTCGAATGAATATGTTAGTAGCAATAACGGGGATGCAAATTAAGGAGGATCTGGAAGTCCTAATGGTGGTGACTAGAAATGAATAAAATGGCTGTAATGGTTAAGCTGTTAAGAGAGAAGCTACGTTGCTAAATTCGGGTGGAGATTTTACGGGATACAAGGGAAATGGTTCATTGAACATTTCTACGTATGGAATTCCGATCTGGAGGTGATGGAATTATAAGAGAGTTTCTGTGAACTCCTAAGTCAGAATTAACAAAAGAAAATCGAATCAAGTTATCATATAATGGGATGGTGTCAATCAAGATTAATTCAATGAAGTACAAAGGAGGAAACTTAAGAAGGGACCAGATAGAAAAGGATAATAATTGGAGGATTGATATCAAACTTCAAGAATCGTCAAGAACCTTCTGTCTTCGATTTAAGAAATATGGGACTAATTATCGAATATAACCTTCAGGGGGTCAAAGGGAATGAACGGATCATAGGAACGGAAGATGGGAAAGGATTTGTGTTGAGAGAGACCATAAGAATAAACATCTTAAGGTCTAGATGGAATCATCAAGGTTGTCCAGAGTGGTTATCCTTGGGGATATGTTAGACTTCGATATAGTAAAGGTAATAACTATGGACCTGAGTTCGGGACAGACGATTTAAGGGTGTTCGGGGAGGTCAAGCTCGGTCAATTAAAAAGAATTGGTTAGTCGAACGAAGATTATGGGAAATGGTGAAGACTGGAAACAGTACAAGTCAGAAGGGATCCAAGAGTATAATCCTTAAAGGATTCATCAATTGCTTCACCGGGGTACCCTGAAGAGGTTAAAGACAAGCTGAGCACTAAGTTTATCTTCAGGACAGATCATACACTGGACAACGACAACTTACAATTCTAAATTTCGCAACAACGGTGAACGGTACTTATAGCATCCATGATACATGCATCCATGCAAATTTAACTTAGATAATTTTTATATTATGTGCTTTGATTTCTTATCATGTTAAATTACTTGGAGTAATTGATAACCAACGTGGACGATGTCTGTTACTTGCTTTGGGGTGTCTTACATGATTTTAATTATGGTTTCGCGTGTGTGGCTTGGGAGTATTGGAGACTTCCTTGCTCTTATTTTTGTTTGAGAGACGGGGTGCTCTCGTTGTTTGTAAGAGACGGGGATGCTCTTATTTTTGTTCGAGAGACGGGGTGCTCTCTTTGCTTGCGAGAGACGGGGTTCTCTCATTGTTGTTGGAGAGACGGGGCTCTCTCTTTGCTGCTCGAGAGACGGGGCTCTCTCCTTGTTGCTTGTGAGAGACGGGGAATCTCTCATTGGTTGTTTTAGGCGTGCAGTGAATCCGAGGACGGATTCTTTTTTTTAAGGGGGAGAGATTGTAACGCCCCGGTTTTTCACTTGTCCTAATATGTCGTATGTGTTTTTGAATTGCACAATTAAATTATTTAATTATGTGATTAATTGTTTATAAGTGTTTTATATATTTTTAATTCTATATATTTAATTTTATATTTAATTGTTAATTAATTATATTTTAACTTTATTAATACCAAAACATAATTTAATTTGTACACTTTAATTGTAATTATTTTTAAATCGTGCCTGTGACATTAAATTAAATAAATTTGTTCATTTTATATTCTAATTGTGCACTTTTAAATTATAGTATATATTAATACGTGCACTACAATTATAAATTAAATATGAATTTTAAAGTTTTGTATTTATTTGGAAATATTATCAATTTTATTGTTACATTGCGTGCGAGTGACATTTACGAGCTTCGTTTCTATATAGATTGATACCGAAATTTCGTGCCAATTTAATATGTTGGACTTATATGTGTTATGAATATGAATCTATGTTCGATTGATGATTTCGGTTACATTTGATTGAGTTTTGAATTTATTTTGTTTGTGGAATCCAAAACGGGCGTTAACGAGCAATTAGCGCACCATTGGTTCCTTATGTGATATCTTGAGCTAGGGAACTCGGATTCGAGTTCTGTCAACTTCGTTGAACTCGTAACGAAAATTCGAGTTTAGTAAACTTAGCCTTATATTTTTCTAATGTCATTTGAACCTCCGAAATTCAACCGAAAAACGGAACGGCGACCAAACTGACCTGGCTGCACTAAAATGACCATAACTGATTCATTTGTTGACCAAAGTAACCATGGTTAGACTCTATGGAACCCTAACTCAACCCTTTATTCAGCCATTAACCCCCCAAACCGAGATAACCCTTCCCACTTGGAGTAAATTGGCCAAACATCATCTGCTTTCCAGGAAATCCAGTAGCACAAGCCCTACCAAGAGATTCAAGCTCAAATCTCTTTCCAAACCTCCATTAATCCACAAGGTAAGCTTGGATATGTTATGTACATTCAATATGAGTCATTTTCATTCATTCATCCCAAAATTTGATCATGGTTTCATGGATTTCTTGGCTGAGTTCGAAAATAGTGGATTTAGAGCAATTTGTTGGTCTTATTCGATTCTTGATGGATTTGATTGATTCTAAGCCTGAAAATGATTGTTTTGACATCCTCTTCTCATTTATGATCATTGATTACATGGTAGTTGAGGTATTTATGAGATATCAGTCATGGCTAATTGAGAAAATTTTCATAATTGGTGACGTGTGCCTTCGTTTCTTGTTTGAACTTTCTTGGAACTGATTTATAAGTTGAATTGGTGTTGTTTTGCTACACATTTGATAGCCTAAACTGACCTGAATTTGTTGAGTTAAAGGAGTTCAGTCATGCCCTGTTGTTGGCCTGAAATTGTGCTGTCAAACTGCTGCGTTTCTTCCCTTGCTGTTGCTATCAGTTTTGTGCATTGTTAGGGCTGGTTTGTTGTTGCATTTCATGCCATTTGATGCTGCATATCTTGCCTATATGTTGCTTGAGTTGCTGCTGTGTTTTAAGCTAGAAAACAGGGGGTTAAGTCTACGTTTATGTTGAGCTGCTGCGTTCATGACACGAGGGTGTCAATCTGTTCCTTTTCAGCATGACACGGGGGTGCACGATGGTCTGTTTTCTCTGTACCGAGACACGGGGGTGTCTCGGTTTGTTCTATTTTGGTGACACAGGGGTGTCACCTTTTGCATCCAAGTTAAGCATACGTGATACGGTTGCTGCTGTGTTGCTGTGTATTGTTGTTGTAGCTGCTTCAGTTTCTTTCTTGTCTTTGCATGTGTGTGTGTCTGTTATGTGTGTAATAGGACTTAGTTGGTTGTATGCATGTTAAATACATAGGTAGCATGCATGTTAATATATATTAGTTTTTTTTCATGCATGAAAGCTTGGTTTGATGCATAAACTGCATGCATGTTGTTTTTGCATGCATGGGCCTTACGTGAATGCATATATGTATAAGTATATATACATATAGTTATAATATATCTATATATGTTTCTTAAATATTTAATAATAATTGAATTAATTGAGTTTAGAATTGAATTGCTACCTATTTCATGTTTTATTTAATTTTCGATATTAAATTGAATGTATTTACTTGTCTAATTTCTAATTTTAAATGTGATTTAATACGTGCTATGCTCCTATTTGAATTCTTGAATTTATTTGATTGAAAATGTGGAATTATGAATTAGAATGAAAGTGAATGAAAGATTGAATGACTTGATTATATAATTTAAATTCCTTTGACGTGAAATGTGAAGGATATGAACTCGTTTGAATACGAATTCTTCATTGAATGAATGAATGAATTGAATGTTTATATGTCTTTAAGACTTTAATAGTGCACATGAACGTGTTCATTACATTATAACATCTTTTCTTTATTCATATCATGATCATTACATTGTCGAGCGTCCTATTTGGTCATTTTGAGTCTCACTTCACCTTTCTTGCACAGATTTGGACCCCGTTGGAGACGAGGCCGGTCAGTGAGGCTCTTGTGCTCTCTTTTGTTGGTTTAAGGTGGGTTTCACTTCTAATTAGATAAATGACCCTATATACCTTCAATGTGAAAAGCTTTCGACGAAAAATGAATATATATATAGAGTCGTTTTCAAGAGTAAATGTTTTCAACGTAAAGCCGTTATTTCATGAATCCTACCTAATGTTTTGGCGAGAAATGAATGAATGAATGCAATGAATGGGGCCCAGGGACTTGGTGTGAGTGGTGACCCGAGGAGGCAAGGGCTGACGGTGATCCCTCACACTAGTCCCACCAATGAACGGCGTAACCGGACCTCGTTAGGAGTTAGCGAGGAATGGATGCTGAGTGCCATCTAGGGAGTCATGTTCCCCTTTTGGTCAATGAATGGGTGGATGGGCCTTGCAAACCTGCCACCAACCCGGAGGAAGAAGGTGTAAATGTTATTGAATGCGCACGAAAGAATGATATGCATGAAAAGAAAGAATGAATGAATATTAATGAATTACACGAGGTGTTGGTTGGAGATAATGTACACCCACTCGCCGGGCCACTAATGACCTAATGTAAATGAATCGATAAAATCCCTTTTGATGATTTCTATTCGCCCACTTGGGAAATTCTTTAAAGCCTCACTTGGGATTATAGCTTGCATGTGATTGTTAAATACTGTCGTATATTATATTTATGCCCCGTTTTTTATACCCACCAGTCCCTTTTGGACTAAACCCGTTTGGTTTTCAGTTGCGTTGTGTAGGTGTCAAGGGAGCTAGGCGGGAATTCGAGTCATAGGTCTTACATTCGCTTCTAGCTCTTGTATTTGGTCTTACACTTGCATATTGCACTTTTGCTCGCTGTATATGATTATTATTGGAGCGTACATGTTTTGAGACTTGATGGTGTTGGACGATGTATATGGTTATTCTTGGAACTTTGATGCTCACGATATATATGTATGATATATGTTCAGATTTTGCTTTCGCTTTAATGTTTATTCTGATTTTATGGTTTAAGGGTTAGTCCCCCCTAGCATACAGTGTGTGTAGGTCCCCGTTCACCGTGACTTAGCTCGAGTATGGATCGTCCATTTCATATTCGGGTCGGGTCTCGGTGCGGGGGATGTGGTACCTTGTGCTCGGGTGCTACAGGGTTGCCATGGTTAAAATCCTCCCTAATGGAAGTTATTCATCAAGAATTTTGATGAAAGAAGGATTGATGGAGTTCGACATGTAAGGGCAGAAAATTTAAGGGAGAGTGACTAAGAGATAAATTGGAAGATTGAAGTTGTGCCCGAAGAAATATTTTAGTAGGAACAACGGAATTACAAATTAAGGAAGACCTGGAAGTCCTAATGTGGTGATCGAAAATGAATAAGACGAATTTAATGGTTAGGCCGTTAAGTGAGAAGCTAAGTTGCTAAATTCGGGTTGAAGATTACCACGGGGTATGAAGGAGAGGGTTCGTTGAATAATTCTACATATGGAATTCCGATTAGAGTTGATGGAGTTATAAGGGAGATTCTGTGAACTCCTAAGTCAGAGTTGACAAGAGGAAGTCGAATCAAGATAGGACATAATGGATGGTGTAAATCAAGATTAATTCAATGAAGTACAAAGGGGTCCAACAAGGACAATATTATTAAGTCATTGGTTATTTCAATGGTAATTTGGAAGGAAACTTAAGAAGAGACCAAACCGAAAAGGGTGAGCATTGAAGAATTTACATGAAACTTCAAGAATCATCAAGAGCATTCTATCTTCGATTCAAGAAATATGGGGCCAAATACCGAATATAACCTTAAGGGGTCAAAGAGAATGAATGGATAACATGAACGGAAGATGGGAAAGGATTCGTGTTAAGGTAGACCATAATGATAAATATCTCCATGTCGGGATTAAATCGTCAAGGTTGTCAAGAGTAGTTATCCTCGAGGATATGTTAGACTCCGATATTGGTAATGTAACGCCCCGGTTCCGGATGAACAGGTAAGCACGCCACGTGTGTGTTTTGAGCGTAGGAATTTATTTATAATTCTTTAATTTATAATATTCTTACGTGGCATTCATATTTTTATAAAATTCATGAAACATTGTTTATATAAATTATTTGAATTCGTATCATTGAAAATATTATTTCATGACACGAAAAAATATTTATTGCATAAAATCACTACCGAGAGTGATTCAAATTACCAAATTGTCCCTACTTGATTGTTTCTTTAAACTTTAGGGACTTAAGTGCATAACTTTGCAAGGGCTTAATTGAGCATATTTTAAATTGTTGTATACTTGGTTGCATGACTTCATAAAACAAAGGATTAAATGGCAATTAGCATAATTCACAAAAATCAATGTGACGAATCACGTAATATCCTCTTTAAGCTTCCATGATCTCATTTCATCAAAGATTTCCCAACAACTTTGCTCTCTCTTTCTCTCGGTATTAAGAAGAAGAAAAGGAAGAAGTGAATTTTCATCCAATTCATCCAAGATTTCAAGAAATCATCCAAGTTTTGGGAAAATGATCATCATCTTCATCCATCTTCTTCATTTCTTAGTTTTCAAAGGTTGGTTTGCATGAGTTGATGACCTTAGATCATATATGTATAAGTTAGGGTTTGAGTTTGATGTGCTAGATGAATTAATTGGAGTTGGAAGCATGGTTAGGTGATCATATCATGAATTATGGCATGATTTATAGCTTGAATTCTTGAATATTTGGCATGAATGATCAAGTTTGATCATAAACATGGGTCTTGGAATCTTGATGACATATTGTGTTTTAAGTGTTTAAGTGTTAGTTTATCATCTTATGAACCTATATGCATGTATATTCCCAGAAAACTTTGGCTTTGATGATCAAAAATGGATTTTTGGGTGGCCTTGTTTGCATTCCCGTAGCCATCCCCTGTTTTTGCTCTGTTTCTGTAAGTTGCAGAAACAGGGAAAGGCCGTTCCCAGCCTCAAGGCATAGTGGGAATGGGCGTTCCCCTCTTTTAAACTAAAACAAGACGGCCGAGCATGGGAACGGCCGTTCCCATTTTGGCCTTGGTGCCGGAAGGGCCGTTCCCAGCTAAGGCGCATTTTTGAAAGGGAAGTCGTTGGCGCGTTTTGGGAATTCATGGGAACGACCGTTCCCATTTTTCAAAGGGGTCCGGAAAGGTCGTTCCCACCTGACTTGCAGAACAAAAGTTTCTGCATAAAATTACGAAAATGACCCCTCGATCCGACGACTTCTTTGACCCCGAATTGTTATAATATGTGCTAATATGAAGTGAAACAACATGTTATCATGCCGCATTGCATTTTCATCGTCGTCTCGATACATTTCTGCCGTTCGTCACATTTGGTCCAGTCTAGGTCATGTCTCACATATATACGTCATGTTTGCACAGGTCACGAGGGCGTGGACGAGGAGCAGGCTCCTTAGAACACTTCCTTATTGTATTTTGCAAGAAAAGGTGAGGTTTTGTTTTGAGTAAATCGAACCCTATAACCCTTATGTGCTATTTTCGGCCAAAACGTATTATAATTATAAACGTTTTCAAAGCAATAAACCTTTTAAGCAAGAAAGCAATGATTGTCATGATTTTCAAGCAAGTTTGGCGAGTACATGATTGCACGTGGGCCCGAGGGTAATTCTTGAGCCAACCGGGAAAGCAAGGGCTGACGGGTAACTCCTGAATTATCCTCACATTGTTGGGATCACCCCCGAAGCCACTAGGAGATTAGTGGTGGAAGGAGTTCCGTGTCTAGAGGGTCATGTCCTCTACACACACCATGTCGTGGATAGTTGAGCCTTGCAAACTCACTATCAACCGGAGGAAGAAGGAGACTGGGGATTAATCCGGCATGTCGGGTTATCCTCGGGTTATTGCATGATTTCAAGCGTGAAACTGTCTATGTGAGCACTAAACGGAATTGCATGATCATGTATTGAATTGATAAAGCAAGCACGTATTGTCACGTTTGCTGTAAAGGTTGGATAATCACCCCTACTCGCCGGGGTCACATGTTCATGAAATGTTCAAGTTAAAATGTTAAAGTGATTGGTTGTAATCTCGGGCAAAGATTAAGTTTCTTGAATTATATATCCCTTTTCATTTCCAAAGTCTTCACCCGAGGCTACACCTTGCGTGTGATGTGTGTTATATATATTTATTGCCCCTCACTCAGTCTTCGGTAGACTGATACTTCACTTTTCAGGTACTTGAGCGCGTGGTCGTGCTAGGTGGGTGTCGAGTCGAGTTTTGCATTTTCACGAGTCTAGTACCGTACCTTCATGTATAGCACTTCTAGTATCTGTTGTTATGATCGTTATTAGCCCTTTTGTATACCTGAATATGTATATTTTGAAGAGATGATAATGTATTGATAGTTAAGTTGGTACCTATACGTATTTATGCGGTAAATATGGTACCTATATGTACGAATGACTTTATTGCTTCCGCTTTCATTATCATGTTTGCTCTGGTTTTGTTGGGGAGAGTGTCCCGCCTAGCTCGTCATTTTTATTGTCACCCGTTCGCTATAGTTTTGGTTTATGTATGGACTTTCCATTTCATACGTGGATCGAGGCTATAGTGCGGGGGATGTGGTGCCCTGGGGGTTAGGGTGCTACAGGTAAAGATAGTAGCTATGGACCTAACTTTGGGACGGATGGTCTAAGGGTATACGGGGAGGTCAAACTTCGGTTATTTAAAAGTGTTGGTCTGGCTGAATGAAGGCTATGGGAAATGATGAAAGATCGAAGAGGATTAGAAGCAGTAAAAGTCATAAGGGTATCAAGAATAATATTCAAAGAGAATCTATCATGAGTTCACCGGGGCATACTGAAGAAATTAAAGACAAGTCAAGCTCTACACTCATTTTCAGGGCAGATCATGCATTGTACAACAAAACTCTCAACTCCAAGTTTCTTTACATCGGTGAACGGTACATGAAGCATCCATGACACATGCATACATGCAAATCTAATTTAAATAATTTTGATACCATGTACTTTAATTGCTTATCGTGTTAAATTGCTTTGTGTAATTGATGATAGCCGTGAGTGATAGTTAATACCTGCCCTTGCGTGAATTATGTGACTTTAATTGTTGTAAATGATGTGTGATACTTCTTTTTTGTAAATTGTTCTTTACTGTAACTATTTTATGTTGTGGGTTTCTCCCCTTGTTGTTTAACAGGGGTCTCTCATTGTTGTTTGAGAGACGGGGTTCTCTCATTGTTGTTTGAGAGACATGGTTCTCTCATTGTTGTTTGAGAGACGGGGTTCTCTCATTGTTGTTTGAGAGACGGGTTTCTCTCATTATTGCTCCAGAGACGGGGCTCTCTCCTTGTTGCTTGTGAGAGACGGGGAATCTCTCATTGTTTGTTCGAGCGAGTAGTGAATCTGAGGACGGATTCCTTTAAGGGGGAGAGGTTGTAACGCCCCAGTTTTTCAGTCGTATAGTATGACGTATGTGTTTAGCAATTTGCGCGAATTAATTATTTATAAGTGTTTTCTATATTTAATTTTATATATTAAATATTAATTATTTCTATTTCAGTTTATTAACATTAAGAGTTAATTTAATTTAATTCGTAACTTTGATTAAATGTTAAATAATCTTATCTTAAATTTATTAATATTAAATATATGTGAATTAGTTGATTTTTTTATATCTTAATTTTATTAATAGTAAATATATATATATTTAAATCCGTGCACTTTAGTTTGTAATTTATAAATGAATTTAAATTTTGTTAATTTTTATGGAATATTATGAATTTGTTTATGCATCGCTCAAGAGTGTTATAAACGCTTTTCGTTCTTATATGATTTCATATCGAAATTTTGTGAAAATTTAATATGTCGGAGATATACGTGTCATGGATATGAATATATGCTCGTTTCATGGTTTCGGATTCATTTGCATTAGTTTCGAATTTATTTTGTTCTTGGAATCCAAATCGGGGGCTAATGACCACTTAGTGCACCCTTGGTTCCGTATGCGATATCTTGAGCTAGGAAACTCGGATTCGAGTTTTGTCAACTTCTCTGAACTCGTAACGAAAATTTGGGTTCAATGAACTCTTCCTCGTATTTTTCTAAGACCATTTGAACCTCCGACATTCAACCGAAAAGTGCTACGTTCGTCAAAACTGCCAAAGCTCACTAAAAAGGCCATAACTTTGTCCAACCTTGACCAAATTAACCATGGTTTGATTCCTTGGAACCCTAACTCAACCCTCTAACAGCCTTTAGTCAGACTAAACCGAACCAACCATCACACTTAGAGAAATTTCAGCAAAAGATCCCTGCTCTCCAGAAAATTCTGTAACCCTTGCCAACCTTGGAGATTCAAGCTCAAATCTCTTCCATCTTCCATCCAATCCACAAGGTGAGTTTAGGGTTGTGATATACATTCAATATGTGTCATTTTAAGCTATGCATTCCCAATTTTGAGCTTGTGTGCATGGAGTTTTGGAAGAGATGATGAATAGTTAGGTTATGACTTCATTTTTGAGTTCATGATTTAGATTATGTTTTCTTGAGAATTTGTGCATGAAATCTGACCACTTCAGCTCCTATTATGCATATTTGAACTTAAATTTGATGTACGTTAATTATATGAGAATCCACCATTATTGAACTCCATGAAACTTGAAAGAATTGGGTGAAACTTGATTTCTTACCTCCCTCACGTTATGAACTGCTGCTGCTGTGTTTTGGGACTAAAATTGCTGTGATTTGTTGCTTCTTTTTGCCTTGTTTCATGTATACACATACCTGATCTTGTTGCTTAAGAAATGGAATGGTTGTTGCCCTGTTTTGCTTCCTGTTTGTCCCTGTTTTGCTGCGATCTGCTGCTGTCAGCTGCTGCTCTTTCTCCTTGCTTTATTGCTGTCAGTTTTCAGTCATTTGGGAGAGCTTTTGGTGCCATTTTGCTGCTGATATTATGGCTTTAGAGGCCTGCTACCTGCTGCTGAATTTCTTACTTTAAAACAGGGGGAAAGCTTTGTAATGAACTGCTGATACGCGACTGTGTTGCATCTCCTCGGCCGGGGAGATTTTGGGCATGAAAGTACCCGGCCTGGGAGCCTTTGTGCAGAAACTCTGCTGCCCTGCTGTTGCATTTCATTCCTTTTCCTCTTTAATTTGTTCTGTTTAATTGTTTCCTATTTCATTGTTGGTGCATGGTTATATATATATATACTCAAATGCATGTAAATTAGTGAGTGTGTGTACGTGTAATTTGTTTATGCATACATGTTTTGTATTTGTTAATGTTTGCATGCATTTAATTATATTATGCATGGATTTACATATTAAGGCATGTATGTGATTATATATATTATGTTTACATGTATATATTGCATAGATATCTAAATATGATTGCATGCATGTGTTTGGTTGTAATTCCATGCATGCTGCATGTATATATGATTTTATATATTTTTTAATTAATTGCATGGTTAATTAAATATTAAGTATTGATTGATTTAATTGAATTATGGAAATTAAATTGTTACCTATTTCATGTTCCTTTCTAATTTCCAATCTTGAATTGAATGTAATTATTTGTCTATTCTATAATTGTAGACGTGTTATAGTACGTGATATGACCGTTATTTGAATTCTTGGATTGAATTGCTATGAAATGTGTAAGGATTGAACTTGAATGAATATGAACGCTTCCTTGAACGAATGAATGGCTCGTTTATATGATTTAAATATGTTAATCGTGCACATGAACGTGTTCATTACACAATATCATCCTTTATGCATTCATATCATGTTCATTGCATGCCGTGCGTCATATATGGTTCATTTGGAGTCTTGAGTCTCACGGGTACGCCCTATTCTCCTTTGTACAGTTTTCTCCAGGGTGGAGACTTGTCGGGTTCATAGGACACTTTCGAGTCCCCTTCTCTTCTTGGTTTTGTTCGGTAAGGTGTAACAGGTGGGTTTCTCTTCTATTAGCTATGATGACCCGATATATATCCCTTATTTGAAAGTTTTAAGCCAAAGTATATATCTATATATATATATATATATATATCGAGTCGTTTCAAGGAGTCTATGATTTTGATTGTTAACCCCTTGTCTTTTATGAATACTTACCAATTGTTTTGGCGAGGACAAGATTGATTGCACGGGCCCAGGGACTTGCTACATGTGGCTATCCGGGGAGGCAAGGGCCGACGATGATCCCGTGTGCTAGTCCCACATCGTAGCGGTGATACCGGCCCTCGCTAGGAGTTTTAGCGGGGAATGGGAGCTGAGTGCCAATTGGGGAAGTCATGTAACCCCATTGGTCAATGATTAGGTAGCCGGGTCTTGCTAACCCGTCCACCACCCGGAGGAAGAAGGGATAACTGTTAATGCATGATTGATTGACCGATTGAATGAATGAATGAATAAATGTATGTGGCATGATCGCTAATGAATGAACGATTGATTAGATTAATGCACACACGAGGTGTAGGTTGGAGATTTTACCCCCTCCCCTCCCGGTCAGGCTCACGTATGGACCGATTGAATAAATGGATTATGAAATTGAGTGTCGTAATCCCGAGCGTTGTTTTATTTTGTTTTCACCCACTTAGGAAATTATTTCGAAACCTCGCGCTGGATTACAACTTGCATGTGTGGGTGTTTAATTTCTACAGTATTATATTAATATTCCCCATCTTATACCCACCAGTCTCCTATAGACTAAACCCGGTTTATCTTCAGTTTCTTTGTAGGTTTGGAGTGCTAGGTTGGAAGTCGAGTTTGTCAAGTTTATTAATTAAGTCTGGGTCACTCCATGTGCATTTTGTAATTAGATTGTATTTCACAAGAATGGACAATGGTTATGACTACGGTTATGATCATACAATTATGTTTATGTATGAATTTTCGGGAATAGGTCTTTATGCTAGTTGAACCCGTTATCTTGCATGAATTGGTACTGAATGGTATGCTATGCTTCCGCATAAGTCATTTATCTTTGTTCTTTATAATTTGGTTGTGAAGGTCTAGTTCCCACCTAGCCTTATGAGTGAGTGAGTCCCAGTTCGCTGTGAGCTGGATTCATGTACGGATTTTCCATTTCATGGGTGGATCGGGCTCATAGTGCTGGGGATGTGGGGCCTTTTCGGTTGGGGTGCTACATGGAAATTGAGAGAACACTGAGTGCTATTAGGAGAAGAAGTAAGAAGGAGAAGAAACCAATTACTTTACCGATGGCTGAAGCAGACCCACCACCACCACCGGCCATAAGAGATTATAACGTGCCGCAGGCTGGAGCAACAAACTACACTTCATCCCCCGATTGCAGTAAATAACTTTGAAATTAAACCAGCTATCATAAACCTGCTGCACAACAATCCGTTTTCAGGATTAGCTTTGGAGGATTCGACTTCACATCTGGAGTATTTTTTTGGAAGTGTGTAATACCTTCAAAATTCACAATGTCACTACTGATGCTATCCGAGTTAGGCTTTTTACCTTTTCACTTAGGGAACGAGCTAAAGCATGGTTGAGCAATGTCCCAAATGAATCCTTTTAGACTTGGGCAGCATTATATCAGGCTTTCCTAGTCATGTTCTGTAACGCCCCGGTTTTTATTTATTAATATCTTATGTCCAAAAATAATTTTATAAATTATATTTTATAATACTTTCATGAGATTTTATCAATTTATATCAAATTGAGAATTCCTTTCAAGACTTGGAAATATTTATTTCGTGAAATAATTACCGAAAATGATTTAATTGTCAACTTGTCATATAGGTTCATTCTTTTTAATTCAGGGACCAAATTGTATAACCTTTTCAAGGACTCAATTGATCATTCCCAAAGCTTTTCATCCTTAGTTGCATGACTTAATTATTTGAGGGACTAAAGTGCAATTCATACATTTCATCAATTTCAAGGATGATGAATCACGGTATAAACATTCCATGAGCTTCCTTGATCATTTTTATCCCAAAAATCTACCGGTTGCTTCCTTTCCCTCACCGAACCATTCCACAAGAAAGAAAGAGGAGAGTTTCAATCCTTGCATCAAGAATTTGAAGAAATATTTCAAGAATCGAAGCTTGATCATCATTTCATCCATTTTCTCTATTTCTTTCATTTCAAGGTTGGTATTGCATGAAGTATTGATTCTTGATCATATTTGATTTAGCTAGGGTTTGGGAATTAGGTGCTAAATGAATTGTTGGTGATCAAAGTGCGATTATGTGATCATATATCGGATTATGGCATGATTAATTCATGAGATTCTTGAATATTTAGCATGAATGATCAAGTGTGAGCATGAGCTTGGAAACTTGGATTTCTCAATAATATTTCATGCTTTGAGTGTTTAAGTGTTATGATATCATTTCTTGAACCTATATCCATCATGTTACCAGAAAATCCTAACTTGTCGATTGGAAATGGAATTTTGGTTACTTTGATGTTTCTTGCCGAGAGCCTCTCCTGTTTTGCTCTGTTTCTGTAAGTTGCAGAAACAGGGAACGGCCATTCCCAGCCTTAAGGCAGTGTGGGAACGGGCGTTCCCCTCTTTTAAACTAAAACTAGGCGGCCGAGCATGGGAACGGCCGTTCCCATTTTGGCATTGTGCCGGAAGGGCCATTCCCAGCTAAGGCGCATTTCTAAAATTGAAATCGTTGGCGCGTTTTGGGGATTCATGGGAACGACCGTTCCCATTTACAAAGGGAACCTGGAACGGCCGTTCCCACTTGGATTGCAGAATAAAATATTCTGCATAAAATTACATTTTTAGCCCCTCGATCCAACGACTTCTTTGACCCCGAATTGCTTTTATATGATCCCATATGTACTGAAACAAGATGTTTTCATGCCCCATTGTGATTTGCACGTCATCTCGTTACAATTCTGCCGTTCGTCATATTTGGTCCATTTTAGAGTCAAGTCTCACGTGTACACGTCTATTTTGCACAGACCAGCTTCGTAGGGACGAGGAGCAAGCCCCGTAGGCCTTGCCTACTTGTCTTGTGTCAGTAAAGGTGAGGTTTAGTTATTAATTATTTGTCACCCGTTTGCTATAGGTTAGTTCATGTACGGATTGTCCATTTCGTATGTGGATCGGCCTATAGTGCGGGGGTGTGGTATCTCTACGGATAGGGGTGCTACATGTTCTTTCCACTTAGCAAAACCACGAAGTACATGAATGATATTCAAGGTTTCAGGCAGTTGGATGGAGAGTCTTTCTATGAAGCTTAGGAGAGATTTAAGGATTTGCAAAAGAAGTGTCCACATCACGGGATTCCCGATTGGTTATTAATTCAGACTTTTTACCATGGGATGTCCCTTACTTTTATAGGAGCGTTCTTAGCAAAATCTGAAGCAGTTGCTACTGCGTTGTTAGATAATATGTCACAAAACGATGTTTTTGTGCATGAGAGGAGCCATTCGCAACCAGCGAAAGTGCAAGCAGGAGTCATAGAGTTAGATGGCTTAACCGCCATCAACGTTAAATTTGAAGCCCTTAACAAGAAATTGGACCAACTTTCCGTCAATGCAGTTGGGATACAATCCCAACCAGTTCAGGTAACATGTGAAATTTGTAGTGGTCCACATGATTTTAATATGTGTCCTCATACCAATGCAGGAGAACACTTGCAAGAGCAGGTGAATTATGCAAATAACTTCAAACCAGCAAATGATCCCTACTCAAACACCTACAATCCAGGATGGAAGAACCACCCTCACTTGTCGTGGTCTAATAATCAGAATGTTCAACAACCACCTCAACCTAGGCCGCAGTTTCAGCCTAGGCAGCAATTTCAAACACGACCACCAGCCCCATTCAATGTTGCGCCCCCTCAACAAGAGCAAAAGCAGGGATGGGAGGTCGCTCTTGAGAAGTTCATAACCGTGTCTACAGGTCAACATCAGTAGTTGGAAGCTCAATTAGATCAAGTGGTAAATCAGACCAGGACTTTTGAGACTCAGATTGGTCAGATTGCCTAATCTCTGAATTTGAGAGGCCTAGGAATGCTACCAAGCCAAACTAAAAATAATCCTAAGGAGCATTGTCAGGCCATAATTGTAGGAGACAATAGAGAGAATGAATGTCCGGAGATATTTGCAGGTTCGGATGTTGAGAAAGTTGTACTTGAGAAAGTTGAAGAGAAAGATGATCTTAAGAAGGAGAATTTAGAGAAAGAAGTGATTTCAAGCAAAGGGAAGCCTGAAAACTTCACTACTGTGATACTTACTGAGGAATTCAGTGCTATTATTCAGCATAAGCTTCCCTCGAAGCTCAAAGATCCAGTGAGTTTTTCAATTCCTCTTACTATTGGTTCTTCGTAATTTCATAATGTTTTAGGTAATTTAGGAGCTAGTGTGAGTTTAATCCCTGTTATCTACTTGCAGGAAATTAGGTGAAGGAGCTTACACCGACTAATATGACACTCCAACGAGCAGACAAATCGGTAAAATATCCGATAGGAATTCTTGAGGCTATTTTGGTAAAAGTTAGAAAATTTCACATTCCTACTGATTTTGTAGTTCTTGATATTGAGAGCGATGAGAGGAGGCCATTAATACTTGGAAGACCATTTGCAGGTCACTTGATGTTTTACTAGGAAACCAAGGTCTACATGGTGCAAGGACCGTGATTTGAGCATTATTGTGAGGTCCATTTACTTTGTTCATATGCATGTGCATGGTATTGATTTTCTTTCTTGAGGAGAATGAATTGTTGACATGAATTGATATATATATTTATGTGTTTTGAGAACGGTGCACTGTGGTTTGCTTGAATACTATGAGTTAATTTCGGTTAATTGACGTGATTGAGCACCATTAGTTTTGTGTTTGTGATTAATTATGTTTTGGGGGAAATAGTGAGTAACGGGCGTTACACCATTGCAGTTACCTTTTGGTAACGCCCCTTAACGAGGTCAGATGCCCCGGGTAGTATAGGTAACGGGCGTTACACCTTAGCAGTTGTTTTTAGGTAACGCCCGTTAATGGAAACAGGCGACTTGGCCCAAAGGGGTAATGCCCGTTACCCCTTCCAAGAGGAAAACAGGTAAAGCCTGTTACCGGTCCGACTGGCGAGATTTGGGTTGTAGGAAACACGTTTTTAGGTTAAATTAAGTCTTGTCCTACCCAATTTTGGAATTTTCTCCCCCAAACCTGTAAATACACTTGCACCCACTTATTCTACGTTAGAAGAGATTCAATAGTTCCCTTGGGCCAACCACTATCAATTTACAAGCAAGAAGCTTTTCCACCAAGTTTACACATTCTCTCCTCCCTTGTGAATCAAAGTAAGTCAATAGCTCCCTGTCTTAGAGTGAATTGTTAGAGATAATTTTTCCAAGCTAAGAATGAAACCTAGGATTGAAGTGCATGTTAGGAATCACGTAGAGATTGAATTGATAAATTTTGAGAGATTAAGCATGCTAGAATTGGGATTGATGCCTTAAATTGAAGTTAACTTGAATTAGGTTAAACCTTTGAAGAATCTTAACTTCTAAGTAATCTTGAGTACGAATTATGGAAGTTGAAGGTAGAGAATTTTGAGTTTGAATTGTAGATTATAAGCTAGTGTGAATTTGAGTCGTGTAGTTAAAGAACTTAAGTTAGAACTCACACCCTAGGCTTAAGCTCACAAGGTGTTTGATGAATTGTCCAAGTGATTTGTGATTGATTTCTTTGTGCTTTGTCTTTCTATATTTGTTTGATTTAGGTACTATGGGTCACACTAAGCGCTTTAGAGTCCCGGAGCCTTTCACTACTTCATCCCGGTTAGACCATCAACCTTTTGAATCGGTCAACATAATGGTTAATGCTTTTGGGAATCCTTTTCAAAGGAATTTGACAATGAACATTGTGTGTACTAAATTCTTCAAGGAGATGTGGATGGAGAAGTTTGAGGTTTGGGAAGAAGTGAAGAGATTGTTCGACAACATAGGATGGTTGCCATTCCTTTCTAGGACGGATATGACCTACGGAGAGATGACGGCCGCTTTCTTCCACACAATGAACTTTGATCCGGTGGACAACACCTTGACCTTCACTCTAGATGATATGGAAACTCGAGCATGGAGCGTGAGCCGGGTAAGAGAGATTCTTCGTTTCCCAGCTAATGCCACTACTTCTTTGCCCAAATGGAGCGATACGGTGCGAGAGGCGGTACGGAGATCCTTTCTCTTGAGAGAGGGTGTCCCTAGTTATTCCCCCGGATGCACATATGACAGCTATCTTGATTCGTTGACAGTCCATAGGATTTTAGCCCTGGGATTCTGTGCTAGATATGGGAGAGATAGCCACATTACTGAGACTGAGTTGGGTATAATGTACATGATGAAGGAAGGTATTAAGTTTGATGGTACGATTGAGTTTCTATGGAAGCTGCATGAGAGTGCTGCGAGTGTTACTGGTACGATCGCTAACGGTGGTTTTGTGACGATGTTTGCTCAGGAGATGAATTGGAGACCGTGAGGAGCTTTGACTATTGACTTTGGACATATTGGTCCAGAATACTTGGAAGCTGTGGGCTTGGCTATAGCTTGGGAGAGTGGAGAGCTGAAGAACTGCAATTTGCCATGGTGGCCCATTCGAGATAGAGATCGTCTCTGGCAGATGTACAGCTGGGGTAAGGCTCGGTTTGATGAGCTTTCTGAGAGGCAGAAGGAGCTTTTTGTCCGAATACCTGACCAGCCAGATGATGAGTTTGCGACTCTTCGCAATGCCGCGCCTGTTGTTGCTGAGGCCAGTGACGAAGCTCCTGTGACTTTGGTAGGCGTGCGTGCAGAGTTGGCAGGATTGAGGGCTGATTTGTCCACCGTGATCGCGAGAGTTGAGGATTTAGCACATTATGTGGCTGAGCAATTCGATGCGTGGGAGGCCAGTTTGGAGGCCAAGTTTGACGGGTTTTGTGCTCGTATTGATCAGCATTTTTGAGGTCCTCCATCACCCTGATTCTGTTATTTTGTTTCTCCCCAGATTTCTAGACATTCTTGTTTCGTTTGTTCGTTGTTATGATTCGATATTTGACTACACTTAAGTTTTTGCATATGTTTGGATTCCTGATTTTGTTTATGCAATGGTGCTTTTCTTTTTGTGAAATTGTGACTTGTGTGTTGATTGTTGGATGCATGTTGATTGTCAATTGCCTGTGCACTTGATCCGTGTTTTCTAGTCACTTGTTCAGGTTTTGGAAGCTTTGCAAGCACATTACCGGTTCTTCATTTAATCAGGGAGTTTTCTTGAACTTTAATTCTTTCATTTGCATGCAGAGATTGCAAAGTTTAAGTGTGGGGAAAGAAATTGCATGTTTGCTATGAGTTTTATTGAATATTTGCATGTTTAGATGTAGTTTCACTTGTGATTTTCTAAAATTCGAGTAATTTTGAAAATTTTTGTAAATTTTCCCTCATTTTGAACGTTTGATTTGAAGTTTGATTGTTGTGCTTTTGCTAGAATAAGTTAGGCTTTTTGAATTGAGGAAAATTGCATGAGATTTGATGATTTAGTGTGTTAGTATACCCTTATATTTAGAGCACTTTTGAACGAGATAATGTACTTTACTTAGAAAGATGAGTTGATAATTTTTGAATAAGTCTAAGATTCGATTAGGATGCATTTTAGTCCTATTGAGGTAAAATTTTGAGTTAATGAAGGATTAAGGAAGTGAAGTAGGCATTCGTTGTCGGAGGATTTTAAGTTTTTCTATTTTAGCCGTTTTTCACTAAATAACGTAATCTTATTGACCTCGCTGAGCCTAATTGTTGTGCAAAGATTTTTTGTAGCCGCATTATAAGCCAATGCACAGCATAGAAATATTGACCTTGATAATTTTTACACCAAGGCTTGCTCGTTTGATTTTTATGGTAATTATCTATCTTTTGACCCCTTTTTATTGTTCTTGTGATTGAAATTGAGAGGTTATTGCAAAGAGAAAGAAAAAGAATGAGAAAAGTGTGAAAAAAGAAAAGATATGAAGAACAAAGAAAAAAAAGAAAGAAAGAAAGAGCAAAAGATAAAAGAAAAGAAAACTATGCAAAGTGTGAATTTGAGAGTGTAGAATGCAAATGAAGAGTTGGGGCGATTTTCGTATTAATGGCGAATGAAAGTGTTTCGTGTTTTGAATAGATTGAATGATGTAAGCTTGGTGAGTAGTCACTTGATCCAAATTTCCATAACCTTACCCTAAGCCTATATTACAAGCCCGAAAGACCTACTGATCCTAAGTCTTGATTTAATTCCATTAGTGGATATAGGTGCGAAGAGTGTATTCCGAAGTTGATGATTAGAGCTTAGGCGGGAATTGTGAATTTGTCATTCTAATTTTTGTACATTATTTCGTTTGATTCACACACTACACAAGGGTATACTTTTCATACTAAGTTTTGAGGATCTTATGTTTATGAGTATTTGATTTGATTAGCTAGACTTGTTTAGGCAAAGGTTTGATGATTGCTTGAGGAGATGGTTTGATGAGGATGTGTTTTCTTGATTTCCGTATTACTCGGGGACGAGCATTATTCAAGTGTGGGGGATTTTGTTACGTGTAGAAATTACATTATTTTGAGCATTAATTAGATTATATTTTGGTGCCGTTTGATGAGTTTATGTGTTTATTTTGCTCCGTTCAGGTGACTTTGGAGTTGGAGTTACCAAACGGCGAAGCAAGGCGATTTCACGCATTTTTGGAGGAAGATGTGGTAACTCCCGTTACCAATTAGGATTACAAAAGTAGTAACCCCCGTTACTGTCCACATGAGGGGAGTTTTTGGCGAGAGAAGAGGGGTAACGCCCGTTACCCCTGTGCAGAAGGAAAGTGGTAACGCCCGTTACCACTAATAAAAACGTTATGGCGATTTCAAGCAGTAATGGGCGTTAAAAACAATTACACATGGATAGGTCCGTTACCTAGGGCGGCGAGAATTATTTTTGGGCTGCTATATTAGTGAGTTTTTTGAGTTTTTTAGGGAGAGCCTTTTCTTCCGGGTCAACGCCTAGGGTTTGGAGAGAAGACCGAAGAGTTTCAGAGATTTTTCAAAGAATTCGAGAAGACGAGAGGATTTAATTCCTAGAACGATCTTTGGTTTTATTGTTGCTTTAATTTACAAACTAATTCCTTTGAGCTTAGTTTTAGTTTCCTATGTTAGATTCGTTTTTAGATACTACTAAATGTTTATGCTTTTGTTTTGGAGGCTTTGTTTAGATTTGCTAGCTATGATTTATTTTAATGCAATTTCCTTTAGTTTTATGACTTTTGTCTTAATTATGAGTAGCTAATTCTCTAAGGATAGGGGGAGTGATGATGATTACATGATAGATGTTTGATAAGATGTTTGAATAACTTGTGTTAATTCTTTAGTTTGAAAACAGGTTTGAATTGACTTGCGATGGCCTGATCACCCTTAGCATGTGTCATAATTACCTATAGATCGAAAGAGTGATGGTAATTTAGATGGTTTTCATAACTTGTAAGTTGTAGGGTACAAAGAGAATTGGTCCTAGCTTATACAATAGTAATCTTATTCCATGCCGAGCCGCTAGAATACTGAATTGCACTAGTCTTGTTCCTATGGTTTAATTAACTATTGGTGATTGCGAGAGCAACATTGAACACTAATTAAGCACTTGGTTACACCTTGAGAGAGGGTAATACAAATAAAAGTGACTAGGTTGTAGAATTACACTTGTCAGACGAGTATCACATCAGCTCTTGATTGTATGATTCATTACTTTTCCCCAGCCTGTTTAGTTTACTGAATTTAATTCGTGTGGTTAAGTTATTATTTTCGTTTAACTCTAGTTAATGGTTAATTTCTATTTTAGTAGATTAATAGATAAACACAACAATTGCTTTTCGTCAGGTCTTTAGATTAGAGAAGAATATAGAGTAGTGATTGATTTCCCTTCCCTGTGGGTTCGATCCTATTGTGCTACGCGTATGTTAGTGTACACTTACACGATTGGTTTTTAACTGTATTAAAACCTTACAACAACTTGGCGAACAGTTGGTGCTCTCTAAGAGTCTCTAACACAATCCTAAGGTGGTGTGCATGCTCTTAGGGAGACTTTGAGTACACAAGGATGTCGTCAATGAAGGTTACAATAAACTTATCAAGATACGGACGGAAGATCCTGTGCATCATATCCATGAAAGCTGCAGGGCCATTTGTTAGACCAAACGGCATCACAATAAACTCAAAATGCCCGTACCGTGTGTTGAATCCTGTCTTGGGAATATCCTCTTCTTGGATTCGCTTCTGATAGTACCCTTGTCGAAGATCAAGCTTAGAATAGACCCGTGATCCTAGCTGTAAGTCAAAAAGTTCTTCGATGTGAGGGAGAGGATACTTATTCTTGATTGTCATTCTATTCAGCTCGCGGTAGTCGATACACATTCTCAAGGTTCCATCTTTCTTCTTGACAAATAGAACCGGTGCACCCCACGGCGAACAACTCGGTCGGATGTACCCACTAGCAAGAAGCTCATCGAGTTGAGTCTTCAACTCCTTCAACCGGGCCGGAGCCATTCGTTATGGTGACTTCGAATAAGGCTCAGCTTCCAGAAACAAATCAATAACAAATTCAATTTCCCGCTCAGGTGGTAGAGAATCCAGAGTCTCGGGAAATACACCAAGAAAATCCTTAACAACTTCGGTCTCCTCGATCTTATCTTGGTCCTTGGACTTGTTAAGAAGATAAGCTAGAAAACCTGTAGCCCCCTTACGAACCAACTCATAAGCTTCTTCGAAAGAGAGAAGTGACGGAGTCTTCGAACCTTCACCCACAAACACAACCGAATCAAAACAAACCTTCTTCTCAAAACAGTCAATCTTTGCTCGGTGTTGGAAGAGCCAATCCATGCCCAAAATAGCCCCATATCTCTCCATGGACATCTTAATCAAATCTGCTAGAAAAACACGACCCTCGATGCTCACCAGTACCTCCTTAAACACACGATTCGACTCTAAGTTCCCCCCGAGAGGAGAACTAATCACAAAGCACGAAGACGTACAAGCAACAAGTAGAGGCAAAGAAGAAACCACACTACACGAAAGAACGGAATGTGTGGCACCCGGATCAAATAATGCAAGTATGTGTATGCCATGAATGTATAAAGTACCTTCCACCATGGCGTTGGGGCGGATATCAACATCTTGTTCTTCACCCCCAATAGCATAGGCACGGGCTCGGATCAGTGGCCTTTGGCCCTCTTATTGAGCTCCCGGTGGCGGTTCCGGATAAGTGTCAATCTTATGGTCCGCTTTTCCACACCTCAAACATAGACCCAACCGGCGGCGACAATTGCGATATATATGAGAAGGATGTCCACAATAAGTGCAACCGGGTCTCTCTTGTTGTGGTGGTGGAGCCGATAGTGCTGGAGCCTTTCCCACGATTTCTGCTTCTTATCATTGCCTTTGGGAGCCTGAATTTGTTGAAATACGGGCCTCTTTCCTTCTCCCGAGCCTGGACGGGCATGAAAGGTCCTTGCTTTACTCTTAACAATTTTGGCCTTGACCTTAAGAGTTTTATCGGTGGCCTTCGCCCAAGTTTTCACGTTAGAAACCCCGATCACATCCTGAATCTCGTATCAAAGACCCTCCACAAATTACAAAGCCTTTAGCTCATCCTCTCCAGAAATATGAGAAGCATAAGCAGCCAACCTATTAAATTCCAGAATAAACTCGTTCACGGTTCTCCCAGCCTGTTTCAAATCCAAGATTTCCCTAAGTCTCCTCGTCCTCGCCGATGGTGGTATATAATTGTTCTTGAACTCCCTTATACAAAAGTTTCCCACGTGAGTTCATTCCCATTGGCCTGAATTGTGATGCTTGCGGTATTCCACCAATCACGAGCCTCTCACTGAAGTTGAAATATAGAAAGATCCACCATTTCCTGAGGGCTACAACGGTACACCCTGAATATATCCTGAATTTCGGCAAGCTAATTTTTGGCAAGTATATTGTTCCCACCACGAAACTGTGGTGGGTGGTAAGAACGGAAGTCCCTCTAACCCTGGGATAATCCCCCTTCTTGAACTGGGGGAGGGACTGGAGCCGGCGGTGGTGGTGGTGGATTCTCTCGTAATCTTCTCTCAACAAAATTCATTACAGCTTCCATAAAATTCTCGGGAGTGGCCCTTGGATTCCTCTATTGAGGACTAGGAGAGCGCTATGGTGGCGACGTCGACCCGGAGAATGGTCACGGTCTCTTCGGGGAGGCATCCTATAAGATCAAACACTAAAAATGCATGTTTGATCAGTTTATGCTCATAAAGCAAGGAATGCAACATTTAAGTTCACATAAGCAAGAATTTAACAAGTAGATGCAAGAACACGTTGAGAAGTTATCCCTAAGACGTACCACCTAGACAGACTCGACACTAGAACCCCCGATTTTGTAATCGGGCCATGATACCACTTAAGGATGTGACGCCCTAGCATGGGCCCCATATCCCCCGCACTAAGACCAAGATCATATACGAATATAGTCCGCATACAAGCCCAATTACGAATGGGGACACTACACGGACCCTGGCTAGGCGGGACTAACCCTGTACCAACAAGACAGATATCCAATAGATAGATACAAGAATATAATCCGGAGTGTAAAATCAGCAAATATATTAAGAGATCGGAATTTACAATAATCCAAGAGTAATTATCACGTCCATCACAAGATAAGAATATTTGGCCCATTCGGCCTCAAGATAAATACAAGACCAAAAGTGTGTATATATATATATATCCATAAGTGTGTGTGGTACTGAGCATGATTGTGACACAACCTAGACACAAAATTACAAAAGCTAATGTAATTTCCCACCTAGCTACGCCTGCAAGGAACCTGAGGGACAAAGAAGGGAGGGGTCAGTCTCGACAAGACTAAGTGAATGTCATAAATAGTATGTAGAAAGCAGTTAAATTCATGCGAGCCATAATTCCATACAAGGTTTTCTAAAGAGCAAGTAAAATACGGAGTCAATGTATGGAATTGTAACTTATCCAATTCATTTCAGGAATGTAACTAGTGGCTGGCGAGTGAGCATTCTCCAACCTTACTCATTTTGTGTACAAAATAAAGTTATTAAGTGATCATGCAAGAATTAGGTTTCACTTAATACAGGATTCAGTTAAGGTGCACAAATACTCCTTTTTTCTCCCGGGTGGTGGTTCGGGTAGCTAGCCCTTACCACCCAAGACAGGATGATCAATGGGTACATGAATCCCAATGATCGGGAGCCCCTTCCATTCACCAAAACTCCTGGTGAATGTCCAGGTAGTCCGAGTTTGGTTGGGACTTATGCAATGAGATAGCCGTCAGCCCATGCTTTCCCGGTTCTCTCAATACGTACACAAGCCCCTGGGCCCCAGGAAGTGTCAGGTTCTCGCCAAAATAGGACAGGAACAGATTTTACTCGAAAATATTTAACATTTGCAAACCAAGTATAAGTATAATATAGGTTTTGGCCAAAACTTCAGATAAAAGGGTTGTAGGGTTTTACATACCCTAACAATTCCTCACCTGTACCAAAACCAAAACAAAGGAAAGAACTCCCCGAACCCTACACGATCGTCTCGAGTCCTCCTGCGAATCCTCTAGACAAGACAAACAAGACACAAGTGAGACTCGACTCAAAATGAACAAAGTATGACGCACAACAACAGGATAGAAATGAAATGATATGGTGATGAAGCCAATTTGTATCATGAACAATTTCTTATGCCCAATTAATAATCGACTCATGCTTTAATAAGAATTAAATCATGATAAAGTATAAAATAAAGTAGGGATTAACACATAATGATTATATTACACGTTGATCAAGTAAATAAGCCTCGAATAAAAAATAAACGAAACGAAAGTAATTACACAAAACACCAAAAAACACACTTGACAACATGGGGAGTAACCCCCAAGAAGAAAATAAGTAACGACCTTTAACGAAGGCAGGCGATCTTGTAGCACCCGAGCGTAAGGTACCACATCCCCCGCACCGAGACCCGACCCGTATATGAAATGGAAGTCCATACACGTGCCAAATCTACGGCGAACGGGGACACAACACACACGCTATGCTAGGCGGGACTAACCCTTAAACCAATCAGTGCAGGAATCAAAAAATCAGAGTTAAAGAAAAATTCGCGGAAGCAAGAACTACATAGCAAATATACAATGAGCTAACAAGCTCCAAAAATAGATATACAAGAGCATTCAAATATGCAACGGCACTCACGGCCTACAAAATCAAAACGCTCCAATCTATAACAGGATCAGATACAAAAGTAGTAATAAGAGTATGAATATGAGACTGAAAAGAGGTGCTAAACATAAATGCAAGACCTAGACGACTTGAATTCCCGCCTAGCACTCCTATACCTGCACAAAACAGCTGAAAACAACCGGGTTCAGTCTAAAAGAGACTGGTGGGTATAAAAACGGGCATAAGATATATAATATCGCATAAATTAAACACATACATGCAAGCCCTAATCCCGTGTGAAGTTTGAAAGGAATTTACCAAGTGGTTAAAACAAAGAAGACATCAACGGGATTACGACGTTCATATTCATTCATAATTATTCATAAGGGTTTAAGCTCGGCGAGTGAGCGTGCACAATCTCCAACCTTCTCCTCGTGTAATCATATTATAATTAGTGGTTATCATACATATCTTTCGTGCACATACATAAATGATCATAATCATACATATACACCTTCTTCCTCCGGGTGGTGGACAAGTTAGCTAGACCTGACCACCGAATAAATCAATGGCCAATGGGGGTACATGAATCCCCCAAAGGCACTCAGCTCCCATTCCTCGCTAAAACTCCTAGCGAGGGCCGGTATCACCGTAGTTGGTTGGAACTAGTATATGGGATCCCCGTCAGCCCTTGCTTCCTCGGTTAGCCACATATACTAAGTCCCGGGGCCCGTTCTGTAATAAATAATAAATGTGTCTCGCCAAAACATAAGGTAGGGTTTTCGCAATTCAAAAGGGGTCAGACATTTGAAATCATTTACCCAAAATGACTCGATTGGTATAAATATATTATTTTGGCTTCAAACTTTGCACATAAGGGATTTATACGGTTGTTTTAACTAATAGAAGAAAAACCCACCTTAACCAAGCAAAATAAAAGCACAAGCGTCTCAATGCTCGCCCTTGTTTCCGACCGAACCCGAATCTGTGCAAAAGAAAAGGTATGAGACGCAATGACCACATATGACGCTCGGCCATGAAGTGCATATGACATGAATGCTTAAATGATCATGTTATCTTATAAAAATGTTCATGTGCACGATTAAGGAATTTAAAACATATAATTCAAACCATTCATTCATATGTTTCATTTGATTTCATAATTTCGTAAATTCATAACATTCATATAAATTACGTAAATTCATAAATTCATAAACATTCATAATATTCATATCAATTTCATAAATTCATAAATTCATAATATTCGTAAATTCATAACTCATATCAATTAATCTAATATTCAATTAATAAGCATAACACATATTATATTCATATTCACATTTAGGAATAGAATAAATAAAACGTTCAATCAAAAGTCAGTAGAATAAATACGTGAAATAGAATTCAATTAATTTCTAGAAGTGAATTAAATCAAATAATAATTAAAATATATAATAAATATATAATATAACATATATAAATAACATATAGTATATAATATACAATATATATAATTTATACATATATATATACGTACAAACACACACACATGCATGCATAAATTACAAATATACTACATATATATACTCACGTACACACACACCCATGCATGCATATATATTATATATTAAATACATATATATATATATTACATATGTATTACACATGCATGCATAAATCATAACCAAAGCCATGCATGCACAATACACACACTCTGCACAAAACATTCACCAGCAACAACATTCATGCGAGGAAGAAGAAGAAAAAGCAAGCCAAGAAATTCAGAAAGAAACGGGGTGACACCCCCGTGTCGCCCTCCACGCTTGGACCGAGACACCCCCGTGTCTCGGTACAGCAACTCCAGACCTCACCGCACCCCCGTTCCTCGCTGGAACGGGCAGGAACGGCACGCCCGTGACAGCAGCAGCAGCAGTCTCAAAACGCAGCAGAAATGTGCAGAAACAGAGCAAGACTCCAGCATGAATTTCAAGCAAAACGTACAGCAATACAAGGCATGATTTACAGCAATAATTCAGCCACAATACAACCCAACAAAACCATGAAAGTAACAGCAAGAAGCACGCAACGCAGCAGCTCAAATCAGTCCCAAAACAGGGCAAGACATTCACGGAAAAAAAAACAGAGCATGGCCAAATGAATCTTCGACCAACATGTTCAGGTATTTTAAGGTCATAAATATGCAGCAAAACATCATAAATTCAACAAGTAATTCAGTCCCAAACAAGCTCAAACAAGAAAGGAAGCATACGTGACATATACGTGGGATTTCCTCAAAATTTCATAAATGATATCTCATGAATAACTCAACAACCACGAAATCAAAGATCATAAATGATATGAGGATGTCAAAATAATTAAACTCAGGCTTGGAATCAATCAATACCAATGAGAAACGAAGAAGATCAAGAATTTGTACAAAAACTCCCCTTTTCGGTAAAACGCCCAGAAATGGATGAAACCATGCTCAAACTTGTGAATGAAAGGATGAAAATGTTCAGAATTAATCATATATTACAACCCTAAGCTTACCTTGATGATTGGTTGAAGTTTGGAGAAGATTTGAGCTCCAAAATCTCCAAAGGATGGAGGGTTACGGGACTGGAGAGAGAGGCAGAAGCTTTGGCTGAAGTTTGGGGTTTGTGAGAGGATAATATCGGTTAGGGCTTGATATGTACTGATAGATGGTTGAGTTAGGGTTAAAAGGAATCAAACCATGGTTAGTTTGGTTATGGTTTGGGTGAGATATGGTTCAATTAGTGCAACAAGGTCAAGTTGGTCTCCGTTTCGTTTTTCGGTTGGATTTCGGAGTTTCAAATGAATTGGGAAAATTATAAGGCTAAGTTTACTAAACTCGAATTTTCGTTACGAGTTCAGCGGAGTTGACGAAACTCGAATCCGAGTTCCCGAGCTCAAGATATTAAATTCGGAACCAAGGGTACGCTAAGTGCTCATTAGCTCCCGTTTTGGTTCCTCAAATGAAATTTAATTCGTTAACATAGCAAATGAATTCAAAAACATAAATTGATCATAAAATCATGTTCATAACACATATATGTAAAACATATTACAAATTTGTGGCAATTTGGTATCATTTCATAAGAGAACTAAGCACAAAATAAACAAACAAACTTAATCATGCAAAACGAAATAAATCCACGCAATATTTTAAATTCTCATGCATAATTATAATCTCCATGCATGCATATAACTTGCATGCAAAAATATGCAATTCATGCATATATTAAACTCCCATGCATAATATGATTTCATGCACATATATTTTAATTTGCATGCATAAATAAATTCTCCATGCAAAGAAATGAAATTCATGCATATAATATTTCACGTAGGATATATATATATATATAAATAAGTAATTAATTAAAACATGATTAATTAATATAACATATAATTAGCATAATCATTAAATTAATAATAATAATAATTAAACATATATAAATATATATATATCTACGAGACATATATATATAAAATTAATAATATTAAAATAAAGTAATATAATATAAAATAATAACAATAATTATAAAATTAAATATAAAGCACGTAAAAACAATTAATTCGCGCAATTAGGTAAACACATACGTTCTACCTTTACGTCCGAAAAGTCGGGGCGTTACAATCTCTCCCCCTTAAAAGAATCCGTCCTCGGATTCACTGCTCGCTCGGGATTAACTCAGGATGAAACCTTTACATCTTATCCTCCGTTTCCCACATAGCCTCTTCGGTTATACCACTTCTCCAAAGAATCTTGACTAGTGGAATACGCCGATCTCAAGTCCCTGAAGTTTTCGATTTAATAGCTTAATCGGCTTCTGACCGAAGGTGAGATCCGGTTCTAATTCCACTTCTTCAACTGATAGAATCTCGGACTCATCTCGAGAATACTTTCGGAGCAAGTGTTTAGTTTTCCTCCTCGTCCAATCCTTGAGAATCCTCTTCATGGGAAAGCCTTTAGGAAAACCTTATCTCCAATCTCAACCTCCAATTTCTTCTTCCGTAGACCTGCATAAATCTTTTGTCGATCCTGAGCAGCCTTCATCCGTTGTCTAATTATCTGGACCTCATCAATAGCCTCTTGTACAGCCTTAGAGGGTTTTTCCTTCTTTTCCCCTCTTTTAATCCCTTCTTGCTTGGTCCCATTTCCATTTTTCCAAGTCCAAGAACAACGGTAATCGATATTTACGTCCATAAGGAGCTTCATAAGGGCCATTTCAATCGAGGCTTGATAGCTGTTGTAGTAAGCAACTCACTTATCTGTAACTGCTCATTACACAAACTTCGAAAGTCCAATGCACATGCTCTCAACAAATCCTCCAGATACTTAATCAATCTTTCTGATTGTCCGTCGGTCTGAGGATGGAAAGCTGTGCTGAATTGAAACCTTGTTCCCAAACACTTCTGCAATTCTTGCCATAACCGTGAAGTAAATCTGGGATCCCGATCCGAGACAATACTAACAAGTACACCCTGGAGCCTGATAATCTCATCATTGTATCTCTTGGCCAACTTATTCAGTTATCGGACATTCTGATTGTAAGAAAATGAGCGGATTTTGTCCACCTTTCCACGATAACCTAAATCCCATCAATAGGATTGCTTCAATAAAACCTCAACACCTTCTTTCAGGTTAGCTCTTCTACCTTTCTTGTAGTTCCACATTTCTGAAATAATGTATCGTCCACTCGGGTTGTATTCGTTTACCTCAAATAGAGCTGATGTCACAGCTTCGAAAATTCCTTACCGTAATTCTCCTTCAGGTCTCTCACCTTTCATCGTCTTCATTTATTACTGCCTGTCCTCTGCCATTAATTTTAACCACTTCCTTGTTTCTAAATGCCTTGAGCAGCAAATCCACTGCATTTAATACTTCCAAGTCCCCTTCATTACTCAAAGCAAAGATCACTGTCACTAATTCCGAATCGTGAGTGGGGTAGTTCTGTTCATGCTCTTTCAGTTTCCTTGAGGCATAGGCGATCACTCTTCCATTTTGCATCGCCACACATCCCAAACTTCCTTTTGAGGCGTCCGTATAAACTGTATATCTTTCTGTACCTTCAGGAAGTGCTAATACAGGAGCGGTGGTCAACTTTTCCTTTAAAAGTTGAAAGCTATCCTCATACCTCGTCCCACTCAAACTTAACCACCTTCTTAGTCAATCGGGTTAAAGGAGCTGTAATCTTCAAAAATCCTGTACAAAACTTCGATAGTAATCTGCCAAACCCCAGAAACGCTTTACTTCTGAAACAGTTTTCAGGCTTTGCCATTGAATACCCGTCTCAGTCTTAGGAGGGTCTACCTCCAAACCTTTCCTCGAAATAGTATGACCCAGAAATGCTGTCTGATCAATCCAAAACTCGCCTTTGCTAAACTTAGCATACAATCCGATGCTCTCTTAAGGTCTCCAACAAAATTCTGAGGTGCCTTGCATGATCCTTTGGAGTTCTCGAATAAACCCAAATGTCATCGAAGAAGATTACCACAACTTATCCTTCCATCAGAACTGAACACTCCCGAACCAACTGATCTGCCTGAAGACTACCACCCAGTGGCGAATTCACCAAACAACAAGTAGGAAAAGCAAATAGCAGGCAAGCACAGAATAGCAACTAAGTCACAAGAAATAAAAGAATACATGACACTCGAATCAAAAAGTGCATGAAAGAGTGCATGAATGCTCATGTTATGTATGCATAGGGTACCTTCTACCGCGGCTGGGGGATCGATTTCTGCATCTTGCTCTTCACCTTCAAGGGCGTAAGCACGAGCCTGGACCATTGGCCTTTGAACTCCCTTTTTAAATCCCGGAATCTTGTCGGGACATATATCCGCCCTATGATCAGCTTTTCCACATATTAGGCATAAACCCAACCTCTTCCAGCATTTGTGATAATTGTGAGTTGGTCCTCCACAATATGTACATGGTGGCTTGGATAATCGTGCTTCATTCGGACGTTGTTGATCCCTTGTTGGTGCAGGCAAAGCTATTGGAACTGGTGGAGTTGGTCCTCCCAATCTTGGCTTCTTAAACGGAATCTTAGGAGGGGAAGTAGCTTGAATCAAAGGTCGCTTTCCTGAACTTATTCCAGAACCTCGTCCTCCAAACCGAGGTTTCTTAAATAGACCCTTAGGAGGCAGACTAGCTTGAATCATCGGCCTCTTTCCCGAATTCGATCCGGATCCTCCTCCCTTAGGAGCTCTAACAACCGGATCCTTCTTTTTGATTTCCTCCCCTTGCGTAGAAGACTGTCGGACTCCAGGTAGCCTCTCTACTCGAATCAACCATCCCTCCGAGACCGCATCATCGATAGGACCAGAAAATCGAGGGGGGTTGTAACTCAGAATACCCCATGAGGATCTCTATTATCATTATGATTTGGTGGAGGAACTTGTTGTCCTGCTGGTTGTGGTGGGGGAGCTTGAGCCCTCCTATGCTCTACATAGTTGAAAACTGCTTCCATAAAATTCCCCATATCTATCGGTGGTGCTTGTGGTTGAGGTGGAGGCGTAGGGGATCGATCATGATGACGACGATGTCCGGGAGATCTCTCACGATGTCTACGTGGAGGCATCCTGTTCCAGAAACACTAATATGCATGCTATCTTTAGTCCATGCATGCAAGTGCAATTAATTCGATCAAATTCAAGATTTAGAGCACACAAGCACGTAAACAATGCATATGCAACACATTGACAAGTTGTTCCTAAAGCCGAACGACCTAACTTGACTTAACACGACACTAGAGCCCGGGTTTTGCAACCCTAAGCTCTGATACCACTTAAGGATGTAGCACCCGAGCGTAAGGTACCACATCCCCCGCACCGAGACCCGACCCGTATATGAAATGGAAGTCCATACACGTGCCAAATCTACGGCGAACGGGGACACAACACACACGCTATGCTAGGCGGGACTAACCCTTAAACCAATCAGTGCAGGAATAAAAAAATCAGAGTTAAAGAAAAATTCGCGGAAGCAAGAACTACATAGCAAATATACAATGAGCTAACAAGCTCCAAAAATAGATATACAAGAGCATTCAAATATGCAACGGCACTCACGGCCTACAAAATCAAAACGCTCCAATCTATAACAGGATCAGATACAAAAGTAGTAATAAGAGTATGAATATGAGACTGAAAAGAGGTGCTAAACATAAATGCAAGACCTAGACGACTTGAATTCCCGCCTAGCACTCCTATACCTGCACAAAACAGCTGAAAACAACCGGGTTCAGTCTAAAAGAGACTGGTGGGTATAAAAACGGGCATAAGATATATAATATCGCATAAATTAAACACATACATGCAAGCCCTAATCCCGTGTGAAGTTTGAAAGGAATTTACCAAGTGGTTAAAACAAAGAAAACATCAACGGGATTACGACGTTCATATTCATTCATAATTATTCATAAGGGTTTAAGCTCGGCGAGTGAGCGTGCACAATCTCCAACCTTCTCCTCGTGTAATCATATTATAATTAGTGGTTATCATACATATCTTTCGTGCACATACATAAATGATCATAATCATACATATACACCTTCTTCCTCCGGGTGGTGGACAAGTTAGCTAGACCTGACCACCGAATAAATCAATGGCCAATGGGGGTACATGAATCCCCCAAAGGCACTCAGCTCCCATTCCTCGCTAAAACTCCTAGCGAGGGCCGGTATCACCGTAGTTGGTTGGAACTAGTATATGGGATCCCCGTCAGCCCTTGCTTCCTCGGTTAGCCACATATACTAAGTCCCGGGGCCCGTTCTGTAATAAATAATAAATGTGTCTCGCCAAAACATAAGGTAGGGTTTTCGCAATTCAAAAGGGGTCAGACATTTGAAATCATTTACCCAAAATGACTCGATTGGTATAAATATATTATTTTGGCTTCAAACTTTGCACATAAGGGATTTATACGGTTGTTTTAACTAATAGAAGAAAAACCCACCTTAACCAAGCAAAATAAAAGCACAAGCGTCTCAATGCTCGCCCTTGTTTCCGACAGAACCCGAATCTGTGCAAAAGAAAAGGTATGAGACGCAATGACCACATATGACGCTCGGCCATGAAGTGCATATGACATGAATGCTTAAATGATCATGTTATATTATAAAAATGTTCATGTGCACGATTAAGGAATTTAAAACATATAATTCAAACCATTCATTCATATGTTTCATTTGATTTCATAATTTCGTAAATTCATAACATTCATATAAATTACATAAATTCATAAATTCATAAACATTCATAATATTCATATCAATTTCATAAATTCATAAATTCATAATATTCGTAAATTCATAACTCATATCAATTAATCTAATATTCAATTAATAAGCATAACACATATTATATTCATATTCACATTTAGGAATAGAATAAATAAAACGTTCAATCAAAAGTCAGTAGAATAAATACGTGAAATAGAATTCAATTAATTTCTAGAAGTGAATTAAATCAAATAATAATTAAAATATATAATAAATATATAATATAACATATATAAATAACATATAGTATATAATATACAATATATATAATTTATACATATATATATACGTACAAACACACACACATGCATGCATAAATTACAAATATACTACATATATATACTCACGTACACACACACCCATGCATGCATATATATTATATATTAAATACATATATATATATATTACATATGTATTACACATGCATGCATAAATCATAACCAAAGCCATGCATGCACAATACACACACTCTGCACAAAACATTCAGCAGCAACAACATTCATGCGAGGAAGAAGAAGAAAAAGCAGGCCAAGAAATTCAGAAAGAAACGGGGTGACACCCCCGTGTCGCCCTCCACGCTTGGACCGAGACACCCCCGTGTCTCGGTACAGCAACTCCAGACCTCACCGCACCCCCGTTCCTCGCTGGAACGGGCAGGAACGGCACGCCCGTGACAGCAGCAGCAGCAGTCTCAAAACGCAGCAGAAATGTGCAGAAACAGAGCAAGACTCCAGCATGAATTTCAAGCAAAACGTACAGCAATACAAGGCATGATTTACAGCAATAATTCAGCCACAATACAACCCAACAAAACCATGAAAGTAACAGCAAGAAGCACGCAACGCAGCAGCTCAAATCAGTCCCAAAACAGGGCAAGACATTCACGGAAAAAAAAACAGAGCATGGCCAAATGAATCTTCAACCAACATGTTCAGGTATTTTAAGGTCATAAATATGCAGCAAAACATCATAAATTCAACAAGTAATTCAGTCCCAAACAAGCTCAAACAAGAAAGGAAGCATACGTGACATATACGTGGGATTTCCTCAAAATTTCATAAATGATATCTCATGAATAACTCAACAACCACGAAATCAAAGATCATAAATGATATGAGGATGTCAAAATAATTAAACTCAGGCTTGGAATCAATCAATACCAATGAGAAACGAAGAAGATCAAGAATTTGTACAAAAACTCCCCTTTTCGGTAAAACGCCCAGAAATGGATGAAACCATGCTCAAACTTGTGAATGAAAGGATGAAAATGTTCAGAATTAATCATATATTACAACCCTAAGCTTACCTTGATGATTGGTTGAAGTTTGGAGAAGATTTGAGCTCCAAAATCTCCAAAGGATGGAGGGTTACGGGACTGGAGAGAGAGGCAGAAGCTTTGGCTGAAGTTTGGGGTTTGTGAGAGGATAATATCGGTTAGGGCTTGATATGTACTGATAGATGGTTGAGTTAGGGTTAAAAGGAATCAAACCATGGTTAGTTTGGTTATGGTTTGGGTGAGATATGGTTCAATTAGTGCAACAAGGTCAAGTTGGTCTCCGTTTCGTTTTTCGGTTGGATTTCGGAGTTTCAAATGAATTGGGAAAATTATAAGGCTAAGTTTACTAAACTCGAATTTTCGTTACGAGTTCAGCGGAGTTGACGAAACTCGAATCCGAGTTCCCGAGCTCAAGATATTAAATTCGGAACCAAGGGTACGCTAAGTGCTCATTAGCTCCCGTTTTGGTTCCTCAAATGAAATTTAATTCGTTAACATAGCAAATGAATTCAAAAACATAAATTGATCATAAAATCATGTTCATAACACATATATGTACAACATATTACAAATTTGTGGCAATTTGGTATCATTTCATAAGAGAACTAAGCACAAAATAAACAAACAAACTTAATCATGCAAAACGAAATAAATCCACGCAATATTTTAAATTCTCATGCATAATTATAATCTCCATGCATGCATATAACTTGCATGCAAAAATATGCAATTCATGCATATATTAAACTCCCATGCATAATATGATTTCATGCACATATATTTTAATTTGCATGCATAAATAAATTCTCCATGCAAAGAAATGAAATTCATGCATATAATATTTCACGTAGGATATATATATATATATAAATAAGTAATTAATTAAAACATGATTAATTAATATAACATATAATTAGCATAATCATTAAATTAATAATAATAATAATTAAACATATATAAATATATATATATCTACGAGACATATATATATAAAATTAATAATATTAAAATAAGATAATATAATATAATATAATAAAATAATAACAATAATTATAAAATTAAATATAAAGCACGTAAAAACAATTAATTCGCGCAATTAGGTAAACACATACGTTCTACCTTTACGTCCGAAAAGTCGGGGCGTTACAATCTCTCCCCCTTAAAAGAATCCGTCCTCGGATTCACTGCTCGCTCGGGATTAACTCAGGATGAAACCTTTACATCTTATCCTCCGTTTCCCACATAGCCTCTTCGGTTATACCACTTCTCCAAAGAATCTTGACTAGTGGAATACGCCGATCTCAAGTCCCTGAAGTTTTCGATTTAATAGCTTAATCGGCTTCTGACCGAAGGTGAGATCCGGTTCTAATTCCACTTCTTCAACTGATAGAATCTCGGACTCATCTCGAGAATACTTTCGGAGCAAGTGTTTAGTTTTCCTCCTCGTCCAATCCTTGAGAATCCTCTTCATGGGAAAGCCTTTAGGAAAACCTTATCTCCAATCTCAACCTCCAATTTCTTCTTCCGTAGACCTGCATAAATCTTTTGTCGATCCTGAGCAGCCTTCATCCGTTGTCTAATTATCTGGACCTCATCAATAGCCTCTTGTACAGCCTTAGAGGGTTTTTCCTTCTTTTTCCCTCTTTTAATCCCTTCTTGCTTGGTCCCATTTCCATTTTTCCAAGTCCAAGAACAACGGTAATCGATATTTACGTCCATAAGGAGCTTCATAAGGGCCATTTCAATCGAGGCTTGATAGCTGTTGTAGTAAGCAACTCACTTATCTGTAACTGCTCATTACACAAACTTCGAAAGTCCAATGCACATGCTCTCAACAAATCCTCCAGATACTTAATCAATCTTTCTGATTGTCCGTCGGTCTGAGGATGGAAAGCTGTACTGAATTGAAACCTTGTTCCCAAACACTTCTGCAATTCTTGCCATAACCGTGAAGTAAATCTGGGATCCCGATCCGAGACAATACTAACAAGTACACCCTGGAGCCTGATAATCTCATCATTGTATCTCTTGGCCAACTTATTCAGTTATCGGACATTCTGATTGTAAGAAAATGAGCGGATTTTGTCCACCTTTCCACGATAACCTAAATCCCATCAATAGGATTGCTTCAATAAAACCTCAACACCTTCTTTCAGGTTAGCTCTTCTACCTTTCTTGTAGTTCCACATTTCTGAAATAATGTATCGTCCACTCGGGTTGTATTCGTTTACCTCAAATAGAGCTGATGTCACAGCTTCGAAAATTCCTTACCGTAATTCTCCTTCAGGTCTCTCACCTTTCATCGTCTTCATTTATTACTGCCTGTCCTCTGCCATTAATTTTAACCACTTCCTTGTTTCTAAATGCCTTGAGCAGCAAATCCACTGCATTTAATACTTCCAAGTCCCCTTCATTACTCAAAGCAAAGATCACTGTCACTAATTCCGAATCGTGAGTGGGGTAGTTCTGTCCATGCTCTTTCAGTTTCCTTGAGGCATAGGCGATCACTCTTCCATTTTGCATCGCCACACATCCCAAACTTCCTTTTGAGGCGTCCGTATAAACTGTATATCTTTCTGTACCTTCAGGAAGTGCTAATACAGGAGCGGTGGTCAACTTTTCCTTTAAAAGTTGAAAGCTATCCTCATACCTCGTCCCACTCAAACTTAACCACCTTCTTAGTCAATCGGGTTAAAGGAGCTGTAATCTTCAAAAATCCTGTACAAAACTTCGATAGTAATCTGCCAAACCCCAGAAACGCTTTACTTCTGAAACAGTTTTCAGGCTTTGCCATTGAATACCCGTCTCAGTCTTAGGAGGGTCTACCTCCAAACCTTTCCTCGAAATAGTATGACCCAGAAATGCTGTCTGATCAATCCAAAACTCGCCTTTGCTAAACTTAGCATACAATCCGATGCTCTCTTAAGGTCTCCAACAAAATTCTGAGGTGCCTTGCATGATCCTTTGGAGTTCTCGAATAAACCCAAATGTCATCGAAGAAGATTACCACAACTTATCCTTCCATCAGAACTGAACACTCCCGAACCAACTGATCTGCCTGAAGACTACCACCCAGTGGCGAATTCACCAAACAACAAGTAGGAAAAGCAAATAGCAGGCAAGCACAGAATAGCAACTAAGTCACAAGAAATAAAAGAATACATGACACTCGAATCAAAAAGTGCATGAAAGAGTGCATGAATGCTCATGTTATGTATGCATAGGGTACCTTCTACCGCGGCTGGGGGATCGATTTCTGCATCTTGCTCTTCACCTTCAAGGGCGTAAGCACGAGCCTGGACCATTGGCCTTTGAACTCCCTTTTTAAATGCCGGAATCTTGTCGGGACATATATCCGCCCTATGATCAGCTTTTCCACATATTAGGCATAAACCCAACCTCTTCCAGCATTTGTGATAATTGTGAGTTGGCCCTCCACAATATGTACATGGTGGCTTGGATAATCGTGCTTCATTCGGACGTTGTTGATCCCTTGTTGGTGCAGGCAAAGCTATTGGAACTGGTGGAGTTGGTCCTCCCAATCTTGGCTTCTTAAACGGAATCTTAGGAGGGGAAGTAGCTTGAATCAAAGGTCGCTTTCCTGAACTTATTCCAGAACCTCGTCCTCCAAACCGAGGTTTCTTAAATAGACCCTTAGGAGGCAGACTAGCTTGAATCATCGGCCTCTTTCCCGAATTCGATCCGGATCCTCCTCCCTTAGGAGCTCTAACAACCGGATCCTTCTTTTTGATTTCCTCCCCTTGCGTAGAAGACTGTCGGACTCCAGGTAGCCTCTCTACTCGAATCAACCATCCCTCCGAGACCGCATCATCGATAGGACCAGAAAATCGAGGGGGGTTGTAACTCAGAAATACCCCATGAGGATCTCTATTATCATTATGATTTGGTGGAGGAACTTGTTGTCCTGCTGGTTGTGGTGGGGGAGCTTGAGCCCTCCTATGCTCTACATAGTTGAAAACTGCTTCCATAAAATTCCCCATATCCATCGGTGGTGCTTGTGGTTGAGGTGGAGGCGTAGGGGATCGATCATGATGACGACGATGTCCGGGAGATCTCTCACGATGTCTACGTGGAGGCATCCTGTTCCAGAAACACTAATATGCATGCTATCTTTAGTCCATGCATGCAAGTGCAACTAATTCGATCAAATTCAAGATTTAGAGCACAGAAGCACGTAAACAATGCATATGCAACACATTGACAAGTTGTTCCTAAAGCCGAACGACCTAACTTGACTTAACACGACACTAGAGCCCGGGTTTTGCAACCCTAAGCTCTGATACCACTTAAGGATGTAGCACCCGAGCGTAAGGTACCACATCCCCCGCACCGAGACCCGACCCGTATATGAAATGGAAGTCCATACACGTGCCAAATCTACGGCGAACGGGGACACAACACACACGCTATGCTAGGCGGGACTAACCCTTAAACCAATCAGTGCAGGAATCAAAAAATCAGAGTTAAAGAAAAATTCGCGGAAGCAAGAACTACATAGCAAATATACAATGAGCTAACAAGCTCCAAAAATAGATATACAAGAGCATTCAAATATGCAACGGCACTCACGGCCTACAAAATCAAAACGCTCCAATCTATAACAGGATCAGATACAAAAGTAGTAATAAGAGTATGAATATGAGACTGAAAAGAGGTGCTAAACATAAATGCAAGACCTAGACGACTTGAATTCCCGCCTAGCACTCCTATACCTGCACAAAACAGCTGAAAACAACCGGGTTCAGTCTAAAAGAGACTGGTGGGTATAAAAACGGGCATAAGATATATAATATCGCATAAATTAAACACATACATGCAAGCCCTAATCCCGTGTGAAGTTTGAAAGGAATTTACCAAGTGGTTAAAACAAAGAAGACATCAACGGGATTACGACGTTCATATTCATTCATAATTATTCATAAGGGTTTAAGCTCGGCGAGTGAGCGTGCACAATCTCCAACCTTCTCCTCGTGTAATCATATTATAATTAGTGGTTATCATACATATCTTTCGTGCACATACATAAATGATCATAATCATACATATACACCTTCTTCCTCCGGGTGGTGGACAAGTTAGCTAGACCTGACCACCGAATAAATCAATGGCCAATGGGGGTACATGAATCCCCCAAAGGCACTCAGCTCCCATTCCTCGCTAAAACTCCTAGCGAGGGCCGGTATCACCGTAGTTGGTTGGAACTAGTATATGGGATCCCCGTCAGCCCTTGCTTCCTCGGTTAGCCACATATACTAAGTCCCGGGGCCCGTTCTGTAATAAATAATAAATGTGTCTCGCCAAAACATAAGGTAGGGTTTTCGCAATTCAAAAGGGGTCAGACATTTGAAATCATTTACCCAAAATGACTCGATTGGTATAAATATATTATTTTGGCTTCAAACTTTGCACATAAGGGATTTATACGGTTGTTTTAACTAATAGAAGAAAAACCCACCTTAACCAAGCAAAATAAAAGCACAAGCGTCTCAATTCTCGCCCTTGTTTCCGACCGAACCCGAATCTGTGCAAAAGAAAAGGTATGAGACGCAATGACCACATATGACGCTCGGCCATGAAGTGCATATGACATGAATGCTTAAATGATCATGTTATATTATAAAAATGTTCATGTGCACGATTAAGGAATTTAAAACATATAATTCAAACCATTCATTCATATGTTTCATTTGATTTCATAATTTCGTAAATTCATAACATTCATATAAATTACATAAATTCATAAATTCATAAACATTCATAATATTCATATCAATTTCATAAATTCATAAATTCATAATATTCGTAAATTCATAACTCATATCAATTAATCTAATATTCAATTAATAAGCATAACACATATTATATTCATATTCACATTTAGGAATAGAATAAATAAAACGTTCAATCAAAAGTCAGTAGAATAAATACGTGAAATAGAATTCAATTAATTTCTAGAAGTGAATTAAATCAAATAATAATTAAAATATATAATAAATATATAATATAACATATATAAATAACATATAGTATATAATATACAATATATATAATTTATACATATATATATACGTACAAACACACACACATACATGCATAAATTACAAATATACTACATATATATACTCACGTACACACACACCCATGCATGCATATATATTATATATTAAATACATATATATATATATTACATATGTATTACACATGCATGCATAAATCATAACCAAAGCCATGCATGCACAATACACACACTCTGCACAAAACATTCAGCAGCAACAACATTCATGCGAGGAAGAAGAAGAAAAAGCAGGCCAAGAAATTCAGAAAGAAACGGGGTGACACCCCCGTGTCGCCCTCCACGCTTGGACCGAGACACCCCCGTGTCTCGGTACAGCAACTCCAGACCTCACCGCACCCCCGTTCCTCGCTGGAACGGGCAGGAACGGCACGCCCGTGACAGCAGCAGCAGCAGTCTCAAAACGCAGCAGAAATGTGCAGAAACAGAGCAAGACTCCAGCATGAATTTCAAGCAAAACGTACAGCAATACAAGGCATGATTTACAGCAATAATTCAGCCACAATACAACCCAACAAAACCATGAAAGTAACAGCAAGAAGCACGCAACGCAGCAGCTCAAATCAGTCCCAAAACAGGGCAAGACATTCACGGAAAAAAAAAACAGAGCATGGCCAAATGAATCTTCAACCAACATGTTCAGGTATTTTAAGGTCATAAATATGCAGCAAAACATCATAAATTCAACAAGTAATTCAGTCCCAAACAAGCTCAAACAAGAAAGGAAGCATACGTGACATATACGTGGGATTTCCTCAAAATTTCATAAATGATATCTCATGAATAACTCAACAACCACGAAATCAAAGATCATAAATGATATGAGGATGTCAAAATAATTAAACTCAGGCTTGGAATCAATCAATACCAATGAGAAACGAAGAAGATCAAGAATTTGTACAAAAACTCCCCTTTTCGGTAAAACGCCCAGAAATGGATGAAACCATGCTCAAACTTGTGAATGAAAGGATGAAAATGTTCAGAATTAATCATATATTACAACCCTAAGCTTACCTTGATGATTGGTTGAAGTTTGGAGAAGATTTGAGCTCCAAAATCTCCAAAGGATGGAGGGTTACGGGACTGGAGAGAGAGGCAGAAGCTTTGGCTGAAGTTTGGGGTTTGTGAGAGGATAATATCGGTTAGGGCTTGATATGTACTGATAGATGGTTGAGTTAGGGTTAAAAGGAATCAAACCATGGTTAGTTTGGTTATGGTTTGGGTGAGATATGGTTCAATTAGTGCAACAAGGTCAAGTTGGTCTCCGTTTCGTTTTTCGGTTGGATTTCGGAGTTTCAAATGAATTGGGAAAATTATAAAGCTAAGTTTACTAAACTCGAATTTTCGCTACGAGTTCAGCGGAGTTGACGAAACTCGAATCCGAGTTCCCGAGCTCAAGATATTAAATTCGGAACCAAGGGTACGCTAAGTGCTCATTAGCTCCCGTTTTGGTTCCTCAAATGAAATTTAATTCGTTAACATAGCAAATGAATTCAAAAACATAAATTGATCATAAAATCATGTTCATAACACATATATGTACAACATATTACAAATTTGTGGCAATTTGGTATCATTTCATAAGAGAACTAAGCACAAAATAAACAAACAAACTTAATCATGCAAAACGAAATAAATCCACGCAATATTTTAAATTCTCATGCATAATTATAATCTCCGTGCATGCATATAACTTGCATGCAAAAATATGCAATTCATGCATATATTAAACTCCCATGCATAATATGATTTCATGCACATATATTTTAATTTGCATGCATAAATAAATTCTCCATGCAAAGAAATGAAATTCATGCATATAATATTTCACGTAGGATATATATATATATATAAATAAGTAATTAATTAAAACATGATTAATTAATATAACATATAATTAGCATAATCATTAAATTAATAATAATAATAATTAAACATATATAAATATATATATATCTACGAGACATATATATATAAAATTAATAATATTAAAATAAAATAATATAATATAATATAATAAAATAATAACAATAATTATAAAATTAAATATAAAGCACGTAAAAACAATTAATTCGCGCAATTAGGTAAACACATACGTTCTACCTTTACGTCCGAAAAGTCGGGGCGTTACAGATCTCCTCTGGGAAAAGATTGGAGGTAACGGGGCGTTACCTCCCTATTGTACAAAGCTGGTAACGGGCGTTAATCGAGGCAGGCATCCAAAGTTTCAAAAGGCATAGAGGTAACGGGCGTTACCTCCCTTCAGTGTAAAATAGGGTAACGGGTGTTACCTCCCTTCAGTGTAAAATAGGGTAACGGGCGTTACCCCTGGCAGAAATAGATCCCCTGTTTTCTTCTCTTCATAGAGCAACGAACCAACAAAGCACAAAACAAGCAATAAACTATCTAACTTAAAGAATTCATCAAAACAACTTAGGAAACATGTATGTGGTTCATATATATCATTTATGCATCAAATAATCCAAGGAAACATGTAGAGATTCATCAGAATCCTCTTATAAAACCCCAAAATGTCAAATGATCATTCATGCTCCAAATTCCATGAACTTATATGCAAGAAATCAACTCAAAATCTTCATACATGCTCCATATTACTTCAAGAACTAGAATTAAACTATAAGCCCTAATATAATCTCCAAGTTTCATCAAGCACATAAATGTAAACTCACCTAGAATGGAGAAGAGATGAAGGTAAGGAAGAGAGGTGATCTTGGAGCTCAAATGCTTGAAGAAAGTGAATGAAAATCCTTGGCTTGAGCTCCCTTGAATGGCTCGATTGGAGAGGGAGAGATGAAGGAGCTTGTGGTCTTTTGTTCTTGTGCAAGAAGGGAAGAAAATGCAATTGTGTGTATGTATGTGTATGGATCGAGATACGTAGGTGAAAAAGAGAAGGAAATTGCATCTTGGTCCTCAAGAATTCAAATGTATGCAATGTGAAATGTAATTTACAAAATTTACAAATAGGCCCACGTCCAATTATCAATTAAGTCCAAGAATTTCATAAAGTTGCAAATAAGGTCAATTAAGCATAAACTCTAAAAATTGGAATAATTAAACACTTGATTATGCTAGGGGAAATTAAACATATAATTCACGGAATTAAACTCACCAAGTTAGAAATTTAAAATCACATAACTCACAAAATGCAAATTAAATAAATTAAATCGCGCAAATAAAACGACGAAAAGGAATTAAATAAATCCTAAATCTCAAAACTCATAGGCGTGGCTCGCGTACCTGTACGGTCAAGAAGTCGGGTGTCACAAGGGTGATAGGTGGGGTCCACATGCTCAAGAATAGTCAAAGGATGTCATTTTAGGTACGAGGTGCTCGTTTCGGTTCAATTTCGGAGGTCCAAATGGTCTTAGAAAAATATGAGGCTTGCTCTATTGGTTGCGAATCGTTGATATGAGGCCAACGGACAAGTTCCCGAGCTGAAGTTACGTTGCCTGGAACCCGAGGTGCGCTAAATGCTCCCTTTTCGGTTCCGATCACCCAAACGAACCAAAAACTCAAACACGCAAGATCAAAATCATGCAACGACCACATAAACATGATCATAATACACATAATTCATACATACCAAGTTTTCACGGAAAACGAAAATCAAGTCGGATGCAAACGAGGCACATATCATAATCACGTATGCATAACTTTCAAGAATTCAAATTAAATTCCATAACAATTATTTCACATTAGTTCAAATAGCATAATAATATTAAATTAACAGGTAATTACATAATTAAATAATTAAAAAACACAAGTAGTACCCTTGTGACGTCATACCTGTATGGCCGAAAAGTCGGGGCGTTACACTCCACCCCCCCCCCCCCCCCCCCCCCTCACGTTTTAGTATAAACAGTACACAATATTTAAAATTTATTCTCTAATATCTCCTCTAAAATTTTTTGGCAAAAATTTCCGGCCAAATTGGCTGTTTACCACAAAAAAATTCTTATACAAATATAATAAACATGCAAATATCAAGATAGGAATATCGGAAGAACCGCCAGTGCATCACACATGAAACGAACAATATGCTAATTAATTAACGAAATGGGTTGTAACAAAAAACAACTTTTCCCTAAAATTGTTATTCCATAATTGCTTAGAACTACAAGCGTCATAAGTAACTGTCATGATAAAACCGAATTCTTCGAATTTTAAGCAAGCTACAAAATTTTCAATAACATGATGTTTTAACAAATCATAAGGTCAACAAAAATGAATGATTACAAAATAAAAAATTCTTAACAGAAGGCAAAATCATAGTGCATTTCTAAAAGATTAAACTTCAATTCTATTCTTCAAAGCTAATGGTCATTTCAGCAGAGACCAAATGACATTCCAATCAATTCTGATTCTCGTTCTTCCTAGCTCCATTATTCTCTCCTTCTTCCTCATCCAACAACTTTCCGCTCTCTTCTTCCGTCTGTTGGGATTTCTTTTGTGCATCCTTTGCCTTGAGGGCCTGCAACTTTGAGTGATTGTAATATCCAACCCCCAGGAACGCCAATCCATAACCAAACAGATTAATGGGAGTCACAGTATCCCTAATCACAGACCATGAAAAGGCAATCAAGAGCCAATCCTTTACCACACCAGCCACATTCATGGTTAAAGCTGATGTCTTCCCAACAAGCAAGAATACAGCTAGATTCAACGCAAATGCACAAAAAGAATTAGTCCCAAAAATCAAATAGTCAAAATGGAAACTTGAATTCTCCTTCAACAAAGGGTATTCGACAAACACCCACGGAAAAAATAAGAAGAACAAGCAGCATGGAGCCACATAATAAAGAGAAGTAATGGGATTGAGGGTGATTCCCTTAGAAGTAAGCAAGATCTGAATCATGACAAGCCTTGTGGCCTCAAAAGCAACAGCACCCAATTGGAGAGTAACTCCCCATGCATCAAATTTGGCCTCACCGTAAGCTGCGATCCCTACCCCTATTGAGATCGAGATCATATTAGCCATCGTCTCTGATTTAAAGGCCTCCTTCTTAAACAATACACCGATTGTGTACACAGCAACAGGCATTAGTGCCTTGAGCATTTGAATGAATGACACGGAGAGATAAATATATGCGGAATTAGAAAGCCAGAGGGAAACCGAGTACAAAAGGCCGATTGGAACGACGGATTTGAGGTAGAGATCCCATGACATGGTGACGGGATCCACAACGTTGAAGACACGTACGAGGAGATAGGCAAGAGAAGAACAAAAAGCCATGTGAATAATGGTCAATGAGATAGGATAAGGCCAATTGTACAGCTTCCGATCCAGGATATACTTGTTGTAGACAATAACAGTGAAGGATAAGAAGATCCATATTGCAACATAAGTGTAAGATAACACGATCTTCTTCAGAACTCCTTCGCTTAAGGCTCCACCTTTCCCCATTGTTGAATCTTGATCTCTTTCTTTCACTCCGTCTATTTCTTTTTTTGATATAAGATGCGAAGAAGAGGAAGCGTTACAAAGTAATAGGGACTGATATCATATATAGTTTTGTTTTGAAATGGTAAAACAACAAAAAATCAGTTTTATTTAGACGCCAATTTCTACTAGCAGTTGTTGGCATTTAAACTATTTTTTGATTTCTTCACGAGTTGCTTTCGGCATTGAGAAAAAGTATTATTTCGTGTTATGATCTACAATTGGTAAAAACATAATGAAAGATCTCAAAATAATATTTTTAACCAAAGAGATTGATATTCATATATCAGTATATAGCAGTATAATCGGAATGAATTTATTGAATAAAGTACGACTTAGCTTTTAAGTTTATTAAAACTTATTAATTATCTAAAACTTTCCCACGATAATAATTTTAATAATATTTAACTAGAGAATGATTTGTTGAATATGTATCATATATTATTATTATATTTAATTTTTTTTAAATATTTATTTGAATAAGAATAGGGTTTTTTTTTGTAAACTACAACTAAAATTCTTAAACTATATAAAAAACACAAAGTATCATGATAAAAACTCTTTTCATAATTAATATATTAGTTAGAATTTATATTATGAGATATAAATGTACATTTTTTTGTTGGATACAAATGTAATTAAATAAAAAAATTTATGGGGTCAGAAAAGAATATCTTCCGCAACATGATAAAGTATGAAAAATATATTTTTAAGCTTGACATGACTTGCAAATATACTAAGGTAATCAAAAGTTTGTCATTAATTTATTAGTTAACTTCCTACCTATATGATAATTAATTTCTCAAGTGAACTACATACATTATATAATGTTCATTGCATAAATTATATTAATTATATATATGATAACGGAACTATTTGGAAAATAGTCTAACAGAACTCTAAACACTAAATAAATATTTTATTTTTTGTTTATATTATTTATGATGCGTATAGCCCAAAACCCTTAAAATTAATTCCTCTTTTCCCAAGATCTTTCCGAAGTAAGTCAGGGCTTCGGAGAGATTAACAAAGAGATCATACCAATGTTTGGATCGTAGGATCGTATTTATAGAATATATTATCGGGACTTAGGGTTTTACTTATTCACGTAATCTCTTATAAGAAGATTGGAGTTATCTCTTCATATTGGTCTTGTTACGATCTTGCTAGAATTCCTTCCTCTCTAGCTTACCTTATCTGTTCAAACTCCCATGATGTGACACCCCGCTCTTTCGTACGTACAGGTTTGTGCCACGTGTGAGTTTATTTCTCGTATTTACGCTTATTTAATTATATCTATGTGTTCATAACTTTGATTTAATTGATATTTATTTATTTACAATTTTATTTTAAGTGCTATTTAAATTGTTATATTTGATATAATTTGATTTAAATACCTAACTTGTCTCAAGAACGTTTAAATTGATCCGTTATCGAATATCCGTAAATGTTATGAAGTGAATTTGTTGTCAAGCATGCTAATTTCTTAGAATTAAATAAATTACATGTGAATTGGACTTGATTTCAATTTATTTAAATGTTTGAGGACTTAATTGAAAGTAGGCTTTGGGCCTATTTGATCATTTTTTAAAGTTATTTTAAAGTAGGCTTTGGGCCTATTTTTTGAGGACCTATTTGAGAATAGGACACCTTAAGCTATTTCAATTGATATCTTGAGCTCGAGAACTCGGAGTCGAGATCCGTCTTTACCGTTGGACTCGTTTCGGCGATTCAGATCCAATGGAATTAACCTCATAGTTTTTCGATTTCGTTTAGACCTCTGACGAACCAAATTTCAGTCCCACTAAATCATAATTGATATCCTACCCGTTTTTTAGCTTGGAGATCCGATTCTTGCCCATTTATGACCCATTTTTCTGACCCAAGACCCTCATTACACTCCCATCTCTCTCACTTTTTCCCTCACACACGTACAAGATAAGAACAAAGCAAGCAAACAAGAGCAACATACCATTCTGGGCCATTTGAGCTCAAGAATCCCTCATTTTCTTCTTTGATCTTAAAGGTAAGTTTAGATCCTTATTCTCCATGTTAATATACACTTTTTCATCCATGAATTTCTTGGAATAATCATGAGATTATGTGAGTTTGATTCAAGGCAGGAATAGTTAGGTTAAAATGAACTTTTCGAATATATATGGTAGCATGGATTATTTGAAGATATGTGAGTGTTTTCTTGCTCTTTGAAGCTCCTTTATTACATTGATAAACTTGTATTTGTTGGTAGTTGAATAATAAATGATTTACCATTTATATTCTTGAAGTTTTATAACAAGAAAAGCATGAAATTGATGAGATATCACACTCCATCTGTTACTATGCTGCTGCCGGGTGTATGTGTGTGAGTTTGTGACTATTTTTAGGCGTTTTTGTGGCTTGTTGGTGCTATTTTTTTTTTTGGAGAAGAAGCAACAACACGACTGTGTCAAACTGCATGCACAATTTAATATTGCGGTGTCATTACTTTCTGTTTTTGGGGAATTCTTGGACACTGCCTGTGACGCCCCGTGTCTTCGTACGTACAAGTATGACGTCACTAGTGTGATACTTGCATATTTAAATCCTTTTATTATGTAATTGTTGGAATTCGTCGGTCCCAACACAGCGGAAATTAAAATTTTGGGGATAGTAAAACCGGTTTTATCGGAATTCCAAACAAGATCACCTTTGTTTGAAGATTTAAGATTTAAAAAAAAAAAAAAAAGATTCAAATACCTCTTTCGCTTCCAGTTGATGCCGATAAGGTTTTTCAAAACCTATCCGGTTCTCTTCTATCCGATCTTCTTCCAAGAATCCCACTCAGAATTTTTCTAAGGTAGTACACGACTCGTAATTGAACAACTATTCAATTAACACACTATAACACTAATTAGATATTGATTATCTAATAATATTCTCAATACGATATTGAGAGATGAGAAAAGAGAGAAAACTGAAGTCTTTGAGTGAAAGCAGAAAAGAAGAAAATAACGACGTTTGATTTCTTCTCACAAATCTGCTTATATGATTAACCCTACGTCAAAAACACTATGGGCTAGTTGATATGATGGGCTTTAATTAAATTACTACTAATTAAATTAAAAGACCCAATATTCATTTAATTGGTGGACTTAATTTAATTACATTAATTAAATCAAAAGTCCAATATCTAATTAAATTGATGGACTAAAAAAATTAATTACTCTTAATTAAATTTCAAGCCCAAATTAATTTAAATACACTTATTTAAATTAATGTTAACTCTACAACATTTATTCTCAATAGCTTAACAATTAAGCATAAATTAATTAATATAATTATTAATTAATTACTCTCTCATATAATTAATTAACCTCTTTTAATTTATCGATCAATCTCCATTCATCTTTAGATAATCACGTTGTTCAATTCGAGTAATTGCCTGACCCCTTAGGTTCACCAATGAATAGTAGTAGGCCCACATTCTTAACGTGGTATTTCAGATAACAATTTATCTTATTGATTTAATTGACCCTTTCAATTAATCACTGTTTATTTAAAACTCTTTTTAATTAATCAGTACCTACAGATCACGATCGATATCTAGTGAGAAGCTCATGACCACCCATCCAACAGGTGACGTTTATGTTGTGAACCTTTTAGGCTCATGGATACCGTGAGATAAGATCCTTCTATCGCCTAATCCCCGATTAGGACCTAGCGCATGGGAATGATAGAACCCTGTTAGTCCTAATGCTATGAATTAATTCTAATAGCAAGTGCATTTGATCTAACACTCTAGGAAACTCATTTCCTAATTTAGATCTCACTACCTTGTGCAAGGATTTAAGTAGAATGTGATACAATAGAATTCATGGGTGATTCACTCGTTCTTCTAGACCAGCGATAGATTCTATGTTGTTATCTCATATGCCCCCATACATGATTCGAACAATGCCAACATACAACCATAACGAGATTCATGGTACCCATGAATCTCTAGGTGTATATCAAACATTACCCTCGATGTAGCACCCCTTTACACGTGGAGGTACCACACCCCCGCACTATAGGTCAATCCACATACGAAACGACCAATCCGTACATGAACCAACCTATAGCGAATGGGTGACAATGCAATACACGACAAGCTAGGCGGGAGTAACTTAAACATGCAACGGAAATTAAGCGGAAGCATAACGTAATCATGATCAAATATTCCCATTTAGCATTTCATGATATTTCTCATTTACCAGACAAAAGATATTCTAACTTATTATATCAATACATTATCATCTCTAAATACAAAACAATTAACATATTAAACATAATTCATTGAACAATAAATAAACAAGTGAACAACATGCACCGTGTTTGACTCGATTACAAAGACTGGACTCGACTCACTTCCCACCTAGCGTGCACCTGCAATAACCTGAAAGGTGGAGGCGTCAGTTTGTGAAGACCGAGTGAGGGGTTTACATATATATTAGCGCAGATAACATGCAAGTTATATTCTCGGGTAAAGGTTTATAAAAGATAACTATACAAGTTCTGAAAGAGGATGTTCTTCGCCCGAGAATACAACTATCAATATTAAATACTTGTTCATTTTCATGCAATCAATACATGGCCCCGGCGAGTAAGGGCGGTCTCCAACCGAACTCCAAATGTATATGAACATGCTTGCTTGATTATTAAACAATAAGTGATCATGCAATTCAATTATCGTGCAATCGTGCATGTGTAATCATATAACACGTTCATAGGATGGAAATCATGCAATAACCCGAGGACAACCCGCGGTGCCGGATTCATCCCCAGTCTCCTTCTTCCTCCGGTTTGATGATGGGATTGCAAGGACCCTACATCCAATCTCATTGAGCAGAGGGTACATGAATCCCTAAGCCCGGAGCTCCTTCCTCCACTAACCTCCTAGTGGATTTAGGGGTGACCCCAAATGTGGTGAGGATAGCGCCAGAGTTACCCTTCAGCCCTTGCTTTCCCGGTTGGCTCAAGTCACTACCCTCGGGCCCAACGTGAACGGTCATGCTACTCGCCTAAACATGCTTGCAATCGTGAACATGAACAATCATGGCTTGCTTGCTTGAAACATGACTTGAAATGATAAATGATTTCATGAAATTATAAATATAAATACCTTTGGCCGAAAGATCACATATTAGGAGTACGGGTTCTATTTAACTAGAAATTAAACCTCACCTGACAGGCGGCACACGACTCGTGAATGCGTGAACGTGCTCATACTCGACAATCTCCGCCCTGGAGAATAACTGGACAAGAAACGGGACAATGTACGTGCATGAGACCATGATTCAAGAACAATACTTCATAAAAGACGCACGGCATGATCATGTACAAGTCATCGAGCAATAAACAATGTAGCATAATAACATCTTGTTTTGACACATAATTAATCATATAATAGCAATTTGGGATCAAATAAACCATCGGATCGAGGAGCTAAAATTGTAATTTTATGCAGAAACTTTTTACACTTCCAGGGGGCTGGGAACGGCCGTTCCAAGTTTCATTTCAAAGTGGAAAGGGCCGTTCCCGCCTGTCGGGCTCCCCGAAGATGGGAACGGTCGTTCCCGTCTGTAAGACAAAGTGGTAACAGTCGTTCCCGTCCTCGCCGCCAAGCACATAATTCAAACACATGGGAACGGCCGTTCCCTAAATACAAAGGGGAAGGGCCGTTCCTGTTACGCAGACAGTCCAGAAACAGGGGAGAAGAACAGAGGAGCTACGGATCAAGCTCCAAGCCAACCCAATCACTTATAATTCAATTCCACAAGTTAGAATTCATGAAGGAAAATATGTATACATGCTTGAGAAGCCATAATACTCAATATAAACACATAATTCATGTCTAATCATCAAGAATCATCATATCAAGCTTATATGTTAACTTAGCATATAACTCCATAATTCTTAATATTTATGCATGAATTTCAAGCCCAAAGCTCAGAATCATAATTCTAACATCATATAAGCAAGTTATTACATGGAAATTATAACCCTAGCTTCATGCATAATTATCAAGAAATCATATATATAACCATCTCTACCTTGAATGAAAGAAGAAGAAGAAAAGATGGAGATGTGATGAAGATGATAGCTCAAGACTTCCAATTCCTCAAAGATTTTAGCTTGAAATGATGAAATTCCCTTCTCTTTTCCTTGGAGGTTTGGCTCGGTGAAGGAGGAAGCCAATGGTATGTTTTTTATGAAAATGAAAATGAAGCTTGGAGAAGAGATGCATATACCGATATATTTTGAGGAAAAAATATAATATTTGCAATTAAATCCTTAAAGTTCCATAAGTTATGCAATCAAGTACCAAAGATTTGAGAACAATCAATTAGGTCCAAAAGGTTTTCATACAATTTAGTCCCTCAATTAAAATGAATGACCATTTAAGGACAAGTTGGCAATTAAATCAAATTGGACAATTAATTCATGTAACAATTAAATTCCATTCCTACGAGAACTCTCAAAGTGAATGAATTTCATACAATTTCCACGTAATCATGTTGAAAACAATTTATAGAAATTAATATCACACATGTAAACTGAATAAACGAAATTAATAAAATAAAGTCCTAACGCTCGAAACTCACACGTGTCGAGCGTACCTGACTGTCTGAAATTCGGGGCGTTACACTCGTCATGCACAGAGCATCAATGGAGCCTCAAGTCTAAGGACCATTTAGGCACTACCATAACTAGGGAACCAACCTCATCATTAAGGCATAAAAGCCTTACCCCATTGAGGTGTTCCTGTCGGGATCCTCAGTGTACTTGTTCCCTAACAAGCACCCTCATGCGCGTGTGAATGTCTCCACATTCAATACTTATGAAACGAAGTAACCTTTCTTAAAGGCACATCATACGAACAAGTCTCAAACGAGTCAAGTCAACATCCCCGTGCTTATTAGACTCTTCGACTTGGAGTTGGTTTAAGTCACGCCATAGAGACTTGTTACATAACCTCCATTCCTTTGCGAGGTCAACTTCCGTAGCTTAATCTGACCTTGGGGTTTTATCCATACACAAACAGTTACAATATGCAATTAATAAACTTGAATGAGATATGATGAATTGGCCATATAAAATTAAACCACTTTGAAACGTTGCATTTATTATTTCATTAATGTCCCAAACTACTGCTAATAAGAGTACTTTACAAAAAGAGGCCTAAACTATTTGGCTCTTCCAGGGCACTACGCTAACAGTAATTATATGCATATTATAATAATTTATGATATTCTTGAATTATATGAAATTATTGTTAAGATTATAAATTGAATATTTGAACGTTTATGCTTGTTTGCTTTGGAACTTGATTCGTTTGTATCCGAATTCGATTCCGATTTTTGTAGAAATTTGACATGGATGAGATATTTGAGTTATAAACATGTTTAGATGCTCGTTACATGTTTTCGGGTTCGTTTGTTGAGGTTTTGGACCTTAATTGTTTTAACGGGACCAAAAAGGTACTAAAGAGCATTTAGCACAACTTGGGTTCCGGGAGGCATAACTTGAGCTCGAGAATTTGGATTCGAATTCTGACACCACCGTTGGACTTATTTTGATGATTTGAATCCAAAAAAATAATTCTCATAAATTTTTAAACCCGTTTGGACCTCCGAAATTCCACCGAACCGAGCCTTGTATGCTAAATCTGCCACCTTTGACCATTTTAGCCATATCTCCCTCACTTCTTGACCAAATGACATCACAGTTGGACCCACTTGAACCCAACACACCCCTATAGCCTACCCCCACCCTCTCATTTCGGCCATAACAAGAAAGAAAGGAGAAAAATGCTGCCAAATCAAGAACAAGCAAGGAAACCAATCACTATTCACCCTTTGGCATATTTGAGCTCGTAACTCCTTCATTCTTCGTCCAATCCGAGAGGTAAGTATATTTTCTTATTATCCACTTCATGATGGTTCTTTTATACCATGAATCATAAATTTTGAGCAAGGTTTGAGCATATGAGCTTGGCGTTGAATAATAAGGGTTTGAATGAATTTCTTGATAACTTGGCCATTCTTGCATAATTTTGAGTTTGGAGACTTGCTTCTTGTTCCTTATAGCTTGTTTACTGCATATGTGTGTGCCTATTTCATGGTAGTTGATGTATGGGAGATTTGCCATTGATGAACTTGAGTTTTCCTTACAAGAAACCATGACATATATTTGATCATTTGCCTTCCTTCCTTTGAGGATGTTAGTATATAATCGTGTGGCTGTTTTGCACTGAGTATGTGCCTTGATGTTGTTGTTATATGTTGCCTTTGCTTCCCTTCAATGGCTGTTATGTTTCATGAGTTGGTACAGGGGAGATTCTGCAATTTTCCGCGAAGAAGAATCTGAGTTCTGACCCCAGACACGCCCGTGTCTCCTCTTTTCCTTGAAGGGAGACACCCCCTGTCTCACGGGGCACCGAGTAGGTTGCTAAGAACTGTGCACCATGTGGCTAGTAGCGGGCTTCTTGCTCGCTACGTCCGCCTAACCAACAATGTACGTACACTGTACGTCGCACTCACGCCCAACCCTATGGAACGCTTTAGAGGGACAGCAACATTGAAGGGAAATTAACTTTCATTATATTCACCAACAATATAGTACACTGATGCGGGCGTCCACAAAGGACCAGGGAGATTGCCCGAGATTACAATAGAACGCTGCTTAACTATGCTTCGAATACCTGCCCTCCCCTATAATACTTTTAAAAAAAATTTATGTTCTATCCTCACTTACTATTACAGGGGTTTAAGCACCGCGAAAAACGGGGCCAAAAGGGCAGGAACCTGCCCACTACCAACTATCAACTATTTACAAGTACAAAGACCCTATCACCTAAGACTCGATAGCAGCTTGTCTCCTCTTCGGTGCGGTCTTGCTAGCGGGGTGGCTCGGCGGCCACGTTGACTTGTGGGTCAAGGGGCCCTAGAGCGTGGGCGACCCTTGACATTCTCCCCCACCTGAGATGGCGACGTCCTCGGCGTCATTGAGGTATGGTATGCTTCGATCAAGTGTTTAAACGCCTTGAGGTTTGCCACCCGCTCCCAAGTGTTATCCTCATCATTGCAGCCCATCCACTTCACCAGGTACTCGTCATACATCTTGTTCGTTGTACGTCTAACTCGGTGGTCAAGGATAGCTTCTGAGGCACGCTTCTCTGTCTTCTTCAGCTCCAGTTGGGGACGACTCGGCAGGTTCCGGGATACATCGTCCATATCTGCAGAATAAGGTTTGAGCTGACTCATTGTGCATTTTCCACCAAGGGGGTAGCTCCAGTTTATAGGCCACCTTCCCAATGAGCTTGATCACAGTTATAGGTCCAATGTATTTTTGCATCAAGCGAGGATCCCTCCCCCTTGATGATTTAGAGTGCCTGGGATTAGGGACCTTAACCATGACTTTATCTCCAGCCTCAAATTCCAAGAAGCGCCGATTCATATCTGCATATTTTTTCATCCGCTTTTGAGCTTTCTCCAGGTGACTTTGAGTAATTTCGACATTCGGTTTCCATTCCTGAGAGAAACTCCGTGCGAGAGGAGATTTACACCTTGTGGGGAGTCAACGGTGTGCGGGAGTAGCGGTTGTTGCCCGGTAACAATCTCAAAAGCACTTTTATTTGTGTCAGAGCTTTTCTGAGCGTTGAAGCACAACTGAGCAACATCCAGGAGCTTCACCCAATCCTTTTGAGTACCCCGAACAAAGTGCCGAAGATACTCCTCCAACATAGAATTAAACCGCTCAGTTTGGCCATCGGATTGTGGGTGATTGCTCGAGCTCATATTCAGCTTGGACCCGAAGATTTTGAAAAGTTCGGTCCGAAACGCGCCAGTAAACCGAGAGTCCCGATCACTGACAATATCTTTCGGCAGTCCCCAGTATTTAACAATATGCTTGAAGAAGAGATGAGCTGTCCCTTCTACCGTAACATATTTGGGAGCTGCGATAAAGGTAGCGTACTTCGAGAAGCGATCCACCACAACAATTATGTTTCCCAAGTCCCCCACTTTAGGCAATCTACATATGTAATCCATAGATACGCTTTCACACGGTCTTGTGGGCACCGGCAATGGTTCCAGTAATCCTGCCTTCTTTTGGTGGTCCGCCTTGTCTTGTTGACACACTAGGCAAGTGCGGACATACGTTTCGACATCATCCCGCATCTGCGGCCAGTAATAAGCCCTATTCAATAAGGCCCATGTGCGTTCCACTCCTGGATGACCGGCCCACAAGGTATCATGACATTCCGCGATAAGGGATTTCCTCAATTTTCCGCCCTTAGGAATGTACATACGATTCTCTTTTGTCCTCAATAAACCATCTTCCACCCAAAATTGTTGAGTCATACCCTGCTCGACCAATTTCATCAGAGACTGCGTAGCATCATCGTTCGGCAACATGTCTCGTATCTGGTCCAATACTGAGGTAGCAACTTTACTTGAGGTGAGGGCAGCTACCGACCCCAGTTTTGCTAAATCCGCCCTCCGACATAGGGCATCAGCCACATGATTGCTGGACCCAGCACGATACTCGATCATGAAATTGAATTATGACAGCAGCTCTTGCCAACGTGCCTGCTTACTGGTAAGCTTTGACTGCGACATGAAATGGCTTACCGCAGTGTTGTCCGTCCTTACCACAAAAGGAGATCCCAGGAGGTAATGACGCCATGTCCTAAGGCAATGGACCACGGCCAACAACTCCTTCTCGTGCGCTGAGTAGCGCCTCTCCACATCCTTTAACTTCCTACTCTCAAATGCCACCGGGTGCTTGTCTTGAATCAACACCCCTCCCAAAGCAAAGTCTGACGCATCCGTCTCCACCTCAAAAGGTTTCGATAGATCGGGGAGCGCCAACACCGGTTCCGACACCATAGCCCTCTTTAGATCCTCGAATGCCTCCTGGCACTGTGGGGACCAATTCCAGGTTTCCGTCTTCTTCGTCAAGTCAGTGAGGGGGCGGGCTATCTCAGAGTACCCCTTCACAAATCTCCTATAGTAATTCGCCAATCCAAGGAACGACCTTACACCATGCACATCCTTTGGAGGTTGCCAGTCCTTGATGGCCATTATCTTCTTCGGATCCATTCTGATCCTCCCTCTTTCCACAATGTGACCCAAGAAATTTATCCTCTCTTGAGCAAACGAGCACTTTGATGGCTTAGTATAGAGTTCGTGCTCACGAAGCCTTGTCAGGACCTTCCGCAGATGCTCTACATGCTCTGCTAAAGTCTCGCTATACACCACAATGTCATCCAAGTAAACTACCACGAACTCATCCAGAAACCCGTGTAGCACTTGGTTCATCAGAGTACAGAATGTCGTCGGGGCGTTCGTCAGGCCGAATGGTATGACTAGGAAGTCATATGCCCCATATCTCATGACCACTGTCGTTTTCTGTTCATCCCCCTCCTTGATTCTGACTTGCCAATACCCCGATCGCAGGTCGATCTTAGAAAAGTATTGTGCCCGACTTAAACGGTCAAAGCAATTCGCCACCAGAGGAATGGGGTACGAATTCTTCACCGTGATTTTATTCAAGGCCCGATAGTCGCAACACATCCGCAGTGATCCATCAGATTTCTTTTGGAACAATACTGGAGCTCCATAAGGCGACTTAGCGGGCTTGATGATCCCACATTCTAACATCTCCTTTAGCTGTTTTCTGAGCTCTTCAAGCTCAGGTTGTGTCATATGGTATTGGGCCCTAGCAGGGGGCCTCGTGCCAGGCACTAGTTCAATCTCATGATCTACCGCTCTTCTGGGCGGTAACTTTCTAGGCAGTTCGTCCGGCATGACATCCTCGAACTCAGTCAGAATTCCCTTGATCAAATCAGGGATCGGCCCTGATGTTTCTTCCATCTCTTCGAATTTCAGAGTGCACAGAAATGAGGGACTCATTTCTCTTGTACCCCTTTTGGAATTGCATGCGGAGATACCCTTCTCCGCTGTTTTCTCCGATAGTACTGGGATTAAGCAAGGTTTAGACCCCATCATCATCAAGGAGTCTACGTGAGGCATAACCGACATACCTGTATCCCGTAAAAATTCAAGCCCGAGAATAAGCTTGAAATCATCCATCATCACCACTGAGAGGTTGGTTCTTCCCTCAAATTGTCCAACCTTGATAGGTACCGACCTAGCTATACCCGCAACTGGCTGTGCGGCTGTGTTGATTGCTTTCACCCGACCAACTCTTTTTTTCCAATACTAATCCCAATCTCTCCACCTCGGTGCTTGCCAAGTAGTTGTGCGTAGCACCAGTATCGATCATCGCCCTTATGGACTTCCCATTGACCTTCATGTCAACAAACATGAGCCCCTTCTTCTTCGTGGGCTTACCCTTTTCCTCAGTTTTGTTTCCCAACAGAGCCGGTACATGCTTTACCGTGCTCGTCGACACTCTTCGTTATGCAGTAACTTGATGAATCAGGGGGTTACATCGGTGAGAAATAGACCCCAGATTCTCTTCCACCTCAACATCATACGCCTCACCTCCATTATCCGCCACAACCTGTGGCCCATCTCCTGCCTGTTCAGCTACTTTCTCAGCAAGCTTCGACAAGCTCGCCAATGTGTTCACCAGTTGTTTATTCTGGGGGCAGTTTTGAATGTAGTATGACCCATCGCCACAAAGGAAGCATCTCCGTTGTGGGATTGTGAACGACCTGCTCTCTGTAGGTTTATTCCTATTAAAACTTGCATGAGAGCTTGCGGTGCTTGGGGATGGTCTCTCTCCCCCACTGTTATAAGGACCACTTCGGAAGGGTCTCGGCCCTCCTCCGACTCCTCCTCTCGTTGGTGCCGAGCTTGTTGTTGGCGGCATACGCCGAGGTTCTGGGTTGAAATCTATCAATCTTTCGGCGCTCCCATCGCGGCATTAAGGTCCATCACTCTCTGACGCTGGAGTTCGCTCCTCACATATGGTTTCAAGCCTTCCATAAACGTGAAGAGCTTATCCTTCTCTGACATATCGGTGATGCTCAACATATGCGTTGAGAAAGCCTTCACATAATCTCTTGTAGAACCCGTTTGCTTGAGTTTGCGCAATGCCTTGCGAGCAATGTATTCAACATTCTCAGGGAAGAATTGTTGTCTGATTGCTTCCCGGAGATCGTTCCATGTGTCCAAACGCACCACCCCCGCTTGGATTTCAGCATGTTTCCTTCTCCGCCACAATTTAGCATCCCCGGCCAAGTACATTGTGGCCGTCATCACTTTCCTTGCCTCGTCGTTTATGTGCGCAGCGAGGAAATACTGCTCCATATCAAAGAGGAAGTTCTCAACTTCCTTTGCATCTCTTGCCCCTTCGTAGGCTTTCGGTTCAGGAATCCGAAGCCTCGCAACTGGATCGTGGTTCACGGCCCCTCCGTTCCCCACAGCTCTCTGGAGTATTCCAATTTGTATTCTCATCTCTTCCATATCGCGCCTCACTCCCTCGAGGTCACTCGTTCTGATTATTTCCGCAAAAGCTTGGCAGGCAGCCCTGCTCTCGCCAAGCTGAGCTTGGAGGTCTACGACCTCCTCTTCCAACGTTTCAACCTTTTCCTCTAGGCTCGCAACAACATATGAGAGCCTTCGATTTTCGTCTTCCACGTCATCCAATCGTGCTTTAGTGCTTTTCTTTACGGGCTCCGCGGCCCCTGATTCTTCCGCCATATTCTTACATCGGTCCTGTGGATCAAGAGCCGAGGCTCTGATACCACCTCTCACGGGGCACCGAGTAGGTTGCTAAGAACTATGCACCGTGTGGCTAGTAGCGGGCTTCTTGCTCGCTATGTCCGCCTAACGTACAATGTACGTACGCTGTACGTCGCACTCACGCCCAACCCTATGGAACGCTTTAGAGGGACAGCAACATTGAAGGGAAATTAACTTTCATTATATTCACCAAGAATATAGTACACTGATGCGGGCGTCCACAAAGGACCAGGGAGATTGCCCGAGATTACAATAGAACGCTGCTTAACTATGCTTCGAATACCTGCTCTCCCCTATAATACTTTTAAAAAAAATTTCTGTTCTGTCCTCACTTACTATTACAGGGGTTTAAGCACCGCGAAAAACGGGCCAAAAAGGCAGCAACCTGCCCACTACCAACTATCAATTATTTACAAGTACAAAGACCCTATCACCTAAGACTCGATAGCAGCTTGTCTCCTCTTCGGTGCGGTCTTGCTAGCGGGGTGGCCCGGCGGCCACGTTGAGTTGTGGGTCAAGGGGCGCTAGAGCGTGGGCGACCCTTGACACCCTGTCTCCCCATGTGTCACGGGCGGACTCTTTTACTGGCGTAACGGAACAATTTTTCGCCCGTGAGGCTCCCTCAGGTTCTCCAAAACCTTCGGTCTGCCTTCCATCCTCGAGTTTTTATGATGACCCTAGCTCTTCTTAGCATCATTCGCGTACTAGCGATAGCATCCGAATGCTTACTCGTACCGCACTTCATGTTCGGTACTCGTCCATTCAAGTTCTACAAGCTAGCATACTTGCCATACGTCCCATAATCTCGGATCCCAACAATGCATCTCTTGATGGCACGGGAGCATACTTGCTCCGTCTCGGCATGAAGGGTCGCTAGCGCGCCCAACACGCAATCCTCGTGCTCGTCGCTCGCTCGGGATGCTTCGGTCTTAGGTATGCCTCGGCGCCCTTCGCTTGCTTCTCGCCCGAGTAGGGCAACTCGTAAGTCCAAGGCTAATTCAACTTGCCGGCATGGTGCTCGCTTAGTGCCATCACAGCACGGGAGGGCTGGCCGATGCTCACCAATGCATACCCCCCTTATAGTACTCTTAAAAAAAATTTCCTTTGTCCTGCTACTAGACATTCGTGCTAGCCGAGCAGCGCAGATTTTCCATAAATCCCGCATCCGACCTCCAAATCGCCAGTCGTTTTCGCTCAAACGAAGCCCTTGACTTCAATAATCATCCCATACACTTAGAGCCCCACCCGAGACTCCATCGTTTGGGAATTACCCTCGCAATATGCTGAATTTCCGAAACAACCCCTCAATGACAGCACATTGTTGTCAAGGCTTGTTCATTGCTCAAACGGTGTTCAAATGACTTGAAACTTTATAGAAAGCATCCCAACACATGGAGGAAGCTCCCCATAAAATATCTTTAGGAAATTCCTTCCTTTGATCCGCCTGCTCAGAGTACTCTTGCCAACCCCGCGCTGCCGACCGCCTCCCGGTCGCACCACAACTCCAAAGCCCTAAGGGACTAGGAAGGACCCCAAACTTGGTCGAGATCATCCTCAAACATCAAGGAATACACATATCAAATAGTATTCCGATCCCACTTCATTAAGGCCTTCATCTCAACCACACCAGCGGGACGATATTCCCGAATCGCCCTCAACCAACGCCCAAGTTATGGTCGCAACCTTATCTCCAAGTTCGACCCATAACATCCTCTCCCACTCGATCCGTTGACGTCCTTGTCAACACGCACCTATCGCAACAAGTGCACCGTGCCAACTAACTGTAGCACCGGACGGAGTATCTCCAGAACAACAGTTCCAAGGCACCTTCTGTGCCGCACGTCGGAAACTCGCCTCGGCTCGCTCCCTAAACTTGTGCCTTTCGCATGCCATGTGGCTAGTAGCGGCTTCCTGCATGCTACGTCCGCCTAATCAACCATGTACATCCGCTGTACGTCACAATCACGCCCACCCTGTGGAGCGCTTTAGAAGGACAGCACATTTTAACTTCCACTATATTCGCCAAGAATACAATACACTGCTGCGGGCATCCACCTCGGACCCTGGAGAATAGCTGCTGTGGGCGTCCACCGCGGACCCCGGAAAATAATTACTGCAGGCGTCCACCGCGGACCCCGAAAAAAGCAAAGGCAAATCCACCTAGGATTGCACAGGACGACATGGACTTCTTAGTGCAACCACCCTCGGTTAGCATGTAACGCCCCGTGTTTTCACACGTGCAGGTAAGAGTTACGTGTGCATTTACATTTAATTATTTGATTTTATATTTTGATTCATGAATCAAATTCGTTTCCAATTTGATTTATTTGTCTAAATTTCATATGAACGTCAATGCGAGATGTGAATATATGAATGAATTTGTGAGAATGTGAATTTTGTGAATTTGGTGATCTTTCAATGGAATTACGTGTTTCGTGTGACCGAGGGTTTAATTGCAACTTATTTGAATGTTTTGGACTCAATTGGAAATTGAGTTTGGGCTTAATTGCCACTTTTTGAAAGTTTAGGGACCTAATTGAATATTAGGCAACCCTGAACGGTTTTCACGATACCTTGAGCTCCGGACCATGAAATGGAGATCCGTATCATCATCTTCTCAAGAGGCCAAGGAGAAGATCCAAGAAACCCTTGTTTGATCAAACCAACTTTGAGCTCAAGATTAACCAATCTTCCATCTTCTTCCAAGGTAAGATATGGATTGTTTTTCCCTTATTCTCCTCTCCATTTTCTTCCGATTATATCTTGGTATGAGTTGGGGAATCATGTGATATGAGAAAAGCTTGAAAAAGAATCAAATGGTATGAATTTTTGGTTTAATGGATTTCTATGGTTTGCTATGGGAATTGATGCATGGAAGTTGTTGCTTGAAGCTTCTCTATCACTTTTATATGCTTGTATTCCATGTTGGATGAGTGTAGCATGACTTGCCATTGTTGAAGCTTAAAGCTTCCACGGATGAAAGCTTGATTTTGGATGATCTTTTGCCAACCTTATGCATGCATTCTTGTATATATGAATGAATTGCATGATTTGTATAAATTATATGGCTTGAAACTATGTCTAAGTGTACCTAAGAGCTTCCTTATTGCTGCCCCTGCTTTCCAAAGCTTTTCCCTTGTGAAACAGAGCTTCTGCTATGTTTTTCTTGGCAAAACGATGAGCTGACACGGCCGTGTCAGCTTTAAACTGAAAACGGACACGGCCGTGTTGGGCTCTCGACTTTGAATTTTTCTGATTTTAACCTTGGACACGGCCATGTCCAAATGCTTTGAAAACTCAACACGGCCGTGTCAAGCCCTCGACTTTGAATTTTTGGATTTTTAAACCTCGGGCACGGCCGTTTCCAATCTGACCCTGGAGATGGTCACTGGGCTGCCGTGAAGAATATTCTTAAGTACTTGAAAAGTACTAAAGATTTATTCTTAGTTTACGGAGGTCAGAAAGATCTTACTGTCGAAGGATACTGCGATGCAAGCTTTGCATCTGACTTAGACGATTTTAAGTCAATGTCAGGATACATTATCTGCCTAAACGGCGGAGCAGTGAGTTGGAAGAGTTCCAAGCAAACTACCACTGCAGATTCAACCACTGAGGCCGAATACTTAGCTGCAAATGATGCAGCTAAGGAAGGTGTTTGGATTAGAAACTTCATTCAAGAATTGAATGTTGTTCCTAGCATGAAAGACCCCATTACTGTTTTTTGTGACAACACTGGGGCGGTTGCTCAAGCAAGAGAACCAAGATCTCACCAACGGACCAAGCACATTATGAGGAAGTATCACCTAATCCGTGATATTATCAAAAGAGGAGATGTGCAAATTGAGAGGGTCACATCAGCAGAGAACGTGGCAGATCCACTTACTAAACCCCTTAGTCGAGAAGCTTTCCAAAGTCATCTTCAGAAGATGGGACTTAGAGTAGCTTTAGAATGGCTTTGACGGGCAAGTGGGAGATTGTTAGGAATAGTGCCCTAGAAAACCGATTGTATATCCGCTTTGTGCTTTTCCTTATTGTAATCACAGATAATCTTTGAATGAAATAACGAATTGAGGCAACACTTCTTTATATGCTCTTGTTTGGTATGCGTTTACTTTAGCTGTGCATGTACGAGAACTCCCCTAATCCTGATGACTTTAGGACTCTACCATTTAGGTGAAATGGTTCATGAAACGAGCCCTATATCACATAAGTCATGATTAGTAAAATACTCCAAGCCGATGAGTCCTACAGACAGTGGGAGTGTCAACCAGACTCCTCTAAGGCTTGCTTGTGGGATCACGCCCTTAAGAAGGACCACCTTGTTTCATGGAGGTGCAAAGTGTATAATTGATACGTGCGTGATACATGAGGGTGCTTACTTTAACAAGTAAGTTCACTGAGGTGCCCCGTGTGAGAACATTCCTAAATGGGAAAGGAAGTTTCTATTTCAGGAAATGGAAACTTCCAGATTGGGAAATATCTCACGAGTCATTGATGTGATTAATTGATCCTTAGACTTGAGGTTCCTTGTCACTTTATGAGTTAACTCTGTAGTCTTAGGTATAAGCTTTAAAGGGTGTCGCCTTAGACAACTGATTCAAGGCTTATGCTGGGGCTGCACAAGTGATTCATGAAAGTGAATGAGAATCAAGAAAGGACCTACACTTGCATCTGCAAGGTGATCTCTTATTGTGTAAGTCATTCATATGCCATATGTAGTCCTTGGCCAAGGCAGTAGATCAAGACATCAAGAAAAGGGTTTCTTGGATTGAGATCAAATGGATATGAAATGCACTTAGCTTTAAGACCGGATTATTAGGGTTCTGATTATTCCCTTGCCCTAGATCTTAGTTGAGAGATAGTAAGTAGGAGGATTGTATCTCACATGAATCAATGACTTAAAGGTTCTGTCGAATCCGAACATTCCAATTCAGCTAGGGGTTAAACACCTGTTGCTAGACTATGGTCGTTTAATCTGTGGACTGATTAATTAATTAGTGAATTAATTAATTAGGGTCACTGCTAATTGAATTGAGAACCTAGAGGGTCACACACAACAACTTGGTTACGTGAGTTGAGGCTTGAAAATGATTAAACGAGTTAATCGGGCCAAGAGGGTTCCACACGTGTGAAGTCACACGTGTGGCTCACGTGAGTGACACGTGTCACTGTGACACGTGTCACTGTGACACGTGTCACACACCTGTATATATATATATATTATATATATATTAAATAATTAATTAGTTAATTATTTAATAGACTTTGGAGAAAATAATCTAGTTAATTAATTACGAATTAATTAATTAGATAAAAATAAGTTATTTATTTTATAATAAATAAAGTATAAAATTATCCAAAAATAGTTTGGATTTTTTAGCTCTCTTAAAAGTTGATTTGAATTAGAATTCAAAGTCAAAGTCAAATTACTTGATGATCAAGTAATAGGAGAGAGGGACCAAAATCCTAGCCCATAATGGACTAGGGATTTCGGCACCCCCTCCCTATAAATAGGGGAGCTCGAGCTCCTCATGGAGCTAATAGACAATTCTTGGTTCATGTGTTGAACACCTTCCTTTCTCCAAGATTAAATTAAACCCTAGGTTAAGCCTAAACACTAACTAGAGAACTAGCATCCTTACTAGTTAGATTGTGATCAAGTTGGTGGACTTTCTCTAGAGACTTCAAGTTAGAAGTTTGAAGATTCGAGCTTTACCAAGGAGAGGGGATCAAGCCGCGAGAAGAGCATTCTTGGGTGGCTTGAAACGCTTCAAGAAAGAATAAAAGAAAAGTAAGTTTTCTATCTTTACGAATTTGGTTACACAATTGCGAGTCCTAGATCCTTTTGTTGGAAAAATTTTTAAATTCCGCTTTTTTCTGATTCGTGTTTTCCAACAGAGATAATACACGCCCTCTCGCCGGGCCACAAATGACCTAATGAATGAAATGAATGGTTATAAACCTATTCGTTGTATTTTATTTCCCACTTGGGAAAAATGCTTCTAAACCTCGAATAAGGATTATAACTTGCATGTATGTGTTTAAATTCAGTCATATTATGATATTATGCCTATCTTTTTATACCCACCAGTCTGTCTAAGACTGAACCCGGAGTTGTTTCAGTTCTTTTTGCAGGAAGGGATGCTAGGCGGGATACCAGTCAGGGAGAGTCTTGCAACGTGTCTAGCCTTTCTTTTCCTTACACGTATGTGTTTATACTTTATGATACTTTTGGATTTTGTATATGATTGCGAGCGTACATGTATATGGTACCTATATGTATCTTACTCAAACTTAAATGTTGGTACCTAGAGCATATAGCTTAATATATGGAATACATGTTGGTACCTAGAGCATCTAGCTCAGTATATGGTATATGAACTATTGCTTCCGCTTTTCTGTTACTCTGTTGTTGTTGTTGTTATCACCGTTGGGGTTTAAGTTATAGGTTAGTCCCACCTGGCTTAGCGAGTGTGTATGTCTCCGTTCGCTATGATTTGGCACGTGTATGGAAACCCATTTCATATACGGGGCGGGTCATGGTGCGGGGGATGTGACGTCTCGCGCTCGGGCGTTACATCCTTTGAGTGGTATTAGAGCCCAGGGTTGCAAAACTAGGGTTCTAGTGTCGTGTTGAGTCAGTAGGTTGTTCGGATGTAGGAATTACTTGTTAATATGGAGCATTTGCATTTAATATGATAAGGTGCTTTGATTCTTGACTTGAATGATTGATTGAGTTTCTTGCATTGTCACGCATGAACTAAATTTGCATGCATGTTAGTGTTTGAGTGAGCAGGATGCCTCCTAGAAGACATCGGGAGATGTCTCTGGGTCACCATCATCATAGAGATCGTTCTCCTAATCCTCCACAAGCGCCTATGAATATGGAGCACTTTGTGGAGGCGGTATATAACTACGTGGAACATAGAAGGGCTCAGGATCCTCCAGTACAACCGCAGGCTGAACAACAAGCACCTCCTCCTAATAACCCGAGATATCATCATGGGTTGTTTTTAAGCTATAACCCTCCAAGGTTTTCGGGTTCTGGTGATGATGCAATATCGGAAGGATTTTCAATGTTAGACAATTTACCTCTCAAGAGAAAGCTCAATTTGCCATTTTTCAACTGGATGGAGAAGCATACGATTGGTGGGAACGCACTAGAGAGAAGCTGGAAGTGGAAGGGGAGGAAGTAAACTGGGAAGTCTTTGTAAGGGAATTTCGAGAAGCTTTTGTGCCGGAGGTGGTTCGGGAGAGAAAAGAACACGAATTTATGGATCTGAAGCAAGGGACTCGCACGGTAGCCCAGTATCTTTCTCTTTTCAACAGACTTGGTAAATATACACCTCACATTACAAGGGATGAAAAGAGAAAGGCAAAGAAGTTCATTGCAGGATTGAGGCAGGATCTCCGACACGGGCATGCAGGCCATAATTTTGAGTCTTTCGCTGACACTGTACAAAGGGCGTTGGTGCAGAAAGAGGAATACAAGAAAAAGGATCCTATTCCTCGAATGCAAATGCGACAAGGATCCGGATTTGGAAAAGGGAAAAGACCTATGGTGGCTCCCTTACAGCCGTTTCAAGGGCAAAACAAGAAGTTTAGAGCTGTAGGATCTACACCACCGAAGCCACAAGTACCTCCAGCTACTTCTGATCCTCGGCATGATAGGTCACCGTGTTTATATTGTGGAGGCCCTACTCACACCTACAACACTTGCAGAAGGAGGCTGGGACAGTGTCTGATTTGCGGGAAAACGACGCATATGGCTAATACTTGTCCAGATAAGACTCCGGGCTATCAACTGGGAGCTCAAAGGCCGATGATCCCGGCTCGTGCTTATGCTCTTGCGGGTGAAGAGCAAAATGTGAAAGCTAATCCTAATGCCATGGTGGAAGGTACGATATGCATCCATAACACGAACATACATGCATTATTTGACCCTGGCACTACTCATTCTTTTATAACTTGCAAATTAATTGATACTTTGTGTTTGCTTGTTATGTGTTTGAATGCTTGTTATGTGGTGAGTTCGCCGTTGGGTGGAAGTCTTGAGACGGATCAGGTGGTCAGAGATTGTATGTTTGGTTTTGAAGGCAGAGAATATCAGGCAGATTTAGTGGTGATGCCGATGAACAGATATGGAGTTATTCTAGGAATGGATTGGTTGTTTCGGTATCACGCCACGGTTGATTGTTTCACCAAGACAGTTAAGTTGGGCGAAGAAGTGACAGTGGGGAAAGACTCAGGGATTGCACCTCTCTTATCGTTCACGGAAGCTCATAAGTTGATAAGGAATGGAGCTACGGGATATATTGCCTACATCTTGAATAAGCCGAAAGATCAGGCGAAACTCGAAGAGAGAAAAGTGGTGAAGGAGTACCTTGAGGTGTTTCCCGAAGTTTTAGGTTCTTTGCCTCCGGATCGAGAGACCGAATTTGTAATAGACTTATATTCGAAATTTGAACCTTATTCTAAGACTCCTTACCGGATGGCACCGACAGAGTTACAGGAGTTGAAAGTTCAGTTAGAAGACCTTCTCAAGAATGGCTATATTCGCCCGAGTTCATCGCCGTGGGGTGCGCCAGTCCTCTTTGTTAAGAAGAAAGATGGAACTTTAAGGATGTGCATTGACTACCGGGAGTTGAATCGGATGACTGTAAAGAATAAATATCCATTGCCTAATATAGAGGATTTGTTTGATATGCTACAAGGGTCCAGAGTATATTCCAAGCTCGATTTAAGGCAAGGATATTATCAGTTAATGATTAAGGAGGAAGATATTCCTAAGACAGGATTTAATACCCGGTATGCACATTATGAATTCGTGGTGATGCCATTTGGATTAACCAATGCGCCGGCAGCTTTTATGGACATGATGCATCGGATTTTTCGCCCGTATTTGGATAAATTTGTCGTGATCTTCATCGATGATATTTTGGTAAACACAAGGTCAAAAGAGGATCATGCTCGCCATTTGAGATTGGTATTGGAGACTTTAAGAGATAACCAGCTTTATGCCAAGTTCAGTAAATGTGAGTTCTGGATTGACAGGGTGAGCTTCTTGGAACATATCATTTCGAGCAAAGGATTAGAAGTGGATCCTTCGAAAATAGAGGCAGTTTCATAGTGGCAGAATCCTAAGAATGTTTCTGAGATCCGAAGTTTCTTGGGTTTAGCCGGTTATTATCGAAGATTTGTTAAGGATTTCTCGAAGATTGCGGCTCCGTTGACCCGATTAACCAAGAAAGAGGTTCGGTTTAAATGGGATGAGAAGTGTAAAGCTAGCTTTCAGCTCTTGAAAGATAAGTTAACTTCTACACCGATACTTGCACTTCCGGATGGTATTGAAGGGTTTGTGGTGTATACGGATGCTTCCCATGAAGGCTTAGGTTGTGTTTTGATGCAGAATGGGAGAGTAATTGCTTATGCCTCTAGGAAATTGAAAGAGCACGAGAAAAATTATCCCACTCACGACCTTGAACTTGCAGCGGTGATTTTTGCCTTAGGGAAGTGGAGATATTATTTTTGTGGAATTTCTTTTGAGATTTTCACCGATCATAAGAGTCTTCAGTATTTGTTTTCTCAAAAGAATTTGAATAGAAGACAGCGTCGATGGATGGAGACTCTCGAGGATTATGATTGTGTGATTAAGTATCACCCGGGTAAAGCTCACGTGGTCGCGGATGCATTGAGCAGGAAGGCTAGTGTATCCAATTTGAAGGTAAATATTGGACAACCAATGGAGTCGGTTAAGATAAAGGCTCGTATTGGTAGCATCTCAGTACGTCCAGAATTAAGGCAGCAGATATTTGAGGCACAACGGACGGATGTTGAGATTCAGAAGTTGATTGAAAAGGCTCGATCAGACTCCAAGTGTCCATTTGGATTCGATGGCACGGGAATCTTTCGATTTAAGAACAGAGTGGTAGTTCCAACGGAGTTGAGAAGAGCTATTTTGGATGAAGCTCATAAAACGGCGTATTCGGTACATCCTGGTGGAAACAAGATGTATCGGGACTTAAAACAGTATTATTGGTGGAATGGGTTGAAAAGAGACGTAGTGAATTATGTGAAGCATTGTCTGACTTGTCAATTAGTGAAAGCTGAGCATCAAAAGCCGTTAGGATTGTTACAGCCACTACCTATTCCCGAATGGAAATGGGAACAGATAGCAATGGATTTTGTATCGGGTTTACCTAGAGTGAAGGGTGTATTCGATGGAATTTGGGTAATCGTGGACAGATTGACCAAGTCTGCACATTTTCTTGCTTTTCGGATGTCAGATAAGATAGGTAAATTGGCTAAGAGGTATTGTGATGAGATTGTTCGGTTACATGGAGTGCCAGCTAGTATTGTTTCAGACAGGGATCCAAGATTCACTTCCAAGTTCTGGCAAGAGTTACAGAAGTGTCTGGGGACTAAGCTCCAGTTCAGTACAGCTTTTCATCCACAGACTGACGGGCAATCTGAAAGGTTAATCAGATATCTTGAGGATATGTTAAGGGTGCGTGCGTTGGATTTCTCGAGTTCATGGAATGAACAATTGCCCTTGATTGAGTTTGCCTACAATAACAGTTATCAAGCTTCTATAGAAATGGCACCGTACGAGTTTCTTTATGGAAGAAAGTGTCGATCCCCGTTGTTCTTCGATTTGGAAGAATGGAAGTGGAGTAAGCAAGAAGGGGTACAAAGAGGTGAAAGATTGTTTTTCCCTTATTCTCCTCTCCATTTTCTTCCGATTATATCTTGGTATGAGTTGGGGAATCATGTGATATGAGAAAAGCTTGAAAAAGAATCAAATGGTATGAATTTTTGGTTTAATGGATTTCTATGGTTTGCTATGGGAATTGATGCATGGAAGTTGTTGGTTGAAGCTTCTCTATCACTTTTATATGCTTGTATTCCATGTTGGATAAGTGTAGCATGACTTGCCATTGTTGAAGCTTAAAGCTTCCATGGATGAAAGCTTGATTTTGGATGATCTTTTGCCAACCTTATGCATGAATTCTTGTATATATGAATGAATTGCATGATTTGTATGAATTATATGGCTTGAAACTATGTCTAAGTGTACCTAAGAGCTTCCTTATTGCTGCCCCTGCTTTCCAAAGCTTTTCCCTTGTGAAACAGAGCTTCTGCTATGTTTTTCTTGGCAAAACGATGAGCTGACACGGCCGTGTCAGCTTTAAACTAAAAACGGACACGGCCGTGTTGGGCTCTCGACTTTGAATTTTTCTGATTTTAACCTTGGACACGGCCATGTCCAAATGCTTTGAAAACTCAACACGGCCGTGTCAAGCCCTCGACTTTGAATTTTTGGATTTTTAAACCTCGGGCACGGCCGTGTCCATTTCCTTTGAAAACTCAACACGGCCGTGTCATTTGAAATGGCAACCTTGGGGAACTCTTTTATTGCTTGTTTTCCGTTTATTGCTCGTATTTGTGAATTGTATGCAACGTGGATTTATTAAAGCTGTGATTTATGATTGATATATGATATTGATAACTATACGAATGCAAGAATGAAAAGTATGAAAGTATGAACGAGATGAACGGGAATGAATACGATTTTATCGTATATTGAACGAAACTTGGTGAATTATGTGTTTAGTTGAATTCTATGGTATTCATGAGCATATTTGGTCATGTTTTATTGTTTCAAGCATTCCATAGCATGTCATTTCATAGCCGAGCGTCTAAGGTGGTCATAATTGAGTCTCACACTACCTTTGTCGCACAGATCCTGATCCAGTGGGTGACGAGGTCGAGCAGTGAGGTCTTGGTCGGGTTCTTTTGTTTACCAGGTGGGTTTTTCTTCTATTAGATAAAATATGACCCCAAACCACCTAATGTGTAAATTTTGAGCCAAAATTTTATATATGTATATATCAAGTTTTAACGAGCAAATGTTTTCAACGTTAAGCCTTTTATTATGATTATCCTACCAAAAGTTTTGGCGAGTAATGAATGTTCACAATGAATGGGGGCCCGGGACTTAGTGTATTGGTGAACCGGGGAAGCATGGGCTGACGGGAATCCACATATACTAGTTCCAACAATCTCGGTAACCTAGACTTCACTAGGAGATTAGTGAACGAAAGGGGACCCGCGGTTTTGGGGATTCATGTACCCCTCTAGCATTAATGAATGAGGTTCGGGCCTTGCAAACCCGTTCCCTACCCGGAGGAAGAAGGTGGTATATGAACGATCGAATGAATCATCGAATGTATGTGCACAAAAGAATGAAATGTATGAATGAATGAATGAACGAATGAATAACTAATGGATTACACGAGGTGTTGGTTGGAGATAATGCACGCCCTCTCGCCGGGCCACAAATGACCTAATGAATGAAATGAATGGTTATAATCCTATTCGTTGTATTTTACTTCACACTTGGAAAAAATGCTTCTAAACCTCGAATAAGGATTATAACTTGCATGTATGTGTTTAAATTCAGTCATATTATGATATTATGCCTATCTTTTTATACCCACCAGTCTGTCTAAGACTGAACCCGGAGTTGTTTCAGTTCTTTTTGCAGGAAGGGATGCTAGGCGGGATACCAGTCAGGGAGAGTCTTGCATCGTGTCTAGCCTTTCTTTTCTTTACACGCATGTGTTTATACTTTATGATACTTTTGGATTTTGTATATGATTGCGAGCGTACATGTATATGGTACCTATATGTATCTTACTCAAACTTAAATGTTGGTACCTAGAGCATATAGCTCAATATATGGAATACATGTTGGTACCTAGAGCATCTAACTCAATATATGGTATATGAATTATTGCTTCCGCTTTTCTGTTACTCTGTTGTTGTTGTTGTTGTCACCGTTGGGGTTTAAGTTATAGGTTGGTCCCGCCTAGCTTAGCGAGTGTGTATGTCTCCGTTCACTATGATTTGGCACGTGTATGGAAACCCATTTCATATACGGGTCGGGTCATGGTGTGGGGGATGTGACGTGTCGCGCTCGGGCGTTACATAGCTTACCCGCGAACGTCAGACAACAACAAGGACTGCCCGGTGATCAGCCGGCTCACCGTCAGGTGTCTGTGACCCCGTAATGGTCATTCCGCTATTGGCACACGCTACACGGTACCCTCAGGTACAAATTGACTCCACGCCCAGGCACAAACACTGGCTCCTCCACAACTCAGTGTGCAAAGATTGGGTAGATGAACTGTGTCGCGCGCCACATCCTCCCCCACTCGAGTCGTTGCCGCCCCGGCAACACTCGGACAACTAGGCCTCTCGCCCGAAAGTCATATGCGGTGTGAAGGCGCATCCCGACCTACACTACGAATGCCCTTCTTGGAAACTCTTTCACCACAGAACCCATAATATGGTTTCCAAATCCCCTAAAAGAACACCCGCATCCTCAACACTGTGCAAGCTCTTCCACTGAGCAAGCACTCCTATAAAGCGGGGACTCGATCCTTTGACTTATCGGCCACATGATATCCCGGCGTGCACTCCGTTCAATTAGCAGCGTCATAGTCCTCAAAATCACTGCCCCGAATCACAAGCACCTCGCATGCAGCTGGCGTACCCAACGCCTTCTCAACTCAATCCCACAAAGTCCCCTTCGAAGACTCCTAGGCCACAGAGCCCATATACGGCTACGGAATAATCTCAGGGGACGTCCACATGATTATCCATACTCAGGATAATCAACTAAATCAGAACTCCCCCTCTGGGAAAAGTCCCTACCACAACAATGGCCTTGCGCCATGATCACCTCCGGACTAAACGAATCCCCATCGAAAGCCAGGATGAACTCTTTGCACTATACTACATTTTCTGACATCCACCCCTAACATGGAAAACAATCCTCTTCAACTCAAGCTACTCATCCATAGCAAGCTCGAGAAAAATCAGACTGGTCACCAACGTTGCAAGCACAGCACTGAAAATTGGGTTAATAGACTTCGCCCAACCAAAATGTAGTTACCAACGAGTTCTCACCATCAGATTACTGGACTTCACCCAACCGTAATCACCCATACTGCAAATCGGGTTACTAAACTTCACACAATTCACAGCTTGTCGGCAACATCGTACTTTAATCGTACTCTTCGACCGTTACAGAAGAACTGAACAATTCGGTTAATAGACTTCGCCTATAACGCCCGAGAGCGAGACGTCACATCCCCCGCACCATGACCTGACCCGTATACGAAATGGATTTCCATACACGTGTCGAATCATAGCGAACGGAGACATACACACTCGCTAAGCCAGGCGGGACTAACCTATAACTTAAACCCCAACAACAACAACCATAACAACAATCAGAGCAACAAAAGAAAAGCGGAAGCAATCAATCATATATTATATATTGAGCTAGGTGCTCTAGGTACCAACATGTATTTCATATATATTGAGCTATGAGCTCTATGTACCAATATTTCATGTAAGATACCAGAGGTACCATATTCATGTGCGCTCCATACATATACAAAATCTAAAAAGATCAAAATGTAATCATATGCGTGTAAAGGAAAGGCTAGACACTATGCAAGACTCTCCTCCCGACTCGCATCCCGCCTAGCATCCCCTTCCTGCAAAAATAACTGAAACAACTCCGGGTTCAGTCTTAGACAGACTGGTGGGTATAAAAAGAGAGGCATAATATCATAATATTGCGGAATTTAAACACGTACATGCAAGTTATAATCCTTATCCGAGGTTTAGAATCATTTTTCCCAAAGTGGGTAAATAAGATACAACGAATAGGATTATAACCGTTCATTTCATTCATTAAGTCATTAATAGCCCGGCGAGAGGACGTGCATTGTCTCCAACCACCATCTCGTGTAATTCATTAATCATTCATTCGTTCATTCGTTCATGCATTCATTCTTTCGTGCACATTCATAGATCAATCATTCGATCATACATATACTCCTTTTTCCTCCGGGTAGGGAACGGGTTTACAAGGCCCGAACCCTCATTCATTAATGCTAGAGGGGTACATGAATCCCCAAAAGCGCGGGTCCCCTTTCATTCACTAATCTCCTAGTGAAATCTAGGTTGCCGAAATTGTTGGAACTAGTATAAATGGATTCCCGTCAGCCCAAGCTTCCCTGGTTCACCACTACACTAAGTCCCGGGCCCCCATTCATTGTGATCACTCATTCATTACTCGCCAAAATATTTTGGTAGGATAGTCATAATAAAAAGGCTTTCGTTTAAAACATTTGCTCATTAAAAACTTGGTATAAATACCTATATAGGGTTTTGGCCAAAATCTTGCACATTAGGTGTTCGGGTCATATTGTTATCTAATAGAAGAAAAACCCACCTGGTAGACAAAAGAACCCGACTAACTCTTACTGCTCGACCTCGTCACCCACCGGACCAAGACCTGTGTGACAAAGGTAGTGTGAGACTCAATCATGACCACATTAGACGCTCGGCTATGCAATAACATGCTATGGAATACTTAATATGCGATACTATGTTCAATACGGGTCATGAATGTCATAGAATCCAATTAAACATATAATTCAACAAGTTTCGTTCAATAGACGGTAAAAACCGTATTCCTTCTCGTTCATATCGTTCATACTTTTATACTTGCATTCATAAGATCATCAATATCATATATCAAACATAAAACATAGCTTTAACATAATCACGTTACATATACTCCACCAATACGAGCCATAAACTCAAAACAAGCAATAAAAGAGTTCCCCCAAAGCTGCCATTTCAAATGACACGGCCGTGTTGAGTTTTCAAAGGAAACGGACACGGCCGTGTCCGAGGTTAAAAATCAGAAAAATTCAATGTCGAGGGCTTGACACGGCCGTGTTGAGTTTTCAAAGCATTTGGACACGGCCGTGTCCGAGATTAAATTCAGAAAAAAAACAAAGTCGAGAGCCCAACACGGCCGTGTCCATTTTCAGTTCAAAGCTGACACGGCCGTGTCAGCTCATCGTCTTGCGAGGAAAAACAGAGCAGAAGCTCTGTTTTGGCGAGGGAAAAGCTTCAAAAATAGGGCAGCCACAAGGAAGCTCATATATTGCACTTAGACAAGAATTTAATTCATATAATTCACATATAACATGCAATCCAATCATATAAACAAGAATTCACACCCAAAGTTGGCCAAAGATCACTCAAACCAAGCTATTCATCCATGGAAGTTTCAAGCTCCAACAATGGCAATTCATGCTATGATCCATTAATATGAAAACTAAGGATATATAAATGATAAGGAAGTATCATGCAACAATTTCCATAACACAAATCACAATTTAAACCATTGAAACTCATGGAATCAAGAGTTCATATCATTTGGTCATATTCAAGCTTTTTCACATATCACATGAATCTCCAACCCATACCAAGATATAAACGGAAGAAAATGGAGAGGAGAATGAGAGAAAAACATTCCATACCTTACCTTGGAAGAAGATTGGATGAAAGTTGATCTTGAGCTTAGGGTTTGGATGATCAACAATGGAGGGTTTTGGAGCTTCTCTTCTCTCTCTTGGATGATGAATTGGTCGATCAAAATGGGTGAAAGGGAGGAGGAAATGCTGATTTTTAGTGGTAAAATGGGTAGGATTCGGGTCGGTTCAAGTCCGGTTTGTTTAGTAAACGGTTCTAACAAGTTATAAGAGACGAGGTCGTGGAAAAGCTCGATGTCAAAGGTTCAAACGGTATCGAAAAAATATAAGGTCAAGTTTAATGGATAGGTATCGTCGAGATAAGCTCAACGCCGGTTACGGATCTCAATTTCGAGGTCCGGAGCTCAAGATATCGCGAAAACCGTTTAGGGTTGCCTATATATAAATAGGTCCCTAAACCTTCAAAAAGTGGCAATTAAGCCCAAACTCAACTTCCAATTGAGTCCAAAACATTCAAATAAGTTACAATCAAGTCCACGGATTGCACGAAGCACGTAATTCCATTCAATCAACACCAAATTCATGGAATTCACATTCTCACAAATTCATTCATATATTTATAATTCAAATTGGAATCCAAATAAAATTTAAACAATTAAATCAAATTAGAACGACTTCAATTAATAAAACAAGATATAAAAGTACGTAATTAAATAAAATGCACACGTAACACTTACCTGCTCGTGTGAAAACACGGGCCTCTCCCCCTTAAAGAGAATCCGTCCTCGGATTCATTGCTCGGTCGGAAACAACTCGGGGTAGAACTTCTTCATTTTCTCTTCCGTTTCCCACGTAGCTTCTTCTGTCTTATCACTTCGCCATAACACTTTCACCACGGGAAACCGTCTGTTTCGAAGTTCTTGAAATTTCCGATCCAAAATCTTAACTGGTTTCTGAACAAAAGTGAGATTCGGTTCGAGCTCAACCTCTTCAACCGGTATGACCACTGATTCATCGGGATAGTACTTCCGAAGTTGTGATACATGGAAGACATTGTGAATACCCGTTAAACTTGGAGACAAGTCCAATCTGTGAGCTGTATCTCCGATTCTCTCCAAAATCTCATAAGGTCCCAAATATCGGGGATTCAACTTTCCTCCTTTTCCAATTCGGGTAAATCCTTTCCGAGGTGAAGCTTTCAGGAATACCCTATCCCCAACTTCAAATTCAAGATCTTTCCTTCGCTTATCTGCGTAACTTTTTTGTCGATCTTGGGCTATTTTCATCCGTTGTCGAATAATCTGAACTTTTTCAATAGCATCTTGAATAGCTTTGGAAGGTTTATCTTTCTTTTCACCCCTCTGTATCCCTTCTTGCTTACTCCACTTCCATTTTTCCAAATTGAAAAATAACTGAGATCGGCACTTCCTTCCATAAAGAAACTCATACGGTGCCATTTCTATCGAGGCTTGATAACTATTGTTGTAGGCAAACTCAATTAAGGGCAATTGTTCATTCCAAGAACTCGAGAAATCCAACGCATACGCCCTTAACATATCCTCAAGATATCTGATTAACCTTTCAGATTGTCCATCCGTCTGTGGGTGAAAAGCTGTACTGAACTGGAGTTTAGTTCCCAAACATTTCTGTAACTCTTGCCAGAACTTGGAAGTGAATCTTGGATCCCTGTCGGAAACAATACTTGCTGGCACTCCATGTAACCGAACAATTTCATCACAGTACCTCTTAGCCAACTTACCTATCTTATCTGACATCCGAACTGCAAGAAAATGGGCTGACTTAGTTAACCTGTCCACGATTACCCAAATTCCATCGAATCCACCCTTCACTTTAGGTAAACCCGATACAAAATCCATTGCTATCTGTTCCCATTTCCATTCGGGAATAGGTAATAGCTGTAATAATCCTGACGGCTTCTGGTGCTTAGCTTTCACTAGCTGACAAGTCAGACAATGCTTCACGTAATTCACCACATCTCTCTTCAATCCATTCCACCAATAAATACTGTTTCAAGTCCCGATACATCTTGTTTCCACCAGGATGTACCGAGTAAGTAGTTTTATGAGCTTCCTCCAAAATAGCTCTTCTCAACTCTGTTGGAACTACCACTCTGTTCTTAAATCGAAAAATTCCCGTGTCATCAAATCCAAACGGACACTTGGAGTCTGATCGAGCCTTTTCAATCAACTTCTGAATCTCAACATCCGTCCGTTGTGCCTCAAATATCTGTTGCCTTAACTCTGGACGTACTGAGATGCTACCAATGCGAGCTTTTATCTTAACCAAGTCCATGGGTTATCCAATATTTACCTTCAAATGGGATACACTAGCCTTCCTGCTCAGTGCATCCGCTACCACGTTAGCTTTGCCTGGGTGATACTTAATCACACAATCATAGTCCTCGAGAGTCTTCATCCATCTTCGTTGCCTTCTATTCAGCTCCTTCTGAGAGAATAAGTACTGAAGACTCTTGTGATCGGTGAAAATCTTAAAAGAAGTCCCATACAAATAGTGTCTCCACTTTCCTAAGGCAAAAATCACCGCTGCAAGTTCAAGGTTGTGAGTGGGGTAATTCTTCTCATGCTCTTTCAATTTCCTAGAGGCATAAGCAATTACTCTCCCGTTTTGCATCAAAACACAACCTAAACCTTCATGGGAAGCATCCGTACACACCATAAACCCTTCAATACCATCCGGAAGTGTAAGTATCGGTGCAGACGTTAACTTATCCTTCAAGAGCTGGAAACTAGCCTCACACTTCTCATCCCACTTAAACTGAATTTCCTTCTTGGTTAATCGGGTTAACGGAGCCTCAATCTTAGAGAAATCCTTAACAAATCTTCATTAATAACCGGCTAAACCCAAGAAACTTCGGATCTCAGAAACATTCTTAGGACTCTGCCACTGTGAAACTGCCTCTACTTTCGAAGGATCCACTTCTAATCCTTTGCTCGAAATAATATGTCCCAAGAAACTCACCCTGTCAATCCAAAACTCGCATTTACTGAACTTTGCGTAGAGCTGGTTATCTCTTAAAGTCTCCAAAACCAATCTCAAATGCCGAGCATGGTCCTCTTCTGATCTTGACTACACCAAATATCATCAATGAAGATCACAACAAACTTATCCAAATACGGCCGGAAAATCCGATGCATCATGTCCATAAAAGCTACCGGCGCGTTAGTTAATCCAAATGGCATCACCACGAATTCATAATGTCCATACCGGGTATTAAATCCTGTCTTAGGAATATCTTTCTCCTTAATCTTTAACTGATAATATCCTTGCCTTAAATCAAGCTTGGAATACACTCTTGACCCTCGTAGCATATCAAACAAATCCTCTATATTAGGCAATGGATATTTATTCTTTACCGTCATCTGATTCAACTCCCGGTAGTCAATGCACATCCTTAAAGTTCCATCTTTCTTCTTAACAAAGAGAACCGGCACGCCCCACTGTGATGAACTCGGTCGAATATATCCATTCTTGAGAAGATCTTCTAACTGAACTTTTAACTCCTGTAACTCTGCCGGTGCCATCCGGTAAGGAGTCTTAGAATAAGGTTCAGATCCCGGATATAAGTCTATTACAAATTCGATCTCTCGATCCGGAGGCAAAGAACCTAAAACTTCGGGAAACACCTCTAGATAATCCTTCACCACTTCTATCTCTTCCAACTTTGCCTGATCTTTCCGCTTATTCAAGATGTAGGCAATAAATCCCGTTGCCCCATTCCTTATAAACTTGTGAGCCTCAGTAAACGACAAAAGAGGTGTAATCTCTGATTCTTTCCCCACTACCACTTCTTCTTCCAACTTAACTATCTTGGTGAAACAATCAACCGTCGCGTGGTACCGAAACAACCAATCCATTCCCGGAATCACCCCATATCTATTCATCGGCATTACCACCAAATCTGCTCGATATTCTCTGCCATCAATCCCAAACGCACAATCTCTGACCACCCGATCCGTCTCAAGACTTCCACCCAACGGCGAACTCACCACATAACAAGCATTTAGGCACGTAACAGGCAAACACAAAGTATCAATTAATTTGCAAGAGATGAAAGAATGAGTAGCGCCAGGGTCAAATAATGCATGTATGTTCGTGTTATGGATGCATATCGTACCTTCCACCATAGCATGGGGATTGGCTTCCACATTTTGCTCTTCACCCGCAAGAGCATAAGCACAAGCTGGAATCATCGGCCTCTGAGCTCCCTGTTGGTAGCCTGGAGTCTTGTCTGGACAAGTATTGGCCATGTGCGTTGCCTTTCCACAAATCAAACACTGTCCCAACCTCCTTCTGCAGGTGTTGTAGGTGTGAGTCGGACCTCAACAAAATAGACATGGTGACCTATCATGCTGAGGATCAGAAGTAGCTGGAGGTGCTTGTGGCTTTGGTGGTGCAGCTCCTGTAGGTCGCAACCTCTTGTTTTGCCCTTGAAATGGCTGAGGAGGAGATACCATAGGCCTTTTTCCCTTTTCGAACCCCGATCCTTGTCCCATTTACATACGAGGTAAAGGGTCCTTTTTCTTGTACTCCTCTTCCAATACCAGAGCCCTTTGTACAGAGTCAGCGAAACACTCAAAGTTATGGCCCGCGTGCCCATGCCTCAGATCCTGCCTCAATCCGGCTATAAACTTGTTTGCCTTTCTCTTTTCATCTCTTGTAATGTGAGGTGCATACTTGCCAAGCCTATTGAAAAGAGAAAGATATTGAGCCACCGTTCGAGTCCCTTGCTTCAGATCCATAAATTCTTGTTCCTTCCTTTCTCGAACAACTTCCGGCACAAAAGCCTCTCTAAACTCCCTCACAAACACTTCCCAAATCACTTCTTCCCCTTCCACTTCGAGCTTCTCTCGGGTGCGCTCCCACCAATCATAGGCCTCTCCATCCAATTAAAAAATAGCAAACTGGGCCTTTTCTTGTGATGTGAATTGTCAAACATTAAAAATCCTCTCAATTCGAGTGAGCCATCCTTCTGATACCGCATCATCTACCGAACTCGAAAATCTGGGAGGATTATAGCTCAAAAACAACCCATGATGATCTCTCGGGTTATTATGAGGAGGTGCTTGTTGTTTAGCCTGTGGTTGCACCGGAGGATCCTGAGCCCTTCTATGTTCCACGTAGTTATATACCGCTTCCATAAAGTGTTCCATGTTCATAGGCGGTTGTGGAGGATTAGGAGAACGATCTCTATGATGATGATGACCCGGAGACCTTTCCCGATGTCTTCTCGGAGGCATCCTATCAATTCAAACACTAACATGCGTGCTAATTTTAGTTCATGCGTGATAATGTAATAAATTCAATCAATCGTTCAAGTCAAGAATCCAACCACATTGTCACAAAAAAATGCAAATGCTCCAAATTAACAAATAACTCCTACAGCCGAACGACCTACTGACTCAATACAACAATAGAACCCTGGTTTTGCAACCCTGGGCTCTGATACCACTCAAAGGATGTAACGCCAGAGCGCGAGACGTCACATCCCCCGCACCATGACCCGACCCGTATACGAAATGGATTTCCATACACGTGTCGAATCATAGCGAACGAAGACATACACACTCGCTAAGCCAGGCGGGACTAACCTATAACTTAAACCCCAACAACAACAACCATAACAACAATCAGAGCAACAAAAGAAAAGCGGAAGCAATCAATCATATATTATATATTGAGCTAGGTGCTCTAGGTACCAACATGTATTTCATATATATTGAGCTATGAGCTCTATGTACCAATATTTCATGTAAGATACCAGAGGTACCATATTCATGTACGCTCCATACATATACAAAATCTAAAAAGATCAAAATGTAATCATATGCGTGTAAAGGAAAGGCTAGACACTATGCAAGACTCTCCTCCCGACTCGCATCCCGCCTAGCATCCCCTTCCTGCAAAAATAACTGAAACAACTCCGGGTTCAGTCTTAGACAGACTGGTGGGTATAAAAAGAGAGGCATAATATCATAATATTGCGGAATTTAAACACGTACATGCAAGTTATAATCCTTATCCGAGGTTTAGAATCATTTTTCCCAAAGTGGGTAAATAAGATACAACGAATAGGATTATAACCGTTCATTTCATTCATTAAGTCATTAATAGCCCGGCGAGAGGACGTGCATTGTCTCCAACCACCATCTCGTGTAATTCATTAATCATTCATTCGTTCATGCATTCATTCTTTCGTGCACATTCATAGATCAATCATTCCATCATACATATACTCCTTTTTCCTCCGGGTAGGGAACGGGTTTACAAGGCCCGAACCCTCATTCATTAATGCTAGAGGGGTACATGAATCCCCAAAAGCGCGGGTCCCCTTTCATTCACTAATCTCCTAGTGAAATCTAGGTTACCGAAATTGTTGGAACTAGTATAAATGTATTCCCGTCAGCCCAAGCTTCCCCGGTTCACCACTACATTAAGTCCCGGGCCCCCATTCATTGTGATCACTCATTCCTTACTCACCAAAACATTTTGGTAGGATAGTCATAATAAAAAGGCTTTCGTTTAAAACATTTGCTCATTAAAAACTTGGTATAAATACCTATGTAGGGTTTTGGCCAAAATCTTGCACATTAGGTGTTCGGGTCATATTGTTATCTAATAGAAGAAAAACCCACCTGGTAGACAAAAGAACCCGACTAGCTCTCACTGCTCGACCTCGTCACCCACCGGACCAAGACCTGTGTGACAAAGGTAGTGTGAGACTCAATCATGACCACATTAGACGCTCGGCTATGCAATAACATGCTATGGAATACTTAATATGCGATAATATGTTCAATACTGGTCATGAATGTCATAGAATCCAATTAAACACATAATTCAACAAGTTTCGTTCAATAGACGGTAAAAACCGTATTCCTTCTCGTTCATATCGTTCATACTTTCATACTTGCATTCATAAGATCATCAATATCATATATCAAACATAAAACATAGCTTTAACATAATCATGTTACATATACTCCACCAATACGAGCCATAAACTCAAAACAAGCAATAAAAGAGTTCCCCCAAAGTTGCCATTTCAAATGACACGGCCGTGTTGAGTTTTCAAAGGAAACGGACACGGCCGTGTCCGAGGTTAAAAATCAGAAAAATTCAAAGTCGAGGGCTTGACACGGCCGTGTTGAGTTTTCAAAGCATTTGGACACGGCCGTGTCCGAGATTAAATTCAGAAAAAAAAACAAAGTCGAGAGCCCAACACGGCCGTGTCCATTTTCAGTTCAAAGCTGACACGGCCGTGTCAGCTCATCGTCTTGCGAGGAAAAACAGAGCAGAAGCTCTGTTTTGGCGAGGGAAAAGCTTCAAAAACAGGGCAGCCACAAGGAAGCTCATATATTGCACTTAGACAAGAATTTAATTCATATAATTCACATATAACATGCAATCCAATCATATAACCAAGAATTCACACCCAAAGTTGGCCAAAGATCACTCAAACCAAGCTATTCATCCATGGAAGCTTCAAGCTCCAACAATGGCAATTCATGCTATGATCCATCAATATGAAAACTAAGGATATATAAATGATAAGGAAGTATCATGCAAGAATTTCCATAACTCAAATCCCAATTTAAACCATTGAAACTCATGGAATCAAGAGTTCATATAATTTGGTCATATTCAAGCTTTTTCACATATCATATGAATCTCCAACCCATACCAAGATATAAACGGAAGAAAATGGAGAGGAGAATGAGAGAAAAACATTCCATGCCTTACCTTGGAAGAAGATTGGATGAAAGTTGATCTTGAGCTTAGGGTTTGGATGATCAACAATGGAGGGTTTTGGAGCTTCTCTTCTCTCTCTTGGATGATGAATTGATCGATCAAAATGGGTGCAAGGGAGGAGGAAATACTGATTTTTAGTGGTAAAATGGGTAGGATTCGGGTCGGTTCAAGTCCGGTTTGTTTAGTAAACGGTTCCAACAAGTTATAAGAGACGAGGTCGTGGAAAAGTTCGATGTCGAAGGTTCAAACGGTATTGAAAAAATATAAGGTCAAGTTTAATGGATAGGTATCGTCGAGACAAGCTCAGCGCCAGTTACGGATCTCGATTTCGAGGTCTGGAGCTCAAGATATCGCGAAAACCGTTTAGGGTTGCCTATATACAAATAGGTCCCTAAACCTTCAAAAAGTGGCAATTAAGCCCAAACTTAACTTCCAATTGAGTCTAAAACATTCACATAAGTTACAATCAAGTCCACAGATTGCACGAAGCACGTAATTCCATTCAATCAACACCAAATTCATGGAATTCACATTCTCACAAATTCATTCATATATTCATAACTCAAATTGGAATCCAAATAAAATTTAAACAATTAAATCAAATTAGAACGACTTCAATTAATAAAACAAGATATAAAAGTACGTAATTAAATAAAATACGCACGTAACACTTACCTGCACGTGGGAAAACACGGGGCGTTACATCGCCAAACTGCAAGTCGAAATCGCAACTCAAATTACTATTATTTACCCAAGCTACAACCTTTCTGTAAGGCTTTCGGAGCTAAATTGTTGTACTAAGCTCGCTTTCTAAAAGCAACACCCATTGTTTATCCCAGATGCTTCACGGATCAATTCTTTGGTACACGGCATCCCCAAAACCATACACGACCCACAACGGCTCATTGCGGCAATTTAAAGCCACTTTCAATGTGCCTACACTTTACGTGCAGCAAACCGGCATGTTTTCGGTCCATAAGTCTAGGTTTCAGCATCGGGTTCTCGGAAGGTACATCTTCAACTTCGTACTAATCAACTTCCATCCCGGATTGAATCCGGGCTCTGATACCACCTGTCACGGGCGGACTCTTTTACTTGCACAGCGGAACAATTTTTTGCCAGTGAAGCTCCCTCAGGTTCTCCAAAACCTTCGGTCTGCCTTCCATCCTCGAGTCTTTATGATGACCCTTGCTCTTCTTAGCATCATCGCGTACTAGCGATATCTTCCGAATGCTTACGCGTACCGCACTTCGTGTTCATTACTCGTCCATTCATGTTATACAAGCTAGCATGCTTACCATACGTCCCATAATCTCGGATCCCAACAATGGATCTCTTGATGGCACGGGAGCATACTTGCTCCGTCTCGGCATGAAGGGTCGCTAGCGCGCCCAACACGCAATTCTCGTGCTCGTCGCTCGCTCGGGACGCTTCGGTCTTAGGTGCGCCTCGGCGCCCTTCGCTTGCTTCTCGCCCGAGTAGGGCAACTCGTAAGTCCAAGGGTAATTCAACTTGCCATCAACCCACAGTTATCCCGCACGAAGCTTAGGACTTACCTTCAAGCTCATAGGCAACTTGCCGTCATGCCCACTATGCGTTGTTGCCCAACAATCACATATCTTAAGCCTACGGACCACCTTCATCTCCTTTCTTCATTTGTTTTCATTTAAAGGTGGGTATGTGCATGGTTTGATGAATTTTGATCAAATATATGTGAGCTAGAGTTTGAGAATTATGGCATAAATGGATTATTTGTTGATTGAAGCATGATTACATGATTATATCTTGATTTATGGCTTGAATTCTTACAAAATATGGAGTTATATATATTGAGATGAGCTTGAACTTGAAACTTGGAGTTCTTGATGATTTTTCATGAATTCAGTGTTTAGGTGGTATATTATCATGTCTTGAACATATATGCATGTGTATTACCAGAAATTCATCGCTTTTATTGATGAAACTTGGATTTTGTGGCTTTGTTGATTGTTGCCATAGCTATGCTCTATTCTGCTCTGTTTTCTTTCAGTTGCAGAAGCGGGAATGGCCCTTCCCGCCTTAAGGTCCTATGGGAACGGTCGTTCCCACGCTTCAGATTCAAAATAGGCAGCCGAACCTGGGAACGGCCGTTCCCATTTTGGCCTGCGTGCCGGAAGGGCCGTTCCCAGCTAAAGCACGTTTTTAAAATTTAAAACGTTGGCGCGTTCTCGGAAGGCATGGGAACGGCCCTTCCCATTTTCAAAGGGAAGCCGGAACGGCCGTTCCCATACCGTCTGGCAGAGCAAAAGCTACTTCATAAAATTTCGATTTTGGGATTTCTACCCAATCACTTCTTTGATCCCAAATTGCTGTTATATGATTGAATACACGCCAAACCAAGATATTTCCATGCTACATTCCATATTGCTCGTCATCTCGTTGCATTTTCGCCGTTCGTTATATTTGGTCCATTTTGAGTCATGTCTCACGTATACACGTAGTGTTTGCACAGATCATGAGGCCGTGGACAAGGCGCAGACTCACTAAAGTATATCCTTGTCATATTTTGTTGTACAGGTGAGGTTTTGTTCTAGGTACTTAGAACCTTACAACCTTTATGTGATATTTTCGGCCAAAACATATTATATCTATAATCGTTTTCAAACCATAAATATTTTCAAGCAAGCAAGCCATGATTGTTCATGATTTCAAGCATGTTTTGGCGAGTTCATGATTGCACTTGGGCCCGAGGGTAGTAGCTTGAGCCAACCGGGAAAGCAAGGGCTGACGGGTAACTCTTGCTCTATCCTCACCTCATTGGGATCACCCCCGAAGCCACTAGGAGATTAGTGGTGGAAGGAGTTCCGTGCGTGGGAGTCATGTTCCCGACATACACCATGTCGTGGATAGTTGGGCGTTGCAAACCCATTATCACTCGGAGGAAGAAGGAGACTGGGGACGGGTCCGGCACCACTGATTGTCCTCGGGTTATTGCATGTTTCAAGCATGATTATGTCTAATTGAGCACTAAATGAAATGCATGATCACATATTGAATTATTCAAGCAAACACGTATTGTTCACGTTGGTGTAAAAGTTGGAGAATTGCCCTCACTCGTCGGGCCACATGATTCATGAAATTGACAAGATAAAATGTTAAATTGGAGAGTTGTAGTCTTGGGCAAAGAACAAGCTATTCTTGAACTTTATATTTATTTCATTTCCAAGTCTTCACCCGAGACTATAACTTACATGTGACGTGTGTTATATATATATTGCCCCTCACTCAGTCTTCGGTAGACTGATACTCCACTTTTCAGGTACTCGGTCGTGCTAGGCGGGCATCGAGTCAGGTCTTGCATTCCACCGAGTCTAGAATTTTGTCTTCCATGTATAGAACTTTTGGAGTAGCATGTTATGATGATTGTTAATGCATTTTGGACTTGGACATGTATGTTATATAAGGGATGATAATGTATTGATTGTTAATGTTGGTACCTACTATGTATTTATTTTGGTAAATATTGTACCTATACGTATTAACCTAAATGTTTCCGCTTTTAAATTTCATATCCTTGGCTTTGATTGTGTTGGGGAGTGTCCCGCCTAGCCCGTTGTTTCTTGATTGTCACCCGTTCGCTATAGTTTCGGTTTATGAACAGACTGTCCATTTTGTATGTGGATCGGGCTATAGTGCGGGGGATGTAGTGGCTTGGGGGTTAGGGTGCTACATCTCAAGGTGGTATCAGAGCCCGGTTGCAAAACAGAGGTTCTCGAGTCGTGTCTTGTGAGTCTAGGTCACACGGCATAGGATTACTTGTCACCTGAGAGTCTTGATTTAATTGAATTACGTGATTTACTTGAATTCTTGAATTATTTGAGCTACTTGGTTCTTTTAAATGTGTGCTTTATTGATATTATGGAATTATTTGCACATATTGCATTTATTAATCAACCACGCATGTGTAGTGATTTGATTTCAGGATGGATCGTGACAGACATCGTCGTAATCGATCCCCGAAACATCGGCATCATCGCCGTCATCACCATGATAGATCACCCCCTCCTCCACCTCCTCAGGCACAGCCCCAGGACTTCATGAACGCAGTGGTGGGGCTGATTGATCAGAGGCTACAGGAAAGGGTGGGTTCCTCCAGCACCACCTACACCGTAGTCCCACAGGAGAACCTTATCTCGGCTATACTACGAGAGTTTCAGAATCAGAGTCCCCCAAAGTTCTATAAGGGCGACGATATTCAGGCTAAGATGTGGTTGAAAGAGGTCGAGAAAATTTGGCAGCTCATTCCTTGCGACACTCAGGAGAAAGCCCGCTGCACTCTTACTCTGATTCAGGGCGAGGCCTACTCCTGCTGGGAGAGCACTCAGATAGTCTTGGAGGCTTCCGGGACAGATATCACGTGGGAGGTGTTTGTGCAAGAGTTCAGAAACAAGTTCATTCCTCCAGCTTCCCGTACTCTCAGGTTGAGAGAGTTTACCGAGTTAAAGCAAGGAGGGATATCAGTGGGCCAGTACATCGCTGAGTTTGAGAGACTTTCTCGCTATGCACCCAACATAGCGAATGATGACTTTCACAAGGCGATGCAGTTCGTACTGGGACTCAGGCCAGATATTCAGGATGCTTTGAAAGCGGCTAACACGAGAACCTGGGCCAAAGCTACCACCAAAGCTTTGAAGGTCGAGGAGTCAGACCATGCTAGGAAACCTATTCCCTGCACTGGACAGGGCTCAGGTTCGAGGTCAGGACAAGGATCGAGCTCGGGAAAGAGGCCTATAGCTTACTCTGCACCTCCAGCACCGAAGGACTCCGGGAAGAAATTTAAAGCTACAGGACCACCTCAGAAAGCTCCACGAGCTCCAGCACCACCACAGCCACCTCAGAGACCGGGCTGCAGATTTTGTGGACTCCCTACACATACTTATGATAACTGCAGAAGACGGTTGGGATTGTGTTTGATCTGTGGGAGTGACGAGCACCGGGTTAATGGTTGTCCGGATCGTCAGGATCCGCCACCCGCAGGCCAGAGGCCACTAGTGAGAGCTCGGGCTTACGCGTTTGCTGGAGGGAGCAGGATGCTGATGTAACACCCCGGAGCGAAGGGCACCACATCCCCCGCACCATAGTCCGACACGTGAGACGAAATGGGGACTCCACTCACGATCAAGCCATGGCGAACGGGTGACAAACAAAACGACAACCTAAGCTAGGTGGTCTAGACCCTACTCAGAGTGTGCAATAAAAATAAATAACGAATGCGGAAGCACCGGGATTTCAAATAACCAAATATATATGCTTTCCAACTAGGGTTAAATAAAATAATTATACATGTTATGCCCAACCTGGGCCAAATTAAGTCATACAATTAACCAAAATCAAAAATTCTAAAGCATAAGTTTATACATATTTCAAAACTAGCAAAAAATGAGTAAGGAAACCAAATACAATGCATGGGACTCGAGCTATCCACAACCACGACACAAGACAACCGCCTAGCTCAAATCTCCAAGCACCTGCAACTCAAAAAGGGGAAAAAGGGGAAAACAACCACGAGGGTCAGTCCTAAAGACTGGTGAGGGGGCTAACACACGCACTCATACATATATAAGAAGAAAGCATAATCAAAGCTGGAGGGGGTTCATGAACCGGGTGTGGTTTTTGGCAATCTAAAACATTTTGACCCGTGATACTACATATAAGAAAAAAGGGGTTTAAGACCGAAGGCCAAATTCAACCAAGTTTTAACGTTTAGAAATCCACCCCCGTTTCATAACTATAAACAAAGCATAATAACTCGGTGAGAACGAGTTCTAACCTACTTACTCCATAACATAAGCAAAACAAAGTACATAAATCAATTCCACCTTTACACCGTTTGGGGAGAGAGACGCTACCCTCAAACCCCACTTATAAACTTAATGAAACGGGGGATCCACCCGCTCCTTCGACGGGTCACGTAGCACACCGTTGGCTCAAGAAGACCCACCTTCCCCTCGACCTCCCGATGATGGGCTAAGTCTCCCTTTTGTGGAGTTGTGTTGATGAGAGAGCCCGGCGATCCCATGGCCGACCCGAGATCGCATACCACTACTCCGAGGCCCAAACATACACTTATACTTATCACGAAGATTATCTCGCTCACACACACACACACACTTATCAAATCTTTTCAAGAGAGCAACGAAAATAGAGTGTATATACTTATAAAAGCGTTTTCAAAGTCTCGTGACAAACGGGACATATCCCACAAAATACGTATTAAACACGTATCTATATATATATATATATATATACATCACATACGGGTTCAAAATACAAATTAGGGTTGTAGGTCTTATTAACTAAAAGAACAAAAACCTCACCTTCAAGAAGAAGCAGAGACAAAAGAAGAGCAAAAAGATGCTCACGGAACCACGTCGTCACCCCCGAGACGAACCACTGGACCAAACAAATAACAAAAACAACCTTAGACTCAATATGGACCAATTAGATGCTCGACGATGCATATGGGTGCATATGATGCAATGTACTTCAAATAAGCTCATTCTTAGGCATATCGAGGCAAATAAAGACATATCACACAAATAATTCAAGAATTAAACTCACCACTCATCAAATAAACTCATAAAATACCATATTATGGCTTATCTCAAGCATTCATAAGTTCAAGTTTATAAAGAGAGCAAGAAATGCAAGAAAACGTTAAATGTACCACTTAAGCCACTTAAGATCATAACTCATATCAAATAAATTCATAAAGTCAATATAATACATTTAATATATTCACTTAGCATACAAGTCATAAAAGAGACAAGGGATTGACATATTAAATAAATAGACAAAGTTCTAATTCATTCAAGCAAACAGAAAAATACTTAAGTCATTTAAAGGAACGTGAGAGCATAATTAATCGAGCATCTAAATTAAATCTAAATTTCAAATTATACAAGGTATCACATGCAACTCATATTAAATTTAAATTCATAAAATCAAACCGAGAATTATAACATATCATATAGCAAGTTAATATTATAAACAAACCGGTTTATAAAATTAAATAAGGTTTATAGCACATATCACTCACTTTAAACTAAATACATAAATTAAACTAAGGTTTATAGCATATTATACAAATTAATAAACAAATTTAGCTTAATATCTATTTACATGCACATGCACGTAACAATACACTACACACGCATGCAACCACAGTCACGTTCACACACATGCACCTATACCATATACTTCCATGCATTAATTATATATATACAAATATCATGCATTATAATGTAATATATATATATATATATATATATATATATATATAATTATACACACATGCACATTGATAGCATTTCATGCATGGGAATTAAATACATGCAAGCCCCCACGTAAACATGCAATTTCCATACATCACAATTTAATACAAAATTTGCATGCATGCACGCAGCTGTTGAAATTCTAAACCAATTTCCAAATTCAGATGCATGACACGGCCGTGTTGGTTTTCAATTCAAAATGGACACGGCCGTGTCCGATTTAATTTCCAAAGCCAAAAACACAACACGGCCGTGTCAAGTCATTTTCTTTTGAAGGAATTCGCAGCAGCAGCAGCAGTAGCTTCAAGGGAAATTCTCATGCCAATAAAACACATAAATCATGCTGGAATGAACATTAATACATCATATTTTCAGGTCATACTTGCAGCAACAAAGATCACTTCAAACGTGCAAGAAATTGAAGCAAAGAAGGGCATGGATTCAAGCAGCCATTTCATCAAGTTTGGAGTTGAAATAAGAGTTGAAAGCTTGGGAAAACAAAGCTAACATGTAAGGCAATTCAAATACTTCATAACCATGCAATTTCACATGAAATGGAGCTCAAAGAATTAACAAACAAGGCACAAAATCCTGACAGCAACTCGGTAAGAAAGGTGCAGATTTTCCAGTCTCTTTTCATGCATAAAACTCATCCATTTGCAGCTACTATGATGGTTAAAGGTAGGCATCAATACAACATAACAGGGGCAGCAGTTAAGCAACGAAATTCAAGACAAAACCATGCAAATTTCATGCTCAAAAACACAAAACTGACAGCAAATTGACAGCAGGTATGTAGTCCGTTTTTCAAGCCTAAAACTCACTCAATTTGCATCTAAATGAAGGTTAAATGCATGCAACATGATCATAAAACAGGGCTGGAGCATTACATGTAAGTTAGGCCTCAAATCATGCAAGAATCAAGCTCAAAACTTCACAAAACTAACAGCAAATACGTAACAACAAGTAGCAACGTGCAACAGTTCATTTCAGGCTCAAACTCAATCATAATGCATCTAAAATGAAGGTTAAAGCAGGGCAACAACATCATGTAACAGAGAACCACGAAATCTGATCATTTACAACGCATTTCATGCTTAAAATTCATGCAAAACATCATTAAAACAGTAGTATATTGACAACAACTTTGAGTTGTGACAGCAGTTCGGTTTTGAGTCCAAAATCCTCCATTTTTCTTTCATAAGCTCAAGTTCATTAATGGTAGAAGTTAATTCACATGACCACCACGTATTTAATGTAAAGAAACGAGATAAAGGGACATAAATGAACTCATTCTCTAGCTTAGAACTCATAATAAACACATATGAGCATGTATTCAAAATTTTGGAGAAAACCTAACTATTCATGCCTCTCTTCAATCATGCATAAAACCTCAAGTATAAGACAAAAAATGGAGCATATATTGAAGCACAAATCATAAGGATTACGGACAGAGATATTGAGCAAATCTTGGGCTTGAAGTTGATGAATAGTGGAAATCTCTCCTCCTTGCTCATGTGGCTGCTGATCTCGTGGGAGGGAGAAGGAAATGAGAGAGATATGTGGCTACAAAATGTCTTAAAATCAAAGAATTGGTGAAGGATGGGTCCCATAGCTCAAAATACTGGTCATAGGTGTGTAATAGGGCACGAGGGGCTGAAATTCGCGTCGTCGGAGGTCTAAACGGCATCGAAAAATTACGAAACTTATTCCGTTGCATCTGGATCGTCGAAAGGAGTTGAACGCAGAAGACGGCACTTGAATCCGAGTGCCGTAGCACAAGATACGAATTAAAATGTACGCAAGCGTACTAAAATGGCTCATTTTTCAAATGAGTCCAAAACTTTCAAAATGTTACAATTAAGTCCAAGAACCAAATTTCAATTAAGTCCACATATTATAAAATTACACAATTACATCCTTAAAACACGTTTATCACATAATTCATGAAATTAGCATGCTCGGGAAATAAATTCATATATTATAAATTCACATTTTACAAGATTTCAAATAATTTAAACACTTAGGCACATTTTGGCATTTAAATCAAATAATTCAAGTAGTTTCATATAATTACGAAATAATTAAAATAACACACCATTGCTTAATTAATTAATTAATTTAAAACACAAATAAAACTCTTGTTACAACGTACCTGTAGGGCCGGACGAGCGGGATGTTACAGCTGAGATCGACCATGCTGCAGTCGTTGAAGGTACTATATGCATTCATGACACGAACATGCATACATTATTTGATCCAGGAGCTGCACACTCCTTTCTTGCGCATTCTATTGCTATTACTCTATCTTTGCCTGCTATCTGCTCTTTTGTGCGCTATATAGTTAGTTCTCCTTTTGGTAGTAGGCGAGAGACGGATCAGGTTTACAGGGATGTTCCGGTGATGATTGAGGATCGAGAGTTCTTGACAGATTTCATTGTTATGCCGATGGAGAGATACGGATCTATTCTAGGGATCGATTGGTTGTACAGGCACTGTGCTACAATAGATTGCAGGGCGAAGAAAGTGCAGTTGGGTTCAGAGGTTACTACGGGTTGGACTTCAAAGACAGTACCTCTACTTTTCTTTTCAGAGGCTCGGAGACTGGTTAAAGACGGGGCTACGGGATTCATTGCCTATATTCTGAATAAGCCCAAGGATCAGGTGAAATTGGAATATACTGAAATGGTGAAGGAATTCCCCGAGGTTTTTCTAGAGAAACTGGATTCTTTGCCTCCCGAACGAGAGATTGAATTTGTGATTGATTTATACCCGAATGCAGAGCCGTATTCAAAGACTCCATATCGGATGGCTCCAGCTGAGTTGAAAGAGCTAAAGGTTTAGCTTGAGGCGTTATTGGAAGTTGGATACATCAGGCCGAGTTCTTCACCCTGGGGAGCACCGGTGTTATTTGTAAAGAAAAAGGACGAGACTTCGAGGATGTGCATCGATTACCGGGAGTTGAACCGGATGGCTATTAAGAACAACTATCCCCTTCCACATATCGAGGAATTATTTGATATACTTCAGGGTTCCAAGGTTTACTCAAAATTAGATTTGAGATAGGGGTATTACCAGTTGCGAATCCGAGCAGAGGATATTCCAAAGACGGGATTCAATACTCGGTACGGGCATTACGAGTTTGTGGTTATACCATTTGGATTAACTAATGCCCCTGCAGCTTTCATGGATATGATGCACCGGATTTTCAGGCCTTTCCTCGGCAAATTTGTGGTAATCTTCATCGATGACATTTTGCTATTCTCCAAATCTGCCGAGGATCATGCAAGGTATATCAAGCTAGTTCTACAGACTTTGAAGGAGCTTCTTGGGATTGGCCGGGTATTACAGAAGGTTCGTTCAGGATTTCTCTAAGATCACTGCACCATTGACCCGACTGACAAAGAAGGATGTCAAGTTTGTTTGGGACGAGAAGTGTGATCAAAGTTTCAACTTTTTGAAAGAAAAGTTAGTCTCAGCTTCGGTGTTAGCACTTCTAGAGGGTTCAGAAGGAAGGTCTAGGTTGTGTACCGTTGCTTCCAAGGAAGGTCTAGGTTGTGTACTGACTCAAAAGGGAAAGGTGATCGCTTATGCTTCCCGAAAGTTAAAGGATTATGAGAAGAATTATCCTACACACGACCTAGAGCTTGCAGCCATGATCTTTGCTCTCGGAAAATGGAGACACTATCTCTACGGGACTTCTTTTGAGATTTTTACCGATGGACTTGAATATGAGGCAACGACGTTGGATGGAAAAGTTGGAAGATTATGATTGCACAATCCAGTATCATCCGAGAAAAGCCAACGTGGTCGCCGATGCACTTAGCAGGAAGGCGAGTGTGTCGAGTTTGGAAATAAAGGAAAGGGATGAAGTTGCTCCGATTGTGCTAAAGGCTCGGGTTTCTAATATTACAATTCAGCCGGAATTAAAGTATAGGTTATTTGAGGCTCAGAATAGTGATCTGGAAGTTAAAAAAATGGTAAGTAAGGCAAGAGCTGATCCGGAGAGTTCTTTTGGGTTTGACGAGACCGGTTTGCTTCGGTTCAAGAATAGAGTGGTTATACCTGAAGAGTTGAAGCGGGTTCTACTTGAAGAAGCTCACAAGTCCGCATACTCGATCCACCCGGGAGGAAATAAAATGAATAAGAATTTGAAGCAATATTACTGGTGGAATGGAATGAAAAGAGATGTCGCCGAGTATGTAAAGCATTGCTTGACTTGTCAGAGAGTGAAAGTTGAGCACCAAAAACCCACAGGGCTTCTACAACCGTTACCTATTCCCGAATGGAAGTGGGAAAGAGTAACGATGGATTTTGTGTCAGGGTTACCGAAGGTGAAAGGCGGATTTGACGGTATTTGGGTAACCGTGGATCGATTTACGAATTCTACTCACTTTCTACCGGTCCGGATGTCTTATAAGATTCTGAAGTTAGCTGAGATCTATAACATAGAAATTATCCGATTTCATGGAATCCCGGTGAGTATAGTTTCAGTTCGAGACCCGAGGTTCACATCTAAGTTGTGGCAAGAATTGCAGGCGATGTTGGGAACGAGGCTCAAGTTCAGTACATCGTTCCACCCGCAAACAGACGGCCAGACAGAGAGATTAATAAGATATTTGGAAGATCTACTTCGGGCTTATACGATAGATTTTCAGAATTCGTGGCAAGAACAGCTTCCTTTGGTTGAATTTGCTTACAATAACAACTTTCAGGCTTCAATCGGGATGGGTCCTTATGAACTTCTTTATGGAAGAAAGTGTCGATCTCCGTTGTTTTCGACTTGGAAGAATGGAAGTGGTCGAAATAAGAAGGGGTAAAGAAAGGTGAGAAATTTGAGAAACCTACCAAGGTCGTTCGAGCTATGATTGAAAAAGTTCAAACAGTTCAACAACGGATGAAAGCCGCACAAGATAGGCAAAAGTGCTATGTCGATACATGCCGAAGAGATCTTGAATTCGAAGTTGGTGACCGGGTATTCTTGAAGGTGTCACCAAGGAAAGGTTTCACCCGGATCGGGAAAGGAGGAAAACTTAATCCTCGCTACTTGGGTCCTTTCGAGATTCTTGAAAAAATAGGTGAAGTAGCCTATCGACTGGACCTACCACCAAGTCTTATGGGGATTCACAACGTGTTCCATGTTTCTCAGTTAAGGAAATATTACCCCGATGAGACTACGATTCTCCCCGTTGAAGAAGTCGAATTAGAACCGAACCTGATATTTGTTCAAAGGCCGGTTAGGATCTTGGATCGGAAATTTTAGGAATTAAGGAACCAGAGAATTCCCATGGTTAAAGTGTTGTGGAGAAGTGACAAAACCGAAGAAGCTACGTGGGAAACTGAAGACAAGATGAAACGGCTCCACCCGGAGTTGTTTTCGCAAGAGTAGAGAATCTGGGGACCAGATTCTTTTAAGGGGGGGAGAGTTGTAGCGCCTCGGTTCCGGATGAACAGGTAAGCACGCCACGTGTGAGTTTGTGAGCGTAGGATTTATTTTAATTCTTTAATTTTATATTTTTCCTACATGACTTCATATATTTTTAGAAAATCCATGACACATTATTTATGTGAATTATATGAAATCATATCATTGGAAAATTATTTCATGTCATGGAAAAATATTAGTTACGTAAAATAATTACCGAGAGTGATTTAATTACGAAACTGTCCCTCCTTGATCATTTTTCTAACTTTAGGGACTTAATTGTATAACTTTCCAAGGACTTAATCGACCATATTTAAAAACTATATATCCTCAATTGCATGACTTGATCTCTTGGAGGATTAATTGGCAAATTGAGCATTTCACACAAACCAAAAATGGTGAATCACGATATATTTCTTCCTTAAGCCTCCTTGCTCATTTTTCATCAAAATCCATCGGTGCATTGCTTCCTTTCATCACCAAACCATAAGCTCCAAAAAAAGGAAAGAGAGATTTCATCATTTACATCAAGATATTTCTAGAAATTATCCAAGCTTTGAAGTTGATCATCACCTTCATCTCCTTTCTTCATTTCTTTTCATTCAAAGGTGGGTATGTGCATGGTTTGATGAATTTTGATCAAATATATGTGAGCTAGGGTTTGAGAATTATGGCATAAATGGATTATTTGTTGATTGAAGCATGATTACATGATTATATCTTGATTTATGGCATGAATTCTTGCAAAATATGGAGTTATATATATTGAGATGAGCTTGAACTTGAAACTTGGAGTTCATGATGATTTTTCATGAATTGAGTGTTTAGGTGGTATATTATCATGTCTTGAACATATATGCACATGTATTACCAGAAATTCATCGCTTTTATTGATCAAACTTGGATTTTGTGGCTTTGTTGATTGTTGTCGTAGCTATGCTCTGTTCTGCTCTGTTTTCTTTCAGTTACAGAAGCGGGAACGGCCCTTCCCGCCTGGAGTCCCTATGCGAACGGTCGTTCCCACGCTTCAGATTTAAATTAGGCAGCCGAACCTGGGAACAGCCTTTCCCATTTTGGCCTGCGTGCCGGAAGGGTCGTTCCCAGCTAAAACGCGTTTTTAAAATTTAAAACGTTGGCGTGTTCTCGGAAGGCATGGGAATGGCCCTTCCCATTTTCAAAGGGAAGCCGGAACGGCCGTTCCCATACCGTCTGGCAGAGCAAAAGCTACGAGCAATATGGAATGTAGCATGAAAATTTCGCCGTTCGTTATATTTGGTCCATTTTGAGTCATGTCTCACGTTCACGTATATACGTCGTGTTTGCACAGATCACGAGGGCGTGGACGAGGAGCAAGCTCACTAGAGTATATCCTTGTCATATTTTGTGGTACAAGTGAGGTTTTGTTCTAGGAACTTAGAACCTTACAACCCTTATGTGACATTTTTGGCCAAAACTTATTATATCTATAATCATTTTCAAACCATAAATATTTTCAAGCAAGCAAGCCATGATTGTTCATGATTTCAAGCATGTTTTGGGTAGTTCATGATTGCACTTGGGCCCGAGGGTAGTAGCTTGAGACAACCGGGAAAGCAAGGGATGACAGGTAATTCTTGCTCTATCCTCACCTCATTGGGATCACCCACAAAGCCACTAGGAGATTAGTGGTGGAAGGAGTTCCGTGCGTGGGAGTCATGTTCCCGACGTACACCATGTAATGGATAGTTGGGCCTTGCAAACCCACTATCACTCGGAGGAAGAAGGAGACTGGGGACGGGTCCTGCACCACGGATTGTCCTCTGGTTATTGCATGTTTCAAGCATGATTATGTCTAATTGAGCACTAAATGAAATGCATGATCACGTATTGAATTATTCAAGCAAACACGTATTGTTCACGTTGGTGTAAAGGTTGGAGAATTGCCCTCACTCGCCGAGCCACATGATTCATGAAATTGACAAGATAAAATGTTAAATTGGAGAGTTGTAGTCTCGGGCAGAGAACAAGTTATTCTTGAACTTTATATTTATTTCATTTCCAAGTCTTCATCCGAGACTATAACTTGCATGTGACGTGTGTTATATATATATTGCCCCTCACTCAGTCTTCGGTACACTGATACTCCACTTTTCAGGTACCCGGTCGTGCTAGGCGGGCATCGAGTCAGGTCTTGCATTCCACCGAGTCTAGGATTTTGTCTTCCATGTTTAGAACTTTTGGAGTAGCATGTTATGATCATTGTTAATGCATTTTGGACTTGGACATGTATGTTATATAAGAGATGATAATGTATTGATAGTTAATGTTGGTACCTACTATGTATTTATTTTGGTAAATATGGTACCTATACGTATTAATCTAAATGCTTCCACTTTTAAATTTCATGTCCTTGGCTTTGATTGTGTTGGGGAGTGTCGTCCCTAGCTCGTTGTTTCTATATTGTCACCCGTTCGCTATAGTTTCGGTTTATGTACAAACTGTCCATTTTGTATGTGGATCGGGCTATAGTGCGGGGGATGTAGTGCCTTGGGGGTTAGGGTGCTACATTGTTTCTCTCCTTCTTGGGATCATTTTGATTTATGTCATGCTTGTTTTCATGAAGGTTTGAGTGTGGATTGAATTTTTGTATGAATAGTTAGGTTTCATTGGAAATTCTTGAATCCTTACTTTCCTTAAATTATTTGATGAATTGGTGCTTGTAAGTTGATCAATTATGCTCCTTTATTGCATTTATAGACTCTTGATTCATGGTGGTTGAGTATTTATTGATATGCCATTAATTAAGCTTGATATGTTAAGATTTAAGAAGCATGAATTTGATCTCTTTTCCTTCCTTTCCATGCCCGAAATGTTGGAGTATAGTTTCTTGCCTTGTTGTGTGGCCTATTTGTTGTTTGCTGCTTGTGTTCATGGCTGCTAGAGAAAAGGGGAATTGGTACGTTGTTGCTGCATTCATGAACAAGAGTTAATGTCATTGATCTTCAAGGGTAACGCCCGTCACCCCGCTCACACACAAAGCCAGAGACGCTCATCACCACCATTCCTTGGACGCCTGTCAGCCTTAACCCCCGTCACTATTGAGCGTAAAAGTCGCATGAATTTGAGTGTTAGTTAGAGTTCATTTTTATGCCGTTTGATGCGATTACGTGTTTATTTTGCTCTATTTAGGTGTTTAGGAAGTTGGAGTTTAGAAACTTCGAAACTAGGCGAATTCACGCATTTTTGGAGGAAAAAGAGTGACCTGTATTACTTCTTGGAAGAACTAAATCGTTAACACCCGTTAACGGAGGCAGGCGGTAGTCTTTGGTAAAAGAGAGGGAGTAATGCCCGTTACTCCCTGGAAGAAGAAATCTCATAACGCAGAAGGGGTAACGCCCGTTACCCCTGGGCTGTGTAAAAGTGGTAACGCCCGTTACCACTAATAAAAGCGCAAACACGATTTTAGTTGGTGACGGGCGTTAATTAAGATTGTGTACGTATTGGTAACTCCCGTTACCAATGGCGGCGAGAGAGAGTTTAGAGCAGCTATATATATGCGCGAGATGGATTATTTTGAGAGTCTTTTCTTCAATTCGTAACGTAGCATCGAGAGAGAGAGATACAGAGCTTCGAGAAGAGTTTTTCAGAGAATTTCGAGAAAATGAAAGGATCGAATTCTACAAACAGTTTCAGTCTTTGGGATTTTATTTATTGCTTTAATCATCAAACTAATTCCTCCAATTTTAGCTTTAATTTGTTTAGACGTTTAGATTCATTTTTCTTAGTTTATGAATGTTTATGAGTTTGGTTTTGAGAATTTGTTTTGACATGAAGACTTTGATTTCAATTAATACAATTCCTTTGATTTTCATGAGTTTTGAGTTAATTATAAGTAGCTAAATCCTTAGGGCTAGGGGAGTGATGATGAATGGATGCTAAGTGTTTGATATAATGCTTGAATGACTTGTGCTAATTCTAAGTTGTGAAAACTTGGTTAAATTTAATTGCAACGGTCTGGCCAACCTTAGCATAATCTAGGATTACCTAAAGTGTCGAAAGATTGATGGTAATTATGATGTTTTCGTAACTAGTGGATTTAAGCTTTAAAGAGATTTAACTTATAATCCATAAGACTTGTAATTAATCTTATTCCATGTCGAGCCACTAGAGTTTGATTTGCACTAGTCTTGATTGTATTGGATTAATTGATTATTGATGATTGTGAGAACAACGTTGAAATTAATTGAACACTCATTTGTACTTTGAAAAAGGATAATAAGAATCTAAGTGACTAGGTCGTAGAATTGCACTTGTCAAACGAGTATTATATTGAATCATGAATGCATAGTTATTACTCCCCGGCCTAATTAGTTTATTGATTTTAATCCATACCTAAATAAGTTAATTGTGTTTTCTTCGAGTTAATTGTTCAATTTCGTTTTAGTAGTTAAACAACCAACTTGATAATTGTCCGGTCTTTAGATTAGATTTAAGTATAAAAGTAGTGATTGATTTCCCTTCCCTGTGGGTACAATCCTATTGTGCTACGCATATATTTACAGTGTACACTTGTTGTAGCACCCGGAATGCTAGGCACCACATCCCCCGCACTATAGCCCCAATCCACATGTGAAATGGTCAATCCATACATGAACCAAAGCTATAGCGAATGGGAGACACTAGAAAAAAACCGACAACAAAGCTAGGCGGGACTAAACCCAAACCAAACAATCAGTTCAGAGTAATAAAAGCGGAAGCAATAATTCATTCAATACTAATAGCTACCATATTTACATATCTACTAATAGGTACCAACAATACATATCAATACAATATCATCTCCAAAATAAGTGATAAGGCATGCTACAAAAAATATAGGAAATATCTATACATGAACAAAAGATGAAGGTGAAGTGTGCTAGACCCAAATTAAAGACAAGCTAGACTCTAATTCCCACCTAGCACGCACCTTCAAAAACTGAAAAGTTGAGGTGTCAGTCCAACACGGACTGAGCGAGGGGTATCAATAAATATATGCACACATACATGCAAGTTATAATCTCGGGTAATAATTTTTGGAAAATAACAATACAATTTAGTAAAATAAGAGATACTATCGCCCGAGGTTACAACTAATTCAATTTATCAATTTAATCAATTCAATACAATCAATTTGTGGCCCGGCGAGTGAGGGCAATTCTCCAACCTTACTCCGACTGTGTACAATCAATCAATCAATTATTTAATGGTTAGGTGATCAAGCAATTCATTACGGTGCACAATTACAAGTTTCAATAACGCCTTCTTCCTCCGGTTGATGGTGGGAATGCAAGGCCCCACCATCCAGTCAGTCTGGGCAGAGGGTACATGAATCCCTAAGCCCCGAACTCCTTCCTCCCCTAATCTCTTAGGGGGTTCAGGGGTCATCCCAATTTGGTGAGGATAGCTCTCGAGTTACCCGTCAGCCCATGCTTTCTCGGTTGGCTCGAGCCACTACCCTCAGGCCCACACTGCAATACAATACTCGGCAAATCAATCAATCAATCAATCAATACAATAGTTCGGTAAATCCTTTGAAAACCAATAACATTTGAAAACTATAGATATATATGTACAATTTTGGCTTAAAACTTCACAAAGGGTTTTACGGGTTCTATGTATCTAGAATTAAACCTCACCTGAACGACCAAAATAAACAAGGAAACAGTTCACGGGGCCTGCTCCTCGTCACCAGGAAGCTGGTCTGTGCAAGAAAGACAATTGTCCGTGAGACACGACTTAAAATGTACTAATTAGGACGAACGGTGTGATAATGATCATTAAAACGTGCAATGACAATTTATGGAATGATATGATCAATTTCATGCATAAAACAATCATATAATAAGACGTATCGATCAATTAAGGCATTCAAAACGGAATTGGAAAAACACATTTTATGCAAAAAATTTTACACACCCACTGGAGCCTGGGAACGACCGTTCCAGTTTTGAACTGGGGTTGGGAAGGGTCGTTCCCAGTTCCCCGAACCAATCCCACGCGTCTATAAAGATTTGGGAAATTTTGGGGCTGCGAACGGCCGTTCCGGCTACAGGCCAAAACTGGGAACGACCGTTCCCAGTCTCGCGGAACAGCTGGCAAGGGGTGGGAACGGCCGTTCCCAGAATGAACTGGGACGGAAAGGGCCGTTCCCAGAATACGAAAGCAGCAGAAAAGAGCACAGAAGCAGAGCAACAACGTACCACCAACAACAACCAACAAAATGAAATTAAACCAAGATCAAATGCATATATTTGATGCAATACACATACTAGCATACATATAGATCAATATCAACTCAAATAACACTCATTTCCAAGTTAGATCATCAAGAATTCATCATTTGAAACCCATATACTCATTCATGCTTCAAGTCCATAAATCTCAAGATAAATGCATCAATCTTAAGCTCCAAGTTCATAAACATATTTCGAATAACCAATACACAAATTAACCAATTCATTGCAAAGCCCTATCTATACCATATATTAAAGAAAATGATTAAGTTTCCAAAATTAACTCAAATGAAAAAAATGAAAGACAAGATGAAGAGAAGATGTTGAGGATGCTTCAATGTCCACAAATCCCACAAAAATGATGCTAGAAAGATGAAATCTCCCACTCCTTGAAGAGGGTTTGGCTCGGTTGAACAGGGAAGAAAGAGCAAGTGTATATGATGTTTGTATGAGAGAAGGAAAGGAATGGTACGTAATATGCTGCTATGAAGGGGAAAGAGTAGCTCCAAATTGCTATTTAGTCCTTCCATTTAATAAGTCATGCAATGAAGTTCAATTCCATAACAAATGAGCAATTAAATCCAATGCAATTAAGTCCCAAAATTCATGAAAATGAGCTAGTAAGGCCATAAAAGAATTTAAATCACGTTCGGGAAATCAATTCACGATGCAATCAAGTTCAATTTATGCAATAATTATAATATGATATGAATTTCAATAAAACATTTAGAATATAATATTATAAAATTAAGTCATGACATGGAAAATTAAAGAAATGATCAATTAATAATTAAATCTAACTCTCAAACTCACACGTAGCGTTCGTACCTGAAATGCCGAAAGCTGGGGCGTTACACTTGCAAGATTGGTTTAACTTAAAATCACAACAAGTTTTTGGCGCCGTTGCCGGGGAGGCATTTTAAATCAATATTACTTAAATATTTTTATCTAGTGCTTTAGACCATTACTTTACTTTGTGTTCTTAGTCTTTTGTCATTGTGGAATTAAACTAAGGAATGTCTTTACCTTTGTGCAGGTTCACGGTGTATGCAACGATCTCAAAATCCGGAATTAGTACCTTACGATCCAAAAATTGAGAGATCACTTAGTACTATTAGGAGGAAGCGAAAGCAAGGCAAGAAATCCGCTACCAAACCGATGGCTGACTATCCCAACAATTCGAATAATGTAACGGTCGACCTGGCTCAAGACCCACCACCACCGGCACTGAGAGATTACAACTTGCAGAATGCTGGGGCAATTCAGAACACAGTCCGTCCCCAATTGCAGCAAACAACTTTGAGATCAAACCAGCTATAATCAATTTGTGGCAGAACAATCCGTTTTCAGGGTTACCACTGGAGGATCCAACATCACATCTTGAGTATTTTCTTGAGGTGTGCGATACTTTCAAGATCCACAAATCAGACTCGATATCATCCGAGTCAGGCTTTTCTCATTCTCACTAAGGGAACGAGCTAAAGCGTGGTTGAGTACTGTACCACGTGAATCCTTTCAGAGCTGGGACGCACTTTCTCAGGCTTTCCTAGCTAAGTTTTTCCCACTTAGTAAACCCATGAAGTGTTGAGAAACAAGCAGATTCCCTTGGTCAGAGTGTTGTGGAGAGATCAGAAATCTGATGAATCGACTTGGGAGACTGAGGAGAAGATGAGGAAGTTGTATCCAGAGTTGTTTCAAGCAGCGAACCTGAGGACAAGTTCTCCTAAGGGGGGGAGGTTGTGACGCCCCGTCCGACACATCGTACAGGTATGCGCCACGAGAGAGTTTACCTTATGCACTTATGTGATTTAATTTCCTTTTATGTGTTTAATTCCAACTTAGATTGAAAATGTGACATAATTGACTAAAAACCCAAAATGGTAAAATATGAATTCTTGCATGACAACTTGAAAATGGAGCTTCGATGGGTTTAAATTAATTGTTGGAATTGGATTTAAATAGGACTTGGACCTATTTGTATGTTGTGGGCCTAACTTGACTTAGGTGAGTTTGGGTCATTCGGGACCAATTTGGGCTCGAGAATTCGAATTCGAATTTCGACACCACCATTGGACTTGAATCGGTGATTCGGGTCCAACGGAATTTAGTTTATATTTTTCGGAAACCATTTAGACTTTAAACCTTTTTAATTGTGACTTACTGGGCCGAAGGTCATTTATTGGAGCCCAAATCCTATTCAAGCCTTTAGCCCCATATTTTATCTTGGAAACCCTAACCTTGACCTAAAACTATTAGCCACCATAGAAATAGCTTTATCCCCTTTTCATTTCATTTCAAACCACACAAGTTAGCTACCAAGAGAGTCATGGAGAAATTTCAAGAGAAGATCAAGACTTGAACCATCTTTCATTCTAAGAGCCCATATTCCTTGATTTCTCACTCCTTCACAAGACAAGGTAGGCTTTGGATCTCTTTTAATGAGTATTTCATTTCTATTCTTGGATTGGAGTATGAAATTTGTTGGTATGAACTTGAATGATGAGATCTTGAATTACTTGAGCAAGCTTTGATGGTATATGTATTAATTAATTAATTAGGCTGGAAGTTATGCCCTGTCTATGTCCGCCTTTTACTGGGAAATGCGAGCTGTAGCTTCGGCTAGAAATTTGAATTTGTTAAAGGATGAATCAATTCTCGAATTAATGGCCAATATTTGGTATATATAATGATAGGATGCAATATATTATAAGAGATGCACTAAATATCAAGATTTAATTGTTGTGTGTAATGGAGCCTGGAGAGACATAATGATTACTCAGAAATGGAGACTTTAGATGAAATAACAAATTGTTATCTCATTTCATGGGAATGATTCTTGAAATTAACAATTAAATTGATGCAATTACCTTTGAGATACAATAAATTCAATTGAAGGCTGGGCCGCGTGAGTTGGTGCCTATGAAACCGTGATGATTTGCTTGGGTTTTGTTTATACTTGACTGATGCGTGCTTCTGTAGTGGAGTGATTGATATTAATAAAAGCTTGGGAACTCTTGCATTTAATGCCAACAAATCTAATAATTTGTTTAAATGAATGTTGCCTCTAATTCTCAAATAAATGCCGCGAAGTTGTGCCTAGCAAACTTGATAATTTTGTTTGGAATTTTGTCTCACACGAATTTTGAAGTGCATTGCCCTGCTGCGTGCTTTGAACATTTTAGTGTTGTTGTGTGCCTTGGGAATATTTAACATAGGAACTAATTAAATTCTTGAATTTAAATATAAATGTCCATTTGCTACAGTATGCCATTTCTTTGCATTCTTAGATTTTAATACTTCATTTGATCGAATGATTTATGTGAATCTCGATCTCTTCCTTTTTATTATTATTTTTTTTTTATGATTAAAATGCATTATTTTAAATATTAATAATATGACTTTAATTTATGTTCTAAACTTTAATACTTCATTTTAATTGAATAATTTCGTATGAGAGCTATCCTATATTATGCCACGTGACCTATGTGACTCATATCATTCCATAATGCATTATCAAACCTAAATGCTTCGTTAATTGCATGATTTGGTGGAATATGTGAACTACGCTATATGACCTATGTGTACACTTCATTCCATTTTCCATATCATTCATCTCTTGGTACGCCGTGCATCTTACTTGGTTCATGTAGAGTCTAAGTTTGGGCTTTCGTATGTCTTATCACAGTGTTTGGTGGTGCCGGTGAGCCCGAGGTTTAGAGTGTTTCGCCCTTCACACTCTCAGACACTACTACTACGAGGTGAGGTTTAGGATTTTGTATAGTTATGCGACTTATGGCCTTAATATGCTGATTTCAACCCTTGCATGTGAGTATATCTATTATAAATACGTATGTGTTGGGTATGATATGTTTATGACCTTGTGAATCAGCTCTGTTTTGGAAAATTAGATATGAAAGCATATGTAAGTTGTTTTGAAAAGTTATGTTATGTTATGATCTGTTCAGTAGCGAGTTAGCCATGATATGTGGTATCTGTTCTGTTATGGATCCGAGGAGCTATGGTTAAGGAATCCCTGGGACGGTATAGGGCCGTCAGGGCTCGGCCTGTGCATAGTCTCCATTTGAGATATCATTGCGCGACTCAGGGAGATAGGGGAGGCGTGATATCTTGAGCCTTCGGTGTACAGCCGGGAGGACTCTTGTGGGTTCGCTACCCCTTGAGGGTTTGTCTGTTCTGGATGGTTTGGGGACGGTACATCCCCTCCATCATTGGTGTGACGGTTGGATTGGATTTTGTGTTTATGTTTTAATTTGTTCTGAGGAGTAAAGGTTAGAAGCTCGTACTCGCCCGAGCATATGTTCTGTTCTGTCTGGGAATTATGAATCGGGGTAGTGTCTTTCTGAAAATGGTTTCTAAACTTATACCTATATCTATTTTGGGTTGTTTTGAAATGTTATGGTATGCAACACCTATCCCCGGTTCATGAGTCCACCCTTCTGTTATGTCTTATGCTCTATATATATATTGTGGGTGTGCGTTAGCCCCCCTCACTCGGTCAAGTTGACTGACCCCTCATTTACACTTTTAGCTGCAGGTATGTTGGCGTTTGCCAGGCGGGACTGAGTCGTTTGAGTTGCACTTCGTCGGTCTAGCCCTGTCTAGTTGTATTTATCTTTCATACACTTTACGTATGTTTTGACTTATAGACTTGTGACTATACTTTACTATTCGGTAGCCCTGCGTGGCATTTGTATTCGGCCCCTTGTGGCACTTGATGTTTATTATGTTATGCTGATCTGACTTTTCGGGACTAGGTATCTATGCTAGTTGAACCCGTCACTTATTTTTGAATGTGGATTTAAATGCTTCCGCTATCTTGTTTGAATGTTTGTTTTGCTTCCGCACTCTGAGTTTGTCAAGTTAGATCCGCCTAGCATAGTGTGTGCGTTTGTCTCCCATTCGCTCTGATTCGGATTCGGGCATGGATTCCCATTTCATGACCGGGTCTGGATCTCAGTGCGGGGGATGTGACATCCTCTGTTTGGCGTGTTACAGATTGTGTTTGAGTGTCGTCTCTATTCGATTTGATTTTTGTTTTTCGTGAAAACTTGGTATGAGTGAATTATGTGTATTATGACCATATATTTTTGCTCGTTTTATGTTTCTGGATTCTTTTGTTTGAGTTTTGAATTTATTTTGAGTTTTGGAAACCAAAACGGGGGCTAACTAGCAATTAGCGCACCTTTGGTTCCGTATGTGATACCTTGAACTCGGGAACTCAAAATCGAGTTCCGTCACCTCCATTGGACTCGTATCGACGATTCAGATCCGATACAATAAGCCTCACATTTTTCTAAGACCATTTAGATTCCCGAATTTCAACCGAAACGAGCATCTCACGCCTAAAATGACAACCATTGACAATTTCTGAGCCTACGGACCTAAATAACACCCCTAGACCCTAACCCTTAACCTATACCCACTTGGAGTACCTCTCTCGCTCCCCTTTTCAGCCCCAAACTGAGCCACTCTCTCTCTCATTCAATCAATTCAGCCAAAAGAGAGAGAAAGAAGAGAAAAGAAGAGAAAGAAAAGGGGGAAGAAGGAAACTATTCAACCTTGGGGTATTTGAGCTCATACTCCCTTCATTTCTTCTCCAAATTTAAAGGTAATCCCATTTTTATGTTGTGTATCTCTTTTTGGTTCTTTTAAGTCCTATATTACATGATTTCACCAAGATTTGATCAAGTATTGGAGAAGATGATGAATAGTAAGGGTTTGTGAGACTTTAATGAATCTTGCATGAGTTCTTGTGGTTTCTTTTAGTATGAAGCATGGTATATGATTCTAAGACTTCCATTTGAGTTTCCTTGAACTTACATTGCATGATAAATGAGTTATTTGCAAGTTACCATTAATGGATTCTCATGAAACTTGAAGAATATGAACCTTTGTGAGCATCTCTTCCACTCTCATGATTTAGCTTCGGTTTGTGTATGAATTAGGACATGAATCTCTGTATATTTATATGCTTTTTATTGAGTTATAAGTTGGTAATATGCTTCTTTTCCTTTCCCTTTCGTTTTGCCCTGTTGTTGCGTTTTTTTTAGCTACTGAGCCAAAATTTTTCCTTTGGAAAAATCCATGGGGGTGAATTTGGGTCAGTGGGCTTCTAGACCAGATCCATGGGGGTAGATTTTTCCCGTTGGAAAAATCCATGGGGGTGGATTCTATCCAGCCTACCCTCATGACTCCGGTTCCATTTTTCGTTGCTTGTTTGATCTTCCTCCACCTCTTTTATGACTTCTATGCTATACTAACATGTTCTATAATGTGTTATCTTATTTATTATAATTTTCATGATTTTCGTGGGATATTTTAGGAGATATGATTTAATATGTCGTCAATGCTCCAAGTACGTGCATATATGGATCTTTGCTATCAATAGGAACCCTACTTGCGTATTTTTCTTTTCTTTTATGGTTCATATGAATTGTATACTTGTTGAAATATGTGTTATGATCTTTTTTCGGAAATAATGGATGGATTTGATACTATACATGGGAGATATGAACTCGAGTGACTATGAAATGTCTAAGAATGAATGAAAGGATTGATTATGTGCCTTAATGCATCTCCATTCCATGACTTACTATCTTATGCATATCATAAGACGTTCATTACATTGTCGTGCATCATATATGGTTCATTTAGAGTCTTGAGTCTCACGAATGCATTGTATCGTCTTGTGTACAGTTTTCTCCAGGACGGAGATATGCCGGGTTCATAGGACACTTTCAAGTCCTCTTGTTTTCTTCTTGGTATTGGTCGGTAAGGTGTATGTGACGCCCTTCGAAGCACGATCCAACGACATTATCGGGTAAGTTTTCACACTTGTATGTTTAATTTTAGAATTTCGTGACTTGTATGATTTAATCGGGATTTAATTTGATATGTCATCATTCGGATTATTTGTTGATATTTGCTAATTTAATTTATTTCTTACGTACGTGGCTTGGATTGCTTAATTCAATTTAATTCGAATTTATTTCTATGAAATAATTACTAAAAATAGAGTTTAAATTTAATATGTTACGTAATGTGCCTAATGCGAACTTATTCATAATCTTTGAGAATTAATTGCTGATTATATGCTTATGGGTGTTGTTAATTTGTACGAAAGATTTTCTAAAATTAAATTGAATTAAGTTCTAATTGGTAAAATTATTCCCCAATTTAAATTGTAAAATTAATTCGGGACTTGTATGTTTAATTGAGACCCTATAAGAATTATTTTGCGGTTAATTGAACGCGTTATTTTATTTTCCTACTTGTTAAGACTACCCGGTTTGTATATAGCATGTATCTAGACACATTTCTTGTCATTTTTCCCACACTCTCTCTCTCCTCTCCTCTCACGATGAAACGAGACAAGAAGCGCCCCCCCCCCCCCCATTTCTCAAAATCCAACTTCTTCGATTCTTCACCAAATTGGACATTCAAATAGTCGAAATGTAAGTACTCGGAACAAGGAACACAACCGTATGCTCGGAATCGAGATCCGACAAGAAACGAGAGAGAATGGAGCTTCGAAAGTTGCTGATTTTCATCACTCTTCATAGCAGCTTTCCGGCGACGGAATCCGGCGAACTTATAGTGTATCTTCATCATCTCGACGAGACCTATCAATCCATGGTGGTGGTTCACGGCGAGACCTATCACCTCTGGCTACGGCGAAGGGCGCAGCAGCGCGGCGGCGCTGTCACCACGCAGGTGGCGGGATGGCCACTCCGGCCATCCTCCGGCGACGGGATGTTGGGGGAAATACTCAAGTCGACGAGCTAAGTTGAATGGTGTTAATCCTGGCCTCTGAAACGGCCGGAATCGTAGCAGCATCGGCGGAGCTAGGCGGCGCAGCGACGGTTCACGGCCAATATCATATGCATTTAGACGGGCTCGATATGGGTAAGCCATTGCTTTTTACGGTTTCGAATTTCGTTTAGCGGTTTGGGAGAAATCGCGATTTGAAGATTTTGAGGGTTTCGTATTTTTAGATCTGAAATTGGAGACAAACCACTCAGAATTTCGAGAAATTATTGAGGATTCGGAACGAGCACGAGGAATACATTCGGGATTGATTTTTTGGGATTTTTCCGGCAACCTTCGGCGGCTTTTTCGACAGCTACAGGGGCGGCGCTCCGGCAGCCTTCTGACAGAACGTCCGCCTCGATGCGGTGAGTCTAACGCCATCTTCCATTCATAGATTGGATGCTCGGTTAATTTATTATGAATTATTTAGTATTTCTTGAATTATTGGAATTTATCGTTTAATTGTTGTTTTAATTGCTTTTCGTGCCATATGACTTCGTTGAGTTAGAATATGATTGTATACATGTTGATGGGTATATTTGATAATTGATATGAGTTCGGTTGCCCTCTTTGAAAGGTTGTTATTCTCGTTTTGTGCCGAATGTATAAGAATTGACAATCTTTAATATACTAGTTCTTCCTAAACTCTGGTTGTATGTAAATAGCTTCCATTTTTATGTTGGTGGATGTTCAATGACGATTATTATGCTTACAAACAATTAGTCCTTACTTGTGTAAATTGTATTAATGCTCAAACGGACAAATTATGCTATAAAATCATAGTAATTCGTATTCTTGAACTTATTGGAAGCATATTTGTATATCTTGTTGGAACTATGTTGATTCTTGGAGTTGGTACTTAGTTGCTATGGGAATTATGTGAAATTGCTTGTTGAGAAGATAAATGTTTATTATATGAATCTTGTTGGAATGTTAAAATTAGGACTCACACTTTAATAGATGAAACCATGTCGAAGTGTTTATTTGAATGGTATGCATAAGTCTTGAATTCTTGGTTGCTTAATTGTATTAGGGGTGTTTGCGTAGTGTTGCTAGAAACCATAAGGGGTATTCATGTTATGACTTTGAAACTAGAAGGATAGCATAGGGGATGTTTGTGTAATATTTTCCAAACCTTATGAATGCTTAAGGGAAGTATATGTAATACTCTTGAAACCTTGAATGGACGCAATTCTTGAGATTAGATCTCATAGCATGTTGGTAGTTCGTAAAGCATGATATGAATTCGTAAGGTATGAAGTAATTGAATCAAGATTATGCCATTTAATTTGAAAGCATGACCTTATGTGCTTAAATGTATATCATGACTTTGCATAAAGTATCCATGACTAAGATTATGACTTCTTATGTATAATAATTGAATTAATTGTCAAGTATGACTTGTATCTTCTATGTTTATGACCTACGAACTTCATACATGTTTAAATGACCGAATTATTGTTATTTATGCATTTCACATGAGACATGAACTTAGTATTTTGAGTGAATGATCTTTGTTGGACCTTGATGGATTTGTATGATGTAATTACGCAAAATGTGATATTATTCTTGTTAATTGTAATCCTATGAACTGGAACATACTTTATATTATGCTTGAAACTTACTTGTTAATGTGCATTCAATCAACTTGTTAACTTATGGAAATCGGACTCTTTTGTGTTGTTTATGTATGATTGATAATTGCTAAGGTTACATACATGTCCATTGACCTCTCATGATTTATGTGGTTAAACTTATGCCTATCAATGACTTGTTATGCATTCTTTATGCTCTATTTGGCCATGACATATCATGATATGCACGATAGAGCCATCCTTGCATTCATAGATCTCATGATAAGCATGATATTTCGCCGTGCGTCATGTTAAGTTATCTTTTGAGTCAAGTCTTGATTGTGGAGTATCTGTGTATGTCTTGATTAGGTGGTGAGCCACAGGAGGTCGAGTGCTTCTTGTTCATTTGGTCAACTCTTCTTGGTAACTTCGGTCAAGGTGAGGAGTTATATTATTAAAATGTTTTCAAACTGTGGACAATACCGTATAGCCTTCATGATTTGGTTCTCAAATTCCCGTTTTGAAAACTATATGTATAGGCATAGTATGCCGGATTTTGGGAGCTTGGCTCATTATACTTATATCGTTGCTTATTGAAAACGGTTTGCAAGTATAGTATGAATCTTGGTATACGGGATAGGTACCCAAAATGTTTTGGTTTTGAAAAGGATATATATGTACGTTTGTGGCGAGATGTTTTGGACCATGCTACGAAAGTGGTATGGAGATTGATGTACCTTGCAGGGACGCTTGCTTGGGGAAATCGAATTGGAGCTCGGGGATGGAGGTGAGAGATATTCCGGGAAGGCAAGGGCCGACGGATGTCCTTATCCAAACTTCCCACTGTGGACAAGATTACTAAGACTCCGAGGAGGTTTCAGGGTTGAAGTTTTCTTGGAGAGAGCTAGGTTTCATGGACCAAATTCTCTATGTTATGGATGATCGGGGGTGCGCGCCCTCGACATCAATGGCGTGATGGATGGATTGGTTTGATTTCTTTGGTTTGGGAAGTAAGGTTGGAGGGCTCATTCTCGCCGAGCCAGTTATGTTTCTAGTTTGTGATCCGTTGTTTTGAAAACCCCTTTGCATTGATTTTGAAAAGTTAAGCGGATCATAAACACCTTTGATATCGCATGCATTGTACCCCTTTATTAAATTCCTTAATAGTAAATCCTCACCGATTCCTTTTGAACTGACTCTTCAACCTTTGTATTGTCTGCAGGTATTTTGGAGTCTTGCTAGGCAGTGTGTCGTAGAGTCTTGGCTCGTAGAAGTTGTGTCTAGTCTGCATTTACTTTAAGTTGATGTTCATGTATTTTATTATGTTTTAATGCTTTCGTTAGCCTTGGTGGGCGTTATGGTAAAGTTTGAAATGTTACATTCTTGAATGAATTCCGTTTATGAAATTGTACAGGTTGGGATCGTGATGATCCAATGATATTTGGATATATTAATTATCGGGACAGGTGCTTAGGTAGTTGAACCCGTATTTATGATTTGTTTCAGGACAGGTGCCTAGGAAGTGGAACCCGTATTTATATTATTTCTTGTCGGGACAGGTTGCATGCTCTTGAACCCGTTGAACTGTGTGATGCATGATTGATCTTGATAATTGGTGATTACGGAATTATTCTGATGGCATGATACACGTTTGTTTGAACAAAAAATTTATGCTCGCTTCCGCATGTCTGTTGCTTTCTTTACGGCGCGTTGAGTCAAGTTGTTTAGGTACCGCCTAGCCAGGTTGTCCGTCCGTCACCGCTTGCTTTGGGAACGGCGCGTATTTAGATGTCAGTTTCATATACGAGCTAGACTCTTAGCGCGGGGTAGGATGTGATTGCCCTCCACCGGGGCGTTACAGTGTAAAGGTGGGTTTCTCTTCAATTAGCTAAAACGACCCTATATAAACCAACGTGCAAAGTTTTAAGCCAAAATGTATTTACTACGTATATAGAGTCTTTTCTCGAGTAAATGATATCAAACGCAAACCTTTCTTTCATGAAACCTTACCCAATGTTTTGGCGAGATCAGTGAACACAATGTTTAGTGGGGCCCGGGACTACGTGTACGTGGCTATCCGGGGAAGCTCGGGCTAACGGTGATCCCCGTGCACTAGTCGCAACAAACAATGACGGCGTAACCGGACCTCGTTAGGAGTTAGCGATGAATGGACGCTGAGCGCCATCTGGGGAGTCATGTAACCCCTTTTGGTCAATGAATGAGGTGGTCGGGTCTTGCTAACCCGTCCACCACCTGGAGAAAAAAGGTGCAAGTGTTTATGTTTATGAATGTTAATGATTATGTCTGATTGTTAATGAACGAATGAATGAATGAACGAATGAAAGAATGATTGTGGTATGATCACTAATGAATGAACGAATGAGTGATTAAATGCACACACGAGGTGGAGGTTGGAGAATTCGCCCTCTCGCAGGGCTCACGAAATGACCGCATGTTTTTAATGAATGAATGAAATTGATCGTTGTAATCCCGAGCGTTGTTTTCCTTTGTTTTCACCCCACTTGGGGAAATGTTTTAAAACGTCGCATGGGATTATAGCTTGCATGTGAGGGTGTTTACATTCTGAAATATAAATATAGTATGCCCTGTTTTATACCCACCAGTCTCCTATAGACTGAACCCGGCTTTATTTTCAGTTCTTTTGCAGGTTTTGGAGTGCTAGGCGGGATTTTATGTCGGTCAAGTTTTATAGTTAAGTCAGAGTCTTTCCTCACGCACATTGTAATTTGTTTAAGTCATATTGAAACATGTTTAAACGCAGAGTTTATGATTTATGATTTATGTTTGAAATTTTGGGACTAGGTATTTATGCTACTTGAACCCGTCAATTGCTACCTATATTCATGATTTATTATATGAAATGCTTCCGCACGTGCATTTTTTTATCTTATTGTTTGGCTTGTGGGGTTTCGAGATTCTAGTTCCCGCCTAGCCTAGTGAGTGAGTGAGTCCCCGCTCGCCGTGACTTGGCACTTGTATGGATTTTCCATTTCATATACAGGGTGGGTCTCGATGCGGGGGTGTGGTGCCTTCCGTTTGGGACGCTACATCCTTAAGTGGTATCAGAGCCTAGGTTGCAAAACCGGGGTTTCTAGCTTCGTGTCATGTTAAGTCTAGGTCGTACGGCACAGGAACAACTTCTTAACGTGTGCACCGCATTGATCATGAGCATTGTCATTGAAACTTGATGTGGAAATATATTTTTAAATGTGTTTAATTTAAATTTTGTTGACTTGTATGTTGCATTTTGCATCAAATACGTGCTCTTGGTGCTAATTATGTGTCATATACACTTAACTAATTGACATGCATTGATATTCGAGATGAGTTGTGATTGGAAGATATTCTTATAACATCAAACCACAACCAATTCTCACGACCATAACAACTCGCATTCAAGCATCGAGGATGTAAGGAATGCACCGGGATTTTATACAAGAATTCAAGAGTCGTGGCCTTCCTTAATTGGGCCATGATTCGAGTGATGGAATCCGAGATGGAAAATTCAACTTGTAGGAATAATCGAAAAGTTCTACCAAGGTTGATGAGTGTTCGAAGGGATATTAGTGGGTGTGCGATGTCTACCATTCACAAGATCAACACATACACCTACACTACCGGGGTTAATCAATCGGATTCCTTAGGATTACTTAATTCAAGAAAGAAGCAAAAGAAAACCTCAAAGGAACTTTATTTCGAGGTTTAGATCGACAAAGGAGTGATGATAACCAAGAGGACTTAAGGTAAAATAGATTTGGGGGAAATGAACAACGAAGATCATCAAGGATGAGCTTCCAAGTAAATCAAGTAAATTGAAATTGAGTTCGAAGAATGAAAGGATTAATGAATGGTGAGCAATACCAATTGTCAAGGAAGATCTTTAGGATAAACCAAGTCATTTGGGATTAAGTCCGCGGAACAAGGAAAAGACAGGTAGTGACTTGGAATGGATAAAGAAAGAAAAAGAGCTTTCGGAAGAGATTGTGAAGCCAAGTGTAAGCAAGTGGAGGGCGAGCGCATTCCACTGATTCGAACTCATAAAGGACAAGTCAAGAGAACTTCGAACTGAGTGAACATCAAGGTGAAGATTCGGATAACCTTTAGAGATCGATACTTGGGAGTGAATCGAGATACCGAACTCTATGGACATAGAAGATCTTGGGTTCAAGAAATCACAATCTCGGGCCATGGGAATATGCAAGTTGATGCAGGAAGATTATGGAGATTTGAAGACCGTGGGAAAAATAAGAAATGACCAATGAGTTCAAAGCAAGCCGTAATTAAGGAAATGAAGAACAAGTTGCCGAGCTAAAAGCTTACCACCACGGTGACAGGTTTAACATATTCATGGCACGTGCATCATACGTCGCTTTAAATTATTTAATTTTCTCTACTTATATGCATATTTCTCATTGATATAATTGCTCCAACATATTGCATCTTTAATTGTTTGCAAGTGTACTACGTGCTTCATAACATTGGCATTTTAACCCGACATGCATTACCTTAGTGTTTACTTGTTAGGATGCCTTCCCCGCGTGATACTTTAACTACTACTTCAATCAAAGTTCTGCCAAACCAAATTGAAGAAGAAGAATATTTTGGTGATGAGGCTAAGACAGAGAGGATAATTTTAATTCGGGGATTAAGAGTTTGGGTCGACTCAGAGATGTTCAGATCGAACGAGGAAAGAGATTGGGATTCTGGACTTCGAGAAAATTTGAAGAGGATTTGGAAAGCAAAGGATTTGGAATGTTCTTTCAACTCATCACTTTATGTGAAGGTGAGTAACACACCGAACACCATCCCTAACAAGGATTGCTCATTTTGAGTCGATCAAGAAAGTCGATTATAAGACGGGGGATAAAGCTCGACCTAAGAAGGTCGAAACTTTTAAGGGAGAGAGCACGACCAAGAGACGAACTTGAAATGCAAGGTTTCGCTCAAAGAAGTATGTTAGTAGGAAAAATGGAAATGCAAACCGTGGAAGATATGAAAGTTCTAATGATGATGATAGGAAAGTTATGAAAAGGCCTCATGAGTTAAACCTTCAAAGTGGAAGTTAAGCTACCAAACTCGGGTTGAAAATTACTATGAGGAATGAAGAGATTGGCTCGATTGACATTTACACAAATGGAATTCAGATCTTGAATATGATGAAATTCTGAAGAAGCGTCTATTGAACCTTTAGGTCAGTTCTGTAGAAAGAAAACCAGATCAGAGTACCATATTCCCGGATGGTGACAATGAAGGTAAATTCAACCAAGTATTAAAAGGGATTCGGACGACATAACAAAATAAAATCTTTAATAAATCACCAGTCATCTCTCCATGATGACTTGGAAAGTTTTAAGATGAGAAGAATCGAAGAAAGGGTAGTTATTGAAGGTCTTGGATCAAACCTCAAGAACTCATCAAGAAGGTTGTGATTGTTAATCAAAAAGGTTATTGAATTTCAAGGGTTTCACCAAACAGAAGGAGACATGAACCGTGAATAAGACCGGTCCGAAATCTGAAGATGTAGGGTAAAAACTGTTTTGGAAGGGCAGGCCGGTTGGATCAGGGTCAACACATAACTGAGAGATGGAAGAAGGTAAGAAGAGATAAGAATCAGAGTGGAATCAAGAATAGGACCAGTCGAGAGCCTTATCAGTTTCTCAGGTGGACACGTTGAAGATATTAAAGACAAGCCAAGAGTCGAGCTAGCTTTTGGGTTCAGACCATACCTTGGGACCATGAATGTAACGCCCCAGCTTTCGGCGATTCAGGTATGATCGACACGTGTGCGTTTGAGAGTTAGATTTTAATTATTAATTGATCATTTCTTTAATTTTCCATTTCATGACATAACTTTATAAAATTATATTCTTAGTATTTTTGTGAAATTCATATCATATTATAATTATTGCATATATTGAACGTGATTGTAACGTGAATTAATTTCCCGAACATGAGTTAATTTCTTTTGTGGCCTTATTTGATCATTTCATGAACTTTTGGGACTTAATTGCATTGGACCTAATTGATCAATTATTATGGAAGTGGACTTCATTGCATGACTTAAATAATTGGAGGACTCAATAGCAAAATTGGCCATTTCTTCCCCTTCATTAGCAGCATTTCACGTACTATTACATTCCCTTTCATACAAACATTCATACATATTGTTCTTGCTTTCCTTGCCCAACCGAGACCAAACCCTCTTCAAGCTAGGTGGAAGATTTCATCTTTCAAGCTTCATATTTGTAGGTTTTGTGATCATAGAACCATCATCAACATCATCTCTTCTTCTCTTCTCTCTTTTCTTTCATTTGAGGTAATTATGGAACTTTGATGATTTTCTTGCACATGTAGGTTAGATAGGGCTTTAGTATTTGTTTGTTAAATTGTGTATTGGTTGTTGGAAATATGTTTAGGAACTTTAAGCTTAAGTTATATGTATTCAACTTGTTGATATTGCACTTGGAGCATGGTTGATCGAATGGGTTTCATTTGATGATTCTTGATGATCTAACATGGAAATGGATGTTTATATGAATTGATAGTGATTTATATGTAGGATAGTGTGTGTATTGCATGATATATATGCATTTCATCTTGGTTTGAATTCATTTGTGGGTTGTTGTTGTTGGTTCGTTGCTGCTGCTGCTGCTATTGCTCTATTTTTTTTCCTGTTACGCACAGTGACACGGGCGTGTCACTTTTCTTCTCTTCCGGGTGACACGGGGGTGCATGCTGGTTGGTTGGACTTTTCTGTACCGTGACACGGGGGTGTCACGGGTTGCTTTGCATTGGTGACACGGGCGTGTCACCTTCTGTTCGCATGCATATTGTCTGTTGTACCGTGACACGGGGGTGTCACGGCTTAGTGTATTTTGGTGACACGGGCGTGTCACATTCTGTTTCATGCATATATTGTTTTGCATGCATGGCTGTACGTGTAGGTGTTATATATACATATATGTTGGTTATATATTAGTTGTTATTTGGTTTAGTTGACTGTATTTAATTGTTTATTCCCTAATTGTGACTTGAATGAATGAGTGAATGACTTGAACATATGATTTAATTTTATTAATAGTGCACATGAACATAATCTTGTCTTTTACATATTCATATCATGATCATTGCATTTTCGCCGTTCGTCCTATTTGGTATATTTTGAGTCGTGTCTCACGGACAATTGTCTTTCTTGCACAGACCAGCTTCCTGGTGATGTGGAGCAGGCCCCGTGAGCTGTTTCCTTGTTTGTTTTGGGTCGTTCAGGTGAGGTTTAATTCTAGATACATAGAACCCGTATAACCCTATGTGAAGTTTTAAGCCAAAACTTATCTACATAGCTATAGTTTCAAATGAGATTGAGTTTCAAATGATTTATCAAACTTTTGAAGGAATTGATTGATTGGTTGATTGGGCGAGTATTGTATTGCACTGTGGGCCCGAGGGTAGTGGCTCGAGCCAACCGGGAAAGCATGGGCTGTCGGGTAACTCGAGAGCTACTCTCACCAAATTGGGATGACCCCTGAACCCCCTAGGAGATTAGGGGAGGAAGGAGTTCCAGGCTTAGGGATTCATGTACCCTCTGCCCAGACTGATTGGATGGTGGGGCGTTGCAATCCCATCATCACCCGGAGGAAGAAGGATGGACTGAAACTGCTAATTGTGCACCGTAATGAATTGCATGATCACCTAACTATTGAACAATTGATTGATTGATCGTACACAGTCGGTGTAAGGTTGGAGAATTGCCCTCACTCGCCGGGCCACAAATTGATTGTATTGATTTGGTTAAATTAATAAATTGAATTAGTTGTAATCCCGGGCGATAGTATCTTTTGCTTTATTAAATTGTATTGTTGTTGTTTCCCAAAATTATTACCCGAGATTATAACCTGCATGTATGTGCGCTTATATTTATTTATAACCCCTCGCTCAGTCCGTGTTGGACTGACACCTCAACTTTTCAGTTGTTTTACAGGGCGTGCTAGGCGGGAATTAGAGTCTAGAGTGTCTTTAATTCGGGTCTTGCACACTTCATCTCACACTTTGTTCATGTACAGATATTTTACTTATTTTGTAGCATGCCTTGATATTTATTTTGGAGATGATATTGTATTGATATGGAACGTTGGTATCTATTAGTAAATAAATAAATATGGTACCTATAAATATTGAATGAGTTATTGCTTCCGCTTCTTTCTACTCTGCATTGTTGGTTTGGTTTTACTTGAGGGTACCCGCCTAGCCTTGTGTAGTGTTTTTTTTATTGTCTCCCGTTCACCATAGCTTTGGCTCATGTATGGATTGACCATTTCATATGTGGATTGAGGCTATGGTGCGGGGGATGTGGCGCCTAGCGTTCCGGGTGCTACATCCTACGGTGGTATCAGAGCCCGGTTGCAAAACCGGGTCTCTAGTGTCGTGTCTTGTGAGTCTAGGTCGCACGGCATAGGAACTAATTGTCAAATTGAGAGTCTTGTATCGTTATTTGACATATTTGAACCTACTTGACTTATTTGAATTTACTTGAATTCGGGGAATTGTTTGCTTTTTATAACTATTGTGCATTTTGTGAATTATTTGCACACATTTGCACCTACTAATTGAACACGCATAATAGTGACTTGATTACAGGATGCCTCGCGATAGACATCACCGCGATCGCTCTCCTAGACATCGACATCGTCGTCATCATCACCGGGAGAGATCACCACCTCCTCCTCCACCTCCTCAGGCTCAGCCACAGGACTTTATGAACGCCGTGGTGGGTCTTATTGATCAGAGAGTCCAGGATTATGTTCCTCCACCACCACCAGTTCCACCACCACAACCGGGAGGTCAGATTTCATTAGCTTTCAGGGAGTTCCAGAACCAGCATCCTCCCAAGTTCTATAAAGGGAATGATATTCAGGCTGAGCAGTGGCTGCAAGAAATTGAGAGGATATGGGAGTCCCAGGAGAAGGCCCGATGTACTATTTCTTTGATTCAGGGTGAGGCCTATTCATGGTGGGAGAGTGCCCGGATTGTGCTAGATGCTGCAGGCGAGGAAGTGAATTGGGCAGTTTTCGTCAGGGAATTCAAGAACAAGTTCATTCCTCCATCTTCTCGCACTTGAAGATTGAAGGAATTTACAGAACTTAAGCAAGGAAGCTGGTCAGTTTCAGAGTATATCGCCGAGTTTGAGAGATTGTCCCGTTATGCTCCTAATATAGCGAGTGATGATTTCCATAAGGCGATGCAGTTTGTTCAGGGCCTTAGACCGGATATTCAGGCAGCGATTGAGGCAGTCAACACGAGCACATGGGCGAAGGCTACCAAGAAGGCACTATTGGTTGAGGATTCGGTGAATACGAGATGGTCTTCTTATCGTTCAGGTTCAGGTTCGAGCTCAGGGTCCGGATCGGGTTTCAGAGGCTCTGGATCGGGGTTCAGAGGTTCCGGATCGGGGTATAAGGGTTCAGGTTCGGGTTCTGCTTCAGGCAAGAGGCCGATGGTTGTTCTTCTCCACCACCAGCTCCGCAGGGCCCAGGGATGAAGCCCCGACCAGCAGGACCAGTGATTAGAGCTCCAGTTGCTCCAGCTTTGCCACCACCACCCGAGAGGCCTGCTTGTACCTTCTGTGGTCAGAGGACGCATATCTATGATAACTGCAGGAGGCGTCTGGGTTTATGCTTGATTTGTGGGAGCGACGAGCATATGGTAGACGGATGTCCGGATCGCAGGATGCCCCCACCGGGAGCACAGAGACCACTGATCAGGGCTCGTGCTTATGCTCTGGACGGAGAGCAGCAGGATGTTGATGTTGATCCAGCCGCCGTAGTTGAAGGTACCATTTGCATACATGGCACGAACATTCATACCTTGTTTGATCCGGGAGCTACTCACTCCTTTCTTTCGAGTGCTATATTTGTTTCTTTGCCTTTACCTGTTACTCGTTCTTCTGCATGTTATGTGGTTAGTACTCCGTTTGGTGGTAGTTTAGAATCTGATCGGGTGTTTAGAGAGGTTCCGGTGAGCATCGAGGGTCGAGTTTTCTTGTCAGACTTCATTGAGCTACCGATGACTTGCTATGGATCCATTTTGGCCATGGATTGGTTGTACAGACATTCTGCCACAGTTGATTGCAGGGCGAAGAAGGTTCAGTTGGGATCAGATTTGGTAGTAGGTTGGAGTTCCAAGATTGTGCCTCTACTTTCGTTCTCAGAAGCTCATAAGTTGGTTCGAGAGGGAGCCACGGGTTTCATTGCTTACATTCTTAACAAACCCAAGGATCAGAGTAAGCTGGAAGAAACGGAAGTAGTGAAGGAGTTTCCCGAGGTCTTTCCTGAGGAATTGGATTCGTTACCTCCAGAACGGGAAATTGAGTTTGTGATCGACTTGTACCCTAATGCAGAGCCGTACTCCAAGACTCCGTATCGTATGGCTCCGGCCGAGTTGAAAGAGTTGAAGACTCAACTTGATGCGTTGTTGGAGGTTGGGTACATTAGACTGAGTTCTTCTCCCTGGGGTGCACCGGTTTTGTTTGTAAAGAAGAAGGACGGGACTTTGAGGATGTGTATAGACTATAGGGAGTTGAACCGGATGACGATCAAGAATAAGTATCCTCTTCCACATATCGAGGAGTTGTTTGACATACTTCAGGGATCTAGAGTCTACTCGAAGTTGGATTTGAGACAAGGCTACTGTAGCACCCAAACCCCTAGGGCACTACATCCCCCGCATAATAGCCTCGATCCACGTATGAAATGGAAAGTCCATACATAAATCAAAACTATAGCGAACGGGTGACACTAAAAATGACAAGCTAGGCGGGACACTCTCCCCAACAAAACCAGAGCAAACATGATAATGAAAGCGGAAGCAATAAAATCATTCATACATATAGGTACCATATTTACCGAATAGATACATATAGATACCAACTTAACTATCAATACATTATCATCTCTTAATAGTATACATATTCAGGTATGCAAAAGTACTAATAACGACCATAACATGAGATACTAAAAGTGCTATACATGAAGGTACGGTACTAGACTCGTGAGAATGCAAAACTCGACCAGACACCCGCCTAGCACGACCAAGCGCTCAAGTACCTGAAAAGTGAAGTATCAGTCTACCGAAGACTGAGTGAGAGGCAATAAATATATATGTATCACACATCACATGCAAGTTGTAGCCTCGGATGAAGACTTTGGAAATGAAATGGATATATAATTCAAGAAACTTAATCTTTGCCCGAGATTACAACCAATCACTTTAACATTTTAACTTGAACATTTCATGAAATGTGACCCCGGTGAGTAGGGGCGATTCTCCAACCTTTACACCAAACGTGACAATATGTGCTTGCTTTATCAATTCAATACATGATCATACAATCCCATTTAGTGCTCACATAGACAGTTTCATGCTTGAAATCATGCAATAACCCGAGGATAACCCGACATGCCGGATTAATCCCCGGTCTCCTTCTTCCTCCGGGTGATAGCGAGTTTGCAAGGCTCGACTATCCACGACATGGTGTGTGTAGAGGACATGACCCTGTAGACACGGAACTCCTTCCACCACTAATCTCCTAGTGGCTTCGGGGGTGATCCCAACAATGTGAGGATAATTCAGGAGTTACTCGTCAGCCCTTGCTTTCCCGGTTGGCTCAAGAATTACCTTCGGGCCCACGTGCAATCATGTACTCGCCAAACTTGCTTGAAAATCATGACAATCATTGCTTTCTTGCTTAAAAGGTTTATAACTTTGAAAACGTTTATAATTATAATATGTTTTGGCCGAAAGTGGCACATAAGGGTTATAGGGTTCGATTTACTTAAACAAAACCTCACCTTTCGTACAAAATATGACAAGGATATACCCTATTGAGCCTGCTCCTCGTCCACGCCCTCGTGACCTGTGCAAACACGACGTGTATACATGAGACAAGACCTAAAATGGACAAAATATGACGAACTGCGGAAATGTATCGAGATGACGATGAAAATGCAATGTGGCATGATAACATGTTGTTTCACTACATATTAGCACATATTATAGCAATTCGGGGTCAAAGAAGTCGTCGGATCGAGGGGCTATTTTTGTAATTTTATGCAGAATGTTTTGTTCTGCAACTGAGATGGGAACGGCCATTCTGGATCCCTTTGAAAAATGGGAACGGTCGTTCCCATGAATCCCCAAAATCGCGCCAACGTTTTTAGTTTTAAAATGCGCCTAGCTGGGAATGGCCCTTCCGGCTCTAAGGCTAAAAGGGGAACGGCCGTTCCCATGCTCGGCCGCCTCCTTTTTGTTTAAAAAAAGGGGAACGGCTATTCCCAAAATGCCTTGAGGCTGGGAATGGCCGTTCCCTGTTTCTGCAATTTACAGAACAGAGCAAAAACAGGGGAGGCTCTCGGCAATGATCAACAAAGCAAACCAAATCCAATTTGTGATCCCCAAATGCTATTATTTCTGGTAATATGATGCATCTATATTCACAAGATGATAATATAACATTTAAACACTCAAAGCATGAGATGTTATCAAGAATTTCAAGTTTCATGCCCATGCTCCTCTTGATCAACAAAGCTCAAATTTTCAATGATTTCATGAATAAATCATGCTATAATTCAACATATATTCACCTAATCACTCTTTGTTCAGCAAATAATCCTCAAGGTACATAATTCACAAACCCTAGCCAACCAAATATGATCAAGAATCATGAAATCATGCAACTATCACCTTTGAAGTTCAAGAAGTGAAGAAATGGATGAAGATGATGCTCAAACTTGATTTCTTGAAATCTTTCTTGGAAATTCTTGAAGTAAATGATAAAATTCTCTTCCCTTTTCTTTCTTGAACAAACCGAGAGTGGGAGGGATGAATATGTTGGAGATTTGTATGAAATTGAACTAGGAAGCTTGGAGATAAAAATGTTACGTGATTCATTCCTCTTGATTTTTGTGAAATATGCCAATTGCCAACTAATCCCTCAACTCATGAAGTTATGCAATTGAATAGGCATGGTTTTAAAATATGATCAATTCGGTCCCTAAAAGACTATGCAATTAAGTCCCTAGAATTTTAAAGAAATATTCAACTAGGGACAATTTGGTAATTTAAAATACTCTCGGTAATTGTTTCATGCAATAAATATTTTTCCGTGCCGTGAATAATATATCCAATGATATGAATTCAAATAATTTATATAAACAATGTTTCATGAATTTTATAAAAATATGAATGCCACGTATGAATATATTATAAAATTAAAGAACGAAAATAAAATCCTACGCTCAAAACACACACGTGGCGTGCTTACCTATTCATCTAGAACCGGGGCGTTACAACTACTCTCCCCCCCTTAGAAGAATCTGGTCCCCAGATTCTCTAGTCTTGTGTGAACAACTCCGGGTGGATCCGTTTCATTTTATCTTCAGTTTCCCACGTAGCTTCCTCGGTCTTGTCACTTCTCCACAACACTTTAACCATGGGAATTCTCCGGTTTCTCAATTCTTGAAATTTCCGATCCATGATTTTAACCGGCCTCTGAACAAATGTCAAATTCGGTTCCAGCTCAACTTCTTCCATGGGGAGAATCGTGGTCTCATCGGGGTAATATTTCCTTAACTGAGAAACATGAAACACGTTGTGAATCCCCGTAAGACTCGGTGGTAGGTCCAGTCGATAGGCTACCTCGCCTATTCTTTCAAGAATCTCGAACGGACCTAAGTAGCGAGGATTAAGTTTTCCTCCTTTCCCGATCCGGGTGAAACCTTTCCTTGGTGACACCTTCAAGAATACCCGGTCACCAACTTCGAATTCTAGATCTCTTCGGCGCTTATCGGCATAGCTCTTTTGTCTATCTTGTGCGGCTTTCATCCGTTGTTGAATCATTTGCATTTTCTCAATCATAGCTTGAACGACTTTGGAAGGCCTTTCGAATCTTTCACCCTTCTTTACTCCTTCCTGTTTCGACCATTTCCACTCTTCCAAGTCGAAGAACAACGGGGATCGGCACTTTCTTCCATACAGTAACTCGTAAGGAGCCATCCCGATCGAAGCCTGAAATCTGTTATTATAAGCAAACTCAATCAAAGAAAGCTGTTCTGCCCACGAGTTCTGAAAATCCATCGCCGAAGAAGATCTTCCAAATATCTTATTAATCTTTCAGTTTGACCGTCTGTTTGCGGGTGAAATGCCGTACTGAACTTAAGCCTCGTTCCCAAAACGGCCTGTAACTCCTGCCACAACTTAGAAGTAAACCTCGGGTCTCGGTCTGAAACTATGCTCACCGGAATACCATGAAGTCGGATAATCTCTTGGTTATAGATTTCAGCCAACTCCTGGAATCTTATAAGACATCCGGACCGGTAGAAAGTGGGCAGACTTTGTAAATCTATCCACGATTACCCAAATTCCATCAAACCCGCCTTTAACCTTCGGTAATCCGGAAACAAAATCCATCGTTACTTGTTCCCACTTCCACTCGGGAATAGATAACGGTTGTAGAAGTCCTGCTGGCTTTTGGTGCTCAGCTTTCACTTTCTGGCAAGTCAAGCAATGTTTCACATATTCTGCCACGTCTCTTTTCATCCCGTTCCACCAATAATATTGCTTCAAATCCTTATACATTTTGTTTCCTCCTGGGTGGATCGAATAGGCTGACTTGTGAGCTTCTTCAAGTAGGACCCGTTTCAATTCCTCAGGTACTACTACTCTATTTTTAAATCGAAGCAACCCGGTCTCATCAAACCCAAACGGACTCTCCTGATCATCCTTAGCCTTACTCACAAGCTTCTGAACTTCCGGATCCCTATTCTGAGCCTCAAATAACTGATACTTTAATTCCGGCTGAATTGTGATATTAGAAACCCGAGCTTTTAGGACAATTGGAGCAACTTCATCACCTTCCTTTCCTTCCAAACTCGACACACTCGCCTTCCTGCTAAGTGCATCAGCGACCACATTTGCTTTTCCTGGATGGTATTTAATTGTACAATCATAATCTTCCAACTTTTCCATCCAACGCCGTTGCCTCATATTTAAATCTTTCAGTGTGAACAAATACTGGAGGCTCTTATGGTCGGTGAAAATCTCAAAGGAAGTCCCGTAAAGATAATGTCTCCATTTCCCGAGAGCAAAGATCACGGCTGCAAGCTCTAGGTCGTGTGTCGGATAATTCCTTTCATATTCCTTTAGCTTTCGAGAAGCATAGGTGATCACTTTTCCTTTTTCAGTCAAAACACAGCCTAAGCCTTCTTTAGAAGCATCTGTGTACACTGCATACTCCTCTGAACCCTAGGGTAGAATTAATACCGAAGCTGAGACTAACTTTTCTTTCAAAAAGTTAAAGCTTTGATCACACTTCTCGTCCCAGACGAACTTAACATCCTTCTTTGTTAATCGGGTCAACGGTGCAGCAATCTTAGAAAAGTCCTGAACAAATCTTCTATAATAACCGGCCAATCCCAAGAAGCTTCTAATTTCCGAGGCATTCTTTGGTTTCTCCCACTTGAGCACGGCCTCGATTTTCGAGGGATCGACTTCCAACCCTTTTCCCGAAATTAGATATCCCAAGAAAGAAACCCAATCGATCCAAAATTCACACTTGCTAAACTTAGCAAACAACTGATGCTCTTTCAAAGTCTGTAGAACAAGCTTAAGATGCCTCGCGTGCTCCTCAGCTGATTTTGAGAAAACCAGAATATCATCAATAAAAATCACCACAAACTTGTCGAGGAAAGGCCTGAAAATCCGGTGCACATATCCATGAAAGCTGCAGGGGCATTAGTTAATCCAAACGGCATAACCACGAACTCGTAGTGCCCGTACCGAGTATTGAATCCTGTCTTACGAATATCCTCTGCTCGGATTCGCAGCTGATAGTATCCCTGTCTTAAATCCAATTTGGAATAGATTTTGGAACCCTGAAGTATATCGAATAACTCCTCGATGTGTGGGAGGGGATACCTGTTCTTAATAGTCATCTGGTTCAACTCCCTGTAATCGATGCACATTCTTAAAGTTCCGTCCTTTTTCTTTACAAATAAAACTGGTGCTCCCCAAGGTGAAGTGCTCGGCCGAATGTAACCAACTTCCAACAATGCTTCCAGCTGAACCTTTAATTTCTTTAATTCCGCTGGAGCCATCCGGTATGGAGTCTTTGAATACGGCTCAGCATTCGGAAAAAGATCGATCACAAATTCGATCTCTCGCTCAGGAGGCAAAGAATCCAACTTTTCTGGAAATACCTCGGGAAACTCCTTTACCACTTCGGTGTCCTCCAATTTTTGAGATCAGGATAGCACGGGTAAGTAAAGGGTTAAGAGGAAAGCGTTTATAGCCTTAGTCCATTACACATTCCATTTTATGTGAATTATGTGCATTTATGTTCTGATTTTTGATTTGTGCCTTTTTGAGAGAATCACATCACTATTCATCCATCGAACCCTAAACCTTTACCTAAACCTTGAAAAACCTTAGAAATCTGATTTCTATATTTTCCAAACTCATATCATAGCTTTCATTGTTCCAAAATATATTTTTAAAATTGTTTGTTGAAAATTCCATTTAGGTCCCTAGATACTATTCATCTTTAATTGTAGGAATTTTCGAAACACTTTTACCTATTCAATATTGGGCTCGATAGAATCCTTGCAAAATTTTATGAATTTTGGTATTATTTCCAAACCCTAATTCTTAACGTAGCTTCCGTAGAAATCAAAACCGGCCGAAAAACCCTAGTTTTGGCCTAAATTAGAAATTTCTGAATTCCAACGTTTTTCCTATGCAATATCATAACCATTACGATCCTTGGATTATTTTATAAATTTTAAGATCTTTTCCAAACTCTAGTACAAACCCTAACTCGTTTTATAAATTTTTCTTTATTTTTCCAAAGTACTATTTCTACCGTAAAAAACTAATTTTCAAACCGTCCAACATTTGGTATACAATATTACAGTCAAAATGATCCTTGAGTTATTTCAAGAATCATGGACACTTTCTCGGGAATCAATTCACATTCTAGCTTCGTTTATGAATTTTATTGTATTTTTCAAAATTCCCGAACGACTACTACTTTAAATGTAGACGTTCAAACGTTAAGTATTTATAACCATTAGAAAGCTCTTTCGATTCTCTTTCCTTTGCAATTTCTCTCATTCTAAACTAAACCCTAGTCGTTCTTCTACGAATTTATTACCATCTTCATCCTATTTTAGAATTATTTTTATTTGGTCATGATTACTAAAATAATTAATTATTTCTTAAACTTACACCTAAGTATACACTTTACCCCCCCTAATAAATGAACCTAGCTTATTCACTACATGATTCATCTAATTAATTGCAACATAAGCCCCTAAATACCAACTATAAATACCCTAGAACTTGTAACATAAAATTCACACAAAAATCATCACATTTGCTCCCCAAAGTCACGGCACAACCACAATCTCACTCTAAGGTGCAATTTTCTTTTATTATTTCATGCTTTATATTATGCTTTTAATATATTATGCTTTTAATATTATAATATTAGTAGCATGCTTAGGAATAATAAAATTATGCTTTAGGAATTTATTTTTATAATATATATGCATAATTGGGAACTTTATGTGTAATGTGCCTACATTATGAAATTTTATTTAATTAAATGCGTGAAATGTGATATGATATAATATGAATGTATATTTAAATAATTATGTTCTTGTTTAATTAAATTTATGATTAGAATAATTTATTTAGATTTAATTTTATGATTAAAGTGCTACATTTGAATTTAATCATGTGTTATGGACATAGAACTTGGTGAATATGATCATGAACTAGTATGAACATCTTCATGAGCTCAAGAACACATTCATAATGTTCTTGAACAAATTCATGTGCACGTCTGATAGTGTGTGTGTGTGTGTGTGTGTGTGTGATCGATTTTATGTTATTAAGTGTTTAATTCACAAGAAATTGAATAGTAAATGTTTTCAATAGTAATTTTGAATTTTTGGTCAACATTTAATTAATTAATTTCGAAATTAATTTAATTTTAATTATAAAATATGATTTTGGAATTTTAAATAATTATTTTTCCAAATTAATTCAAAAGTTAATAAAATTATAAAATAATTTCAAAATCAACTTACACTGTGGAATTAAATTCCAAATTTAATTCCTAATACTCTATTTAAGGTTATGACATGATTAATAAATATTTAAGTGGTTAAAGAATTTATGAAACCTAATAAATTAATTATTTTCCCTTAAACAAATGAAATTAAATTTTACCGGGAAATAATTTCTAAATGATTTAAGAATTCTCTAATATGTTATATTTCTTAAACCTTATGTGATTATGTGATTAGAATCATAAGAACCTAGTTCTAAGTCAATAGTAATTACTTTCAGGCGACAATTGCTCTGAACAGTGGGATCTGTTCCATCCTATTTGAATTTCTGTACTAGGTGAGGGTTAAAACATTTTCAACTGGAATCATGTATATATTTATATCTAATTATAAAATGATTTCCAAATGTACCTATCTATTATTTGATTTCCTATCTATACATATTAATATAATACATATTCCTCTTTATGAGGAAAATACCAATAAGTCGGAATCAGGATCTTATCCGGACATTATATATTTCAGTCCTATTAATATTAAGAACTGATTCCCGACTAAGCAAGTAAATCATTATTATTTATCAAAATGGGCCCGGCGTGCAGCTGTGTCGAGCAATAATCGGAAGGTATCGGGCCGAGGGTATTGTTGGTGCCACAGACCGCCACCAACTCTTGGTCGTGGTTTAGAGGTTAGTTACTCCACGCCAAGAGACTTACAAGGGAGAATAACCTCCCTGGGAGAGATAGCTTCCTCCCACATATTACATATCGTCGGTAGGGTTTGCTCCCCTATTGACACTACGGTGTTGCGGAGTTATTATCATATTTAGTTTTATTAAAGTATTGGTGCCTTGATCAGCCCGGTACTATTTTACAAATATTTTAAGGAGATTGGAGGGAGACGCCTTACTTGCAGGCGGTACAAATCTTTTATTAAACGGTTCATCATTTATAAATAAACTCCAAATACCCCTATCCCGGTTTCTAACTTATGAACCGTATCATATTTGCTATATCCTATTGCTATCATTTTATATATATATATATATATACATATATATATATATCTCTATATATATAACCATATATATATCTAAATCTAATCTTCCTTCACTTAGTCACTTTGACTAATTCCTCGCCTGTTTCAAACACATGGTTTCAGGGAGCGAGGACAACGACACCTAGAGGTATCTTGAAGCTATAGGTGTCATATTTATTAGATCAGGTTTAGATTAAGAGCATTTAATCCTGATCATGTATATATTGCTAATAAATTGCTCTCACATTAACTCCGTACACTACACTATTATATTACCCCCTTTTAATATCATGCGCTATTTTGTGTGTTATCATGTTGCTTGTTGCAAATTTTAAATTCTTCCATTTTCCGCTGCATTTTACCCTACGCTCTACTTAAGTACTGTCTATACCGTTCGCCGTAGTATTTCTCGAGTGCTAGGTCTCACATTCGCTCGAGGGTAGTACGATGCGGGAGTTGTAGTGTTAGGGGGCGCTACAGCTTAAGGTGGTATCAGAGCATCAGGTTTGGTTAAGAAGAGACTTAACCTATAAATGCTGGGAGAATGCTCATTTTGTACTTGAACTTTAGAATTCACTCTAAGTGTTTCTTTATATAGCAATGGAGAATCAGGAACAAGGGAACGCACATCATACCTGGCTTGAGGAGTACGAGGCCCCACACACTATAGCGGTATCTCATCGTGAGAGTCCTATACGTTATTACACTTGGCAGAGGGCGAGACATGTAGTTCGGGGAGGTAGAGCAGGTAGAGTTGGGCATGCTTATCCGAACCGTTTAGTGCATATACTTGAGACAGAGCGAGATGCGTATTATATGGAGGCTCAGATGGCTCGCGAGTATCAGCTGGAGTCTACTAGGCATCTTGATTTAGCCCTAAAGAATGCTGTGAGTAGGAATTTTGCTCAGCAGCAGACCTCTACCTTGGAGCAGGAGAACGCCGATCTGGTGGCACAGGTGGCGACCCTACAGCAGGACTTAGCCTCTATGACTCTTTCTAGGAATACCTCTCGGACTTTATATCAGCGTTACCGCTCTTGTATTCGGAGCCGCCTGGCCGGTGCCTATCATCTGTCTGGTGTACAGGCTGTTGAGGAGATGATGGATCAGGGAGAGGATGCAGCAGTTGAGCCTGAGGAGGAGGAGCCCGGAGGTGAGGCAGAGGCTGAGCAGGAGCCTGAGGAGGAGCAGCAGGGTGACGGTTGGAGCCCTATTCGAGGTGAGGTTGTGGATAGTGATCAGCATGATTAGGCAGAGATTATTCTGGAGCTTGGTATATATATAGGAGTAGTATCAGTGGGAGGTTGTACAGATCAGTCAGTAGAGGACCTTCCCCTTTTGATATAGCAGCTGACGCAGCTAGCCTGACGGAGATGAGTGAGTTGAGAGCTTTGTAGGGTGTAACTTGACGTAGATCAAGTCCACCCCATTTAGCTTTTTGTAGTTGTAGCTATAGCTCTCAAACTTGATGCATATATATAACCCACTTTTGCAGTTACATTCTTGTTCCATATTTATTGCTTACATACTTATTGCATTACGAGTTAGAATTGCTTCAAGATACCAGCAGGACCGTGAGTGAGTATTTTATTTTCCTGCACCTTTACTTGTTATGTTTGTGTTTTACTTTTTGCACTCCTTTAAATGTTGTTCTATTTAATTTTGTGCTTTACTAAATCTGTGTGATATGATATCTACTGCTTGATATTATCTGAAACATGTATTTACGTGATTATATGCAACACATTCATAACCATCATGCATTATATTCTTCATAAAGCAACTGCAAATCAATATGTCTCCTCGAAGAGTTGCCCAAGACAACACCCCCCCCCCCCCAAGAAGGTGCATCCTCGGCAGGAGGAAACTCTGAATTAGTAGATGCTTTGAAAGAGATAGTGCAAACTTGTGCTAATGGAACAAAGGGGAATAATGAAAAGACTCTGGAGAAATTTCTACGAATGAACCCGCCAAAGTTCTTTGGAGAACCCAGTGACGTAAAAGCTGAAAATTGGATAGCTAGCATAGAAAAGATCTTTGAAGCCATGGGTATTTCCCCAGAAGAACCAGAAAGAATCCAGTTTGCAGTTTTTATGTTAGAAGGAGCAGCATTAAGTTGGTGGAATTATATCAAGCGTGTTTGGGCAGAAGATCAAGTTAATTATAGGTGGGTAGACTTTGTCAGAGTATTTCAAAACAAATACATCCCTCAGATAGTTAGGGATGCTCGAGAGGCAGAATTCATGGAATTAGTACAAGGCAATATGTCGGTAGCTGAGTACGAAGCTAAGTTCATCCGATTGATCCAATATGCCCCACACATCCTCCATGATGAACGTCGGAAAACTCAGCGATTCATTAAGGGACTTAAGTTGGATCTTAGGTGGGCTTTGGCTCCATTTGAGTTGGAAATCTATACTAAGGTTGTGGAAACGGCTATGAAAACAGAAGCTACACATAAAGAGGTTCGTATAGCTAATAGCCGTCCTGGATCCTTCTACAAGCCAACTCAAGGATCTAAACGACCTGCTGGACCAGCCAAGCCAAATCCAGGAAAGAAACCGATGCAATCATGGTCCCGACCTCGACAGACATTCCCAAAACCTCAAGAAGAGATTGTCTGTGAATATTGTCAGAAGCGCGGACATACTGAGAAGGATTGTCGTAAGAAAGCTGGAGTCTGTAGGTGTGGAAGCCCTGAACATCAGTACCCAGAATGCCCAAAGGGACCAAAACAATGGAATAAAGGAAAGGTTCCAGCTAAGACTCCTGGAAGACCAGTAATTAAGGGACGTGCTTATGCTATAGAGGGTAGTGAGGATCCTGATCCTACCAAGGTTGTTGATGGTACGGTACACATTCTAAACATGCCAGTTATTGCTTTATATGACCCTGGCGCCACGCATTCATTTATTGCATCTGAATTATGTGTGCATTTCAATTTTCCACTTGAATCATTGTCTTATATGCTCGAAATAAGTTCTCCTTTGGGAGCTTGTTTTACTACGGATAGAGGATATAAACGCTGTCCTATAAGAATTGGTACCCAATACTACCCGATAGATCTTATAGAATTACCGATGTCAAGATATAGAATTATTCTGGGAATGGATTGGCTTAGTAAGTACCATGCTAAGTTGGATTGCATAAAAAAAGAGGTCACCTTAGGGAAAGGTGATAGCTCTGGATCGAAAGGAAAATATGAGTCGATGCCATTGGTTACAGCTGCCGAAGCTAAGAAGTTAGTGAGTAATGGAGCTACTGGATTCATTGCCTATTTGTTAAATAGGCCCAAAGATCAGCTGAAAATTGAAGAAGTAGAGGTAGTAAAAGAATTCACTGATGTCTTTCCCGAGCATCTGAATTCATTACCTCCTGACAGGGAACTAGAATTTGTAATTGATTTAGTCCCTGGAGCTGAGCCGTTCTCTAAAACACCTTATCGAATGGCTCCAGCCGAGCTCCAAGAGTTGAGAAAACAACTTGACGAGTTGTTAGCTTCAGGATACATCCGTCCTAGCACATCCCCATGGGGAGCGCCTGTGTTATTTGTCAAAAAGAAAGACGGATCATTGCGATTGTGTATCGATTATCGAGAACTCAATCGTATGACTATCAAGAACAAATACCCTCTTCCCCATATTGAAGAACTATTCGACATTCTTCAAGGATCACGAGTGTATTCCAAATTGGATTTAAGGCAAGGGTATTATCAGCTGAGGATTAAAAAGGAGGATATTCCAAAGACTGCTTTTAATACCCGCTACGGCCACTTCGAATTTGTAGTAATGCCTTTTGGGTTAACTAATGCCCCAGCTGTATTTATGGATTTAATGCACCGAACATTCCGACCATATCTGGACCAGTTTGTGGTCATCTTTATTGACGACATTCTGGTATTCTCAAGGACCCCAGAGGAACATGCTGAACACCTTCGTAAAGTGTTAAGAGCTTTAAAGGATCATAAGTTATACGCGAAGTTCAGCAAGTGTGAATTTTGGTTAGAAAGAGTGTCCTTCCTTGGACATATAATATCCGGTTCTGGAATAGAAGTAGACCCTTCAAAGGTTGAAACAATAATGAATTGGCAAGCACCAAAGAAACCATCAGAAGTGAGAAGTTTTCTAGGACTTGCCGGATATTACAGAAGATTTGTAAAAGATTTCTCCAGGATAGCAGCGCCTCTTACTCAGTTAACCAAGAAACAAGGAAAATTTGAATGGACAGATAGGTGTGAGCAAAGTTTTCAAGAACTGAAGCAAAGATTAACGTCCGCTCCAGTACTGGTTTTACCTGAAGGAAAGGAGGGCTACGTGGTTTATACAGACGCCTCTAAAGAAGGATTAGGGTGTGTTCTAATGCAAAATGGTAAGGTTATAGCCTATGCCTCAAGGAAACTTAAACCTTATGAAGAGAATTACCCCACACATGATTTAGAATTAGCTGCGATTATATTCGCTTTAGCTAAATGGAGGCATTATCTATACGGGGTAACTTTTGAAGTCTTTACTGACCATAAAAGTTTGAGATATTTATTCACTCAAAAGGAGTTGAATATGAGGCAGAGAAGATGGATGGAATTTCTGGAAGACTACGACTGTAAAATACAGTACCATCCAGGAAAAGCCAACGTAGTGGCAGATGCTTTGAGTCGAAAATCCAGTCTATCAGCATTAGACGGAAAAAGCAAACCCATAACTGTCCTTTCGAAATCCCGACTGGCCAATATACTGATATCCTCGCCATTAAAAGAAAAACTTAGGGAAGCCCAAGCACAGGATGAATGGATCAAGAAGTGTCTCAATTCCAAGGAAAAGGATATTGAAACAAAATTTACAACAGATGACCATGGGATCTTGAGATATAAAGGTCGAGCCTGTGTACCTCCTACAACTCGAAAAGAAATACTGGATGAAGCACATAAGACTCGATATACGATACATCCAGGAGGAACAAAAATGTATCATGATCTCAAGACACATTTCCGGTGGAATGGAATGAAATGAGATGTTGCTAGCTATGTCAAAAGATGCTTGACATGCCAGCAAGTCAAAGTGGACCACCAGAAACCCGGGGGAAAGTTACAGCCGCTACCAGTTCCTACTTTGAAATGGGAACAAATCACCATGGACTTCATCACGTGCTTGCCAAAAGTTAAAGGATGATATGATAGTATATGGGTTATTATTGATCGGTTAACTAAGTCTGCACATTTCTTATCGGTCAAGACTACTGACAAGGTTAATTCTCTAGCAAAGTTGTACCAGAAAGAGATTATAAGGTTGCATGGTGTACCCATTAGTATAGTCTCCGATAGAGATCCGAAATTCACTTCACAGTTATGGCAAAGTCTTCAAGAAACAATGGGGACTAAGCTGCATTTCAGTTCAGCCGCACATCCTCAGACCGATGGTCAATCAGAAAGGACGATCAAATATCTAGAGGATATGTTGCGAGCTTGTGCCTTGGATTTTCAAGAGAACTGGAAAGAATGTTTGCCTCTTGTGGAATTTGTATATAACAATAGTTATCAGGCATCAATCCAAGCAGCACCTTATGAAGCCTTATATGGAAGGAAATGTAGGTCTCCGTTATATTGGGATATGGAAGAAACTAAAGCAACTGAAAGAGGAGATACCAGGAAAACCATTAGAAAGTGGATAGCGGAGTCTACAGAAAAGATTGAAATTATCCGCCAGAGAATGAAAGCAGCTCAAGACAGGCAAAAGAGTTATGCCGATACCCGAAGAAAGGATATAGAATTTGCAGTAGGCGATAAAGTGTTTTTAAAGGCATCACCAAGGAAAGGTTTCACACGAATTGGGAAAGGTGGAAAACTAAATCCCAAATACATAGGACCTTTTGAAATCATAGAACGTGTTGGACCAACAGCCTATCGCTTGGATTTACCTGCAAACCTTACTGGGATACATAATGTGTTCCATGTATCCCAACTCCGTAAATACTTTGCGGATGAATCCCACATCTTGCCAATAGAAGAAGTTCCTCTAAAACCCGACTTGACTTATACAGTAAGACCAACCGAGATCTTGGATAGGAAATTCCAAGAACTAAGGAATCGGAAAATCCCCCTTGTTAAACTGTTATGGAAAGGACATGGGACAGAAGAACAAACCTGGGAAACTGAGGAAAAGATGTAGAAATATTACCCAGAGTTGTTCCGAAACAGGAATAGAATCTGAGGACAGATTCTCTTTAAGGGGGGAAGATTGTAACAGCCCGGATTTTTGAGATCGGGATAGCACGGGTAAGTAAAGGGTTAAGAGGAAAGCGTTTATAGCCTTAGTCCATTACACATTCCATTTTATGTGAATTATGTGCATTTATGTTCTGATTTTTTATTTGTGCCTTTTTGAGAGAATCACATCACTATTCATCCATCGAACCCTAAACCTTGAAAAACCTTAGAAAGCTGATTTCTATATTTTCCCAACTCATATCATAGCTTTCATTGTTCCAAAATATATTTTTAAAATTGTTTGTTGAAAATTCCATTTAGGTCCCTAGATACTATTCATCTTTAATTGTAGGAATTTTCGAAACACTTTTACCTATTCAATATTGGGCTCGATAGAATCCTTGCAAAATTTTATGAATTTTGGTATGATTTCCAAACCCTAATTCTTAACGTAGCTTCCGTAGAAATCAAAACCGGCCGAAAAACCCTAGTTTTGGCCTAAATTAGAAATTTCTGAATTCCAACGTTTTTCCTATGCAATATCATAACCATTACGATCCTTGGAATATTTTATGAATTTTAAGATCTTTTCCAAACTCTAGTACAAACCCTAACTCGTTTTATAAATTTTTCTTTATTTTTCCAAAGTACTATTTCTACCGTAAAAAACTAATTTTCAAACCGTCCAACATTTGGTATACAATATTCCAGTCAAAATGATCCTTGAATTATTTCAAGAATCATGGACACTTTCTCGGGAATCAATTCACATTATAGCTTCGTTTATGAATCTTATTGTATTTTTCAAAATTCCTGAACGACTACTACTTTAGATGTAGACGTTCAAACGTTAAGTATTTATAACCATTAGAAAGCTCTTTCGATTCTCTTTCTTTTGCAATTTCTCTCATTCCAAACTAAACCCTAGACGTTCTTCTACGAATTTATTACCATCTTCATCCTATTTTAGAATTATTTTTATTTGGTCATGATTACTAAAATAATTAATTATTTCTTAAACTTACACCTAAGTATACACTTAACCCCCCTAATAAATGAACCTAGCTTATTCACTATATGATTCATCTAATTAATTGCAACATAAGCCCCTAAATACCAACTATAAATACCCTAGAACTTGTAACATAAAATTCACACAAAAATCATCACATTTGCTCCCGAAAGTCACGGCACAACCACAATCTCACTCTAAGGTGCAATTTTCTTTTATTATTTCATGCTTTATATTATGATTTTAATATTATAATATTAGTAGCATGCTTAGGAATAATAAAATTATGCTTTAGGAATTTATTTTTATAATATATATGCATAATTGGGAACTTTATGCGTAATGTGCCTACATTATGAAATTTTATTTAATTAAATGCATGAAATGTGATATGATATAATATGAATGTATATTTAAATAATTATGTTCTTGTTTAATTAAATTTATGATTAGAATAATTTATTTAGATTTAATTTTATGATTAAAGTGTTACATTTGAATTTAATCATGTGTTATGGACATAGAACTTGGTGAATATGATCATGAACTAGTATGAACATCTTCATGAGCTCAAGAACACATTCATAATGTTCTTGAACAAATTCATGTGCACGTCTGATAGTGTGTGTGTGTGTGTGATCGATTTTATGTTATTAAGTGTTTAATTCACAAGAAATTGAATAGTAAATGTTTTCAATAGTAATTTTGAATTTTTGGTCAACATTTAATTAATTAATTTCGAAATTAATTTAATTTTAATTATAAAATATGATTTTGGAATTTTAAATAATTATTTTTCCAAATTAATTCAAAAGTTAATAAAATTATAAAATAATTTCAAAATCAACTTACACTGTGGAATTAAATTCCAAATTTAATTCCTAATACTCTATTTAAGGTTATGACATGATTAATAAATATTTAAGTGGTTAAAGAATTTATGAAACCTAATAAATTAATTATTTTCCCTTAAACAAATGAAATTAAATTTTACCGGGAAATAATTTCTAAATGATTTAAGAATTCTCTAATATGTTATATTTCTTAAACCTTATGTGATTATGTGATTAGAATCATAAGAACCTAGTTCTAAGTCAATAGTAATTACTTTCACGCGACAATTGCTCTGAACAGTGGGATCTGTTCCATCCTATTTGAATTTCTGTACTAGGTGAGGGTTAAAACATTTTCAACTGGAATCATGTATATATTTATATCTAATTATAAAATGATTTCCAAATGTACCTATCTATTATTTGATTTCCTATCTATACATATCAATATAATACGTATTCCTCTCTATGAGGAAAATACCAATAAGTCGGAATCAGGATCTTATCCGGACATTATATATTTCAGTCCTATTAATATTAAGAACTGATTCCTGACTAAGCAAGTAAATCATTATTATTTATCAAAATGGGCCCGGCGTGCAGCTGTGTCGAGCAATACTCGGAAGGTATCGAGCCGAGGGTATTGTTGGTGCCACAGCCCGCCACCAACTCTTGGTCGTGGTTTAGCTGGAGGTTAGTTACTCCACGCCAAGAGACTTACAAGGGAGAATAACCTCCCTGGGAGAGATAGCTTCCTCCCACATATTACATATCGTCGGTAGGGTTTGCTCCCCTACTGACACTACGGTGTTGCGGAGTTATTATCATATTTAGTTTTATTAAAGTACTGGTGCCTTGATCAGCCCGGTACTATTTTACAAATATTTTAAGGAGATTGGAGGGAGACGCCTTACTTGCAGGCGGTACAAATCTTTTATTAAACGGTTCATCATTTATAAATAAACTCCAAATACCCCTATCCCGGTTTCTAACTTATGAACCGTATCATATTTGCTATATCCTATTGCTATCATTATATATATATATATATATATATATATATATATATATCTATATATATAACCATATATATATCTAAATCTAATCTTCCTTCACTTAGTCACTTTGACTAATTCCTCGCCTGTTTCAAACACATGGTTTCAGGGAGCGAGGATAACGACACCTAGAGGTATCTTGAAGCTATAGGTGTCATATTTATTAGATCAGGTTTAGATTAAGAGCATTTAATCCTGATCATGTATATATTGCTAATAAATTGCTCTCACATTAACTCCGTACACTACACTATTATATTACCCCCTTACAATATCATGCGCTATTTTGTGTGTTATCATGTTGCTTGTTGCAAATTTTAAATTCTTCCATTTTCCGCTGCATTTTACCCTACGCTCTACTTAAGTACTGTCTATACCGTTCGCCGTAGTATTTCTCGAGTTCTAGGTCTCACATTCGCTCGAGGGTAGTACGGTGCGGGAGTTGTTGTGTTAGGGGGCGCTACACAAATTGTTAGAGTAGTGCCCTAGAAGAGCCAAATAGTTTAGGCCTCTTTTTGTAAACTACTTTTATTAGCAGCAATTTGTGACATTAATGAAATAATAAATGTAACGTTTCATAGTCGTTTAATTCTATGTGGCCAATTCATCATATCTCATTCAAGTTTATTAATTGCATATTATAACTGTTTGTGTATGGATGAAACCCCAAGGTCACATTAAGCTACGGGACTTGACCTCGCATATGGATGGAGGTTATGAAACAAGTCTCTATGGCGTGACCTAAACCAACTCCAAGTCGAAGAGTCTAATAAGCACGGGGATGTTGACTTGACTCGTTTGAGACTTGCTCATACGATGTGCCTTTTAGAAAGGTTACTTTGTTTCATAAGTATTGAATGTAGAGACATTCACATGCATATGGGGGTGCTTCTTAGGGAACAAGTACACTGAGGATGCCGATAGGGACACCTCAATGGGGTAAGGCTTTTATGCCTTAATGATGAGGTTGGTTCCCTGGTTATGGTAGTGTCTAAATGGTCCTTAGACTTGAGGCTCCATTGATGCTCTGTGTATGACAAGGGTAATGTTTGATATGCGCCTAGAGATTCATGGGTTCCATGAATCTCGTTACGGTTGTATGTTGGCATTGTTCGAATCATGTATGGGGGCATATGAGAGTCCAACATAGAATCTATCGCTCGTCTAGAAGAACGAGTGAATCACCCATGAGTTCTATTGTAGCACATTCCACTTAAATCCTTGCGCAAGGTAGTGAGATCTAAATTAGGAAATGGGTTTCCTAGAGTGTTAGATCAAATGGAATTGCTATTAGAATTAATTCATAGCATTAGGACTAATAGGGTTCTCTCATTCCCATGCCCTAGGTCCTAATCGGGGATTGGACGATAGAAGGATCTTATCTCACGGTATCCATGAGACTGAAAGGTTCACAGCATAAACTTCACCTATTGGATGGGTGGTCATGAGCTTGTCACTAGACATCGATCATGATCTGTAGGTACTGATTAATTAAAAGGAGTTTTAATTAAACAATGATTAATTGAAAGGGTTTAATTGAATCAACAAGATAAATTGTTATCTAAAATACCACGTTAAGAATGTGGGCCTACTACTATTCATTGGTGAACCTAAGGGGTCACACAATGACTCGAATTGAACAACAAAATTATCTAAAGATCAATAGAGATTGATTGATAAATTAAAAGAGTTTAATTTATGAGAGAGTAATTAATTAATAATTGTATTAATTAATTTATGCTTAATTGTTAAGCTATTGAGAATAGATGTTAAAGAGTTAACACTAATTTAAATAAGTGTATTTAAATTAATTGGACTTGAAATTTAATTAGGAGTAATTAATTTTTAAAGTCCACAAATTTAATTAGATATTAGACTTGTGATTTAATTAATGTAATTAAATTAAGTCCACTAATTAAAATGAATATTGGGTTTTTAATTTAATTAAGTAGTAATTAAATATAAGCTCAAGACTGGCCCATAGGGGTTTTGACCTAGGGCTGAGTATTTAAGAAAGATAAGGGAGAGAAATCAAATATCGTTGTTTTTCTTCTTTTCTGCTTTCTCTCCAAGTCTCTCTCTTCTCTCTCTTTTCTCAATACAGTATTGAGAATGCTATTAGATAATCAATATCTAATTAGTGTTCTAGTGTGCTAATTGAATAGTTGTTCAATTACGGGTCGTGGACTACCTTAGAGGAATTCCGCGTGGGATTCTTGGAAGAAGATCGGATAGAAGAGAAGCGGGAAGGTTTTGGAAAACCTTCTTGTCATCGTCATCAATCGGAAGCGAAAGAGGTATTTGATTCTTCTTTTGTTTAAATCGTAAATCTTGAATCAAAGACTGATCTTAATTGGAATTCCGATAAAACTTGTTTTTATAATCCCTAAAATTTTTAATTTCCGCTGCGTTACGGTTGATGAATTCCAACAGTGGTATCAGAGCCATACTTTGATTGATTTACGATTTGTAGTTCCTTGTATTAATTTGATTAATATGTTGATGCGTGTCATGCTTGTTTTAATTTGATATTCGTTTGGGCATAAGTTTTAAAATTTGAAGAAAAGTTCTTATTTTAAAACTAATATGAAAATTATGAGATTTTTATGAAATCGTGAAAAACCTTGTTTTCATACTTTCATAAAAAAAAATTATATTTTTATTTGATATATTGGACTTTACAGTGCATGGCGTGATTCACTGTACAACGTCGAGTGCACAAAATGAAATTGGCTGCTGCTGCTTCAGTGCAGTAGCAGATCCGGGTCGGATCCGAAACGGGCTAGCCGTGCCCTAGCCATGGAATTTATAGCCCGCCAAATTCAAGGGCTGCGGACCTTGGCTGCTGATTAGGGCTTGCATTGGAGGAGCCCAATTTTAGTTGGGCCACATACCAGCAGGCCTACAAGTCAGCGGCGATCTGGGCCCGCCTGAACTGTGGGCTAGCATCCAGTGATTGGGCCTAAGCAAGGCCCACGGGAGTTTAGGCCGAAACCCGACTGAAGGAGTCGGGCCATGGTCCAAAGCTTCATTGCAGCACATAATTCCTGCAAAATGGGAATATTGGGTTTTGAACCCAGGACCCCATACATGCAGGTTGATTGTCTCGCCAACTGGGAAGCCTTAATTGTTGGTCTAGTTTGGAGTAAAATTTGATTTTAACTTATTGGGCACCGTTTTAAAATTGTTTTAAAACTAAATCCTTTTTAATTAATTTTGTAACATTGTTTTACTTGAAAATTAATTATTTTTGCCCAAAATAGAATTGTTAAAATAGAAGCATGATATATTAGATAGAGATCTAATTGGAATTAAATTGGATTAGAGAATTCAATTTAATTAAAATTGAAGGATTAATTTAATTTGTGAATTAAAAGATAATCCTTGGTCAATAAATAATTTTAGAAGTTATTTAAAGACTTTAAATCGCATAATGACTATTTACTTGGTAAATTTATTTTATGCAATGCATTGGATGTATGGTTGGATCAATCATGGGCTTTATTTGCAATATGTATGGTTTTATTTTATTTATGCATTTTGATATTGGTTTTAACGAGAGCCTGCGAGCCTCTTATTCAATTGTTGTAAGCATTGTTTTTTATTTTCTCCCCCTTAAAATGTAATCCCCCTTTATTTTGTAAAGAGAGTAGTTTTAGGGTGAGATCTCTAATTAGATTAGGAGATGGAGAAACAAGACGGAGCAAGCAACGGAATAAGAAGCCCATCAAGGCCCCAAAAGTGTTTGGGTGCAATTATTTTAATGTAATAGAATAGGATTCTATTTGAGTGCTTTCCTTGTGTGTTTAATTCCGTTTGATGCATGAATAGAACCATGGTCCATAAAATGGCTATTATGGACCATGCATAGGAGGCCCATGATTGTCCATTTTATAGGAGCATGCTAGGCTTTATTATCTTGTTATGAATGTTATCTTGATGTGCATAAATGTGCTCATGCATTAAATAAGATAAAATAAGATAATAATTACAATTGATGAGTCTTGGTAGAATTTTTGAAATTCTTGTACCCCGAACCGTCTTAGATAGTCTTAGACAAAACAAATATTAAATCCAAATGGAAATGGAAGGATAAAATTCGATTTTATAAATTTCCAAGCATTCTGTCTGTAACGCCCCGATTTCCATTTATTAATATCTTATGTTTTAAAATAATTTCATAAATTATATTTTACAATACTTTCATGAAAATTTTATGAATTTATAACAAATTGAGAATTTCTTTCATGACTTGAAAATATCCATTTCGTAAAATATTTACCGGGTATGAGTTAATTACCAAATTGTCCCTAGATAGATATTTCTTTAAACTTGGGGACTAAATTGCATGGGTTTCAAGGACCTAATTGACCATATTTCAAAACCTTATATCCTTAATTGCATAACTTGAACTCTTAGAGGATTAATTGGGAATTAGCATATTTCACAAAAATCAAGAATGGAATATAACGGTATAAGCTTCTTTAAGCTTCCTTGATCAATTCTATCAAAGTTTCTCCAACATATCCATCTCTCTCACTCTCGGTATATTGAAGAAAAGGGAAAGGAGTGACTTTTCATTCCATCATCAAGATTTCAAGAAATAGTTCAAGGAAATTTGGAAATCATAGCTTTCTTGATTGAAATTGGGATTTTGGTTGCTTTGTTGATCATTCCCGTAACTCTTCCCCTGTTCTGCTCTGTTTTTCTTCAGTTGCAGAACTGGGAACGACCGTTCCCAGCCTCAAGGCATTGTGGGAACGGGCGTTCCCACCTTTTCAAATGAAACTAGGCGGCCGAGCCTAGGAACGGCCGTTCTCATTTTGGCCTTGAGGCCGGAAGGGCAGTTCCCAGACAAAGCGCACTTTTCGAATTAAAAATCGTTCGCGCGTCTTTGGGGTTATGGGAACGACCGTTCCCATTTACAAAGGGAACCTGGAATGGCCGTTCCCACCTGACATGCAGAACAAAATATTCTGCATAAAATTATAATTTTAGCCCCTCGATCCGACGACTTCTTTGACCCCGATTTGCTATTATATGATCTAATATGTACTGAAACAACAGGTTTTCATGCCACATTGTATATTGCATGTCATCTCGATGCATTTCCGCCGTTCGTCATATTTGGTCCATTTTAGAGTCATGTCTCACGTGTACACGTCGTGTTTGCACAGATCCTTTTCTCGTGACGTGGAGCAGGGGCCGTAGGCCGTGTCTCGACTTGCGTTTGTCGGTAAAGGTGAGGTTTAGTTATTAATTATCTAGAACCCTATAACCTTTATATGGATTTCGGCCAAACTACACATGCGTATATCTTTATAATCGTTTTCCAACAACAAGGGATTTAATACCTACTCGTGTATCATGTTACAAATCGTGTTATAATCAAGCCATGAATCGTGTCATTGTGTTACCGTGATCGTGTTTGGCGAACTATCGTGTACCGTATATCGTGTATCGTGTTTATGGGCCCGAGGGTGAGTGTTTGAGCCAACCTGGAAGGCATAGGGCTGACGGGTAACTCATAACACCTCTCTCACACCGTGGGGATGCCCCCTGAATCCACCAGGAGGTTTGGTTGAGGAAGGAGTCCCGTACGTGGGAGTCATGCTCCCGACATGCACCGTGTTATCGTGGGTGGTTCGGGCCTTGCAAACCCACCACCAATGGTGAAGGGTGGATTTCGTGTTATTGATCGTGTGCACTTTAATGACTTGCGTGATAACTTAATTAAATGAAAGTGCAACCCTTGTTCACTGTCGAGGTTGGTTGGAGATCGTGCACGCCCCTCGCCAGGGCCACTGATTGCTATAATAAACGTGATTATCGTGTTAAACCTGATAGTTGTAATCTCGGGCGAGTTTTATGTTATTCTTGCATCTATATTATTTTAATTACAAAACCTTACCCGAGATTATAACTTGCATGTTAATTGTGTTCATATATGTTATGCCCCTCACTCGGTCTTCACAGACTGACGCCTCCACCTTTCAGGTTTTGTTCGTGGCGTGCTAGGCGGGAGTCGGGTCGTGTCTTTCAGTCCAACTGAGTCTAGCATAGCTTTTCTTCTCATGTATTAACCGTTCAGATTATCATGTTAATAGTTCTAAGTACATATATGTGAATGTAATTTGGAAGATGATAATGTATTGCTATGATGATATAATGCTCGTATGCTTCCGCTTTATATTGTTACATGTAACGCCCCAGTTTTTCAGAGGTTTGAGCATGACGTATTCGTTTACCAATGTGCGCAATTTAATTAACGATATATGCTTCATTATTGATTTTATTAATTGATCGTGAATTCTTGAGACGTTTGAGCATGTGTGTTTATGTTTGATGTCGTGAAAACTTGGCATGAGTGAACTATGTGACTTATGATTATGTTTATATGCTCGTCGCATGATTTTATTCCCGTATGTGTGTGGTTTGGATTCGTTCGTGTGATCGGAACCAAAAAGGGGTCTAAAGAGCATTTAGCGCACCTTGTGTTCCGGGCGGCATATCTTGAGCTCGGGAACTCGGAATCGAGTTCCGTCACCTCCATTGGATCCGGATCGATGAATCAGAGACAATGGGATAAGCCTCACATTTTTCTAAGATCATTTGGGTTGCCAAATTTTAACCGAAACAAGCCCCTTGCGCCAAAAATGACAAATAATAGCTATTTCACGTTCACGGACCTAACCTAACGAACCTAGACCCTAACCCTTGACCTATAACCACTTGCACACTCTCTCTCTCCCCCATATCTGGCCCCCCCACCGAACCAACCCCTCCCATTTATCCCCAAACTCAGCCAAAAGGAGAGAGAAAGAAGAAATAGGGAGAAAGAAGAAGGAAGAAGATGACACTATTCAAACCTTGGGGTATTGAGCTCCTACCCCCACCATTTCTACTCCAAATTGAAAGGTAAGCCCATATTTGTGATGTACATCTTCTTATAGTCATTTTAAGTTAAGGTTTGCATGATTTCTCCAAGCTTTGGGTTAGACATGGCATGTATGATGAATAGTGAGGGTTTGGGGGAAATTGATGAATTCTAGCATGTCTCCTTGTGGATTCTTTTGTTATGATGCATTTATATTGCTCCTAAGATGTTATTTGTGATATGTATGAACTTTCTTTGGTTTCTAGGTTAGAATTCATGGCCTTACCATTTATGGAATTTGAAGAGATAGCATGAGTTTGTTCCAATTTCATTCCTTGCTTGAATTGTTGCATCTTTGGATGTTTTAATGGATTGAAATGCATAAATACTTTCTATCCTAACTTACCTATGTGTGTTAATTTGATGTTTATATGGTTTAGCATGAGTTTTGCCCTGTTTGTTGTGTGTTTTTCGCCACTGACCTAAATCCGCGAGCGTGGATTTTTCCCTTTGGAAAAATCCACGGGGGTGGATTTATGGCAGTTTTCTGGACCAAATCCATGGGGGTGGATTTTTCCCTTTGGAAAAATCCATGGGGGTGGATTTTGTCCAGCCTGTTTTTGTTACTCCGATTCCATTTTTCTTCGTTTGTTTGATCTTCCTCCACCTCTTTTATGACTTCTATGCTATGCTAACATGTATTATGTTGTGTGTTATGAACTTTTATTATTTTTCGTGGAATATTTTATGAGTTATGATTCAAATATCTTCATTGCTTTTAATATGTGCATGCATGGATGATTGCTTCCAATGTGAACCCTAATCGCTTATATATCTCCTCTTTTATGACTTGTATGATGTGTATACATGTTATATTACGTGTTATGCTCGTTAATTGAATTTCTTGGATTAATTTGGTATGGATTATGAAAGTTATGAACGAATGTACTTGAATGAATTACGTGATAATGCGATTCCTCTTATAACTAACGCATCCCTTATGTGTTCAATGGATTCCTTTCACCTCTAAATGATTCATGTGAATTGTAAACATGTTGATATTTATCTTATGATTATTGTATGGAATTGTTGGATCATTTTGATTTGAATTATGAATGATACGATATGATTGAACGTGAAACCTTCATGTATTGAATGTACAAGGGTTGAGTGCTTGATTATATATCTCCATGACATTGTATTACTTCTTATGCATCTCATACCACGTTAATGCATTGCCGTGCGTCTTATATGGTTCATTTGGAGTCTTGAGTCTCACAAAGTACACTACATTGTCTTCTGTTCAGTTTCTCCAGGGTGGAGACTTGCCGGGTTCATAAAGCACCATGAGTCTTCCTTCTTTTGGTATTATCGGTAAGGTGTAACAGGTGGGTTTCTCTTCTACTAATTAATGACCCTATATAATCCCAACATGTAAAGATTTCGGCCAAAATTATTATATATATATATAGTCATTTATCGAGTCTATGATTTTGAACGTATACCCCTTTCTTTTATGAATACCTACCGAATGTTTTGGCGAGAAATGTATGAATGAATGAATGCACAATGGGGCCCAGGGACTTGGTGTTAGAGGCTATCCGTGGAGGCATGGGCCGATGGTGATCCCTTTCTACCAGTTCCATTTATAGAACGGCATAACCGAACCCCGTTAGGAGTTAGCGGGGAATGGACGCTGAGTGCCATCTGGGGAGTCATGAAACCCTTTTGGTCCATGCATGGATGGTTCGGGCCGATCACCCGGCCATCACCCGGAGGAAAAAGGTGTAAATGTTATGATTGTGCACAAAAGAATGATATGTATGAATGAATGAATGAACGAATGTATGAATGACTAATGGATTACACAAGGTGTTGGTTGGAGATAATGCACGCCCACTCGCCGGGCCACAAATGACCTAATTAATGGAATTTGATGGTTATAATCCCTTTTGATGATTTCTTTATCTCACCCACTTGGGAAATGCTTTGAAAACCTCATTTGGGGATTATAACTTGCATGTGAATGTTTGAATACTGTCTTATATTATATTATGCCCTGTTTTATACCCACCAGTCTCCTATAGACTGAACCCGGCTTTGTTTTCAGTTTTGCAGGTTTTGGTGTGCTAGGCGGGGTTCCGAGTCGGTCAAGTTCTATGTCTTAGTTTGAGTCACTTGCACGCATCTTTGTATTTGATTCAGGGATGAAAGAATGTATGTATGAATCACGGTTATGGTTATGATTATGAATTATGGTTACAGTTATGTTTGAATTTCGGGATTAGGTATTTATGCTAGTTAAACCCGTCATTGCTTCTTATGTTTATTATGAATGGTATGATTTGTTTTTGAAATTTCATGTATTTCAGTCTTGTTCTTTTGGTTTTAAGTTTAGCTCCCGCCTAGCATAGCCAGTGAGTGAGTCCCCGTTCGCTGTGAGCTTGGTTCAAGTATGGATTTTCAATTTCATGTGTGGATCGGGCTCATAGTGCGGGGGATGTGGCGCCTATCGTCCCGGATGCTACATTACATGTGTAAGTTATCCCGCCTAGCCGGTCGTGTTTTGCATTGTCACCCGTTCGCTATAGGTTGGTTCATGTACGGATCGCCCATTTCGTACGTGGATTGACCTATAGTGCGGGGGTGTGACACCTCCACATGTAAGGGGTGTTACATCTAAGGTGGTATCAGAGCCAGGTTGCAAAACCGAGGTTCTCCCGTCGTGTCGTGTCACGTCTAGGTCGAACGGCATAGGATTAATTGATACTTGGTGAGTCTTGCATCTTATTTGGAGCTACTTGGACTTACCTGAAATTACTTGAATTAGCTAAATTACTCAATAAGTTGTGCCTTGCATTGATTTCTACTATTAATTTCAATTAATTGATCTTGAATTATGTGGTATACTTGTATTCTGTGACCGTAATTATGTTCATTAGCATTTCCTAATCCAACATACATATCTAGTGTTTCAATTACAGGATGCGTCGACATAGGAGACATCGTCATGATCATTCTCCTCGTGCTCCTTCACCCCCTCCTGCTCAGCCACAAGATTTATGAATGCGGTGGTCGGGTTAATTGATCAGAGACTTCAAGAACGGGTTCCTCCAGCACCACCTGCACCAATAGCCCCACAGGAAAAACCTATCTCTGCTATACTACGGGAATTTCAGAATCAGCAACCTCCCAAGTTTTATAGGGGTGATGATATCCAGGCAGAGATGTGGTTAAAGGAGATAGAAAGGATTTGGCAACTTATTCCGTGTGATACTCAGGAAAAAGCTCGTTGCACTCTCACCTTGATTCAGGGCGAGGCCTACTCATGGTGGGAGAGTACCCAGATCGTATTAGAGGCTGCCGGGGAAGCTATTACTTGGGAAGTATTTGTTCGGGAATTCAAAAATAAGTTCATTCCACCAGCTTCCCACACTCATAGGTTGAGGGAGTTCACTGAGTTAAAACAAGAAGGGAGATCAGTTGGTGAGTACATTGCAGAGTTTGAAAGATTGTCTCGTTACGCTCCCAACATAGCAAACGACGACTTTCACAAGGCGACACAATTTGTGCAGGGACTTAGGCCGGATATCCAGGATACCTTGAAAGCTGCCAACACGAGCACCTGGGCCAAGGCTACCACTAAAGCATTGAAAGTCGAAGATTCGGACAATGCAAGAACTTTTATTCCTCGCTTTGAACCGGAGCCAGCTTCGGGATCAGGACAGGATTCCAACACAATGGAAAGGTCCAATGTTGCTTCAATTTCACTTTCCCAGGGAAGGGCCAAAAGGAAAAAGTCCCAGATCGATAAATCAACTTCAGAGAAGGTATCTGTTACATTGCCATCACGATCAGGGAAACCACTTTGCACTTATTGTGGATGGGATACACATACATATGATGGGTGTAGAAAGCGTTTGCGGTTGTGTTTACGTTGTGGAAGTTCCGAACATCAAATTGATACGTGTCCAAAACGGAAAGAGCGGTCCACCAGGGGTCAGAGCTCACTTAACAGGCAAGAACAACGGTGAACGGTACCTTCAAACATGCATATCACGAGCATCATGAATTTTACTATTAATAAAATTATTGCTAGCAACAATGTGCTTCGGTGTAAAAGATAAATAGATGTGATTGGCGTGACTATACCTGTCTCTTTTGTGATAAATGTTTCTATCATTGTTTTAGATTATTACTTGGTGTATATTCGAGAGACGGGGTTCTCTCCTAACTTGTTCGAGAGACGGGGTTCTCTCCTAACTTGTTCGAGAGACGGGGCACTCTCATCCTTACCGAGAAATGGGGCTTTCTCACTTCTTGTTGAAAGACGGGGTTCTTTCATTCTTGTTTAAGAGACGGGGTCTCTTATGGCTTGTACATCATTTTAAGACTTGACAGTGGACCTGGGGACCAGGTCCTTTTCAGGGGGGGAGAGTTGTAACGCCCCGATTTCCATTTATTAATATCTTATGTTTTAAAATAATTTTATAAATTATATTTTACAATACTTTCATGAAAATTTTATGAATTTATAACAAATTGAGAATTTCTTTCATGACTTGAAAATATCCATTTCGTAAAATATTTACCGGGTATGAGTTAATTACCAAATTGTCCCTAGATAGATATTTCTTTAAACTTGGGGACTAAATTGCATGGGTTTCAAGGACCTAATTGACCATATTTCAAAACCTTATATCCTTAATTGCATAACTTGAACTCTTAGAGGATTAATTGGCAATTAGCATATTTTACAAAAATCAAGAATGGAATATAACGGTATAAGCTTCTTCAAGCTTCCTTGATCAATTCTATCAAAGTTTCTCCAACATATCCATCTCTCTCACTCTCGGTATATTTAAGAAAAGGGAAAGGAGTGACTTTTCATTCCATCATCAAGATTTCAAGAAATAGTTCAAGGAAATTTGGAAATCATAGCTTTGTTGATTGAAATTGGGATTTTGGTTGCTTTGTTGATCATTCCCGTAACTCTTCCCCTGTTCTGCTCTATTTTTCTTCAGTTGCAGAACTGGGAACGACCGTTCCCAGCCTCAAGGCATTGTGGGAACGGGCGTTCCCATCTTTTCAAATGAAACTAGGCGGCCGAGCCTGGGAACGGCCGTTCCCATTTTGGCCTTGAGGCCGGAAGGGCAGTTCCCAGACAAAGCGCACTTTTCGAATTAAAAATCGTTGGCGCGTCTTTGGGGTTATGGGAACGACCGTTCCCATTTACAAAGGGAACCCGGAACGGCCGTTCCCACCTGACATGCAGAACAAAATATTCTGCATAAAATTACAATTTTAGCCCCTCGATCCGACGACTTCTTTGACCCCGATTTGCTATTATATGATCTAATATGTACTGAAACAACAGGTTTTCATGCCACATTGTATATTGCATGTCATCTCGATGCATTTCCGCCGTTCGTCATATTTGGTCCATTTTAGAGTCATGTCTCACGTCTACACGTCGTGTTTGCACAGATCCTTTTCTCGTGACGTGGAGCAGGGGCCGTAGGCCGTGTCTCCACTTACGTTTGTCGGTAAAGGTGAGGTTTAGTTATTAATTATCTAGAACCCTATAACCTTTATATGGATTCGGCCAAACTACACATGCGTATATCTTTATAATCGTTTTCCAACAACAAAGGATTTAATACCTACTCGTGTATCATGTTACAAATCGTGTTATAATCAAGCCATGAATCGTGTCATTGTGTTACCGTGATCGTGTTTGGCGAACTATCGTGTACCGTGTATCGTGTATCGTGTTTATGGGCCCGAGGGTGAGTGTTTGAGCCAACCTGGAAGGCATAGGGCTGACGGGTAACTCATAACACCTCTCTCACACCGTGGGGATGCCCCCTGAATCCACCAGGAGGTTTGGTTGAGGAAGGAGTCCCGTACGTGGGAGTCATGCTCCCGACGTGCACCGTGTTATCGTGGGTGGTTCGGGCCTTGCAAACCCACCACCAATGGTGAAGGGTGGATTTCGTGTTATTGATCGTGTGCACTTTAATGACTTGCGTGATAACTTAATTAAATGAAAGTGCAACCCTTGTTCACTGTCGAGGTTGGTTGGAGATCGTGCACGCCCCTCGCCAGGGCCACTGATTGCTATAATAAACGTGATTATCGTGTTAAACCTGATAGTTGTAATCTCGGGCGAGTTTTATGTTATTCTTGCATCTATATTATTTTAATTACAAAACCTTACCCGAGATTATAACTTGCATGTTAATTGTGTTCATATATGTTATGCCCCTCACTCGGTCTTCACAGACTGACGCCTCCACCTTTCAGGTTTTGTTCGTGGCGTGCCAGGCGGGAGTCGGGTCGTGTCTTTCAGTCCAACTGAGTCTAGCATAGCTTTTCTTCTCATGTATTAACCGTTCAGATTATCATGTTAATAGTTCTAAGTACATATATGTGAATGTAATTTGGAAGATGATAATGTATTGCTATGATGATATAATGCTCTTATGCTTCCGCTTTATATTGTTACATGTGTAAGTTATCCCGCCTAGCCGGTCGTGTTTTGCATTGTCACCCGTTCGCTATAGGTTGGTTCATGTACAGATCGCCCATTTCGTACGTGGATTGACCTATAGTGCGGGGGTGTGACACCTCCACATGTAAGGGGTGTTACACTGTCAATAGAATTATTTGTTTTAGAATTGATCAAATCATTAAGTATTGACCACGAGGCGTGGGATACGAGATGACAAGATTAATTGAACTAAAATAATTCTTTAGGGTAGAAACGAGATCAACAAGTGTAGAAACGAGTGCCTCCACGGCGAGAAACTGCCACAGTACGCGGGGCCTCAAACTGCTCAAAGAAAGCCTCATCCATCTGCTGATTAGGATCCTGGTGTGGCTGAACTGCCATAGCTATACAGAAGATACCACAGATATGAAATCCAGATACAGAACCATGCAATCCCCAATAATCCTGTCTCGATGCAATATGAGAATGATCCTGGATGCAATGCGTGAACAATCCATGATGCAACATGAGAGCAATCTAGGTTAAGTCTCTTCTTACTTAACCTGATGCTCTGATACCACCTCAGGCTGTAACGCCCCCACCCGTACCAGAACAAGAGGAGAGCGGCGTCTCAACCCCCGCACTGAAGCACCTCTCAAGTAATGGTGTGAGCCATCACTCAAGAAATACTCCAGCGAACGGCTGTCTATCAGAACTATACATGTACAACGATGTGGCTATGCAGCGGAAAATCAGAGTATTTTAAAACTTTTCAAAACATGTGCGTGATGGCATGTAACAAGCAAGAACATATTGATCGTGTAGGAGAGACTCGGCATATCAGAACATATAACAGATTCACATATAAGTACCGATACAGCAGAGTTCAAAATATCGATAACAGAGTAGCAGAAAGAGTATAACAAAGATACTCAAGTATTCAGAAACATATACAGAAGTATAAAGTGATGCAGCCATAAAACATATGCAGGACACAAAAGGAAGTAATACTAAGTCCTGACTGAAACAAAAATGACAATCTAGAGCTTCAAGATACCTCTAGACTGCGGCTGCAAGACCTGAAACCACGAGTCAAGAAAACGGGAGAGGTATTAGTCAAAATGACTAAGTGAGGGAATACTTTAAAGAAAGTACTGAATTAAAGAACTTGAAGTAAAGTTCGAAACTGTTAAATGCGATGCTTTAAAGAAGAACTCGAAACAAGTTCGGTTGATAAAACTCTTTGAATGCGATGCTGTAAAAGAATGCACGTTATAAAACATTTTCATGAATGCTATCACACGCGCACAAATATGCTGTTGATGGTTCATAGTTCTTTCATAAAACGGGATAAGGGTAAAGTGAACTTTTCCAGATATGAACCATCCTTTAAGAAACAGAATTTTGCCCGCAAGCTAGGCTCCTCTATCCTTACTCCAGAAAACATGATTTGGTTGAGCATCGGACCAGGATCAACAATAATTCCGCGTATAGTAGAGCATCGGACCAAGATCAACAATAAACCCACATAAAGTAGAGCATTGGACCAAGGTCAACGACAACTCCGCAGACAGTAGACTATTGGACCAAGGTCAACTCTTACCAACACATACAAACATGCACCATCCTCCACCGGTTGTCACTTCGGGTAGCTAGCCCTAGGCGACCTATAAACATGTAATGGGAACAGATTTGCTGTCCATTCCCAGACAGATTGTCCTGACTTAACAAACCTCCTGTTAAAAGTCGGTGTCAATTGTCTAAGTGTGGCGGCCGGTATTGGTGATGTCGTTGGCGCTCACCTCCCGAGCATCACCTCCACACATAACCGCCGGGCCCAAACTGTAAACTGTATGCTTGCATTTAAGATTAGCAGTGACCAGAGTATCACTCCAGTATGCTAACTATAACATGTGAAACTGTAACTGTAACATATGATGCTGTCTGTAAAACATATTATTCTGTCTGAAAACATGTGATTCTGTCTGTAAACTGTACTTTGAAAACATATGCAAATCATGTAACTGTCTTTGAACAAGAATGCAGAACTTTGGAAAACATGTGCTGTAGATCAAGGTATACTATTAAAGTATGAATGATCCTTTCAAGAGAATGTCCCGATAAAAGGGATAGTTCAAAACGAGGTTTAGCTTTGAATTTCAAAACATATGATACGATAGTATATCGTGGTTCCAGTTGGAAAACATTTATAACTTCACCTGACCTAATAGTAACAAAAGGTAGGTAGACAGATTATGCGGTGCCCTGGGGATCCCAGTGCTCAACTTTAACTCCTGTAGGTGGTGTACTAGAGTGAGCTTAACTACTAAGACCCACTACTAACCAAGATGCACATGAAATGCAAGAAACAAATGAACAAGGAACATGTAAAGAACATGTAACACAAGAGAGTAATACCATTTAAGGTATTCAAGAAAGGTAACACACAAAGGAATACGTCAAAGTGAGTTACTCTTAACGAGAGACTATGATCTTACAATAACCGAGTAAGCTTTAGTCAAATTATGAATCCTATCGCAAACCTTAGGTTAAGAAACAAGTCCACGAAAGAAAACACATTTTGAAAACACATTTTAGACCCTGGATATGGAAACCCTAGGTGCAAATGTCTATTAAGAAAGCACAAGTTTTAATTCATTTTTACTATTCAAAAGCACTATTCAAAAGTACTATTCTAGATTACTATTCATGATTACTATTCACAGGTTACTATTTACATGTCGGGTCAAAGGGTCGGGTCAAACCCTTACTATACACACACCCACACACACACGGTACACACACACACCATGCACGAACACACACACACACACGGCATGCACACACACACACACACACCCTAATTAAATTATGATCTTGATTATAACCTATAGTTTCAAGTTCGTGTTAATATAATCAAGTGTGATCTAGGTTAAAGGTATAACCTATAGTTAAGAGGTCCAATTAAGGCATAAGATCAAGTTATGAAACACTAATCTATCTTAGGTTATAACATGCGACACTATTAAAATGTATAACATAATCAATGCACTAATCCATTAATCCAAATCATATCATAAGCTCAATTCATAATTCAAAAGTCATATAACAATGTGACAACATGTCACAACATATCTCGTATCATATCATATCATATATCATAAACCTTTAGGCATGTAACATGTAACAATTTAATTTAATACCAACATGCAACAAGTTGTGACATAATTAATTGTAAATCACTATTCCATTAGCTAACATGCATGAACATAATTTAAATTCCATAATCATGCATCAATTCTCATAATATAACAATCATATCACATGATCATAGCATATACTAGAGCAATTCATAACATATTCAAGCATATACTAAACAATTAAAACATATAAACATCTACACAAACATATCATGAAAACTATATATAAATGCATAAAATAAAATCCTATATGGCTTAGGGAAGACCCTAAGACCCAACCTAAACATAATATAAACATACCATAACATAAAAGCATAAACTAAACTAAACATAACATAAAACAAAACAAACTAACCTAGCTACAAGGGGGGGTGGCCGACAGCAAAGAGGGGGAGAGGGAGAGAAGAAAGGGTGTTGTTAACACAACTTTGAGCAAGGATTCAAATGCCATGGGAGGGGTATATATAGGTGTGAAGAAGCCCCTCACCTTGCAATTAGAGATGGCTTAAGGGTAGGAGAGCAAAACAAGAGTTCATCCACTTGTATCTTCTAGAACCTTTAGGGATTAAGAAGGTAAAAATGGGACTGCTGGGGGTAATTCTGTAATTTCATCCCCCAAGGCTCGAGGATAAGTGGCTGGAAGTATAACCATTCCGACGGCAAGAAAATTAGCTTCGAAACGCATATTCATTCATCGAAATCGGATTTACCGTTTGAAAGATACATTAGTTTTAGTGAATAAAAGTTTTGAGCTCGAAACTCGACACGAGTGAAAAACGACTTTCTAGAATGATTTTCAAGTCCGGATTGCTTCTAAAATTCAAGAAATAAATCGAGAAGCGTTTTCAGTCCAAAATCGACTATAAAACGTTTTACCGTTAAAAAGTTGAGAACGTAGAGTGAATAGTGAATTCTCACTTACGAACGTACGCTTCAAAATTTCAAGCTAGGGTTTGAATCAAAAGTTGTAAAACATCTCAAAAATCTTGAAATAGCTCAAGTAGTGCAAATCCGAAGAGAAAACATTTTCTGAATGAAAACCGTTCGTAAAAGGAATAGTAAACTAGGGTTTTCAAAAACGTTTTCAATAAAACAAAGTTCCGGAATGGATTTCCAAGCCAAGAATGATTTCAAAAGACTCGTCTCGACTCAAGGATCGATTCGACTGTAACTTGGGTAGGAAAAGGTATCAGAATCAAAAGCTCATTTTCTGATGAATAGTAACTTTTGTCGGTAAGTTCCAAAAATACCCTTATGGCTCAAGAAAGACTTTCTGAGTTCGGGAAACCAGTTCAAATGATTGGGAAACATGTGTGATGAACCTCTAGGGTTCGAGTAGCAATATGAACAAGGTAGGCTCGGGTTATGAATAGTAAACTGAATCAAAGGTCAAGAATTCCCCCTTAAAGCATGTCAGAACATGTACGAGCACAAAGTTCATGTAAGAATGCAATGCATGATGATTCAAAAAGTTGGATCACGGTCTATAAACTCTTTACCACTGCCTTAACTTACTGTTTTCATCCAGGCCCTGTTTTGGGCTGTTACATTGCAAGTCTCGAGGTGATCATGGATAATGAGCTTTATGTAGATTTGATCTTAACCTCTCTGCCACCTTCGTTCAAACAGTTCATAATAAACTTCAATATGAATGGAGCTGAAGTTTCAGTTGAGGAACTGATGAATATGCTCGTAACTGCCGAGCGAACTATGAAGAAGGATAAGGTTGTTTTCTTAGTAGGTTCATCTTCATCCCAAACTAAGGCTGCAAAGCCAAAGAAGGGTAAGGGAAAGGGTTTCCAAAAGAAGAAAAAGACTCTTAAGCCCACTGGTGGGGTTAAGAAAACGAACACTAAGAAAAAGACCAATCAAGCTGAGGTTCAGTGCTTCCATTGCAAGAAACAAGGGCATTGGAAAAGGAACTGTAAGGAGTACTTAGCTACTCTTACAAAAGGTATAAATCTCATCGAAATTAACCTTTCATTCAATTCTAATAATTGGTTATTAGACTCTGGATGCGTTTCTGACATCTGTAATACGTTACAGGGAATGAGCAACGTCCGTGAGGTTGATGAAAGAGAACATGTTCTTCGAGTGGGCAATGGAGCAAGAGTTGCAGCAAAGGCCAAAGGACATGTTAGGTTAATATTAGGAGATGGTTTTATTTTAGTATTGAACAATGTTTTATTTGTTCCTGAGTTAGTTAAAAACATTATTTCCATTCCTGTACTAGACTTGGAAGGTTTTTCCTTCTCTATTTCTAATGCTATGTTTTACATTTTGAAGACTGGTTCTTCACATGCATTAGGGTCTTTGCAAAATGGTCTGTATTTAACTAATACTAATTTAAATCTCCTAAATGTCGAACGAGAAAACAAACGAAAATCAAATGACCAAACTTCAGCAAATATTTGGCATGCTAGACTTGGACATATCTCCAAGAATAGGCTTCTAAAGATGGGAAACTTAGGATCATTCAGTACGGATGATCTAAACGAGTTAACCACTTGTGAATCCTGTTTGAAGGGAAAGATGACTAAGTCCCCTTTTAAAGGGCATGTAGAGCGAAGCCAAAATCTTCTGGATTTGATCCATACAGACGTTTGCGGACCACTAAATGTTAGTACCCGAAACGGTTGTAATTACTTCATCACATTTACTGATGATTTCAGTAGATATGGGTATGTGTACCTTATGAAGCATAAGTCTGAAGCCTTTGAGAAATTCATAGAGTTTAAAACAGAGGTTGAGAACCAAACAGACCGCAAAATTAAGGCTCTTCGATCAGATCGAGGTGGCGAGTATTTAAGTGATCTCTTTATTGGTTATTTGAAAGATAATGGGATTATCTCACAGTGCACTCCGCCCGGGACTCCTCAGCTGAATGGGGTTTCCGAGCGACAAAATCGGACTTTATTGGATATGGTCCGATCCATGATGAGTTTCACGGATCTTCCAATATCGTTTTAGGGTTATGCCCTTTAAACGGCCGCGAAGATAATTAATTTAGTTCCTTCCAAATCTGTGCCCGAAATACCATATAAGATGTGGTTTTCAAAACCCCCCACTTATTCATACCTTAGAGTTTGGGGATGTCCTGCATACGTCAAGAGACTAGTGGGAGACAAATTGGATTCCAGATCCAGTTTGTGCAAATTTGTAGGATACCAAAGAGAATCTGTGGGTTACTATTTTTATGATCCCTCGGAACAAAAGGTGTTTGTTTCGAGGAATGCCACTTTTCTAGAAAAAGAGTTTCTAGTTGAAAAGTCAGGCAAGATTGCAGAACTTACTGAAGTTCAACAAGATCAAGCAAATATATTGCAGAACCTACAAATGATCAAGCAATGGAATCTTCCTCTTTCCCACAACGAGAAGTAAACACAAGCCCTCGCAGATCCGCGAGGACGATTAGATTGCCTACATCCCTTTGGATACTTTAGCCATAGTTGTGTACTATGATTACAAAATATGGCAGATGGATGTGAAAATGACTTTTCTAAATAGAGATTTAGACAAAGATATTTATATGTAACGACCAGAAGGTTTCACATCCAGTGGGAGCGAACAGAAAGTCTACACACTCCAGAGATCCATATATGGACTCAAACAGGCGTCTAGAAGTTGGAACATCCGTTTTGCTGAGACAGTCAAATCGTTTGGCTTTATCAAGAACGAGTATGAACCATGTGTTTACAAGAAAATCAGTGGGCGAGTCATACAATTTTTGGTGTTGTATGTAGATGATATCTACTCATTGGGAATGAGAAAGATGTGCTGCAAACAACAAAGACTTGGTTGTCTACTCAGTTTTCCATGAAGGACTTGGGAGAAGCTTCCTTTATTCTCGGCATAAAAATCTATAGAGATAGATCACAGAGATTAATAGGTATGTCTCAAGTTCAGTACATAGACAAAGTAGTGAAACGGTTCAGTATGGAGGAATCTAAGAGGGGATTCCTGCCAATGAGACATGGGTTGATCCTCTCTAAATCAATGTGTTCTAACACTGAAGAAGAGAAGGATAAGATGTCTCGTATACCCTATGCATCTGCAATAGGGAGCATAATGTATGCTATGTTATGTACTAGACCTGATGTCGCATAAGCTTTGAGCGTTACAAGTCGATTTCAATCAAACTTTAGTGAGAGTCACTGGTCTGCCGTGAAATCCATCCTTAAGTACTTGAAAAGGACTAAGGATTTATTTCTTGTATACGGCGGAAAGGGAGAACTGAAATTAGAAGGATACACCGACTCAAACTTCCAGTCGGATGTAGACGACTTTAAATCCACGTCCGGATTCATATTCCGGTTAAATGGTGGTGCAATAAGTTGGAAAAGTTCCAAACAGGAAACTACTGCCGACTCCACTTGTGAAGCGGAGTATATAGCTCCATCAGAGGCAGCGAAAGAAGGTGTGTGGATGAAAAACTTCATCCAAGAGTTGGATGTAGTGCCTAGCATTGCTGACCCGGTCGTTGTCTTCTGCGATAATAACGGAGCGATTGCACAATCAAAGGAACTAAGAGCTCATCAACGGTCAAAGCACATCCTAAGAAGATTTCATCTAATTAGAGAAATCGTAGAAAGAGGTGACGTTATTGTGGAACGTGTACCCTCGGCAGAAAACGTAGCAGACCCGCTTACTAAGCCTCTTAGCCAAAAGGTCTTTGAAGGACATCTCCAGGAGATGGGTCTTAAGGCTATGGGCAATTGGCTCTGAGGGCAAGTGGGAGATTGTTAGAGTAGTGCCCTAGAAGAGCCAAATAGTTTAGGCCTCTTTTTGTAAACTACTCTTATTAGCAGCAATTTGTGACATTAATGGAATAATAAATGTAACGTTTCATAGTCGTTTAATTCTATGTGGCCAATTCATCATATCTCATTCAAGTTTATTAATTGCATATTATAACGGTTTGTGTATGGATGAAACCCCAAGGTCACATTAAGCTACGGGACTTGACCTCGCATAGGGATGGAGGTTATGAAACAAGTCTCTATGGCGTGACCTAAACCAATTCCAAGTCGAAGAGTCTAATAAGCACGGGGATGTTGACTTGACTCGTTTGAGACTTGCTCATACGATGTGCCTTTTAGAAAGGTTACTTTGTTTCATAAGTATTGAATGTAGAGACATTCACATGCGAATGGGGGTGCTTCTTAGGGAACAAGTACACTGAGGATCCCGATGGGGACACCTCAATGGGGTAAGGCTTTTATGCCTTAATGATGAGGTTGGTTCCCTGGTTATGGTAGTGTCTAAACGGTCCTTAGACTTGAGGCTCCATTGATGCTCTGTGCATGACAAGGGTAATGTTTGATATGCGCCTAGAGATTCATGGGTTCCATGAATCTCGTTACGGTTGTATGTTGGCATTGTTCGAATCATGTATGGGGGCATATGAGAGTCCAACATAGAATCTATCGCTCGTCTAGAAGAACGAGTGAATCACCCATGAGTTCTATTGTAGCACATTCCACTTAAATCCTTGCGCAAGGTAGTGAGATCTAAATTAGGAAATGGGTTTCCTAGAGTGTTAGATCAATGGAATTGCTATTAGAATTAATTCATAGCATTAGGACTAATAGGGTTCTATCATTCCCATGCCCTAGGTCCTAATCTGGGATTGGACGATAGAAGGATCTTATCTCACGCTATCCATGAGACTGAAAGGTTCACAGTATAAACTTCACCTGTTGGATGGGTGGTCATGAGCTTGTCACTAGACATCGATCATGATCTGTAGGTACTGATTAATTAAAAGGAGTTTTAATTAAACAATGATTAATTGAAAGGGTTTAATTGAATCAACAAGATAAATTGTTATCTAAAATACCACGTTAAGAATGTGGGCCTACTACTATTTATTGGTGAACCTAAGGGGTCACACAATGACTCGAATTGAACAACAAAATTATCTAAAGATCAATAGATATTGATTGATAAAATAAAAGAGTTTAATTTATGAGAGAGTAATTAATTAATAATTGTATTAATTAATTTATGCTTAATTGTTAAGCTATTGAGAATAGATGTTAAAGAGTTAACATTAATTTAAATAAGTGTATTTAAATTAATTGGACTTGAAATTTAATTAGGAGTAATTAATTTTTAAAGTCCACAAATTTAATTAGATATTGGACTTGTGATTTAATTAATGTAATTAAATTAAGTCTACTAATTAAAATGAATATTGGGTTTTTAATTTAATTAAGTAGTAATTAAATATAAGCCCAAGACTGGCCCATAGGGGTTTTGACCTAGGGCTGAGTATTTAAGAAAGATAAGGGAGAGAAATCAAATATCGTTGTTTTTCTTCTTTTCTGCTTTCTCTCCAAGTCTCTCTCTTCTCTCTCTTTTCTCAATACAGTATTGAGAATGCTATTAGATAATCAATATCTAATTAGTGTTCTAGTGTGCTAATTGAATAGTTGTTCAATTACGGGTCGTGGACTACCTTAGAGGAATTCCGCGTGGGATTCTTGGAAGAAGATCGGATAGAAGAGAAGCGGGTAGGTTTTGGAAAACCTTCTTGTCATCGTCATCAATCGGAAGCGAAAGAGGTATTTAATTCTTCTTTTGTTTAAATCGTAAATCTTGAATCAAAGACTGATCTTAATTGGAATTCCGATAAAACTTGTTTTTAGAATCCCTAAAATTTTTAATTTCCGTTGCGTTAGGGTTGATGAATTCCAACACAAATAGCTCAAGTAAGGCAGAAATTCAAGTAATCAAGTAATTCAGTGAAATGCAGATTCTCAAGTATCAAATAACCCTATGCCGTGCGACCTAGACTGACTTGACACGACTCGAGAACCTCGGTTTTGCAACCGGGCTCTGATACCACCTGTAGATGTAGCACCCTAACCCCCAGGGCACTACATCCCCCGCACTATAGCCTCGATCCACGTATGAAATGGAAAGTCCATACATAAATCAAAACTATAGCGAACGGGTGACAATAAAAATGATAATGAAAGCAGAGCAAACAAAACTAGAGCAAACATGATAATGAAAGCGGAAGCAATAAAATCATTCATACATATAGGTACCATATTTGCCGAATAGATACGTATAGATACCAACTTAACTATCAATACATTATCATCTCTTAATAATATACATATTCAGGTATACAAAAGTACTAATAACGACCATAACATGAGATACTAAAAGTGTTATACATGAAGGTATGGTACTAGTTACGTGAGAATGCAAAACTCGACCGGACACCCGCCTAGCACGACCAAGCGCTCAAGTACTTGAAAAGTGAAGTATCAGTCTACCGAAGACTGAGTGAGGGGCAATAAATATATATGTATCACACATCACATGCAAGTTGTAGCCTCGGGTGAAGACTTTGGAAATGAAATGGATATATAATTCAAGAAACTTAATCTTTGCCCGAGATTACAACCAATCACTTTAACATTTTAACTTGAACATTTCATGAACATGTGACCCCGACGAGTAGGGGCGATTCTCCAACCTTTACACCAAACGTGACAATACGTTCTTGCTTTATCAATTCAATACATGATCATACAATCCCATTTAGTGCTCACATAGACAGTTTCATACTTGAAATCATGCAATAACCCGAGGATAACCCGACATGCCAGATTAATCCCCAGTCTCCTTCTTCCTCTGGGTGATAGCGAGTTTGCAAGGCTCGACTCTCCACGACATGGTGTGTGTAGAGGACATGACTCTCTAGACACGGAACTCCTTCCACCACTAATCTCCTAGTGGATTCGGGGGTGATCCCAACAATGTGAGGATAATTTAAGAGTTACCCGTCAGCCCTTGCTTTCCCGGTTGGCTCAAGAATTACCCTCGGGCCCACGTGCAATCATGTACTCGCCAAACTTGCTTGAAAATCATGACAATCATTGCTTTCTTGCTTAAAAGGTTTATAACTTTGAAAACGTTTATAATTTTAATATGTTTTGGCCGAAAGTGGCATATAAGGGTTATAGGGTTCGATTTACTTCAACAAAACCTCACCTTTCTTACAAAATATGACAAGGATATACCCTACTGAGCCTGCTCCTCGTCCACGCCCTCGTGACCTGTGCAAACAAGACGTGTATACATGAGACAAGACCTAAAATGGACCAAATATGACGAATGGAGGAAATGTATCGAGATGACGATGAAAATGCAATGTGGCATGATAAAATGTTGTTTCACTACATATTAGCACATATTATAGCAATTCGGGGTCAAAGAAGTCGTCGGATCGAGGGGCTATTTTCGTAATTTTATGCAGAATGTTTTGTTCTGCAACTGACATGGGAACGGCCGTTCCGGATCCCTTTGAAAAATGGGAACGGTCGTTCCCATGAATCCCCAAAATCACGCCAACGTTTTTGGTTTTAAAATGCGCCTAGCTGGGAACGGCCCTTCCAGCTCCAAGGCCAAAAGGGGAACGGCAGTTCCCATGCTCGGCCGCCTCCTTTTTGTTTAAAAAAAGAGGAACGGCTGTTCCCAAAATGCCTTGAGGATGGGAACGGCCGTTCCCTGTTTCTGCAATTTACAGAACAGAGCAAAAACAGGGGAGGCTCTCGGCAATGATCAACAAAGCAAACCAAATCCAATTTGTGATCCCCAAATGCTATTATTTCTGGTAATATGATGCATCTATATTCACAAGATGATAATATAACATTTAAACACTCAAAGCATGAGATGTTATCAAGAATTTCAAGTTTCGTGCCCATGCTCCTCTTGATCAACAAAGCTCAAATTTTCAATGATTTCATGAATAAATCATGCTATAATTCAACATATATTCACCTAATCACTCTTTGTTCAGCAAATAATCCTCAAGGTACATAATTCACAAACCCTAGCCAACCAAATATGATCAAGAATCATGAAATCATGCAACTATCACCTTTGAAGTTCAAGAAGTGAAGAAATGGATGAAGATGATGCTCAAACTTGATTTCTTGAAATCTTTCTTGGAAATTCTTGAAGTAAATGATAAAATTCTCTTCCCTTTTCTTTCTTGAACAAACCGAGAGTGAGAGGGATGAATATGTTGGAGATTTGTATGAAATTGAACTAGGAAGCTTGGAGATAAAAATGTTACGTGATTCATTCCTCTTGATTTTTGTGAAATATACCAATTGCCAACTAATCCCTCAACTCATGAAGTTATGCAATTGAATAGGCATGGTTTTAAAATATGATCAATTCGGTCCCTAAAAGACTATGCAATTAAGTCCCTAGAATTTTAAAGAAATATTCAACTAGGGACAATTTGGTAATTTAAAATACTCTCGGTAATTATTTCATGCAATAAATATTTTTCCCTGTCGTGAATAATATATCCAATGATATGAATTCAAATAATTTATATAAACAATATTTCATGAATTTTATAAAAATATGAATGCCACGTAAGAATATATTATAAAATTAAAGAACGAAAATAAAATCCTAGGCTCAAAACACACACGTGGCGTGCTTACCTCTTCATCCGGAACCGGGGCATTACAGCTACTACCAGCTGCGAATCCGAGCTGAGGATATTTCTAAGACAGGATTTAATACTCGGTATGGGCATTATGAGTTCGTAGTGATGCCGTTTGGTTTAACTAATGCCCCAGTAGCTTTTATGGATATGATGCACAGGATTTTCCGACCTTTTCTGGATAAGTTCGTGGTTATCTTCATTGATGATATTCTGGTTTTCTCTAAGTCTGCCGAGGAGCATGCAAGGCATCTTCAGTTGGTATTGAGGACTTTGAAGAAGCATCAGTTATTTGCCAAATTCAGTAAGTGTGAGTTCTGGATTGACAGGGTGTCTTTCTTGGGTCACGTGATTTCAGGTAGTGGTTTGGAAGTTGATCCTTCAAAGATTGAGTCGGTTTTGAAGTGGGAGAAACCTAGGAATACCTCAGAGGTCAGGAGCTTCTTGGGATTGGCAGGCTATTACCGGAGGTTTGTTAAAGATTTCTCCAAGTTAGCAGCGCCTTTAACACGGTTGACGAAGAAGAATGTGAAGTTCGATTGGGATGTAGATTGTAAGAAGAGTTTTACTTTCTTGAAGGAAAAGTTGGTGTCTGCTCCAGTGTTAGCCCTTCCGGAAGGTTCAGAAGGATATGCTGTTTACACGGATGCTTCTAAGGAAGGCTTGGGAGGTGTGTTGACTCAGAAGGGTAAGGTAATTGCTTACGCATGCTGGAAGTTGAAAGAGCACGAGAAGAATTATCGGACACTTGATCTTGAGCTCGCCGCCGTAGTCTTTGCACTTGGAAAGTGGAGACATTATTTGTACGGGGTGTCTTTCGATATTTTCACCGACCACAAAAGCCTCCAGTATTTATTCACTCAGAAGGATTTGAATATGAGGCAGCGGCGTTGGATGGAAAGGTTGGAAGATTATGATTGCACGATCAAGTACCATCTCGGCAAAGCCAACATGGTCGCCGATGCACTTAGTAGGAAGGTTAGTGTATCGAGCTTGGAAGTGGGTAAAAGTGGTGGAATCGAGCCACTTGTTGTAAGGGCTCGAGTTTCTAATATTTCGGTTCAGCCGGATTTGAAGCACAGGTTGTTTGAAGCTCAGAGTACGGATGTGGAAGTTCAGAGATTGGTAGCTAAGGCAAGAAAGAGCTGATCCGGAATGTCCATTCGGGTTCGATGAAACCGGTCTTCTTCGTTTCAAGAACCGAGTGGTTGTACCCGAGGAGTTGAAATGGGTATTACTCAAGGAAGCTCACAGATCGGCTTATTCCATCCACCCCGGAGGAAACAAGATATATAAGGACTTAAGGCAATATTATTAGTGGCGTGGATTGAAGAAGGATGTGGCCGAGTATGTGAAGCATTGTCTCACATGTCAGAAAGTGAAAGCCGAGCACCAGAAACGGGGAGGTCTTCTTCAGTCGTTACCTATTCCTGAGTGGAAGTGGGAATAGGTGACGATGGATTTCGTGTCCGGATTGCCTAAAGTGAAAGGTGGGTTCGATGGAATTTGGGTGATTATAGACCGTTTGACGAAGTCTGCACATTTTCTGCCGGTTCGGATATCGTTTAAGATTCACAAGCTAGCTGAGCTTTATAACCGGGAGATTGTTAGACTTCATGGGATTCCGGTTAGTATAGTTTCAGACAGAGATCCACGGTTCACTTCTAAGTTGTGGCGTGAATTACAAGAGGTTTTGGGTACGAAGCTCCAGTTTAGTACAACATTTCATCCTTAGACGGATGGTCAGTCCGAGAGATTAATAAGATACCTCGAGGATTTGCTTCGAGCTTGTTCTTTGGATTTTCAGTCTTCTTGGCATGATCAGCTACCTTTGATTGAGTTTGCGTACAACAACAGTTTTCAGGCTTCGATTGGAATGGCACCGTATGAGCTACTTTATGGCCGGAAGTGTCGTTCTCCGTTGTTCTTTGACCTGGAAGAGTGGAAATGGACTAAGCAAGAAGGTGTTAAGAAAAGTGAGCAATTGGAAAAACCTTCTAAGGCCGTTGAGGCTATGATTGAGAAAGTCCAATTAATAAAACAACGGATGAAGAGCTACGCCGATCGTCGTAGAAGGGATCTCGAGTTTGAGGTTGGAGACCGGGTTTTCTTGAAGGCGTCTCTACGTAAAGGATTTGCTCGGATTGGAAAAGGAGGTCAGCTTAAGCCTCGTTACTTAGGTCCTTATGAGATTTTGGAAAGAGTTGGAGAAGTTGCTTACAGATTGGACCTACCACCGAGCCTCACGAGGATTCATAATGTATTTCACGTCTCTCAGCTGAGGAAATACTACCCCGATGAAACTGAGATCATTCCCGTTGAAGAAGTGGAATTGGAACTGAATCTAACCTTTCTTCAGAAACCGGTTAAGATATTGGATAAGAAGTTTCAAGAATTAAGAAACCGGAAGATTCCCATGGTTAAGGTTCTTTGGAGAAGTGGCAAGACCGAAGAAGCCACGTGGGAAACCGAAGACAAGATGAGAAGGTTCCATCCAGAGTTGTTCCCTTTCGATCAGTGAATCTGGGGACCAGATTCTTTTAAGGAGGGAGGATTGTAACGCCCCAGCTTTCGGCGATTAAGGTATGATCGACACGTGTGCGTTTGAGAGTTAGATTTTAATTATTAATTGATCATTTCTTTAATTTTCCATTTCATGACATAACTTTATAAAATTATATTCTTAGTATTTTTGTGAAATTCATATCATATTATAATTGTTGCATATATTGAACGTGATTGTAACGTGAATTAATTTCCCGAACATGAGTTAATTTCTTTTGTGGCCTTATTTGATCATTTCATGAACTTTTGGGACTTAATTGCATTGGACCTAATTGATCAATTATTATGGAAGTGGACTTCATTGCATGACTTAAATAATTGGAGGACTCAATAGCAAAATTGGCCATTTCTTCCCCTTCATTAGCAGCATTTCACGTACCATTACATTCCCTTTCATACAAATATTGATACATATTGTTCTTGCTTTCCTTGCCCAACCGAGACCAAACCCTCTTCAAGCTAGGTGGAAGATTTCATCTTTCAAGCTTCATATTTGTGGGTTTTGTGATCATAGAAGCATCATCAACATCATCTCTTCTTCTCTTCTCTCTTTTCTTTCATTTGAGGTAATTATGGAACTTTGATGATTTTCTTGCATATGTAGGTTAGATAGGGCTTTAGTATTTGTTTGTTAAATTGTGTATTGGTTGTTGGAAATATGTTTAGGAACTTTAAGCTTAAGTTATATGTATTCAACTTGTTGACATTGCACTTGGAGCATGGTTGATGGAATGGGTTTCATTTGATGATTCTTGATGATCTAACATGGAAATGGATGTTTATATGAATTGATATTGATTTATATGTAGGATAGTGTGTGTATTGCATGATATATATGCATTTCATCTTAGTTTGAATTCATTTGTGGGTTGTTGTTGTTGGTTCGTTGCTGTTGCTGCTATTGCTCTGTTTTTTTTCCTGTTACGCACAGTGACACGGGCGTGTCACTTTTCTTCTCTTCTGGGTGACACGGGGGTGCATGCTGGTTGGTTGGACTTTTCTGTACCGTGACACGGGGGGTGTTACGGGTTGCTTTGCATTGGTGACACGGGCGTGTCACCTTCTGTTCGCATGCATGTTGTCCGCTGTACCGTGACACGGGGGTGTCACGGCTTAGTGTATTTTGGTGACACGGGCGTGTCACATTCTGTTTCATGCATATATTGTTTTGCATGCATGGCTGTACGTGTAGGTGTTATATATACATATATGTTGGTTATATATTAGTTGTTATTTGGTTTAATTGACTGTATTTAATTGTTTATTCCCTAATTGTGACTTGAATGAATGAGTGAATGACTTGAACATATGATTTAATTTTATTAATAGTGCACATGAACATAATCTTGTCTTTTACATATTCATATCATGATCATTGCATTTTCGCCGTTCGTCCTATTTGGTACATTTTTAGTCGTGTCTCACGGACAATTGTCTTTCTTGCACAGACCAGCTTTCTGGTGACGAGGAGCAGGCCCCGTGAGCTGTTTCCTTGTTTGTTTTGGGTCGTTCAGGTGAGGTTTAATTCTAGATACATAGAACCCGTATAACCCTATGTGAAGTTTTAAGCCAAAACTTATCTACATAGCTATAGTTTCAAATGAGATTGGGTTTCAAATGATTTATCAAACTTTTGAAGGAATTGATTGATTGATTGATTGGGCGAGTATTGTATTGCACTATGGGCCCGAGGGTAGTGGCTCGAGCCAACCGGGAAAGCATGGGCTAACGGGTAACTCGAGAGCTACTCTCACCAAATTGGGATGACCCCTGAACCCCCTAGGAGATTAGGGGAGGAAGGAGTTACGGGCTTAGGGATTCATGTACCCTCTGCCTAGACTGATTGGATGGTGGGGCCTTGCAATCCCATCATCACCCGGAGGAAGAAGGATGGACTGAAACTGCTAATTGTGCACCGTAATGAATTGCATGATCACCTAACTATTGAACAATTGATTGATTGATCGTACACAGTCGGTGTAAGGCTGGAGAATTGCCCTCACTCGCCGGGCCACAAATTGATTGTATTGATTTGGTTAAATTAATAAATTGAATTAGTTGTAATCTCGGGCGATAGTATCTTTTGCTTTATTATAAATTGTATTGTTGTTGTTTCCCAAAATTATTACCCGAGATTATAACCTGCATGTATGTGCTCTTATATTTATTTATAACCCCTCGCTCAGTCCGTGTTGGACTGACACCTCAACTTTTCAGTTGTTTTGCAGGGCGTGCTAGGCGGGAATTAGAGTCTAGAGTGTCTTTAATTCGGGTCTAGCACACTTCATCTCACACTTTGTTCATGTACAGATATTTTACGTATTTTGTAGCATGCCTTGATATTTATTTTGGAGATGATATTGTATTGATATGGAACGTTGGTATCTATTAGTAAATAAATAAATATGGTACCTATAAATATTGAATGAGTTATTGCTTCCACTTCTTTCTACTCTGCATTGTTGGTTTGGTTTTACTTGAGGGTACCCGCCTAGCCTTGTGTAGTGTTTTTTTTATTGTCTCCCGTTCGCCATAGCTTTGGCTCATGTATGGATTGACCATTTCATATGTGGATTGAGGCTATGGTGCGGGGGATGTGGCACCTAGCGTTCCGGGTGCTACAATGAAAGCTTTAGCTTCAAATTCATTTCCACGGTGAACGGTACCTCATATATTCATGGCATATGCATACATGCATTTTTAATTTATATAATTTTAATAATATGTGCTTTGACTCTTTGGTGTGTTAACTACTGTTGTATAATCGATGTTTTGCTGCCTTCTACTTGTTTTATTATTTTCTATTGTAACTGTGTTTTGTTCCTTGGAGCCCTTTTGTATTGTTGTTCGAGAGACAGGGTTCTCTCCTTGTTGTTTTAGAGACGCGGTTCTCTCCTTGTTGTTTGTTGTTTGAGAGACAGGGTTCTCTCCTTGTTGTTCGAGAGACGGGGTTCTCTTATTGTTGTTCGAGAGACGGGGTTCTCTCCTTGTTGCTTGTGAGAGACGGGGCTCTCTCATTGTTTGTTCCGGGAGTATAGTGAATCCGAGGACGGATTCTTTTAAGGGGGAGAGATTGTAACGCCCCAGTTTTTCCGTTATTCAGAGTATGACGTATATGTTTAACAATATGTGTAATTAAATTAGTTTTATATAATTTCAATTATTATTTCTCTTAGTAGTTTAATTTTGAAAATGAATTCTAGAAACGTTTATGCCTATGTGATTGTGTTTGAGTGTCGTCTCTATTAGATTTGATTTTTCTTTTTCATGAAAACTTGGTATGAGTGAATTATGTGTATTATGACCATATATTTTTGCTCGTTTTATGTTTCTGGATTCTTTTGCTTGAGTTTTGAATTTATTTTGAGTTTTGGAAACCAAAACGGGGGCTAACGAGCAATTAGCGCACCTTTGGTTCCGTATGTGATACCTTGAGCTCGGGAACTCGAAATTGAGTCCCGTCACCTCCATTGGACTCATATCGATGACTCAGATCCGATGGAATAAGCCTCACATTTTTCTAAGACCATTTAGATTCCCGAATTTCAACCGAAACGAGCACCTCACGCCTAAAATGACAACCATTGACAATTTATGAGCCTATGGACCTAAATAACACCCCTAGACCCTAACCCTTAACCTATACCCACTTGGAGTACCTCTCTCTCTCCCCTTTTCAGCCCCAAACCGAGCCACTCTCTCTCTCATTCAATCAATTCAGCCAAAAGAGAGAGAAAGAAGAGAAAAGAAGAAAAAGAAAAGAGGGAAGAAGGAAACTATTCAACCTTGGGGTATTTGAGCTCATACTCCCTTCATTTCTTCTCCAATTTGAAAGGTAATCCCATTTTTATGTTGTGTATCTCTTTGTGGTTCTTTTAAGTCCTATATTACATGATTTCACCAAGATTTGATCAAGTATTGGAGAAGATGATGAATAGTAAGGGTTTGTGAAACTTTAATGAATCTTGCATGAGTTCTTGTGGTTTCTTTTAGTATGAAGCATGGTATATGATTCTAAGACTTCCACTTGAGTTTCCTTGAACTTATATTGCATGATAAATGAGTTATTTGCAAGTTACCATTAATGGATTCTCATGAAACTTGAAGAATATGAACCTTTGTGAGCATCTCTTCCACTCTCATGATTTAGCTTCGGTTTTTGTATGAATTAGGACATGAATCTTTGTATATTTATATGCTTTTTATTGAGTTATAAGTTGGTAATATGCTTCTTTTCCTTTCCCTTTCGTTTTGCCATGTTGTTGTGTTTTTTTAGCTATTGAGCCAAATCCACGGGGGTGGATTTGGGTCAGTGGGCTTCTGGAACAGATCCTGGGGGTAGATTTTTCCCGTTGGAAAAATCCATGGGGGTGGATTCTGTCCAGCCTACCCTCATGAGTCTGGTTCCGTTTTTCGTTGCTTGTTCGATCTTCCTCCACCTCTTTTATAACTTCTATGCCATATTAACATGTTCTATAATGTGTTATCTTATTTATTATAATTTTCATGATTTTCATGGAATATTTTACGAGTTATGATTTAATATGTCGTCAATGCTACAAGTACGTGCATATATGGATCTTTACTATCAATAGGAACCCTACTTGCGTATTTATTTTTTCTTTTATTGCTCATATGAATTGTATACTTGTTGAAATATATGTTATGATCTTTGTTCGGAATTAATGGATGGATTTGATACTATACATGGGAGATATGAACTCGAGTGACTATGAAATGTCCAAGAATGAATGAAATGATTGATTATGTGCCTTAATGCATCTCCATACCATGACTTACTCTCTTATGCATATCATAAGACAATCATTGCATTGTCGTTTGTCATATATGGTTCATTTAGAGTCTTGAGTCTCACGAATGCATTGTTTCGTCTTGTGTACAGTTTTCTCCAGGACGGAGATATGCCGGGTTCATAGGACACTTTCAAGTCCTCTTGTTGTTTTCTTGGTATTGGTCGGTAAGGTGTAAAGGTGGGTTTCTCTTCTATTAGCTAAAACGACCCTATATAAACCAACGTGCAAAGTTTTAAGCCAAAATATATTTACTACGTATATAGAGTCTTTTTCTCGAGTAAATGATATCAAACGTAGACCTTTCTTTCATGAAACCTTACCCAATGTTTTGGCGAGATCAGTGAACACAATGTTTAGTGGGGCCTGGGACTATGTGTACGTGGCTATCCGGGGAAGCTCGGGCTAACGGTGATCCCCGTGCACTAGTCCCAACAAACATTGACGGCGTAACCGGACCTCGTTAGGAGTTAGCGATGAATGGACGCTGAGCGCCATCTGGGGAGTCATGTAACCCCTTTTGGTCAATGAATGAGGGGGTCGGGTCTTGCTAACCCGTCCACCACCCAGAGGAAAAAGGTGTAAGTGTTTATGTTTATGAATGTTAATGGTTATGTATGATTGTTAATGAACGAATGAATGAATGAATGTGGTATGATCACTAATGAATGAACGAATGAGTGATTAAATGCACACACGAGGTGGAGGTTGGAGAATTCGCCCTCTCGCCGGGCTCACGAAATGACCTCATGTTTTTTATGAATGAATGAAATTGATCGTTGTAATCTCGAGCGTCGTTTTCCTTTGTTTTCACCCCACTTGGGGAAATGTTTTAAAACCTTACACGGGATTATATCTTGCATGTGAGGGTGTTTACATTCTAAAATATAAATATAGTAAGCCCTATTTTATGCCCTGTTTACATTCGGCTTTGTTTTCAGTTCTTTTGCACGTTTTGGAGTGCTAGGCGGGATTTTGTGTCGGTCAAGTTTTATAGTTAAGTCAGAGTCTTTCCTCACGCACATTGTAATTTGTTTAAGTCATATTGAAACATGGTTAAACGTAGAGTTTATGATTTATGATTTATGTTTGAAATTTCGAGACTAGGTATTTATGCTAGTTGAACCCGTCCATTGCTACCTATATTCATGATTGATTATATGAAATGCTTCCGTACGTGTATTTTTTTATCTTATTGTTTGGCTTGTGGGGTTTCGAGATTCTAGTTCCCGCCTAGCCTAGTGACTGAGTGAGTCCCCGTTCGCCGTGACTTGGCACGTGTATGGATTTTCCATTTCATATACGGGTCGGGTCTCGGTGCGGGGGATGTGGTGCCTTCCGTTTGGGGCGTTACAAGATGTTTACCTCAGGATGAGATTGAGAAAGTGTTGTATCAGTGTCATGCTAGCCCTTATGGAGGTCATGCGAATGCGAGTAAAACAGCTACAAAGGCATTGCAGGCTGGCTTTTGGTGGTCGTCACTGTTTCAGGATGCGCATAAGTTTGTGACTAAGTGTGATGCATGTCAGAGAACGGGGAATATAGGAAAGAGGGGCGAGATGCCTTTGAGATATATTTTGGAGATTGAGCTTTTCGACATTTGCGGCATCAATTTCATGGGTCCATTCCCGTCATCCTATGGAAATAAGTACATCCTCGTGGGTGTTGACTACGTTTCTGAGTGGGTATAGGTCGTGGCAACTCCAACAAATGACTCGAAGGTTGTGTTGAAATTTGTGAGGAAGAATATTTTTAGTAGGTTCGGAGTTCCACGAGCACTTATTAGTGATGGAGGTTCCCATTTTTGCAATAGGCCTGTTGAGATCCTCTTGAAGAAGTATGGAGTCCTTCATCGAGTGGCGACGCTGCATCATCCCTAGTCGAGTGGGCAGGTTGAGATTTCCAATAGGGAAATTAAGTAGATTATAGAGAAGACTGTGAGTAGCTCGATGAAGGATTGGGCATCTAAGTTGGATGATGCATTGTGGGCGTACAGAACTGCTTTTAAGATACCGATCGGAACGTCCCCGTATAAGTTGGTTTATGGTAAGGCATGTCATCTTCCGCTTGAGCTCAAGCATAAGGCATATTGGGCCATTAGGGCCATTAATTTTGATCTCAAGCAAGCCGGAGAGAAGACGGCACTCCAATTTCATTAGTTAGAGGAGTTCCGGTTAAATGCGTACGAGAATGCTAAGGTTTACAAGTAGAGAACGATGAGATGACATGATAAACACATCCGGGTAAAGGAGTTTGAAGTCGGACAATTGATGTTATTTTTCAATTCGAGATTGAAGCTCTTTCCTGGGAAATTGAAGTTTCGTTGGTCCGGTCAATTTCGAGTTGTTAAAGTAATGCCAAGTGGGGCGTTGGAGATAAAAAAAAAACGAGGCTACTGGCACGTTTGTGGTGAATGGGCAGAGGTTGAAGCCGTATCTAGTTGGCGAGCCCATCAAAAAACAGACCTCCTGTGTGTTAACCTTTCCCTCAAACTAATATGGGTTTTGAAGTCAAGCTAATGACTATAACTTAGAACTACTTTCTCTCTCCCTTCTTTTCTTTCTTTCTTTTCTTTTCTTTCGTCTTCGGTTTTCTCTTCGTTAATTTTGTATTTTCATTTCTCTTGATGCAGGTTAGTAGATGCGCTTTTTGGAGTTCGAAATAAATGCGAGGACCGTGAGTTGAGCTTTAATGTCGTCTTTGAGGTCTATTTTCTTTGGTTGTGAGCATGTGTGTGCATGAGATGAATTGCTTGTGTGGAGAATGAACTGATGCGATTTATTGCAAAATATGTTATGAGATGTTTATGTGATTGTGAGGTAATTTGTGTTAATTAATGTGATTAAGCACCGTCCAAATTGTGTTGTACTGAAATTGAGTTTTTGGGCAAACTTTAGAAACGGGGGTTACCAATTCCTTAGGTAAAATCAGTAACCCCCGTTGCTGAACATAAGAGTCATTTTCCTCAAGGCAACGGGTGTTACCCCCTTATAGGCAATTCTTGGTAACACCCGTTAATAGAGGCAGGCGTGTTAGGCAGAGTAGGTAACGGGCATTGCCCATTTCCATTTCATTTATAGTAACGCTCGTTACTAGTCACAGGCAAGTTGGGGAGTGGGAGTAACTGGCGTAACTCCCAGGAAGGCCAAACATGTTAACCCCCATTACCTGCTTTAATCGCGAAACATGAATGGGTTCGGAAACACGTTTTTGGGGCTAAAACATTTGTTTTTAATTTAACTTCCCCCTTCCTCGCAACACATAACGCGCGAGATTAGCACACAACAGAGACCCTCTGCTTCTTCTCTCACATCGCTACCACTCCGCCACCATCTCCGGTGCCGGTTTCCCGACGGAAACGCAGCCCCACACAGACACACACTATTTCCCTCTCATCTGTTGGTAAGTCTTTTTTGCCCCTTAAATTCTAGTTTTCCTTCAATAAGGAACTTGAACCCTAGGATTTAGAAATTGAAAATTTGGATGAAATTTTGGGTTAATTGGGGAGTAATTTCGATTTAATGCATGCTAGAGTTAGGGCAAATGAATTGGAGTGAATTTAACTTGAATTTAGTTGAATTTGTAGAACACCCTATTCTCTAATTGTCCCTTGTTAATTGAATCCGAAATTAGGGCCGAATGTGAGAAATGTTGAGCTTGAATTTTGATAATGTAAGGTAGTGTTGATTTGAGTTGGGAAGAATAGAGAATTTTTGGCTAACAACTCATCACCTAGAATGGTGCTCGCCAAATGTTTGATTATCTTGCAGCTTAAATGAGGCATACCAAGCGTGCTCGTACCGAGGGGGCCTCAACTTCAAGAGCTACTAAGTCTTGCCCACAAAGTGAAACTAGGAAAGTGGTGGCAGAAAGAGTAGGAAATCAATATGATCGAGTCCCCTCAAGAATAATTTTTCCCACAAAGTTCTTTAAACGAGATGTGTTGGTGTAAATAGGAGTGTGGCATGAGATATAGAGGCTATTTAACAACGTTGGGTGGTTGAAGTTTTTGGAGGAAGAAGAGCTCACATATCCGAAACTTACCGCTACGTTCTCCACCACAATGAAGTGGGGTCTTAGTTCGAATGAGGCTCTCTCCTTTTCCCTCGATGCCACACGGATGTACACTTATCGCACACATAATTTAAGGGGTGTGTTTGGTTTTCCTAGTACGGGTGAAGACTGTCTTCCTAATTGGAGCCCTGAGGTGAGAGAGACCGTTTGGAGGTCATTCCTGTTGAAACCCAATGCACCCAACTATCACGTGCGGAACACGAAGGCTACTTATTTGGATAGTTTGGTGTGCAGAATAGTTCACAAAATTTTGAGTGGTAGCATCTGTTCTTGTAATGAAAGTGAAGGTAACATCCAGGCCACTAAGTTGGAATAATGTGGATGATCAAGGAGGGGCGGAAGTTTGATAGAACGAAGGACTTAATTGAGAGGATGCAAGATGTGGCGAACCGCACAAAGGGTGATATAGGCCACGGGGGTTATGTTACTATGATTGCCAAGAGTTTAGGTCGGAGACCTAGGAAGGTCGAGCCATTAGCTAGGTCTCTGTTTGTGGATGAGGCCACTTGGAAGCATATGCAGTTGATTGTTAAGTGGCATGAGGGGCCGCTAAAGGATAGGTTGTTGCCTTGGTGGCCTAAGAAGGATAGGGATAGATTTGTTCAGATGTATTCGTGGGGGTTCACATCCTATGGAGAGGTTCTCGACCATTTACGTGCTGGCCTTGATGAGATTCCCGATGCCGTTTAGCGAGAATGATGCTCCTAGAAATGTGCCCTAAGAGGAGGAAGACGAGCCCATGAATATGCGAGCTCTGAATATCAGTTTGGCAGAGATGATGGTAGATTTAACAGCTTCTAATGTTCGTTTAGAGAGGATTGAGACAGGGATGATGGATTGGAGGGCTGAGATAGGGGATTTTCGAGCTCATGTGGATCAGAGGTTTGATACATGGCGGACTCATGTCGATGAGTAGTTTCAGAGCCTCCATCAGTGCCTGGATCAGTACTTCCGAGGCCCCCAGGATCCTTCCCAGGCGCCCCCCGAGCCTTAATTAGGATTGCCTTGCTTTATTTGCTTTCCTGAATATGAAATTGGGTCTGTAATGACTGCTATTTTGATATTTTGTGCTACTTCTTTCTTTGCTAATTGTCTTATGAACTCCTTGAATTATTATGCGTATGTGCCCTTCTTTACTTGAGTTTGTGACTTGTGTTATTGCTTAAGGATGCATGTTGATTGTCATTTGCTTTTGCACTTGATTCGTGTTTTCTAGTCACCTATTTCAGGAATTGGAAGCTTTGCTAGCGCGTTGCTGGGTCTACAATTGCTCAGGGAGTTTTCATGAGCTTTATCTTTTCCATTTTGCATGTGGACATTCAAAGAATAAGTGTGGGGGAGGAGTGCATGTGTGATGATGATTTTGATTACGAGCTTGCATGTTATAATTTGCATGATAAGATGCTTGTGTTTCGGGGTGACAAAATTGAAACTTGTGAATTGGTTAGGAATTGAGAAAATATGAGAATTTTGAAAATTTTCCCCCGTCTTGAACTTTTTTTTTGAGGTTTGATTGTTTAGCTTTTGCTAGAATGAGTTAGGCTTTTCGAATTAATGAAAGTTTGCATGAGATTGGATAATTTAGTGTGTTAGTATACCCTTACACATTCAGCACTTTTGAACGAGATGATCGACTTTGGTTTGAAAGATTAATTGATGATTTTCAAATTAGCCTAAGAATTGATTAGGGTGTATTTTAGTCCTATCGAGGCAAAATTTTGAGTTGATGATAGATTAGGGAAGTGAAGTAGGCAATTGTTGTCGGAGGATTATAGCCTTTCTTTTAGCCGTTTTTCACTAAATAGCGTTGTCTTATTGACCCCTCTGAGCCTAATTGTTGTGCAAGAATTTTTTTTGTAGCCACATTATAAGCCGAATGCACAACAAAGTATAACCCATCTTATCAATTTTACACCAAGACTTGCTCGTTTGATCGTTCTTGAGAATTTTTTTTGAGACTGAGAATAGCTTTTGACCCTTTTGATTGTTCTTGAGCAGAAAGTGAGAAAATATGAAAAAAAAGAAGAGAATGAGAAAAACTAGTTGAAAGATAAAGTTGAGGAAAAAAAAAAGAGCAAAAGAAAAGAAAAGAGAATATTATGCAAAGTGTGAAATTGAAAGAGTGGATGTATAGGAATGTCTAAGTGTGGGGGGGAAATTTAGTGGGCAAATTGAAAGTGCCTTGTGTTGTAAAGATTAAAGGATGTAAGCTTGGTGTTAGTCACTTTTATCCAAAAATTCCATAACCTGACCCAAAGCCTACATTACAAGCTCGAAAGACCCACCAATCCCGAAACTTGAGTTAACTCCATTAGTGGTGATTGGTGCGAAGAGTATTCCGAAGTTGATGATTGGAACTTAGGCGAAAATTGTGAATGTTTCATTCAAGTCCTTGTACATTGTTTCGTTCGAATTCACACACTACACAAGGGTGTACTTTTCACACTATTTTTGATGATCTTGTGTTTATGAGTACTTGATTTCATAAGCTAGACTTGTTTAGGTGAAGGTTCGATGATTGCTTTAAAGGCGAGGTTTGATGGGGATGTGTTTTTATGATTTTCGTATTTCTCGAGCACGAGCAATAAACAAGGTGGGGGAGTTTGTTGAGCGTAAAATTCGCATGAATTTGAGCGTTAATTAGAGTATATTTTTGTGTTGTTTGATGTGTTTATATGTTTATTTTGCTCCATTTAGGTGTTTAGGAAGTTGGAGTTAAGAAACGGCGAAACTAGGCGAATGCACGCATTTTTGGAGGAAAAAGGAGTGACCTCGTTACTCCTTGGAAGAACTAAATCGTTAACCCCAGTTAACGGAGGCAGGGGGTAGTCTTTGGCGAAAGAGAGAGAGAGTAACGCTCATTATTCCCAGGAAGAAGAAATCTGGTAACACCCGTTACCAGAGGCAATAGTGGAGAATTTTGGCGAAGAAGCGGTAAAGCCCGTTACCCCTGGGCAGTGTAAAAGTGGTAACGCCTGTTACCACTAATAAAAGCGCAAACATGATTTTAGCCGTTACCAATACGTGCACAATCTTCATTGACGCCCGTTACCAACTAAAATCGTGTTTGCCCGTTACCAATGGCGGCGAGAGAGAGTTTGGAGCAACTATATAAATGTGCGAGATGGATTATTTTGAGAGTTTTTTCTTCAGTTCGTAACCTAGCATCGAGAGAGAGATACGGAGCTTCGGGAAGAGTTTTTCAGAGAATTTCGAGAAGATGAAATGATCAAATTCTGCAAAAAAATTCAGTTTTTTCAATTTTATTTATTGATTTAATCATCAAACTAATTCCTCCAATTTTAGCTTTAATTGGTTTAGACGTTTATATTCGTTTTTCTTAGTTTATGAATGTTTATGAGTTTGTTTTTGAGAATTTATTTTGACATGAAGACTTTGATTTCAATTAATGCAATTCCTCTGATTTTCATGAGTTATCAGTTAATTATGAGTAGCTAAATCCCTAGGGCTAGAGGAGTGATGATGAATGCATGCTAAGTGTTTGATATAATGCTTGAATGACTTGTGCTAATTCTTAGTTGTGAAAACTTAGTTTACTTTAATTGCAACGGTCTGGCCAACCTTAGCATAATCTAGGATTACCTAAGTGTCGAAAGATTGATGGTAATTGTGATGTTTTTGTAACTAGTGGATTTAGGATTTAAAGAGATTTAACTTATAATCCATACGACTTGTAATTCTTATACCATGTCGAGCCGCTAGAGTTTGATTTGCACTAGTCTTGATCATATTGGTTTAATTGATTATTGATGATTGTGACAACAACGTTGAAATTAATTGAACACTCATTTATACTTTGAAAAAGGATAATACGAATCTAAGTGACTAGGTTGTAGAATTGCACTTGTCAAACGAGTATTATATTGAATCATGAATACATAGTTATTACTCCCCGGCCTAATTAGTTTATTGATTTTAATCCGTGCCTAAATCAGTTAATTGCGTTTTCTTCTAGTTATTTGTTTAATTTCGTTTTAGTAGTTAAACAACCAACTTGATAATTGTTCGGTCTTTAGATTAGATTTAAGTATAAAAGTAGTGATTGATTTGCCTTCCCTGTGGGTACGATCCTAATGTGCTACGCATGTCTTTACAGTGTACACTTGCACGAATAGTTTAAATTAAAATGACAACAGTCACCAACAGTGAACTGCTGCCTGGTGACCCACGTCACCAAGCTTGAGGAGAAGCTGTTGTGTCCCCTCACGGCCGTCACCCATTTTGCCCTTGAGGGGAGTGATAGGGCTTGACATTGGATTTCCTTATGTTGTTCCTTTTTTCCTTGTTTCCTTGGACTCGTTTATGACTTATATGTTTCATTAACATGTTGTATTATGTGATATAATTGTTGTATTAAATTTATGGGGTGATTTGATATGATTTTGTCGGGTAACGAACTAATGTGCTCTTACGTGGCTTACGTGCTTCTACATGAAACATTAAGTGCTTTCTTACATTCTTTGATGTTTTAAATGAATCCTCTTGCCTCTATACTTATTATATGCATTATATACATGTCGGTATATGTGTTATGATTAATGTATTAAGCTTATGGCCCGCTTTGATATGATTCATGAGAGTTATGAAACGTTTGAATGTGAAACCTTCAAGTATTTAACGTATTGAATGAATTACTTGATTATGCATTTCATATCATGTACATAGCATTGACATGCCTCATATATGGTTATTTTGAGGCTCACACTACCTCTTTTGCACAGATTTGGGTCCGGTCGAAGACGAGGGCAATCCTTGAGACTCTTGTCCTTCTTCTTTTGTTCTTTTAAGGTGGGTTTCTCTTCTAATAACTATGGTGGCGTAATATATCCCTTATGTGAAAAGTTTTGAGCCAAACTAGTATATTTATATATCGAGTCACTTTAGAGTAAATGATTTTCAACGTAAAGCTATTCTTTTATGTATCCCTACCTATGATTTTGGAGAGAGCATGAATGATACACGGGGCCAGGCACTTAGTGCATGTGGCTATCCTGGGAGGCATGGGCCGACGGTGATCCCATGTACTAGTTCCAATCAAACTATGGTGAAACCGACCTCGTTAGGAGATTTGGCGAGGAAGGGGAACCGGGCTTCTGAGAATTCATGTACCTCCCATTATGTATGGGTGGTCGGGCCTTGCAAACCCCGTCCACCACTCGAAGGAAAAAAGTGTATATATGTATGATTATAAAAGAACCGTATGAATGTGCACAAAAGATTATATGTGTGATAACGAATGAATAATTTTTATGATTACACAAGATGTAGGTTGGAGATTATGCACGCCCACTCGCCGGGCCATGAAAACCCTAATGAACGAATATGATAGTTTTAATCCCGTTGATGTTTTTCTTTGTTTTACCCACTTGGAAAATTGTTACAAAAATTCACACGGGGTTACGGCTTCCATGAATGTGTTTAAATTCTGCGATATTTATATATTATGCCCCATTTTGTACCCACCAGTCTCCTTTTAGACTGAACCCGGTTTGTTTTTAGTTGTGTTGTATAGGTTTGGGGAGTGCTAGGCGGGAATACGAGTTGTCTAGGTCTTGCATTTGGGTCTAGCACTTTCTTTCAGTTACGCTTACACTCATATTGTTATTTTGTATTAAGATTATGACTTTTGGGCACTTATTGATTTTGTAGGCCGCGTGGGCCGTTAATACTTGTACATTGGATATATCTTGTTATTTTGGAGCTTGAAAGCTCATCGTATTTATATGCTATGAATTGCTTTCGCTTTTATGTTCTTGCTCTGATTTATTATTTCTCATTCATGAATGGTTTAAGGGCTAGCTCCCGCCTAATATAGAGTGTGTGTTGTGTCCCCGTTCGCCGTGACTTGGAACGTGTATGGACTACCCATTTCATATGCTGGTCGGGTCCCGGTGCGGGGGATGTGGTGCGTTGCACTCGGGTGCTACAGTTTTCTCGCTCACTAATTAACTAATTAATTATTAACTTTTAATTGGAAAATAAGTTCTTAACTTATTCTCCAAGTCTAGCAAGAGATGCTTTCTCTCTCCTACAATTGGAAGTTTGACTTTTCAACCTTTACTCATTAAAGTCAAAATTCAATTTATTCAATAAATAACTTAATCCATAATTAATTATTTATTGGGTTAATTATTTTGAGAATAGTCTTAACAATTAATTCATAATTAATTAAAAGACCAAAATTAATTAATTACAATTTAATTAATTAATTCTAGAAAAGAAGTCACATGTAAAATAATTACACTTGGGAGCCACATGTGAAGCCACGTATCCATGACAGGTGGCAGCTACGCAGGTCGCGTGACACGTGGTAGTCACGTGAGCTTGACACGTGGCAGCAGTCCACGTGTAAATGCTCTCATTTTGATCAACAATTTGATCCTTCGTTAATCCAACTAACATCCTACCATAACCCTCATATTCTGGCATTGGTGTGTGACCCTTTAGGTTCATTATTCGATTAGCAGTGAAAGTAATTAATTAATTCCCATAATTAATTAATCACTTCACATATCACACTACCGTAATCTAGCAATGGGTGTGTGACCCCTAGCCGAATAGCGAAAAGAATCAATGAACCTTTTAGTTAATGACAATCAGTGAAATACGATCCTCCTACAACTCCATCTCTTAATCAAGAACTAAGGCATGGGAATATTCTCAGAGCCTTGTTATTCTTGATCTTTAAAGTTAAGCTCATTTCATATCCATTTAGATCTCAATCCAAGAAAACCCCATTTTCTTGTTGTCTTGATCTTTTATCCACCTTGGCCAAGTATTTAATATTTAATGGACTACAAATAACTTAATCAGTAAGAGATCATTCTTGGTCTTAACAAGTGTAGGTCCTTTATCGATTCTACATATGCCACTTGAGTAATGCCAACATAGGCTGTGGTTCAGGTGTCTATATGATGACACCCTTTTGAGCCTATATCAAAGATTACAGAGTTAGCTCATATGAGACATTACAGAATCTCAAGTTAAAGGATTGTTAATCACGTCATTGACCTGTGAGATATTTCCTAATTTGGAGTATCTAGGAGACTTCCTTTCCCATTTAGGAATGTTCTCATGCGGGACATCTCAGTGATGAAGTTCTTGTAAAAAGCACCCTCATGTATTATGAACGCATCATCGTATGCACTTATCATTCCATGAAACTGAAAGATCCTTCAAAAGGGCATAATCACATAAGCAAGTCTCAATGGATTTAAAGTCGAACTCCTACAGTTTGTCGGACTCATCGACTTGGAGAAATTTCTAATCCTCGCCTATAGAGTTAAGAATTTGTTCCATGTGTCGTTCTCATAAGGGCAAAGTTCTTAACGGTCTCATCGGATTAGGGGAGTTCAAAACATGCAAAACATAGTCAGCCCAAACAGACATAAATAAGCACTTAAAGAAGTGATTGACTATGAACAAAATCATCTCATTTATTATTTAAAGACTGTTTATGATTTTACAAGCAAAAAGTAAAGCATAAATTCTACTTTAAGGGCACTATTCCTAACATGTTTTCTATCTCTCCTTCGTGAAGGCATCCTGAAAATCACAAATCAAGAAATATTGATGCATGGGGTTCAGTACATGTTCATGTAAGCAATTAATATAAATTTAAACAAATAATTCACATAAATATGTAAGTGAATGCAAATAATCACATGATCTTAAGGTGAACGACCTAGACAGACCCGACACGACTTTAGAGCTCTAATTTTGCAACCAAGAGATCTGATACCACTTTAGGATGTAGCACCCCGAACGATGGGCACCACATCCCCCGCACTAGAGTCCAACACATGTAACGAAATGGAGAGTCCACACACGCATCAAACAATAACGAACCGGTGACAAACAAAACATACTCCTATGCTAGGCGAACTAGACCCTCAATCAGAGTGCATAATATAACAAAATTATAGCGGAAGCTATTAAAATAATTTATATCACATACCCAAGATCAACATATATACATAAAGTCATAAAGATCATGCTAAATTCATTTACAAATATACAATGCCCGACCAGGCCAAAGTATTCTAAGTGTTAAAGGGTTTATAATACATAACTTAATAAACTCATAAGTACTAAACATAACCACTAAAAATGCAAGAATGAAGAGCTGAGCTAAGAAACAAGTGAGACTCAAAGACAGACTTGCCGCCTAGCTCAACTCTGACGATACCTGCAACTTAAAGAAAGGGGGAAAAAGGGAAACAACAACGAAGGTTAGTCCTAATGACTAGTGAGGGGGCTAACACATACACTCATAATACGTATAGAACAAAGAACTTATAAAAAATTCATAAAGAGATCCATGAACAGGGGAGGGTTTTTGCAAGCTAAGACGTTTCCCGTGATAATAGATATATATACTTAGAAGAAGTTAAGGGTCATAGGCCAAAATAACCAATTTTAAGCAATTATAAATCCATTCCCGTTTCATATGTCATAGAAAGTCCCACAACTCGGCGAGTACGAGTTACCCTTCCAAACTTCTCTTATTCAAAACATAATCATAATCAAAACATAATTCATAAACCATCATTTCTTCGGGTGATAGAAGGGATGACGGCCCTAACTATCGTTCAAAATTCACACGAGATAAGGCTTAATCACGTCCTTGTAACCTTCAACGGTTGTTTCCACCGGATCAAGAGAAAAGCCCTTCCTCAACCTCCTAAGGTTATGCGAGACTCTCAAAGGAAAGTGTTGATGGGAAAGCACGGCAACCCCACGGCCGTCCCCAGATACCACTCTTCGAGGCCCAAATCATAGTTCAAAATCACATTTTCCAACAAAGCTTATCTTTCAAAGCTCATAGCTCGCTTACACACACACACTTATCAAAGGTTTTCAAATCAAACGTAAAATAGCTTACATACTTATACAAATCATTTTCAAAGTCTTATAACAAACGGGATAAGCCCTCAAAGTACATATCATACACGTATCTAACATATAATATACATAACTCGCATGTGGGACTCAAAACATTTAGGGTTTTAGGTCATTATATCTAAACGAACAAAACCTCACCTTTCAGACATGTAGTGGTGACAAAAGAGAGTGAATCGGATGCCTCAGGAGCAACCTCGTCATCACTAGGAGGGTGAACTGAACAAAAAAATAACAAAAGATACTCTTAGACTCAAAATGTACCAAATAGACGCTTGGAAAATGCGTATGAATGTAAATGATGCGAATGAAATGAAGTGAAACCATACTTAGGTCATATAAAGACATATATTAGCATATGAGATCATAATTCATTAACGAGGACATAAAATGAGTTATAAATTCATAACATAAATCTTAACACATAATATGACATGTTAACATAACATACGAGTCATAAACAAACCATGAAGAGCAAGCAAACCACAAACGAAAGGAGGAAAATAACATACATGCACGCAGGGGGTGGTCGCGGCCGCTACTCTTTCTCTTCAAGAAATGGTCGCGATCGCGACCTAAAAATCGAAAGTCAGGCAAAAACAGGTATCGGCCATGACCTAAAAACAACTCAGGATGGTTACGGGCATGACCTGAAGTCGAAAAAAGGGGGAAAATGGGTTGTAGCCGCGACCAAGAATGAACTTGGCACGATCGCGGCCGCAACCCCTCGCGGCAGCAGGGCAAAACTTGAAAATTCAGTCCAAAACTCAAGGTAAATCATACTAACATAAAATGAACACATAATGGTAAGTTAAAGTAGCAAGAATTCATTCATTTCATGCAATAATCTAGGCTAAACTTGAAGATATACATGAAGTAAGTGCAAGGCAAAGTTCATCATCTTCTTCATGCCAAAAAGCTTCAACTCGAATGGTATCTCAAAAATTCCTTAACCACCATGTAAAATAGTTCATACAAGTACTCAAGGATGTCTTAGGATCAAATAGGATGCATAAATTCCAAAGAAATCACAAGAGATCATGTAAAATCATCAAATTGGTCCTAATAATTACTATTCACCAAGAATTCAATATCATACTCATTTCTTCATGGATTTCAGCAAATAAGGTATCAAATGAAAGAGGAGGAGCTTGAGAACAAATTCATAAACTTACCTTTCAAATTTTGAGTGATTTGATGAGGTATTGAGCTCAAAAGGTGAAATTGTGAATAGTGACTTTTCCCCTTCACTTCAATCTCGGTTTGGAGCTGATGAAACCCTCCTTTTCTTCTACTTGGAATGAAATGGGAGGCTAACGGATGAAAGAGTATTAATTCATGAGAATGTGGGGCCAAGAATGAGGCAATTTAGTCAAATATTTCTCAAGATATGGCTAAAATAGTCAAGAAGGGTCTAAATTGCAAGGGAGGCTCGTATCGGTGAAATTTCGGAGGTCCAAATGGACTTAGAAAAATATGAGGCTTGTTCATTGAATACGATTCCAATGGGAGTGACGAAATTCGAATCCGAATTCCCGAGCTCAAGTTATGCCGCCCGGAACCCAAGGTGCGCTAAATGCCCTTTAGCCCTTTTAGGTCCCGTCTCCCAAAAAATGAATTTAAAGACAAACCAAACAAGCTCTAAAATAGTAACGAGCATACAATCATGTTCATAACTCATGTAATTTACGTTTATAAAAAATTCACAAAAATCGAAATTGTATTCGGATACATATAGGTCAAATTACAAGGCATAAAAGCGTAAACGTTCAAAAATCAAATTCACACTTAAACAAATAATTTCAAATAAATTCAAATAATCATATAAACATTAAAATATCACATAATTACATAAATAAATAATTAAATTGCGCACTTATCACTCCTGTAACGTCGTTCCTGGAAGTCCGAACGATCGGGATGTTATAGACCCTCTCTTTGTTACATCTTTTTCTGCTTCTCTTCTAGAGTTGGAAGTATAGGTTTTGATTCGAGCTAGGCGGTGAAGTATGTATTTGTAGTCGTACTTAGTTGTCTAGGTCGTTTCTTTTATTTATGCATACAGTCAGTGTACACTATTATCATAATTTTTATATAATTTAGATTGTAAACCTTGCACGCCATTTACATACTTACTTGTTATTTCGACTGGCCCTAGTGCTGATAGATTATTACTTTTCTTTTGTAGCCTATGGGCCAAGCATGTTATGATGTTAGTATATGTTTCTATATTATCCGCCCGTGGTTATTACTTGTTATTTACGATTTTGTGTTACGCTTTCGTATTTTAATGTTGTATTGTGCACTTTGAGTGCTGATTTAAGTTTCGCATAGTTTAGGTCAGTCTGTCGGTCCTTGTTCGCTATGACTTGTACATGTTTATGGATTTTTGTTTCGTATATATGTCAGGTCCTAGGACGGGGGATGTAGTGGCCCACCATTACGTTCCCGACGATACATTTTATGCTCAACTTCAACATGAACCACACCGATGTTACTGTAGCATAGTCAATCACTAAGCTTCTGACTATTGAAAGTACACTTAAGAAGGACCAGAAGGTTTTGATTGTAACCTTCTATTCTTTTAAGCCCAAGAAGGGCAAAGGCAAGAAGGCCCCGATGAAGAAGAAGCCCTTGAAACCTGACGAAGTGTGCAGAAAAGAATGGCCCAAAAAAAAAAAAAAAACAAAGAAAAAAAAAAGGATGTTTGCTTCCATTATGGCAAATTGGGGTATTGGAAGAGGAACTTCTAATGGTATAAGGATACTCTAAAGGAAGATATTTTCTTGTTGAAATAAATTTGTCAATTAACTTCACCTACGGGTAATTAGATATCGATTCTGGATATCACATCTATAATAACTTGTAGGTTTAAAGTGATGTGAAACAACTAAAAGTTGAAGAATGCAACTTGAAGATTGGTGACGACACAAGGGTTGAGGCTAAGCTTCAGGGCATGTTAGATTAGATGCAAGTAGTTTTGACTTAGTTCTAAATAATGTCCTTTACCTACCAAATATTATTAGAAATATAATTTATATTCCAATATTAGACTACAAAGGATATGAAACTTATATTTGTAATGGTTCTTTTTACAAAAAGAAGAATAGTTCTTCCTTTATTCGTTCTACATTAATAAACGAACTTTATCAGACTCAAAGTGCCAATAGTTTCAATATTTAACAAGATAACAAACATAAAAGAGAAGACAAAGTTTCAACTAAACTTTAACATGCTAGATTTGAACATAATTTCAAGAAAAAGATTAGTAAGTTTACCAACATAGGATTGTTTTATGAAAATGAACTTAAAGAGTTAACTTCCTGTAAATTTTTCTTAAGGGAAAAATGCCGAAGACCAAGTTTAATGGAATCATGGATCTCGCCAAAGGGGTATTGGATTTGATCCATGTTAATGTTTGTGGATTGTTTAGTGTAAACACTGGAAAAAAACATTCATCAGTAATTTATCAGATTAGGAAACCACACAAGTTAATGATGTGTTTAATTGATCATCGGACTTGAGATTCCATAGTTGTCTTGTGAGAGAAAACTAAGTAAAGTTAAATGTAGATTTAAAAGGCTTTTAGTTGGGACTCCTGAATCATGACCTATGATGGGATTACAAAAATGACACATAGAGGCAAATGAGAACTAATAAATGTCGTACACTTACCGATAATAAGAAAGGTCTCTAATTGCATAAATTTAAAAAAGATAAAGATGAATTGACCATGAATATCAAAACAACTTCGAAAGATAATTTTAATTATTTTATCGATTTTAGCAATCACTGCTAAAAACAGTAATTTAAAAAACAAAAATTTAAACCATATGATTATTTGAGGGCACCAGCCTAACAAAAATAATCTGCTAGGTTTAAAATTTTGACATTTCTTTTAGACATGCTCTTGTGAAGGAATGGAAGATGTCAATGAAATAGAAGAGACTGTAGGGATGCAAACTAACCGAGCCGGCTTGTGAGCCTTCTGAGCAAGCTCGAGCCAAACCCGAATCCAAGCCATTTTGAGTCTGGCTCGTGGCTCGCGAGCCAACATATTTAATTAAAAAATAATATTTTAATTTTTTTATATATAATATTGTAACATCCCGATTATCCGGATCTACATGTATGCCTTTATGGGGTGTTACGTGTGTAATTTATTTATTTAAGTATACTGTTTGAGTTACTTTTATTGCTTATTTGTTAATTTGGAATTTACTTCTTTAGTTCCTTTTTGATTACCTTGAACGTTTATGTTCTTTTGCTTGAATTTTTCTCTCAACGTGCTCGAATTTGATTCTGAATTTTGTGAATTCTGGATATACGTGAACTATGTGAATTATGTACGTGTTAGCATGCTCGTTATGTGGTTTTGGGTTCGCTTCTTCGAGTTTTGTGTTCATTTTATTTTTCGAAACCTAGGGGACGGTTAAAGGGCATTTAGCGCACCTCGGGTTCCGGGCGGCGTATCTTGAGCTAGGGAATTCGGATTCAAATTCTGGAAGAGGTGTTGGATTTGTGACGAGATTTGTAAGCTTTCGATCCTAACCTCACACCTTTCTAAGCCCTTTTACACCTCCGAAAACCGACCGGAACGAGCCCTTGCGACAAGAATAGCCTCTTTTGTTGACTAGTCTTCATGTTGGCCCCTTTTTATCCCTAAATGAGCTCTAACCTTGACTTTTTGATCCCCAACTCAGCTATACCCACTCGCACACCCCCCATTTCGTGCCCATACCAAAAAGAAGAGAGAAAAGTTCCCCAACTTCAGCTCCAAAGAAGAAACAAGAGAAGAACGTGACATTATTCCAAATTTGAAGATTTTGCACTTTTAGCTCCTCCATTTCTTATCAAATTCGAGAGGTAAGCATATTTTTTATTCCTCCATGGTTATGTGGTTCTTTTAAGTGTAATCTCTTGAGCTATAGCCTTGATTTCCATGAGTGTTAGCACATAAGGTGAATAGTAAGGGTTTAAGGGCTTTGATGGATTTTAGCTTGTTTCCTCTTGAATTGCTTAGGTTTAATGCATGATAGGTATGCCTAATACATCCTTCTTGAGTTATTAGAACTTGGTTTATGTATTAGAGTTGAATCCTTGCTTCCACTATTGTTGATTTTTGAGTTTTTGGATGATTTTGCCCCTTTCACCCCTTTGCTTGAATTGTTGCATCTTTGGGCCATTATATGACTTGGATTGCTTGGTTTATTACTTCATATACCTGCTAATATGTGTTTCCTTATTCCCTTGTTGGTTTGGTTGAGTTTTGGTGGAGTTTGGGGCTTGAAATTTCGAAAATTTGGCATCCGGACCAAACCCACGGCCGTGGATTTTGTGCTTTGATAAATCCACACCCGTGGATTTGGGTGGCTGAATTTGGGGACTTTATGTCTTCATATCCATGGCCGTGGATAATCCGTTTGGAAAAAATCCAATGTCATGGATGAGGAGCAGGCCCATTTTTCGCTCCGAACTTCGTTCTCTTGTTTCGTTTTGCTTTCCTTTTGTTTCCCCACCCCTTTCTTGGTCCCTTACCTTGTTTACTTGTATCTTATGTGTTGGGGTTGTGTTGTTCTATGTGTTTTGTTGTTCTTTTCCACGTTGTGAATTCATTTGTTTAGAAACGTGCAAGTTTTGCTCTCGTTGTTAGTTTGTTACGCTTATGGCATCTCATACGCATCAAACGCATTCATATTCATTTACCGAGCGTCAATGTGGTTCATGTTGAGTCTAAGAGTACCCCTTGTTGTTTGTTTTGTTCAGAGGATCTTCCCGTGGACGACGAGGTTGCCCCTTGAGTGCCCGGTTTACTCTTTTATCTCCGCTACCCGTGTTAAGGTGAGGTTTTGATCCTTTTAGTTATCTGACCTACAACCCTTATATGGTTTGAAGCCTCGCATACGAATTACGTATACTATACGATATGTATGATATATATATTGTGGGTTTGTCCCGTTTGTTATAAGAGTTTGAAAATGCTTTGTATAAGTATATAAATTATTTGGTTTTCTTTGGAAATGTTTGGTTAAGTGTAAGTGTGTGCGTGTGCGTGTGTGAGCGAGATATGTGGCTTTGAAAGATAAGCCTTGCTAAGTGTGATTTTTGTGATAAGTTTTGGGCCCCGGAGAGTGGTATGGTAATATCGGGTCGGCCGTGGGGTCGCCGAGCTCTTCCATCAACATTCTTCATTTGAGAGTCTCACCCAACCTCGAAAGGTTTGGGGAATGGAGTTTCTCTTGAGCCGGCGGTGGTAACCGTCGAAGGTTTCAAGGTCATGATTAAACCTTGTCTCTTGTGATTTTTGGATAGCTAGGGTCGATCAACCCTTCTATCACCCGGTGTTAAGGTTGAATTATGCTTTGTTTTGCTTTGTTATGCCTTTCGTTTATGGAAGTTTGGATGTGTGACTCGTACTCGCCGAGTTGGGTGGTTGTGTATGATCTATGAAACAAGAGTGGACTTCTAAGTATCTAAAACTTGATGTGTGGCCTTTAGCCTAAAATCCTTGTATGTATATGTATACCACAGATAAAATCTTTGGCTTGCAACAAGCACTCTTAGTTCATGGATCCTTTCGATTTTGAATAAGTGCTATGCTCTATATGTATATTGGTTATGTGAGTTAACCCCCCCCCCCCCCCCAACTAGTCTGTAGGACTAATCCTCGTTGTTTCCCCTTTTCCCCTTTTCTTTTGAGTTTGCAGGTACCTTCTGAGTCGAGCTAGGCGGCAAGTGTCTGTCGAGTTTACATGTGGTGTAGCTCGGGTCACATGCATATGTAGTGGTTTTGTACCTTACCTTTATGCACTTTTCATTTATGTAATCCGAATACTTATGATATTTTGGCCCCGATGGGAATTGTATATGTTGTATATATCCATTTATGACTTAGCATGACAACTTGAACCCTCTTATTACATGTTATGTGATCTTGGGAATTAAGTATGAATGTTTTAACGCTTCCGCTACTCCTGTTTTAATTTTGTTCGGTTCTTGAGGGTCTAGGCTGCCTAGCGAGGGTGTGAGTTTCGTGTGTCTTCCGTTCGCTATGGTTGGATTCGGGTGCGAACCCCCCATTTCGTTACTCGGGTTGGACCATAGTGCGGGGGATGTGGCACCCTTCGCTCCGGGGTGTTGCATCCTTGCGTGGTATCAGAGCTCTGGGTTGCAAAACCGGAGCTCTGGAGTCGTGTTGAGTTTGTCCAGGTCGTTCGATTTAGGACAATGTGATTCTTTGCATTCACTCGCCTTCTTATGTGACTTATGTGCCTAAATTCTTGACATTTAATCTCATGATCATGTACTGAACCACATGCATCGATATTTCTTGAAATTGTGATTTTCAGGATGCCTCCACGAAGAAGAGTGGATAGGGAGCAAACACCCGATCTTAATCATCCTCCACCACCAGGGCAAGGACCACCTCCTCCACCTCCCTTGAATGTCGAGAATATTGTACAAGCTCTCTTGAATGAACTTCAGTAGAATCAGAGGAATAACCCTCAATGGGACGGGCAAGAGGGACAAGTAACTCCGGCCTTCAAGGAGTTCAGAAATAACAACCCGCCTAAATGGTATGGAGGCGATGATATCAAAGCTGAGGAATGGTTGTCAGAGATTATGGGAATTTGGGAAATCTGCCCCGCTCCTTCTCATGAGAAACTCGTTTGCATGGCACCAGTTTTAACCTTACCCGAAGGTTCAGAAGGTTACTCAGTCTACACCGATGCTCCGAAGGAAGGGCGGTTGTGTGTTGACGCAAAATGGCAAAGTAGTGGCCTACGCCTCAAGGAAGTTAAAGGATCACGAGAGAAATTATCCCACTCATGATTTGGAACTCGCGGCGGTAGTGTTCGCTTTGTTGAAGTGGCGTCACTATCTCTACGGAGCTACTTTTGATGTGTTTACCGATCACCAGAGTTTGAAGTACTTGTTCACCCAAAAGGATTTGAATGTAAGGCAACGACGTTGGGTGAAACTTCTTGAGGATTATGATTGTCGAATTCAATACCATCCGGGTAAAGCCAATGTAGTTGTGGATTCTTTGAGCCGCAAAGCTAGTGTTTCGGGTTTGGAATCGAGTTTGAGCAAGAAGGTTTCGGTAACTCTAGTTTCAGAAGCTCGCCTAGAAAATATCTCTGTTCAACCGGTTTTCAGGCAAAGATTGATCGAAGCTCAATCTAATGATCCGAAAATACAGAGATTGGTGGCGAAAGCAAAGATTGATTCAGAGACTCAGTTTGGGTTTGATGATTCGGGTTTGTTTCGGTTTAAGGCACGGGTTTGTGTTTCGGAAGGGTTGAAGAGGTTAGTTTTGGACGAGGCACATAAGTCGGCCTATACGGTACATCCCGGTACCACCAAAATGTATAGAGATTTGAAGACTCTATATTGGTGGAATGGTATGAAGAGAGATGTCGCTAATTACGTGAGGAGATATCAAACGTGCCAAGTGGTGAAAGCCGAACACCAAAAGCCTGGAGGAACTCTCCAACCACTTCCAATTCCCGAATGGAAGTGGGAGCAACTGACAATAGACTTTGTGTCCGGCTTACTAAGGACCAAAGGAGGTTTCGACGGGATATGGGTTATTATTGATCGGTTGACGAAGTCGGCCCATTTTCTCAAAGTCCGAATGTCCGATAAGGTGCCTAAGCTCGCCCGGTTGTATCGGAAAGAGATTGTCAGGTTACATGGTGCACCGGTCAGTATTGTTTCAGATAGGGATCCTCGGTTCACATCAAATTTTTGGCAAGAGTTGCAGAAATGTTTGGGAACGAAACTTCAGTTTAGCACTGCTTTTCACCCACAAACGGATGGTCAATCCAAGAGGTTAATAAGATATCTCGAGGACATGCTTCTTGCTTGTGCCTTGGATTTTCAGGATTCGTGGGATGAGCAGTTGGATTTGGTCGAGTATGCCTATAATAACAGTTTTCAGTCCTCAATTGGTATGGCCCCGTATCAAGCCCTCTATGGAAGAAAGTGTCGGTCCCCTCTCTTTTAGGATATTGCTGAGTGGAGATGGTCTAAAGATGGAAAGCTCGAGAGAGCTAAGAAACCGAAAGAAATTTAGGATACCATTGATAAAGTGAAGGTGATTAAACAGAGGTTGAAAGTAGCCCAAGATCGACAGAAAAGTTATGCGAATAAGAGAAGACGTCCCTTGGAGTTTGAAGTCGGAGATAAGGTCTTTTTAAATACATCTCCTAGAAAAGGGATTCCTCGGATTGGTAAAGGTGGGAAGCTTAACCCACGCTACTTAGGCCCCTTTGAGATCCTTGATCGAGTTAGGGAAGTAGCATACAGACTTGATTTACCACCGAGCTTAACCGAGATTCATAATGTTTTCCATGTCTCTCAACTCAGGAAGCATTATCCCGATGAGTCTTCTATTCTACCGGTTGAAGAGGTACAACTTGAGCCGGATTTGACAATCAAGAGGCACCCGATTAAGATTTTGGAACGAAAGATGCAAGAATTGAGAAACCGGAAAATACCTCTTATTAAGGTGTTGTGGCAAGATCAGAAATCCGAGGAAGCCACTTGGGAGACAGAGGCTAAGATGGTACAGTTGTATCCGGATCTTTTTAAGACCCTCGCTTCGGACCTGAGGACAAGTCCTTTTGAAGGAGGGGAGGTTGTAAGATCCCGATCATCCGGATCTACAGGTATGCCTTTACGGGGTGTTACGTGTCCAATTTATTTATTTAAGTATACCGTTTGAATTACTTTTAATGCTTATTTGTTAATTTGGAATTTACTTCTTTAGTTCCTTTTTGATTACCTTGAACGTTTATGTTCTTTTGCTTGAATTTTTCTCTCAACGTGCTCGAATTTGATTCAGATTTTTGTGAATTCTGGATATACGTGAACTATGTGAATTATGTACGTGTTAGCATGCTCGTTATATGGTTTTGGGTTCGCTTGTTCGAATTTTTTCGGAACCTAGAGGACGGTTAAATGGTATTTAGCGCACCTCGGGTTCCGGGCGGCGTATCTTGAGCTAAGGAATTCGGATTCGAATTCCGGAAGAGGTGTTGGATTTTTGACGGGATTTTTAAGCTTTGGAGCCTAACCTCACACTTTTCTAAGCCCTTTTAGACCTCCGAAAACCGACTGGAACGAGCCCTTGTGACAAGAATAGCCTCTTTTGTTGACAAGTCTTCATGTGGGCCCCTTTTTATCCCTAATTGAGCTCTAACCTTGACTTTATGACCACTAACTCAGCTATACCCACTCCCACACCCCCCATTTCGTGCCCATACCAAAAATAAGAGAGAAAAGTTCCCCAACTTCAGCTCTAAAGAAGAAACAAGAGAAGAAGGTGACACTATTCCAAATTTGAAGATTTTTCACTCTTAGCTCCTCCATTTCTTATCAAATTCGAGCATATTTTTGAGTCCTATATGGTTATGTGGTTCTTTTAAGTGTAATCTCTTGAGCTATAGCCTTGATTTGCATGAATGTTAGCACATAAGGTGAATAGTAAGGGTTTATGGGCTTTGATGGATTTTAGCTTGTTTCCTCTTGAATTTCTTAGGTTTAATGGATGATAGGTATGCCTAAGACATCCTTCTTGAGTTATTAGAACTTTGTTTATGTATTAGAGTTGAATCCTTGCTTCCACCATTGTTGATTTTTGAGTTTTTGGATGATTTTGCCCCTTTCACCCTTTTTGCTTGAATTATTGCATCTTTGAGCCATTATATGACTTGGATTGCTTGGTTTATTACTTCCTATACCTGCTATTATGTGTTGCCTTAGTCCCTTGTTGGTTTGGTTTAGTTTTGGCAGCGTTTGGGGCTTGAAATTTCGAAAATTTGGCATCCGGACCAAACCCACGGCCGTGGATTTTGTGCTTTGATAAATCCACGCCCGTGGATTTGTGTGGCCGAATTTGGGGACTTTTTGTCTTCATATCAACGTCCGTGGATAATCCTTTTGAAAAAAATCCACGCGATAGATGTGGAGCAGGCCTATTTTTCGCTCCGAACTTCGTTCTCCTGTTTCGCTTTCCTTTCCTTTCGTTTCCCCACCCCTTTCTTGGTCCCTTACCATGTTTACTTGTATCTTATGTGTTGGGGTTGTGTTGTGCTATATGTTTTGCTGTTCTTTTCCATGTTGTGAATTCATTTGTTTAGAAACGTGCAAGTTTTGCTCTCATTATTACTTTGTTACGCTTATGGCATCTCATACGCATCAAACGCATTCATATGCATTTACCGAGCGTCAATGTGGTTCATGTTAAGTCTAAGAGTACCCCTTGTTGTTTGTTTTGTTCAAAGGATCTTCCCGTGGACGACGAGGTTGCCCCTTGAGTGCCCGGTTTACTCTTTTGTCTCAGCTACCCCGTGTTAAGGTGTGGTTTTGTTCCTTTTAGTTATCTGACCTACAACCCTTATATGGTTTGAAGCCTCGCATATGAATTATGTATACTATATGATAGATACGTGTGTGATATATATATTGTGGGCTTGTCCCGTTTGTTATAAGATGTTGAAAACGCTTTGTATACGTATATAAACTATTTTGCTTTTGTTTTGGAAAAGTTTGGTTAAGTGTGAGTGTGTGTGTGTGCGTGTGTGAGCGAGATATGTGGCTTTGAAAGATAAGCCTTGCTAAGTGTGATTTTTGTGATAAGTTTTGGGCCACGGAGAGTGGTATGGTAATCTCGGGTCGGCCGTGGGGTCGCGAGCTCTTCCATCAACATTCTCCATTTGAGAGTCTCACCCAACCTCGGGAGGTTTGGGGAAGGGAGTTTGTAGCACCCCTTATACGTAGTGATGCCACACCCCCGCACTATAGGCCGATCCACATACGAAATGGATGATCCGTACATGAACTAACCTATAGCGAACGGGTGACAAATAAAAGGAACTGGCTAGCTAGGCGGGACTATACCCCAAAGTAATACAAAACTAAGACATAAAGGTTAAAAGTGGAAGCATAATATGTGACACCCCGACTTCCAGACCGTACAGGTATGGCGTATGTGCGTGATTTACATTATTTAAATACATATTCTTTATTCTTTTAATTCTTATTTTAAATATTTCTCATGAATTCTAATGATTCTTATTTGAATATGTATGGAATTTGTTATGGATTGATTCGTTTATGCTTGAGTTGAATTCGGAATTTTTCGTCGTTTTAGTGTGTTGGAGAATTACGTGTTATGAACTTTGATTTTTATTCGTTTATGTTTTCGAATCTATTTGTTGAGCTTTTGAATTATTTGTTTCGTTTGGAACCTAAAGGAGCGTAAAACGTTTTTAGCGCACCTTGGGTTCCAATATGTGTGTTTTGAGCTCGGGAATTCGGATTTTAATTCCGTCACTACCGTTGAACTCGTTTCGACGATTCGGGTTCGATGGACTAAGCCTCATAACCTTTTAAGCCTATTCGATACTCCGAAATCCGATCGGAAACTTACCTCGCTCCTATATGACTACCTTTCACCTATTTGCACTTTAGTCCCTCAATTTTTGACATATTACCCTCCACCTTGGTCCCACAACCCACCAAAACCATACACTATCATCTCTCCCCTTTCATTCACGGTACATACAAGGAAGAGAGGAAAAAGGAGCAGCAACTTTGGGGCTTCAACCCTTCAACCCGTCACTATTCACCCCAGGGAGAATTTGAGCTCTAATCTCCATTTTCTTCCATCTTCTTCAAGGGGTAAGTTAGTATTTGATATGTACATGATTATATGATCATTTTGAGCTATTAATTCCATGCTTTAAGCTATATTTGGGGTATTTATGGAGCATGGCATGTATCTTGAGGGTTTGATGATCTCTTGTGCTTCTTAGAGTTAAGCTTTGATTTGAAGTTGTATATGTGATCCCTTTTGACTCTAAATTGATTACATGAACCCCTTTTTACTGATGGTTGAATATGGTGAAGGTTACCATTAATGGAATTCAAATCCTTGCTTGGATGAACTTGAGATATATGTTGATTCTTGAACTTTTGTGATAGTTGGGAGATTATATGATGATCATGAGGTGATTTGCTTTGGTTTGCATGAGTTTTGTAGCTTGATATGGTTGCTTGATGTTGCTGCTTGTTTCTCTGCTTCTTCCTCCATTTTTTGGCGCAGAGTTACTGTTGTTGTTGTATTTTTTTTCGAAGACGAAGGGCCAACAAGGCCGTGTCAGCTTTGTACGTGTTTTGGACACGGCCGTGTCAGCCTCTCGACTTGGAGTAAATTATTTTTATAAAATCGGACACGGCCGTGTCCATTTTGAACTAAAACTCAACACGACCGTGTCAGCGTCTCGGATTAAGCTCCTGAATTAATTTTAATCGGACACGGCCGTGTCCATTTTGAACTAAAACCCAACACGGTCGTGTCATTTGAAAATATGGCGGCGGCAATTGCTCGTTTTATCGCTTCGTTGTTTTTCTTTGTATTTTCTTTCTTCATTTATGACTTGTGTGCATTATTAGCTTGTTATATTATTCGTTATGTGCCTTGTTTTGAACTTATGACCTTATTTGATATGCATTGTGAGAATAAGAATTGGTAGGATTTATTTGGCATGTTTATGTATTTCATTTACATTCTTTGCATTCACAAGCATTGCCGAGTGTCTATTTGGTTCATATTGGAGTCTAAGTCTTGGGTCTTGTTCTCTTTGGCGTTTCAGAGTCTCTTCTGATTGCGCAAGAGCCCGAAGCTTAGGTGGTTGGTTGTCGTTCGATCCTACTCTTTTATCTCTTTTGTTAAGGTGAGGTTAGGAATTTATTAGCTATTAAACTATGGCCTTTAATGTGATGATTTCTCACTCGCATACGGATATGTTATACATATTTAAATATGAGTGCCTAAATTATGTTTATGATCTTGTGGAAGATTTGAACTTTATGGAAATGATATAAGTAAGAGCATATATAAGCTTGAGTTTGAATCTCTTTGGATACGTTTATGTTATGCTGAGCGAGTGTGCCCTAAAAGATGGGATGTTGGTTTGATATGGTTTGTGGGCCCTGGAGACGTGGGTAAGGAAGACCCGGGACGACCACGGGGTCGCCGGGTTTGACCCCTGTGCACGCTCTCATTTGAGATATTCACGTGCGACCTAGGGAGGTTGGGAAGGCGTGATATCTTGAGCCCTCGGTGTATAACCGGGGAAGGCATATCGTGGGTTAGCTACCCCGTGTGTTTTTGGTAATGTAGGTGCTAGGGTTTGATTCCCGATACACGATGGATGCAAGGGTGGAATTGTGATTTGATATGTATGTTTGAAGGAGTAAGGGATAGTCCGTTCTCGCCGGGCTTGTGTTTTTGTTTGACTGATAGATTATGGATCGAGATAGGTTCTTTTCTTACTATATGTTAGTTCGGGTTTAGGTGCGGGGGATGTGGTGGCCCACCGTTCCGGGCGCTACATCTTAAAGTGGTATCAGAGCTCTTGGTTTCAAAACCGGGGCTCTAGAGTCGAGTCAGGTGAGTCTAGGTCGTATGGCTTAGGACAATGTGGTTATGTGCATTTATGTGATTATTTGCTTATTTTTTGTTAATAGTGCACATGAACATGTACTGACCCGCACGCATATGAATTGGAATCTTTTGATTTGCAGAAAATATGCCTCCACGTCGACATCATCGCTGAGATAGATCTCCGGAACATCGACATCACCGGGATTATTCTCCACAACCTGGAAATAATAACCCTCCACCACCACCGCAAATGGACCCCGAGAATTTTATGGAAAGATTAGCGGTGTATTTGGATCAAAGAGCTCAGGAAAGGAATAATGCACCTCAGGCCGGGAATCATGGAGGGAATGCTATTACTGCTCTTCTTCGGGAGTTTAAAAATCAGAATCCACCGGTGTTCGTTGGTGGAAATGACGTTCCAACGGAAGAATGGCTCGTGCAAACCAATCGGGTGTGGAATCTCATACCATGATCCAGGGTCAGGCCTACAATTGGTGGTCGAGTGTGCAAGGGAAGTTAGAAGCCTCCGGGCAAGAGATAACGTGGGAGGTATTTGTTCAGGAATTTTAGACCAAATATATTCCCAAAGCTACCAGGAATCGGCGCTCAAGGGAATTTATGGATCTCAAACAAGGGAGTATGTCTGTGACTGAGTATATCAACGAATTTGAGAGACTCTCCCGCTATGCCCCTAATATAGCCAATGATGATGAAGCGAAGGCCTCTTAGTTTCTCCAAGGATTACGTGAAGATATGCAAGATGCTTTGGAAGCAGGTAATACGAGCACGTGGGCGAAAGTAGTTGATAAGGCTCTAAGGGTCAAAGATAGAGTGGTTTTGAGGAGAAAGACTGCACATTCAGGGCAAGGGTCCAGCTCAGGGACTTTGAATAAATTTGGGAAGAGGCCAGCCTTCAAACTTTTCAACAGGCTAAGCCTCAGAACAAACCATTCAGACCAGCGGGACCAACTCAAGCCAAGCAACCTTTAGCACTTCCGGCGCCACCTAAAGTGCAATGTACCTATTGCAAGGGTCCTCACCACGTGGATAATTGCTTCAGACTTCATAAAAGGTGTTTCATTTGTGGAGCACCAGATCATATGGTGAGCACGTGCCCGAAAAAGAAAGACAATCCGAGGCCTGCAATTCCAGGTAGGGCATATGCGTTGGGAGCTGAGGAGGAGCAAGCTGTGGATATCGACCCAAACGCTGTGATCGAAGGTACTATAAGAATCCATGGCACTACATTACATGCATTATTCGATCCTGGGGCTACTCATTCATTTATTTCTCGGGACATTGCTGCTACTATGTGCTTGCCTGTTTCTTTATGTGCGCATGATTACGTGGTTAGTTCCCCTCTTGGTGGTAGCTTGGTATCTTGCAGGGTTTTTCGGGGTTGTCCAATTAGCTTTGAAGGCCGAGTCTTTCTTGCAGAATTGATTGAGATGCCTATGCAGAGGTATGATGTAATTTTGGGGATGGATTGGTTGTATGAGTATGGGGCTCAGATGGATTGTCGGGAGAAGAAAGTTTCCTTCGGTTCAGTGGTGTTTAAGGGCGAGAAGGTTAAGTTAAGCCCGTTTATTTCTTTTGTCGAGGCTAGTAGACTGGTCCGGGACGGTGCAATAGGTTTTGTGGCCTATCTTTTGAATAGACCGAAGGATCAGGCCAAACTTGAAGAGACGGAGGTCGTACGAGAGTATACCAATGTTTTCCCTGAGACTTTGGGTTCTCTACCGCCTGACAGGGACATTGAGTTTGTAATTGACCTCTATCCCGGAGTAGAGCCTTTTTCGAAGACTCCCTACAGGATGGCTCCTGCAGAGTTAAAGGAGATAAAGTCGCAGCTTGATGAACTTCTAGCTTGTGGGTACATCCGTCCGAGCATTTCTCCGTGGGGTGCTCCCGTTCTATTTGTAAAGAAGAAAGATAGAACATTACGGATGTGTATAGATTATCGCGAGGTAAATCGGATGACGGTGAAGAATAAGTATCCGCTGCCTCACATCGAGGAGTTGTTTGATATCTTACAAGGCTCTAAGGTATATTCCAAGTTAGATTTGAGGCAAGGATACTACCAACTGCGGATTAGGGAGGAGGATATTCCTAATACTGGATTCAACACTCGTTACGGTCATTTTGAGTTCATTGTAATGCCTTTTGGGTTAACGAGCGCTCCAGTATTCATGGATATGATGCACAGAGTGTTCAGGCAATATCTTGACAAGTTTGTGGTAATTTTTATAGACGACATTCTGCTGTATTCTAAGTCGGCTGAAGAGCACGCTCAGCATCTTCGGATTGTTTTGGAAACTTTAAGGGAACATAAGTTATAAGCCAAGTTTAGCAAATGCGAGTTTTGGATCGACCGGGTTATATTTCTGGGTCATATTATTTCGGGTAATGGAATTGAAGTGGATCCGTCTAAGATTGAATCCGTACTTCGTTGGGAAAGACCGAAGAATGCATCTGAAATTCGAAGTTTTCTCGGGTTGGCCGGTTACTACAGAAGATTTGTTAAAGATTTTTCTAAGATTGCTGCTCCGTTGACTCATCTGACTAAGAAGGAAGTGAAGTTCGAGTGGAATGATAAGTGTGAAGCAAGTTTTCAGACTTTGAAAGTAAAGTTGACTTCGACACCAGTTATTACCCTACCCGAGGGCACCGAAGGTTATGCAGTGTACACGGATGCTTCTAAGGAAGGTCTAGGTTGTGTTTTAATGCAGCATGGTAGAGTGGTAGCTTATGCTTCGAGAAAATTGAAGGAGCATGAGAAGAATTACCCTACCCATGACTTGGAATTAGCTGCGGTTGTGTTCGCTTTGATGAAGTGGCGACACTATCTTTACGGTACTACGTTCGAGGTGTTTACAGATCATCAGAGTCTCAAATATCTCTTTTCTCAGAAGGATTTAAATGTCAGACAGAGACGTTGGATGGAATTACTTGAGGATTATGACTGTAAGATCCAATATCATCCGGGAAAAGCAAACATGGTAGCTGATGCCTTGCGTATAAAGGCGGGGTTGACCAGTTTGGGGACAAGTTCTTCGAATTCGGGTTCAGAGATTCTGGTTTCAGGGACTTGGTTGGCTAATCTCACAATTATACCGGATTTGAAACAGCAGTTACTAGAAGCTCAGGCCTCAGATGTTGAGATTCAGAGATTGTTATCTCGTTCGCAAGAGAACCAGGATTCTAGGTTTGGATTGGATGATTCAGGTTTGTTAAGGTTCAAATCAAGAGTTTGTGTTCCAAACGAGCTTAGGAGGTTGATTTTGGAAGAAGCACATCGCTCGGGGTACTCGATTCATCCGGGAGGTACTAAGATGTATCGAGACCTGAAAGAAAAGTTCTGGTGGAATACCATGAAAAGGGACGTCATGAACTTCGTGAAGCGATGTCTAACGTGTCAAAAGGTGAAAGCAGAACATCAGAAACTGGGAGGAACTCTCCAACCACTTCCTATTCCCGAGTGGAAGTGAGAGCAAGTGACCATGGACTTCGTATCCGGCTTGCCTAGAGCTAAAGGAGGGTTCGATGGAATTTGGGTGATTATCGATAGATTGACTAAGTCTGCCCATTTTCTTAAAGTTCGGATGTCGGATAAGGTACCGAAACTAGCAGAGTTGTATGTGCGGGAAATTGTAAGATTACACGGAATTCCAGTCAGCATAGTTTCGGATAGGGATCCGAGGTTCACTTCGATCTGTTGGCAGAATCTTCAGAGATGTTTGGGTACCAGGTTCAAGTTTAGTATTGCTTCGCATCCTCAAACGGACGGTCAGTCGGAGAGGTTAATTCAGTATTTGGAGGATATGATTAGGGCGTGTGTTTTGGATTTTCAAGATAGGTGGGACGAGCATCTGGCTTTGGTTGAGTTTACTTATAATAACAGCTATCACGGTTCAATTGGAATGGCTCCTTACGAGGCTTTATATGGGAGGAAATGTAGATCTCCTCTATTTTGGGATATTGAGGATTGGAGATGGACGGAAGAGCATAATCTCGAGCGAGCTGAACCTAAGGAAAATATTACTGCTACTATTGAGAAGGTTCATAAGATTAAGCAACGAATGAAAGCGGCTCAGTCTCGTCAGAAAAGTTACGCTGACAGAAGAAGAAGGCCTTTACAATTCGAGGTGGGAGATAGAGTCTTTTTAAAAGCATCTTCGAGAAAGGTTTTCACTTGAATAGGTAAAGGTGGGAAACTCAGTCCCCGATACCTTGGACCGTTTAAGATGTTAGAAAGAATTGGAGAAGCGGCGTATAGATTGGATTTACCGCCAAATTTGACTGGGATACACAACGTGTTTTACGTTTCTCAGCTCCGTAAGTATTATCCCGATGAGGCAACAATTCTCCCAAATGAAGAGGTTCAGTTAGAGCTGGATTTGACGATTGAGAAACTTCCAGTTGCAATTCAGGATCGAAAAATACAAGAATTGAGAAACCGGTAAATTCCTTTAGTCAGGGTACTTTGGAGGGATCGGAAATCATAAGAGTCCACTTGGGAAACAGAGGAAAAGATGAAGAGTTTGTATCCGGATTTGTTTGAGAACTCGGTTCGGACTTGAGGACAAGTCCTTTTTAAGGGGAAAGGATTGTGACACCCCGACTTCCAGACCGTACAGGTATGACGTAAGTGCGCGATTTAAATTATTTAAATACATATTCTTTATTCTTTTAATTCTTATTTTAAATATTTCTTATGAATTCGAATGATTCTTATTTGAATATATATGGAATTTGTTATGGATTGATTCGTTTATGCTTGAGTTGAATTCAGAATTTTTCGTCGTTTTAGTATGTTGGAGAATTACGTATTACGAACTTTGATTTTTAATCGTTTATGTTTTCGAATCTATTTGTTGAGCTTTTGAATTATTTGTTTCGTTTGGAACCTAAAGGAGGCTAAAACGTTTTTCGCGCACCTTGGGTTCCAATGTGTGTATTTTGAGCTCGGGAATTCGGATTCGAATTCCGTCACTACCGTTGAACTCGTTTCGACGATTCGGGTTCGATGGACTAAACCTCATAACCTTTTAAGCCTATTCGATACTCCGAAATCCGATCGGAAACTTACCTCGCTCATATATGACTACCTTTCACCTATTTGCACTTTAGTCCCTCAATTTTTGACATATTACCCTCCACCTTGGCCCCACAACCCACCAACACCATACACTATCATCTCTCCCCTTTCATTCTCGGTACATACAAGGAAGAGAGGAAAAAGGTGCAGCAACTTTGGAGCTTCAACCCTTCAACCCATCACTATTCACCCCAAGGAGAATTTGAGCTCTAATCTCCATTTTCTTCCATCTTCTTCAAGGGGTAAGTTAGTATTTGATATGTACATGATTATATGATCATTTTGAGCTATTAATTCCATGCTTTAAGCTATGTTTGGGGTATTTATGGAGCATGGCATGTATCTTGAGGGTTTGATGATCTCTTGTGCTTCTTAGAGTTAAGCTTTGATTTGAAGTTGTATATGTGATCCCTTTTGACTCTAAATTGATTATATGAACCCCCTTTTGCTGACGGTTGAATATGGTGAAGGTTACCATTAATGGAATTCAAATCCTTGCTTGGATGAACTTGAGATATATGTTGATTCTTGAACTTTTCTGATAGTTGGGAGATTATATGATGATCATGAGGTGATTTGCTTTGGTTTGCATGAGTTTTGTAGCTTGATATGGTTGCTTGATGTTGCTGCATGTTGCTCTGCTTCTTCCTCTGTTTTTTAGCGCAGGGTTACTATTACTGCTGTATTTATTTTCGAAGACGAAGGGCCAACACGGCCGTATCAGCTTTGTACTTGTTTTGGACACAGCCGTGTCAGCCTCTCGACTTGGAGCAAATTATTTTTATACATTTTGAACTAAAATTTAACATGGTCGTGTCAGCGTCTTGGATTAAGCTCCTGAATTAATTTTAATCGGACACGGCCGTGTCCATTTTGAACTAAAACCCAACACGGCCGTGTCATTTGAAAATATGGCGGCGACAATTGTTCGTTTTATCGCTTCATTGTTTTTCTTTCTTCATTTATGACTTGCATGCATTGTTAGCTTGTTATATTATGCGTTATGTGCCTTGTTTTGAACTTATGACCTTATTTGATATGCATTGTGAGAATAAGAATTGGTAGGATTTATTTGGCATGTTTATGCATTTCATTTACATTCTTTGCATTCACAAGCATTGTCGAGCGTCTATTTGGTTCATATTGGAGTCTAAGTCTTGGGTCTTGTTCTCTTTGGCATTTCAGAGTCTCTTCCGGTCGCGCAAGAGCCCGAAGCTTAGGTGGTTGGTTGCAGTTCGATCCTACTCTTTTATCTCTTTTGTTAAGGTGAGGTTAGGAATTTATTAGCTATTAACCTATGGCCTTTAATGTGATGATTTCTCACTCGCATGCGGATATGTTATACATATTTAAATATGAGTGCCTAAATTATGTTTATGATCTTGTGGAAGATTTGAACTTTATGGAAATGATATAAGTAAGAGCATATATAAGCTTGAGTTTGAATCTCTTTGGATACGTTTATGTTATGCTGAGCGAGTGTGCCCTGAAAGATGGGATGTTGGTTTGATATGGTTTGTGGGCCCTGGAGACGTGGGTAAGGAAGACCCGGGACAACCACGGGGTCACCGGGTTTGAACCCTGTGCACGCTCTCATTTGAGATATTCACGTACGACCTAGGGAGGTTGGGAAGGCGTGATATCTTGAGCCCTCAGTGGATAACCGGGGAAGGCATATCGTGGGTTAGCTACCCCATGTGTTTTTGGTAATGTAGGTGTTAGGGTTTGATTCCCGATATACGATGGATGCAAGGGTGGAATTGTGATTTGATATGTATGTTTGAAGGAGTAAGGGATAGTCCGTTCTCGCCGGGCTTGTGTTTTTGTTTGACTGATAGATTATGGATCGAGATAGGTTCTTTTCTTACTATATGTTAGTTCGGGTTTAGGTGCGGGGGATGTGGTGGCCCACCGTTCCGGGCGCTACATAATATCAACAATACCTATAGGTACCATATTTTCATCAAAAGTATAAATACTAATAGGTACCAACAAGTGTCATTACATTATCATCTCGAATATATAATACAGATAAAAGTCTCAAGATGCTAACAAGAACAATAACATGAAAGTGTATGAAGTGCTAGACTCAGCTGGACGACAAGACACGACTTTGACTCCCGCCTAACACACGACCGCGACAACCTGAAAGGTGGGGCGTCAGTCCATGGAAGACTGAGTGAGGGGCATAAATATATATTAGCGCAATTAACATGCAAAATATAACCTCGGGTCACGTGTTGTAATGAAAAGTAATATAAGTTCAAAATAACATAGAACTCGCCCGAGATTACAACTACCAATATTAAATACTTTAATCAATTTCATGCATTCAATACGTGTAATACGTGGCCCGGCGAGTGAGGGCATTCTCCAACCTTACTCCGACAGTGTACAATACCTGCTTGCTTTATTATTCAATAGGTGATCATGCAATTCAGCTCTCGTGCAATCGTGCATGTGTATTCAGGCAAGACAATCAATAAGTGCAATCATGACAATAACCCGAGGACAATCCGTGGTGTCGGACCCGTCCCTAGTCTCCTTCTTCCTTCGGAGATGGTGGGATTACAAGGCCCCACCATCCAATCTCATTGAGTAGAGGGTACATGAATCCCTAAGCCCGGAACTCCTTCCTCCACTAATCTCCTAGCAGATTCAGGGGTCATCCCAATGTGGTGAGGATAGCATTCGAGTTACCCGTCAGCCCATGCTTTCCCGGTTGGCTCAAATCACTATCCTCGGGCCCAACGTGACATGCTTTACTCGCCAAACACGATCAATCACGATACATGACTTGCTTTTCATAAACATGGCTTGCTTGTAATTGTTTATGAGTTTAGAAATCACTATAAATAAATAAGTATACCTTTTGGCTTGAAATTCCAGATAATGGTTATACGGGTTCTATGTAACTAGCAATTAAACCTCACCTTTACCGACAAAAGATGAGTAGGACTCGGCCTACAGAGCTTGCTCCGCGTCCCCGTGAAGCTGATCTGTGCAAGATGGACGTGTACACGTGAGACATGACTCAAAATGGACCATTTATGACGAGGAAAATGCAACGAGATGACGTGCAATATACAATGTTCATGAAAACATCTTGTTTTAGCATGTAATCAATCATATAATAGCAATTTGGGATCAAAGAAGGGATTGGATTAAAATCCCGAAATCATCATTTTATGTAGTCACATTTGTTCTGTCAGAGGCATGGGAAGGGCCGTTCCGGGCCTTAGTGTAAAATGGGAAGGGCCGCTCACCGAAAATGCCCCTGCGCTTTATGATTTAAAATGGCGATTTTGCTGGGAACGGCCCTTCCGGCTTCCAGGCCAAAATGGGAACGGTCGTTCCCATGCGCGCGCCATCTTTGAATTCAAAGGAGCAGGAACGGCCGTTCCCAGAATGAACTGGGGACGGGAAGGGTCGTTCCCGCTCCTCTGCAAATGCAGAAACAGAGCAGAACAGGGGAGGCTCTCGGCATAACAACAACAACACCCAAAACATCAACAAACTCACATTAAAATGCAAGAATTCTGGGCAAAAGCATATATACATGATTAAGGTACAATAAACTCCATATAAACACTTAAATCACTCAAGAACACCAAGAATTCCACTTCCATGTTCACACACCAAACCATCACATAAGCTTACCTCCTTCAAGAATTCATGCTTCAATTCAAGTTATAATCATCTATTCATACTTCAAGTAGCATATAATCCATTTATTACATAAATCATAAACCCTGGCTTCATCATAAATCATTAAAAAAACCACATAATCAAGCACACACCCACCTTGAATGAAAGAAATGGATGAAGAAGATGAAGATGGATGCTAAGCTTCAAAGCTTGGATTTTTCCTTGAAAACTTGGATGATTTTGATGAAATCTCTTCTTTTCTTTTTGGCTTGAAGAACCGAGAGCAAAGGGGAGCAATATGTTGGGAGATTTTTGGACGAAATTGATCAAGGAAGCTTAAGGAATGTTTATACCGTGATTCACCATTTTTGAAAATGGTGAAATGCTCAATTTGCAATTTAGTCCCTTTAAGTATTCAAATCATGCAATTAAGGATGAAAGGCTTTGAAAATTGATCAATTAAGTCCAATTAAATAAATGCAATTTGGTCCTTGATCTATAAAGAAAGATCATTTAAGGACTTGTTGACAATCAAATCATATTCGGCAGTTATTTCACGTAATAAACATTTTCAAGTTAGGAAATAAATTCTAAGTTTAATATGAATTTCATGAAACTTCATGAAAGTTTGATAAAATATAATTTATAAAATTATAATGAACATAAGAATGTAGTTAATGAAATTCGGGCCGTTATAGTATTTCTCTTGAGCCGGCGGTGGTAACCGTCGAAGGTTTCAAGGTCGTGATTAAACCTTGTCTCTCTCGATTTTTGGATACCTAGGGTCGATCAACCCTTCTATCACCCGGTGTTAAGGTTGGATTATGCTTTGTTTTGCTTTCTTATGCCTTTCGTTTATGGAAGTTTGGATGTGTGACTCGTACTCGCCGAGTTGGTTGGTTGTGTATGATCTATGAAACAAGAGTGGACTTCTAAGTATCTAAAACTTGATGTGTGGCCTTTGGCCTAAAATCCTTGTATGTATATGTATACCACGGATAAAATCTTTGGCTTGCAACAACCACTCTTAGTTCATGGATCCTTTCGATTTTGAATAAGTGTTATGCTCTATATGTATATTGGTTGTGTGAGTTAACCCCCCTCCCCCCCCACTAGTCTCTAGGACTAATCCTTGTTGTTTCCCCTTTTCCCCTTTTCTTTTGAGTTTGCAGGTACCTTCTGAGTCTAGCTAGGCGACAAGTGTCTGTCGAGTTTACTTGTGGTGTAGCTCGGGTCACATGCATATGTAGTGGTTTTGTACCTTACCTTTATGCACTTTTGATTTATGTAATTCGAATACTTATGATATTTTGGCCCCGATGGGAATTGTATATGTTGTATATATCCGTTTATGACTTAGCATGACAACTTGAACCCTCTTATTACATGTTATGTGATCTTGGGAATTAAGTATGAATGTTTTAACGCTTCCACTTGTTTTAATTTTGCTCGGTTATTGAGGGTCTAGGCCGCCTAGTGAGGGTGTGAGTTTTGTGTGTCTCCCGTTCGCTATGGTTGGATTCGGGTGCGAACCCTCCATTTCGTTACTCGGGTTGGACCATAGTGCGGGTGATGTGGCACCCTTCGCTCCGGGGTGTTACAAATATTATATATATATATATTTATTTTTATATAAAATTAATAAAAAAGTAATATATTTATTATAAATGTGTATATATATTTAATTAATATATATTATTATATATAGAAATATATTAAATTGTTAAAAAAATTAATTTTTTTTATTTCAATTAATATAATTTTCCACGAGTCGAGCCGAGCTCAAGCCTCAAACCTTGGTCGAGCCGAGTTCAAGCCATGAAAACGGTCAAGGCTCGGCACGGGTCGTTATCCTTAGAGAGAGGGGGTAGGATATTGATAAGTTAATGCTGGGCCCGACAGAAGAAAACACAACCACACAGAAAAAGGGCGGTGTAGCCGTCTGCCGAAGGTACATTAACTAACATTCAGACTTGTGATTCTTCGCATTGTTAAATCTACAGATCAAAAAGGTGCCTTTTGTCGTTTTCGTTTGATAGCTGTCGTTTGAAATGTGTACAATGACCTGCTTTTCACCATTATTGCAAATGGGTCCTACCATGTCACGCCCCGGGTCCACGGGTCCGTTGGACCCGAGCGCAAGTCTCCAAGCCCACTGAGTATAACCTGAAATTGGGCATAAACCACTGCCCAAAAGGGATATCCATTTGTTACACTTGGACTCTTTAACTTATAAACTGAACTTAACTCTCATACTTTCCCGATGTGGGACAAGGGTATCACAATCACCCCTCCTTCAGAATCGCGACGTCCTCGTCGCGGCATGACATATAGCCCATGATCGACTCGTCTGCGTTGGGACTCTAGAGGTGGCTCCTACGGGCTCAAGAGGTGGCTCCTACACATGTAGCACTTTGCCCCGTATAGCACTTAGCTCCTGCGGCTGACGAGCGACTACTCCCAAATAAACAAATCATCAAGGCAAAAGCTCATCAAACTTCTTCAAAACGGTTCTACTTGATCAGACTCTCCTCCATTGACTCATTTCCTCAACAAGGTGACTACTTCCAAATGAACGAATCCTCAAGGTGAAAATTCATCAAACTCCATCTTTCAATTGACTTTAAGATAGTAAGTCAACATAGCAAATCTCAGTCCTTCAACTCTGAACCTTTTCATGACCCTTGATCTTGGTAAAGAATCCTTTCATCTTCGAATTATGGCGTGTTTCCGTTGTAGTACCAATAGGTAGTGTTGACGGAGGGAAATCTTAGTGTTGACTCATAGGGCACCCTGAAATTCAAACACTAAATTCGATGCATGCTGGTTAAAGATGCGAATGAAATGTAACAAGTATATCACGTAAATGCAACAATTAGTTGTCATTTATAAAGCACATAAAATAAGATGTGGCATAATCAAAGTCACAATGTGCACACAATCATATAATCACAAAACAATTCATGCCGAAGGGTCAAAATATCAAGTCAAATAAATGCAATGCGCAGTTATTCCTATGTCGTACGACCTAGACAGACTCAACACGCCTCAAGAGCTCGGTTTTGCAACCTAGAGCTCTGATACCACTTAAGGATGTAACACCCCAAACGGAGGATGCCACATCCCCCGCACTATGACCCAGACCCGAAGCATGAAATGAAAGTCCATGCCCGAATCCGAATAAGAGCGAACGGGAGACCAACTCACGCACTAGGCTAGGCGGATCTAACTTGACCAAAACCCAGAGCGCGGAAGCAATTAAAACCAACATCAATAGATAGCGGAAGCATTTATTACAAAACATACAAAGCAGGTGACGGGTTCAACTAGCATAGATACCTAATCCCGAATAATAGATCAACAAACAAAGCAGGTGACGGGTTCAACTAGCATAGATCCCTAGTCCCGAATATCAACATAAAGTAATAATCATCAAGTGCCACAAGGGCCGAATGAGAGTGCCACGCAGGGCTACCGAATAGTAAAGTATAATCTCAAGTCTACAAGTCAAAGCATAAGTAAAGTGTATGAAAAGACAAATGCAAATAGAAAGACTAAACCGACGAAGTGCAACTCAAAGGACTCACTTCCGCCTAGCAAACGCCAACAATCCTGCAACTAAAAGTGTAAAATGAGGTGTCAGTCAACTGACTGAGTGAGGGGGCTAACGCACACCCACTGTATATATATATAGAGCATAGCACATATCAGAAGGGTGGACTCATGAACCGGAGATAGGTGTTGCATACCAAAACATTTCCAAAAGTACCCAAAAGATAGTTATATAAGATTTAGAAAACATTTCAGAACTCTATCTCGAGTCATGATTCCCAGACAGAACAGAACACATGCTCGGCGAGTACGAGCTTCCAACCTTTACTCCTCAGAACATATCAAATCATAGAATACAAAAGTCAATCCAACCGTCACACCAATGATGGAGGGGATGTACCGTCCCCAAACCATCCAGAACAGACAAACCCTCAAGGGGTAGCGAACCCACAAGAGTCCTCCCCGGCTGTACACCGAAGGCTCAAGATATCACGCCTCCCCTATCTCCCTGAGTCGCGCAATGATATCTCAAATGGAGACTATGCACAGGCCGAGCCCTGACGGCCCTATACCGTCCCAGGGATTCCTTACCCATAGCTCCTCGGATCCATAACAGAACAGAACAGAACAGATACCATATATCATGGCTAACTCGCTACAGAACAGATCATAACATAACATAACTTTTCAAAACAGCTTACATATGCTTTCATATCTAATTTTCCAAAACAGAGCTGATTCACAAGGCCATAAACATATCATATCCAACACATACGTATTTATAATAGATATACTCGCATACAAGGGTTGAAATCATCATATTAAGGCCATAGGTCGCATAACTATACAAAATCCTAAACCTCACCTCGTGAAAGTAGAGTCTGAGAGTGTGAAGGGCCAAACACTCTAAATCTCGGGCCCACCGGCACCACCAATCTCTGTGACAAGACATACAGAAGCCCAGACTTAGACTCTATATGAACCATACAAGACGCACGGCGTTGCTCAACATGATCGTGGTTATGCATAAGTGTTCATGTTGTGCTTGGATAAGGTGTCGTGGTCATTCAAGGCATATCAATGCTCAACAAGGTCATATTTACAAGCAACCGACACGTAATTCCATATCCAAAGATGCAAGATCAATTTAGGAAGTCAATGTATTCACAAAATGCATATTAAATTATCCAATGTCACAGGGTTCAATTATAATATTAGAATTAAGCATCAAGTTCATGACGAGTTATAAAGTGCATAAGTAAGAGCAACTTGGTCATATAAACATACAAAGTTGTTGTACGTAGATGGCATGCTTGATACAAATAAAGAGTGCATTTAATTCACTTAAGATCATACTTTACAACTTCACAACATGTTTGGTACACAAGCTCAAGTCACATTCAAGTTTCATAAATATTTCACTTACATCCCCTAAGTTATTTATAAAAGTTTAGAATTATTACACATACATCCCCTTAGTTGATTACTAAGCATAATTGTTCGTTTAAAGTGTTTATATAATTATTCAGCTAGGAATTAATTACTTACAAGCATGACAATTATCAATTTATCATAATTCGTAATATACCATTTTCAAGTAGTAAGAGTAAAACAAGATATTACAATTCTAACTCCTATCATGCATCAAGTCTTAAGTTGTTCAAGCATCCTTCATGTATCTAAATTTTATATTTGAAACACAATTTACAATAAACATAATATTGAGAACGTCTCAAATTCATATAGAGAAATCACAACATTTTCGTTCTTCTAAAATATCATTCAAGTTCATTTAGTCAAATAAAAGATTAGTTTCTAAATATTACACTAACACCTCTTCATATCTAAACACATAGTATAAATTCATCACATCGGGATTCGAATTGTAAATCGAAACATTCATGCATATCACAATCCATTCAATACATGTTTTCATATACGATTGGAATACATCTCGATCAACAAACCAACAATAACCAATTTATTTGCACTTAAAACAATTAATTCAAATAATCACAATTACGCAAAATAATTCGTAATAAATAGATCGAGTGTCCGATTAACGAACGGAAAGTGGCGTTGAACTCACCACAACGAGACGAACATTCTGTCCGAAATTCGCCGGAGTGCCGCCACCGGAGCCGCCAGAAAGTCGCCGGGCCGCCACCGGGCCACCGTCAAAAGTCGCCGGAAAAATCCCGAAAAATCAGTCCTGAATGAAGTCTTCGTGCCCGTTCCGAATCCTCGATCAATTTCTAGAAATTCCAAGCCAATTGTCCTAGATCTGAAATCTAAGAACACGAAAACCCTAAATCTTCAAACTCAAATTACTTCCAAACCGGTGAACCAAAATGCGATCCGAAAGAGGTGTTGTCTTACCCAAGACGAGCTCTTCGAAAGCCCTAAGGTAGCTTTCTGGAAAAATCCTCGGAGCTAGTGCCGCCGTTGCACCGCCACTTTGCCGCCGTCGATCCACCACCAAACCACCGAATCTGGAGTCGCCTGATGACAGGTCACTAGTTCTCGTCGTTCCGAACAACTTTCGTGAAGAGCCCGAGACCAAAATATGGCCAGAAAAAGGCCGCCGTTGGCCGCCGAAGTTTCTGCCGCCGCCGCTACGATAACTCGCTCCGCCGCCGCGAGCTTTGGGCGGCGCGTGAGGCTCCGTCTCTGCTCCGATGGCCGCGCCACCAACGTCAAACGAAGCGCCTGGAAGTCTACTTTATGGGTCATGGGCGCGTGTTGCTGAAATCCCGCCGGAAGCCACCGGAAATGGGCGGCGAATCCGAGGTCCGCCGCCACCCGCCTGGGCGTCTGAAAATCGGCGATATCTTCGCCGTCGTTCATCCTTAGGCTCTGAAATTGGTACTCTTACATCGGTCTCGCCGAGATAATCGAAATGGACTATTCGTTTGTTGAATTCCATTGAGAAACGATCGAGTTATGGGCTCGTAACCGAAGCCGCGATAGTAACCCGCGGGAGAGAGAAAGTGGGAGAGGAGAGAGAGAGAGAGAAAAGGGATTGGGAGAAATGTGTCTTGTGCACAAGGTATATATAACCGGGTATCCTTATCGCGTAGCAAGGATAAATATCGCGTACAATTAATCGTAAATAAAATTGGTAAAGTTACGAATAAACATTCAAGCTCCGAATTAATTTTACAAATAAAAGTGAAATAGAGATTTACCAATTAGAGTTTAATTCAATTTAATTTTAGAAACTTTTCGTATAATTTAGCGGCACTTTGTGAACACATGATTGACAATTAATCTCAAGGAATTCAAGTAAACCGAAATTAAACAAGTTAAGTAACATGATGGATTTAAAATCACTTGACAATTATTTCATTGAATAAATTCGAACTAAATCAAATTAGATAGTTAGGGTTAAATATGCGCGTAATTAATCAAGTTGTAATTAATCTTAGAATAATTCGAATGAACACATATTAAATTGGATTTACATTAAATCACATAATTCAAGAACTCTTAAATTAAACACGCACAAGTGTAGAGACTTACTTGTAAATGTCATCAGGATGCCTTTCGAGAATACGGGGCATCACAACCTTCCTCCCTTAAGAGAACCTGGTCCCCAGGTTCCACTGCAAAAATGTAGATCCTCGAGTAGTAGTGCTCCAACCCTTCCCCAGAACTCACGTAAGATCATAGCTCTAATGGTGAGGCTTACTCCGGTCATCTACACTGAACCTCCTTTAGGATATCTTGTTATCATCGAGGTCCGTGCGAGTACTTGATCCGCTAGTTGTTCGAACTCGATCGGTCATTCCCATGATCGGATAGCTGCAACTGCACCCAACCTCGATGTCGTCTCAGATGCACCACTTGCTACCCATAGTCAGATCAGCGCGTAACGCAACCACAACAAACAAGAGAGAATCCCATCTCTCAACACGTAAGTGAGAGAGCCCGTCCCTCAGCACCCACAAGAGAGAGAACCCCGTCTCTCAAGCACACACAAAAGAGAGAACCCCGTCTCTCAAGCACATAATTGAGAGAACCCCGTCTCTCAACCTAAGTCGGACAGATTCCAGCATCTGCCAACATTCTAGTTTGAGAAAATCCAGCATTCCTCAAACTCTTAGATTCAAGAGAATCCAGCATCTCCGAATATCTAAATACAAGAGAATCCAACATCTCTCGCGCACAAAACTTAGAAAGATTCCAACATCTTTCTACCACATAAATAGAGAGAATCCTACATCTCTCCAACACGTAAAAAGAGGGAACCTAAGGTCTCTCTTGCGCATAAATCCACTAATCAGTTATTCATACATACACACATCATAGTAACACTAGACGAAAAGTATGCGATGCATGTTTGGTGTACCTTATACAACTGATATCGGTGTCCCTTGAGTATAGATTCAACGCTCATACCTCAACTCAAGGGGGATATCGCGATGGAATCCCTATAAAACAAGGTTACAGTATGTATGTATGTTATATGAGAAGTTAGTGAGCAATCAAGAGAGTTTTTAAATCACATAGGCATGCATAGTTCACATAAGTACATAACTCATTCATTCCAGCACAGTTCATAACAAGTAGAAATTTCAAGTTACAAATACTAGATCAAGTATCCAAGTTATCACAATTAAAATAGCAGTAGTCATCAACCATATCAAGCAAAACAAGGTAAGAGTATTTAAACGATGCATGTATGCAAATGCCATGAATGCTTGGCGTACCGTTAACCGAAGCGTAACAATCTTTTCAAGAAAGTCGAGATGAAGCAGTAGGAGTTGATTAAGCCGGTAATGATACAACCTTCATCATCTGAACTTCTTTGTCTTGAGTCCTCTCATAAAGTGGTAACTCAGCAAAGCTCGTTTATCACCAAACCCCTTACTAGACCGTAATCCTTGCTCAACTAGAATCATCCTCAGTTTCTCCCAAGAATTCTCATTTATGTTAACCTTAGTGGGTTCGTTCTCAAGGAATCCCACAATTCAATTGCCAATCCGAAATTTGTCTTTGAGCTATGCTGGACGATCATGATGTTAAGCATTTCCCAAGGTAAGTCATGGCACACGATTCTGAAACGTGAATAAGGTCATGAATCTTTTTGTGTGAAGAGGTAACCCAACAAGCATGCTTATAATCCAACTCTCTACCAGACCTTAGCCCTTGTTTAACCAGAATCATCTTTGGTTCCCACCAAGAATCCTAATTCATGTGTGAAACCTTAACCTGTTCATCTTCAGAAAATTGCCCATAAATCGGTCGTCAATCAGAAATATATCTTAGAGCTAAGTTCGGCGCTAGTGGTATTAATCATTTCCCAAAGCAATCCATGGTATATGGTTCTGAAACTTGGATAAGGTCTTTCGGCATCTAACAGTGCTATTCCCACATCAACAATGTCTTCCATCTCATCTTGAAGAAACACCCAAAGAGCTAACAATCAATCTTGCCTTGTCGTTCGTTAACTCTAAACGGCACCAAAACCTTCAACACTCACCGATGGTTTGTAGCTCGTTGCTTGAATAACATGGTTACCTACCCACATCCCTTGAACTTGATCGGATCTTATTTGATCGGATTCTTCTACATTAACTCGTTTCCAACAAGGTGACTACTCCCAAATAAACAAATCATCAAGGCAAAAGCTCATCAAACTTCTTCAAAACGGTTCTACTTGATCAGACTCTTCTCCATTGACTCATTTCCTCAACAAGGTGACTACTTCCAAATGAACGAATCCTCAAGGTGAAAATTCATCAAACTCCATCTTTCAATTGACTTTAAGATAGTAAGTCAACATAGCAAATCTCAGTCCTTCAACTCTGAACCTTTTCATGACCCTTGATCTTGGTAAAGAATCCTTTCATCTTCGAATTATGGCGTCTTTCCGTTGTAGTACCAATAGGTAGTGTTGACGGAGGGAAATCTTAGTGTTGACTCATAGGGCACACTGAAATTCAAACACTAAATTCGATGCATGCTGGTTAAAGATGCGAATGAAGTGCAACAAGTATATCACGTAAATGCAACAATTAGTTGTCATTTATAAAGCACATAAAATAAGATGTGGCATAATCAAAGTCACAATGTGCACATAATCATATAATCACAAAACAATTCATGCCGAAGGGTCAAAATATCAAGTCAAATAAATGCAATGCGCAGTTATTCCTATGCCGTACGACCTAGACAGACTCAACACGCCTCAAGAGCTCGGTTTTGCAACCTAGAGCTCTGATACCACTTAAGGATGTAACACCCCAAACGGAGGATGCCACATCCCCCGCACTATGACCCAGACCCGAAGCATGAAATGAAAGTCCATGCCCGAATCCGAATCAGAGCGAACGTGAGACCAACTCACGCACTAGGCTAGGCGGATCTAACTTGACCAAAACTCAGAGCGCGGAAGCAATTAAAACCAACATCAATAGATAGCGGAAGCATTTATTACAAAACATACAAAGCAGGTGACGGGTTCAACTAGCATAGATACCTAATCCCGAATAATAGATCAACAAACAAAGCAGGTGACGGGTTCAACTAGCATAGATCCCTAGTCCCGAATATCAACATAAAGTAATAATCATCAAGTGCCACAAGGGCCGAATGAGAGTGCCACGCAGGGCTACCGAATAGTAAAGTATAATCTCAAGTCTACAAGTCAAAGCATAAGTAAAGTGTATGAAAAGACAAATGCAAATAGAAAGACTAAACCGAAGAAGTGCAACTCAAAGGACTCACTTCCGCCTAGCAAATGCCAACAATCCTGCAACTAAAAGTGTAAAATGAGGTGTCAGTCAACTGACTGAGTGAGGGGGCTAACACACACCCACTGTATATATATAGAGCATAGCACATATCAGAAGGGTGGACTCATGAACCGGAGATAGGTGTTGCATACCAAAACATTTCCAAAAGTACCCAAAAGATAGTTATATAAGATTTAGAAAACATTTTAGAACTCTATCTCGATTCATGATTCCCAGATAGAACAGAACACATGCTCGGCGAGTACGAGCTTCCAACCTTTACTCCTCAGAACATATCAAATCATAGAATACAAAAGTCAATCCAACAGTCACACCAATGATGGAGGGGATGTACCGTCCCCAAACTATCCAGAACAGACAAACCCTCAAGGGGTAGCGAACCCACAAGAGTCCTCCCCGGCTGTACACCGAAGGCTCAAGATATCACGCCTCCCCTATCTCCCTGAGTCGCGCAATGATATCTCAAATGGAGACTATGCACAGGCCGAGCCCTGACGGCCCTATACCGTCCCAGGGATTCCTTACCCATAGCTCCTCGGATCCATAACAGAACAGAACAGAACAGATACCATATATCATGGCTAACTCGCTACAGAACAGATCATAACATAACATAACTTTTCAAAACAGCTTACATATGCTTTCATATCTAATTTTCCAAAATAGAACTGATTCACAAGGCCATAAACATATCATATCCAACACATACGTATTTATAATAGATATACTCGCATGCAAGGGTTGAAATCATCATATTAAGGCCCTAGGTCGCATAACTATACAAAATCCTAAACCTCACCTCGTGAAAGTAGAGTCTGAGAGTGTGAAGGGCCAAACACTCTAAATCTCGGGCCCATCGGCACCACCAATCTCTGTGACAAGACATACAAAAGCCCAGACTTAGACTCTATATGAACCATACAAGACGCACGGCATTGCTCAACATGATCTTGGTTATGCATAAGTGTTCATGTTGTGCTTGGATAAGGTGTCGTGGTCATTCAAGGCATATCAATGCTCAACAAGGTCATATTTACAAGCAACCGACACGTAATTCCATATCCAAAGATGCAAGATCAATTTAGGAAGTCAATGTATTCACAAAATGCATATTAAATTATCCAATGTCACAGGGTTCAATTATAATATTAGAATTAAGCATCAAGTTCATGACGAGTTATAAAGTGCATAAGTAAGAGCAACTTGGTCATATAAACATACAAAGTTGTTGTACGTAGATGGCATGCTTGATACAAATAAAGAGTGCATTTAATTCACTTAAGATCATACTTTACAACTTCACAACATGTTTGGTACACAAGCTCAAGTCACATTCAAGTTTCATAAATATTTCACTTACATCCCCTAAGTTATTTATAAAAGTTTAGAATTATTACACATACATCCCCTTAGTTGATTACTAAGCATAATTGTTCGTTTAAAGTGTTTATATAATTATTCAGCTAGGAATTAATTACTTACAAGCATGACAATTATCAATTTATCATAATTCATAATATACCATTTTCAAGTAGTAAGAGTAAAACAAGATATTACAATTCTAACTCCTATCATGCATCAAGTCTTAAGTTGTTCAAGCATCCTTCATGTATCTAAATTTTATATTTGAAACACAATTTACAATAAACATAATATTGAGAACGTCTCAAATTCATATAGAGAAATCACAACATTTTCGTTCTTCTAAAATATCATTCAAGTTCATTTAGTCACATAAAAGATTAGTTTCTAAATATTACACTAACACCTCTTCATATCTAAACACATAGTATAAATTCATCACATCGGGATTCAAATTGTAAATCGAAACATTCATGCATATCACAATCCATTCAATACATGTTTTCATATACGATTGGAATACATCTCGATCAACAAACCAACAATAACCAATTTATTTGCACTTAAAACAATTAATTCAAATAATCACAATTACGCAAAATAATTCGTAATAAATAGATCGAGTGTCCGATTAACGAACGGAAAGTGGCGTTGAACTCACCACAACGAGACGAACATTCTGTCCGAAATTCGCCGGAGTGCCGCCACCGGAGCTGCCAGAAAGTCGCCGGGCCGCCACCGGGCCACCGTCAAAAGTCGCCGGAAAAATCCCGAAAAATCAGTCCTGAATGAAGTCTTCGTGCCCGTTCCGAATCCTTGATCAATTTCTAGAAATTCCAAGCCGATTGTCCTAGATCTGAAATCTAAGAACACGAAAACCCTAAATCTTCAAACTCAAATTACTTCCAAACCGGTGAACCAAAATGCGATCCGAAAGAGGTTTTCTCTTACCCATGACGAGCTCTTCGAAAGCCCTAAGGTAGCTTTCTGGAAAAATCCTCGGAGCTAGTGCCGCCGTTGCACCGCCACTTTGCCGCCGCCGATCCGCCACCAAACCACCGAATCTGGAGTCGCCTGATGACAGGTCACTAGTTCTCGTCGTTCCGAACAACTTTTGTGAAGAGCCCAAGACCAAAAGATGGCCAGAAAAAGGCCCCCGTCGGCCGCCGAAGTTTCTGCCGCCGCCGCTACAGTAACTCGCACCGCCGCCGCGAGCTTTGGGCGGCGCGTACGGCTCCGTCTCTGCTCCGATGGCCGTGCCACCAACGTCAAACGAAGCGCCTGGAAGTCTACTTTATGGGTCATGGGCGCGTGTTGCTGAAATCCCACCGGAAGCCACCGGAAATGGGCGGCGAAGTCGCGGTCCTCCGCCACCCGCCTGGGCATCTGAAAATCGGCGATATCTTTGCCGTCGTTCATCATTAGACTCTGAAATTGGTACTCTTACGTCGGTCTCGCCGAGATAATCGAAATGGACTATTCGTTTGTTGAATTCCGTTGAGAAACGATAGAGTTATGGGCTCGTAACCGAAGCCGCGATAGTAACCCGCGGGAGAGAGAAAGTGGGAGAGGAGAGAGAGAGAGAGAAAAGGGATTGGGAGAAATGTGTCTTGTGCACAAGGTATATATAACCGGGTATCCTTATCGCGTAGCAAGGATAACGATTAATTGGTAAAGTTACGAATAAACATTCAAGCTCCGAATTAATTTTACAAATAAAAGTGAAATAGAGATTTACCAATTAGAGTTTAATTCAATTTAATTTTAGAAACTTTTCGTATAATTTAGCGGCACTTTGTAAACACATGATTGACAATTAATCTCAAGGAATTCAAGTAAACCGAAATTAAACAAGTTAAGTAACATGATGGATTTAAAATCACTTGACAATTATTTCATTGAATAAATTCGAACTAAATCAAATTAGATAATTCGAACTAAATCAAATTAGATAGTTAGGGTTAAATATGCGTAATTAATCAAGTTGCAATTAATCTTAGAATAATTCGAATGAACACATATTAAATTGGATTTACATTAAATCACATAATTCAAGAACTCTTAAATTAAACACGCACAAGTGTAGAGACTTACTTGTAAATGTCATCAGGATGCCTTTCGAGAATACGGGGAGTCACATACCATGTTTATATGTAGACAATATTAAATAATATAACACTTAAATATAGATTAAACTTGGCCAGCGGCCCATCACTAGTCATACTTTAATTAATGTCACTACCCTAGTAATTTTCTCATCCTTTTTTTATGATAATTTTTTTGCTTGCCAGACGAGCATGTCGTCGGTCAAAGCACTGATGAAGATAACAAACAGTTAAAGACATTCATAACATGACATTGTGTAATGACTTTAATTTGATTTGATGTGGAAGTTCAGAATATATAAAGGCGATGGAATTTTATGTAATGATAACAGTATTATCTCATACAAATAAAAAATATAAGAAGAAAAAATAAGCGAATGATTTACTGTCATAAAATACCCAAAAATTTCAAAAAGAAAATGACATGTTACAACATCTTGATGATAATCAATCAATTTATAATTGGTCTTTCAGGTATGAACGCCACGTGTACGTTTGAGAGTTAGAATTTAAAATTTATTTGATCATTCCTTCAATTTTATATGTCATGACATAATTTTTATAAAATTTTATTTCAAGTGTTTTTATGAAATTCATACTAAATTGATATTTATTGCATAAATTGAATTTGATTGAAAAGTGAATCAATTCCCGAACATGAGTTAATTTCTTTTATGTCCTTATGTGATCATTTTCTTGACTTTGGGGACTTAATTGCATGAATATGTTATTGGACTAAATTGATCATTTATTATGGAAGTGGACTCAATTGGAGCATCTCTTTCTTCCTTATTGCAGCAATCACGTACCATTTCCCCTCATTTCATACAAACATATCATACACTTGCTTCTTTATTTCCATTTCCATCGATCAAAAACCCTACCAAGAGGAGAAAAGAATTTCATCATTCAAGCTATATTTTGTGGGTTTTGTATGCATTAGAGCATCATCATCATCATCATCATATCTTCATCTCTTCTTCCATTTCTTTCATTCAAGGTAACTTTGGAGATTTTGATCATTTCTTGAATCATGAATGGTAGCTAGGGTTATGATATGAATTGGTTGAAGTGTGTTTTAGTTGTTGGAAGTTTGAATACTTGATCATGGCTTGAATTTGATATATATATATGTTGGAGTTTATGGACTTGGAGCATGAGTTGAGATATGAGTTTTAATTGATGATTCTTGATGATTTGAGCTTGATATAAGTGTTTGGATTGGATTTTACTGATCTATAAGCATGTTAGTATGTATATTGCTTGATTTGTATCATTTGGAGATGGAATTATGGATCATTTGTGCTTTGTGGTTTTGGTACGTTTTTCCCCTGCATACTACCCTGTTTCTGCTGCAACTGCATATTGGGAACGACAATTCCCGTCCCAGTTCATTATGGGAACGGTCGTTCCCACCCCTGCCAGCTATCCCGCGAGACTGGGAACGACCCTTCCCAGTTTTGGGAACTGCCGTTCCCAGCCATGAAAAAATTCCAAATTCTTTACGGACGCACGAGATTGAATCGGGGAGCCGGGAACGACCCTTCCCATTTCCAGTTCAAAATCGGAACGACCGTCCCATGGTCCAGGGGGTTTTACGAATTTTCTGCATGGAATTGAGTTTTCCAAATCCGTTTCTAATGCCATAATTGATCGATACGTGTTATTATATGCTCGTTTTATGCATAAATATGATCATAACATTCCATAAATTGTCAATGCACGTTATAATATTCATGATCACGTCGTTCGTCCTAATTGGTACATTTTAGTCGTGTCTCACGGACAGTTGTCTTTCTTGCACAGACCAGCTTCCTGGTGACGAGGAGCAGGCCCCGTGAGTTATTTCCTTGTTTATTTTAGTCACACAGGTGAGGTTTAATTTCTAGTTATATATAGAACCCTTATAACCCTATATGAACTTTTCGGCCAAAATTTATATATATCTATAAATCTTTCAAAACATCGATTGATTGAATTGAATTGACTGTTTTGGCGAGTAACTGTATTGCACTGTGGGCCCGAGGGTAGTGGCTTGAGCCAACCGGGAAAGCATGGTCTGACGGGTAACTCTAGTCCTATCCTCACCATTTGGGATGACCCCTGAATCCACAAGGTGGTTTGGTGGAGGAAGGAATCCCGTACGTGGGAGTCATGTTCCTGACGTACGCACTGATTGGATGGTTGGGCCTTGTAAACCCACCATGTAACGCCCCGATTTTTGGTTATTCAGGTACGCACGACACGTGTGAGTTTTCGAAGAGTTAGGATTTATGTAATCTTTCGTTTATTAAACTCCTACATTTTATGAAAATTATATGAATTATGTTTGAACATGTTTACGTGGAATTATGTGATATTATGTCATTTTGAGAATTATTGCACGAATGGGATTCGATTAATACGTGAATTAATTGTCTAGCGTGATCTAACTGCTTAATTATCGTTAAATGCTCATTCATTTTAATTCAAGGACCTAATTGCATGACAAATTCTTCGACCAAAGTGACTAAAATCGTAGGAATAGAACTTAATTGCATAACTTATACATTGGAGGGACTTGATTGCAAATTGTGCTTGATCATCCATAAATGTAGAAGAATCATGTAGTCTCCATTTCATTCATCAATTCATTTCATAAAAATATACACATATTTGCTCCCCATTTCTCATGATTCAACACCAAGAAGAAGGAGAGAAAATTCCATCATTTCAAGTGAATATTTAGGATGAATTAAGAATCTTGGAAGCATCTCATCTTCATCTCTTTCCTTCTCTTTCCATTTCAAGGTATATGTGAGCTATATATGTGAATTTTTGAATTATGATTTGATGCTAGGGTTTGTGATTCATGAAAATATATGGATTATTAGTGAGTTGTTACATGAATACATGATTATAACTTGGATTGATGCATGAAATCCTTAAGAATTTGATCTTATATGATGAGTTCATAATTAAGTTCCAAAGTGAAAATCTTGATGATCAAGGCATGATTTATGTGTTTATATTGGTTTTTGTTATACTTTAAGCATGAATATATGTTATTTTCATGAATTCTTGTATTTGGAGTTGAATTATAAGTGTTTTGATGATTTAGGGTGTGGTTCGTGCATTTTTCCCCTGTTTCTGCTCTGTTTTTCAGCAGAACTTGAAGGTCGTGACCGCGACCTGAAATACACATAAATCAGGTCGCGGCCGCTACCAAAATTTGGCCAAGTTTCGAGTTTTGAAAAATTGCATGAAAATTCATAAAAAATTAGGTCGCAGCCGCGACAAAAAATAGAGTAAAAATGGTCGCGCCCGCGACCCCTTCCGAATCTGCATTTTGTCTAACTTCGGACCTACGCCATTTTCACCTCGCTTTGAACTAGAAAACGTGCCATATAGCGTTGGAAAGGTCTATGTGTGTAGTTTTATATCCAATAAACAAAACTCAATTCTAACTTCTAGAACTCAAGTTATTCCGGGGTTTCTACAATGTGCGTATTTCCAAAAATTGTCGGCTTTTGCCAAACTTTGCCAAAACCTCTCTTATTGTATTTTTTTCACTTCCTTGGCTCCCGTATGTGACTTATATGAGTTATAAACTTGGCTTAGTGATAATTAGGCTCTTAATTGACATTACATGAGTGTTATTGCATGACATATTGATTATGATTACGCCGTGCGTCACATTTTGGTATCATTATTGAGTTATGGTCTCACGAGTGCATAATGTCCCGTTTCTTGTCCTGTTCTTCTCCAGGGCGGAGATTGTGATCAACTGAGCACATTTATGCATCCTTGAGTCATTGTGTCGCCTGTCAGGTGAGGTTTAATTCCTAGATATATAGAACCCTTACAACCCTATGTGATATTTTAGCCAAAATGTATATATATCTATAATCTTTCTAAAAACCTCAAGTGATTGCAAATGATTATCATGACATATTAAAATGATCATGATATCGCGAATTGATCGTGTTTGGCAAGTAATTGTGAATCGTGCACTGTGGGCCCGAGGGTTAGTGTATGAGCCAACCTGGAAAGCATGGGCTGACGGGTAACTCTGCACTCCCCTCACATTGTGGGGATGAACCCTGAATCCACCAGGAGGTTTGGTGGAGGAAGGAATCCCGTACGAGGGAGTCATGAACTTGACGTACATCGTGATTGGGTGGTGGGGCCTTGCAATCCCACCATCACCGGAGGAAGAAGAAGTTCGTGAAACTGCTAATTGTGCACTGTAATGATTTGCATGATAATTATTGAGATAAACATAAAGATTGTATTGTTCACTATCGGTGTAAAGGTTGGAGATTGCCCTCACTCGTCGGGCCACGGATTGAATTGAATTAAAACCTAAAGATTGTATTGTTAAAATTGGATAGTTGTAATCTCGGGCAAAGTGTATTGTATTCTGAACTTATATTGCTTTTAGTTATAAAACCTTACCCGAGGTTATGACTTGCATGTTATCTGCTCTAACATATATCTATGCCCCTCACTCAGTCTTCCATAGACTGACGCCTCCACCTTTCAGGTTCTTGCAGGTGCGTGCTAGGTGGGAGTCAGAGTCGTGTCCTGTCTGTCAGTCGAGTCTAGCGCACTACACTTTCATGTATGGTTACTTATGATCTATTAGGATATGTTATTTATTTTGGAGATGATAATGTATCGATATGCATGTATGTCTAATGATCAACGAAAATGTTTATGTTCGTTTATATTATATGTTGATTGTAGTAGTTGGAGTTGAGTTAGTCCCGCCTAGTTAGCCGGTTATTCATTTTATTGTCACCAGCTCGCTATAGGTTGGTTCATGTACGGGTTACCCATTTCGTATGTGGATCGACCTATAGTGCGGGGGTGTGGCATCCCTACGTGTAGGGGTGTTACACACCATCACCCCGGAGGAAGAAGAGTTCATGAAACTGGTAATTGTGCACCGTAATAACTTGCATGCTCATTATTTGAATTGAAACACGGTTATTGTATTGTTCACTGTCAGGAGTAAAGGCTGGAGACTGCCCTCACTCGCCGCGCCACTGATTGACTGGAATTGTAATAAATTGATAAACTTGATAGTTGTAATCTCGGGTGATATTATATCTTATTTCTTGACTTATATTGTTCTTCTACAAAAATATTACCCGAGATTATAGCCTGCATGTATGTGCGCTTATATTTATATACCCCTCACTCAGTCTGTTGTAGACTGACGCCTTAACTTTTCCATTTTTGCAGGTGCGTGATAGGCGGGAATTAGAGTCGAGTCGTGTCTTTAATTTGGGTCTAGCACACTTCACCTTCACCTTATGTTCATGTATTGATATTTATGGAATATTTTGGCATGCTTTATGGAATATTTTGGAGATGATATTGTATTGATAGGTATGGAATAGATATCATGATTTTGGACACTTGATGCTTGATATATGATAATGAAATTTTATGCTTACGCTTTTATTGCTCTGAATTGATTGTTTGGTTTGGGGTTGGTCCCGCCTAGCTATTGTTGTTTTTTTTATTGTCTCCCGTTCGCTATAGCTTTGGTTCATGTATGGATAGTCCATTTCATACGTGGATTGAACTATAGTGCGGGGGATGTGGTACCTAGCGTTCCGGATGCTACATGCTAATTCCAAGTCATGAGTAGGACAATTCTCCTCATGAGGTTAGAATTTTCTATAGGCATAGACTATAACTTTTCCATGTTGCATCAGCACACAACCTAGTCCTTCTTTAGAGGCATCGGTATAAACCGTACAACCTTCTTTTCCTTCAGGTAAGGTTAGTACTGGTGTAGACGTCAATCGTTGCTTTAATTCTTGGAAACTTTGTTCGCACTATTCGGTCCATTCAAACTTTCGTTCCTTCTTTGTTAACTTTGTGAGAGATGCAGCTATCTTGGAGAAGTCCTTTACAAACCTTCGATAATAGTCTGCAAGTCCTAGGAAGCTTCTCACTTCTGATGGATTTCCTGGTGTTTTCCAGTTTGTAATTGCTTCAATCTTGGAAGGATCTATTTCAATACATGATCCCGAGATTACATGTCCGAGGAATGCAACTTTCTCTATCCAGAACTCACATTTACTGAACTTAGCATATAGTTTATGATCTCGCGAAGTGCTTAACACTATGCGAAGATGTTCAGCATGTTCCTCGGGCGTTTTTGAAAATACCAAAATGTCATCGATGAAAATGACCACGAATTTATCCAGATATGGTCGAAATATTCGATGCATCATATCCATGAATGCAGTGGGTGCATTAGTCAATCCAAAAGGCATTACTATGAACTCAAAGTGTCCATAACGGGTATTGAAAGCTGTTTTAGGGATATCCTCCTCCGTAATCTTTAATTGATAATATCCTTGCCTTAAATCTAACTTGGAATAGACCCAGGATCCTTGAAGGACATCAAATAACTCCTCTATGTGGGGTAGAGGGTATTTGTTCTTTATGGTCATTCGGTTAAGTTCTCGATAGTCGATGCACATCCGTAATGATCCATCTTTCTTCTTTACAAACAACACAGGTAGCCCCCAGGTGATGTACTAGGACGGATGTATTTTGATTCAATCAACTCATCAAGTTGTTTCCTCAACTATTGAGGTTCGGCTGGGGCCATTCGATATGGGGTTTTAGAGAAAGGTTTTGCCCCGGGAATTGTATTGATTACGAATTCTAACTCGCGATCTGGAGGTAGCGAGTTTAAATGTTCTGGAAATACATCGAGAAACTCATTTACTACTTCTACCTCCTCAACCTTGAGTTGATACTTTGGCCTATTTAGGAGATAGCCAATGAATCCTGTAGCTCCTTTTTGAACCAACTTCTTAGCTTCTGTCATAGAAACCACTGCCACTGATCTTTTACCGTCAGGTATCCAACTTTCATCTTGTCCTAAGATGATTTCTTTCTTGAAATAATCTAATTTAGCATGATATTTGTAGAGCCAAACCATTCCTAGGATGATTTTGTATCTTTTCATCGGGAGTTCGATGAGGTCCATAGGGTAGTAACAGTCACCGATTTGTATAGGGCAGCATTTATATACTCGATCCGTTATGAAACAAATTCCCAAAGGGGAACTTACTTCGAAATCATATGATGAACATTCAAGTGAAAAATGTAAACGCGCACACAAATTCGATGCAATGAATGAATGTGTGGCACCAGGGTCATATAAGACTTTAACTGGTGTGTTTAGAATATGTACCGTACCTTCAACAACATCTGAAGGGTCTGGATCCACGTTTCCATCGAATGCATAGGCTCTGCCTTTGACCAGTGGCTTTCCTGATTTTCCCATAGCTTTTCCTTTTTCCTTGGGTCCCGGTCTCTTTGGGCATGTATTATACTGGTGATAAGGGTTTTCGCACCATAAACATGTGCCAGCTTTCTTTCAGCACTCTTGTTCAGTGTGTCCTGGCTTGTGACAGTATTCACAAATGATCTCTTCTTGAGGATTAGACGGGACTGACTGAGGTTTTTACTTAGCTGGTGCGGGTTTCTTTCCAAATTTTTGACTTGGCGGTCTAGCAGGACGCTTCATCCCTTGAGAAGGCTTAGTCTGAGGGGGACCAGTGCGATTGGCTGCCAAACGAATATTCTTATGAGATGCTTCGGTTTTCAGGGCTTTGTGTACTGCCGTATTATAAGATTCAATATCTAATGAAGCTAAAGCCCATCGAAGGTCTAGCTTGAGTCCATCAATGAAGCGCTTGGTCTTCCGTTGCTCATCATTCAGAATATGTAGAGCGTATTGTTTGAGTCTCAAGAATTTTGCCTCGTATTCCGCCACTGACATGTATCCCTGAGTTACGATCATGAATTCAGCTTCTCGAGTATCCCTTATCACTTGAGGGATATATTTATGCTGAAATTCCTTTATGAACTCCGTCTAAATGTAATCAGTCTGGTTTTCCATCCAGGTTTGTTTGACATGTTTCCACCAACTTAAAGCGGGTCCTTCTAAGAGGATGGCTGCGTACTGTACTCATTCCCGTTCCTCTGGAAATATATCCATAGCTTCATCAATCTTTTCTAAGCTTGCTATCCAATTTTCGGCCTTCAAATCATTAGGTTCTTCAAAGAATTTTGGGGGATTCATTCGGAGAAACCTTTCTAATGATCGTTCATTTGTATAATTATTCCCGGGTGCACAAGTACGGACGAACTGTCTTAGGGCTTCTACAGCTCTACTATGCGTGAAGCCATCTGGAAAAATAGCTATCTCAGATGCTGCTAGCTACTCCCGGGCATGGTCGCGATCAACTGCAGTCTGCCTAGCCATCTCTCGGTTCTTGCTCGCCTCAAGCCTATATTCTCCGGTTCTCTGATACTCATAGAAGTATGCATCTCTTTCTACCTGGAGTAAATGGACTGCTCGGTTTGGGAAAACATACCCTGGAAAAGCCTCCTGACTCTGATCCTGACTAAGCTGTCTGACCCTTTGCCAGGGATAAAACCTGGCGCCCCCACTACGAGTAACAACCAATGTCCTAGGAGACTCGTACTGATCAAGCCACTCTACACTGTCTGGATGTGGAAGCTCACTACGGCCGGCCATTATTACTATAAGAAAACACTTTAAGAATTCCTAAAGTGACAAAAATCAAGGTAAAGTATTCTCCCTACTAATCTTAAGTTAAGTTCTTACTAACTAAACCTGATGCTCTGATACCACCTAAGTTGTAGCGTCCCTAACACTACAACCCCACACCGTTGTACTTCCCGAGTGGATGTGAGACCTAGCACACGAGAAATACTCAGGCGAACGGACAAGACTATAAATACCAGAGTATGAAATTTAAATGCAACGGAGAAATAAACTTGAACAATTAGAAGGAAACAATAATCAGAGTTAAACAGAGCATATGTTATTAAGTTGAGTAAGTATTTACAGTAATACATCTAAATTCACATGAGAGTGCTTATTAAAAAATATATATGCGCTCTTGGTAAACCCTGAGTAACTAAGATGGGACACCTTAAAGCTTCAAGATACCTCTAAGGCGTTGATCAGTGGATTCCTGAAATCAGGAGTTAAAAGAGTAGGAGGGTTAGTCGAAATGACTAAGTGACGGTGGTTTGAGGTTTATAATTATAAGCAAAGTTTTGTAAAATCTTTTGACCAAGAAAGTCTTGGTTTGAAAATATACTAAATAATCACAAATTACTATATGATAATAATATTCGGTTCATACTGGTTTGGAACAATAGGGTAGGGGAAATATAAGTTATACTTTAGAAAATATGAACCATTTTGAAGAAATTGTTTGATGCCCGCACTGTAACGCCCCAGTTCTGTGATTTAAGCTTGACGTATGTGGTTACTATAGTGCGCAATTTAATTAATTATATATGATTTTTAATTATGGATTCTTTTGTTAAGTTTTATTGTTTAATTATGAATACTTGATCGTATTTGCATATATGCTCTTGTTTGAGTGTCGTTCTTATTCGATTTGATTTCTGTTTTTCGTGGATTCTTGACATGAGTGAATTATGTGCTTTAAGATCATGTTTATTTGCTCGTTGCATGATTTTGTTCTTGCATGTTTGAGTTTTGTGTTCATTTGTGTGATCGGAACCGAAAAGGGGGCTAAAGAGCATTTAGCGTACCTTGTGTTTTGAGCGGCATATCTTGAGCTCGGGAACTCGGAATCAAGTTCCGTTACCTCCATTGGATCCGAATCGACGAATCGGAGACAATGGGATAAGCCTCATATTTTTCTAAGACCAATTGGATCCTCAAATTTCAACCGGAACGAGCAACTCGAGCTTAAATTGACCGATCAAGACTATACCTAAGTCACGGACCTATTATTACGCACCTAGACCCTATCCATTGACCCTAGCCCACTTGCACACTCTCTCCCTCACCCTTTTCTGCCCCAAACCGACACCCTAACCCCCCACACTTAGATATTTTCAGTTTTATGGGGAGAGAAGGAGAAGAAGGAAGAAAAGAAGAAGAAGAAGAAACCCTTTTTGGCTATGGGAGTTTTGAGCTCATCTCCCCACCTTTTCTTCTCCAAATTGAAAGGTAAACTCATATTTGTGTTGTGTATCACTTGGTAATCATTTTAAGTTCCATATTTCATGATTTCTCCAAGATTTGAGCATGTTTGGGCATATGGCATGAATAGTGACGGGTTGGGAGAAATGGATGATTCTAGCTTGCTTTCTTGTGAATTCTTTTGGTATGAAGCATGTATTTTATTCCTAACACATCATATGTGATAGGTATGAACTTAGTTTGGGTAGTGGATTAGGATCCATGACTTTGCCATTTTTGAAAAGTGAAGAGTTTGCATGAACTTGTTCCATATTCTTTCCTTGCTTGATTTGTTGCATCTTTGGTTGTCTTAATGGATTGAAATGCATGAATATTTGCTACCCTAACTTACCTATGTGTGTTAATTTGATGTTTATATGGTTTAGCATGAGTTTTGCCCTGCTTGTTGGGTGTTTTTTCGCCACTGACCTAAATCCACGAGGGTGGATTTTGCCTTTGGAAAAAATCCGCGGGGGTGGATTTGAGGCAGTGGGACTGGACCAGATCCATGGGGGTGGATTTTTTTCCCATGGGGGTGGATTTTGTCCAGCCTGTTTTTGTTACTGCGATTCCTTTTTTCTTCGTTTGTTTGATCTTCCTCCACCTCTTTTATGACTTCTACACTATGCTAACATGTATTATTATGTGTTATGATTATGAAATGGAATTCATGACTTGAATTGATATGTTTTGGTCGTGCAACCAACTACTATGGTATTATAAGACTTAAGTGCTAATGCGTGAAATGTTAAGTACCTTCTTATAATATTTTGATATCTTAAATGATTTCTTTTGCTTCTATCTTTATTATATACATTGTAAACTTGTTTATGTAGCTTCTATGAATACTATATGGAAGTTATGAACGAATGAACTTGATAACTCCATATATTGAATGTACTTGAATGAATTATGTGATAAAGTGCCTTCATGACATGATTTTTACTTCATATACATTTCTAACATGTATTATCTTGGGTATTATGAAATTTTATGATTTTTCATGGAATATTTTACGAGTTATGCCTCAACGTGACTTAATTGCTCCTAATATGCGCATGCATGGATCTTGACTCTCAATGTACACCCTAATTGCTTATGTAACTCTTAGTTTATCACTTGTATGATATGTATACATGTTATATCACGTGTTATGATTATTATTTGAATTTCTCGGATTTATTGGGTATGAAATATGGTAGTTATGAACTCGAACGGATATGAACGTCTCTTGGAATGAATGAATGACTTGTTTACATGACTTTAAGTAATGAATTGTGCATATGAATGTTTCCATGATACCATATCATCTCTTGTGCATTCATATCATATCCATAACATTGTCGTGCGTCGTATTTGGTTCATTTGGAGTCTTGAGCCTTACGTGTGCCCTCTATTGTCCTTTGTACAGTTTTCTCCAGGGCGGAGACTTGCCGGGTTCATAGGGCACTTTCAAGTCCTCTTGTTTTCTTCTTGGTTTTGGTCGGTAAGGTGTAAAGGTGGGTTTCTCTTCTATTAGTTAACTGACCCTATATACTCCCAATGTGTAAAGATTTCGGCCAAAACTATTATACGTATATAGAGTCACTTTTCAAGAGTAAATATTTGCAACGTAAAGCCCTTATTTTATGAACCCTACCAAATGTTTTGGCGAGAATGAAAGAATGAATGTTATGCACAGAATGGGGCCCAGGGACTTGGTGTGAGTGGTGACTCGAGGAGGCATGGGCTGACGGTGAACCCTCACACTAGTCCCACCAATGAACGGCGTAACCGGACCTCGTTAGGAGTTAGCGAGTAATGGACGCTGAGTGCCATCTGGGGAGTCATGTTCCCCTTTTGGTCAATGAATGGATGGTTCGGGCCGATCACCCAGAGGAAGAAGGTGTAAATGTTTATGAATGTGCACAAAAGAATGTTATGCATGAATGAAAGAAAGAAAGAATGTTTAATAAACTACACGAGGTGTTGGTTGGAGATAATGCACGCCTACTCGCCAGGCCACAAATGACCTAAAGAATGAAAATGAACGTTATAATCCCTTTTGATGACTTCTTTATGTTACCCACTTGGGAAAATGCTCAAAAACCTCATTTGGGATTATAACTTGCATGTGAATGTTAAATATTGTTGTATTTGCTATTTATGCCTCATTTTATACCCACCAGTCTCCTATAGACTGAACCCGGTTTGTTTTCAGTTTTCTTGCGTGGGAAGTCGAGTTTGTTAAGTCTTTCGGTCAAGTCAAAGGCTGTTCTTATGCATAGTGTATCATGAATTGTTTAAATTATAAAGAATATATGATTTGTATTGATTATTGCTACCATCATGATTCTGAATAAGCTTATAGGAACAGAAAGAATCCGTAATTGAAGTTTTATGATTTTATTGATTTTCGGGATTAGGTACCTATGCTAGTTGAACCCGTTGCTCTTGGCTTATCTTGTTATATATGTATGTACATTGCTTCCGCATTGGTATTCTTTCTGTTTTACTGTATCTTTGGTTGCGAAAGTTAGTTCCCGCCTAGCTTAGCGAGTGTGTATGTCCCCGTTCGCCGTGATCTAGCTCGGGTATGGATTGTCCATTTCATATTCGGGTCGGGTCTCGGTGCGGGGGATGTGGTACCTTGCACTCGGGTGCTACATCCTTAAGTGGTATCAGAGCCCGGTTGCAAAACCGGTGTTCTAGTGTCGTGATTGAGTCAGTTAGGTCGCACGGCATAGGAACAACTTGTTAATGAGTGCATTGCATCGATTTGGCATAAATATTTGATACTAATTGTTGGAAATTGCTTAATATATGTATACAATCTATTCTCTTATTTAGTTGCTTTAAATGTTGCATTTTGCATTCTATGTGCATTGATTAACTTAACTACGTGCCATAAGCATACACTAATCTTCATGCATCCATATTTGAGTTGATTTTTCTTATATAGGCTACTATCATGCAAACAAAGCTACAATTCACACCAACTACAATTGACAAAGTAACTTGAAGGCCGAGTGTTCAAATTCCGCGGCTTGCACAATGGAACTACCTATCATGGTTCGTATCATGGGAGGAAGCTTGGATCACGGGAAGGTTCATCAATCATGCCCTACCTACAAACTTTGAAGGTTCTCAACATACAAGAATTGTAAAGACTCAAGTTCTAACTTGAGGGATGCGTGAGACAACGAGAGGGGTGTGGAACTTTTCACCACCCCAATTTTTGAAGACATTTAATACAAGATTAAATGCTCCAAGATTCACCGTTGAAGCTCCGAGTTTGGAATGGTTGGGCGATTGGAAGACCAAATTGGGAAGCTTCAAGGGATCGGATGCAAGATGTGTTAAAAAGGTTCGACTCAACTCAGATGCAAGGATTGGGAGCCGTTAATCATAAAGCTCACTATGAGGTCAAATATGGAAGCTCACTTGATACGAATACAACCGTGGGACAACAAATGGACGTAAGGTAAAGAGACTTAAGAGCATCGAGGAATTCAAATCGCGTCGTCATCTTGGAACCTTGGAACATGGAGACATCAAGAAGCAAGCAAGAATGGAAAGCGTTATCACGGATGAATTATGCGCGTAGATCGGAAACAAAGGATAAGCTAAGGGAACTTCAACCGGAGAGGACATCAAGATGAAGATTCGGACGACCTTTGGAGGTCGATGCTTGGAACTACGTTGAGGTGTAAACTCCATAGACAAAGAAGACCTTGGGTTCAAGAATAGCACGTTCGGGCCGTGGGATATACAAATGGATGCAAGAAGATTATGGAGATTCGAAAACCATGGAAAAGCTAAGGAATTATCAATGTCTCCAAAGATAGCTACAATTATGGGAATGAGGAACACGTCATCAAGCTAAAAGCTTACCACCTCGGTGACAGGTTCTGCATATTCATGGCACGAGCATCATTCATCGATTTAAATTAATTACTTTCTTTATCTATATGTACGTTTATGTTTAATTAATATAATTGCTCCAACGTGTTGCATCGTTGCATCTTTAATTGTTTACTATGTGCATTGGCATGTTAATCCAACATGCATGGCTTAGTGTTTAATTGATAGGGAATGGCTCCACCTTGTTCATCAAGTGATTCTTTGATCAAGGCTTACTCGAATCAAGACGAGAAGAATAGTTGGGTTATATCTTGGGAGTTGAAAAAAAAAAAAAAAAAAAGGAAAAAGGAATTTGGAGGCTTGGAAATTAGAACCGGAGTAGAGCAAAAACAGATGCTTAACCCTATCAATCATGTCGGATTGAGTGAAAGCAAGAGTTCTGGGCATATAGCTTAGCTAGCACAATCTACACCGAAGAAACTAAGTTGAAGAGCTTTGGGGAAACCTTAATCTCAGAGGCGAAGTACCGAATTCAACTAAAATTTCCAAATAAGGGAGCATTGATTAGGAAATAATGTAAATCCTTTTCGATCCTTGAAGGCATTACCTTTAGTTGAAAGAATGGAAATACAAGAGACAACAAGTAACGAAAACTTCATATGAGGGATATAGGACAAATGGAGCTGGAATCTTAGGGAGCGAGAAAGTTTTGGGTTAACCTCGGGGATTATAGGAAGAACAAGACTAGAGAATAGTATTCCAAGAATTAAGAGAATTAGGTGAGAAATTGGTGGGGCAATGAATTTGGGTTTATGGCGATAACCTCTCTACCAGAAACGGCTTATCAAGAATTTTGATACAAGAGGGGATTAAATTAGTCCAGATTTCAAGAAGAGCAAGAAAGAGAAAAGTTGGGGAATCAGAAGGAAGTAATTATTGAAGGGTTTGAATTGAACCTTAGGAGTAAATTAAAGAAACAGATGTGAAGTGCACGTATAAAGGTCGAAGATGAAATAAATTCGGAGATTAGCAAAGGACGCCACTAAATATTGAAGGGATGTGGTTAATGTACGACACACCAACTTTACCTAGTGGTCGATCATCCCTTCACGAAGGCTTCATGGAAAGGTTTAGCACTTTCTATCATTTGAAGATTCAATTAGATGAAGTCATGGAAGTAATAGCGGAAGGGATGAATACCTTTACGAACTCAACTTCTCAAGAGAAAAAGGAAACTTCAAGAATTGATCGGGAGTCAAATCGGATCCTCCAACTACTTTATGAATTATCAACCTTCAACCTCATTGCTACGGTGAACGATATCACAAACATTCATGGCATATACATACATGCAATTTAATTCAATAATTTTGTTGTTGTGTGCCTTGGTCTCTTTTCATGATAATTGCCTTGTATAATTGATTAATAATGTGCTTGCTATATATATATATATATTACTTGGCCCTACGTGTCTTATTTGATGTTAATTGTTGTAATTGCCATTGTTACCTTCTCCTTGTTATTTGCTCTTTGTTGTTGTTGTCGCTTATGTTTGGGTTGTGTCGCTCATGTTTGGGTTGTGTCGCTCGGGAGTATTGGAGACTCCCTTATCTCCTTGTTGTTTGAGAGAGGGGGTTCTCTCTCCTTGTTGTTTGAGAGACGGGGTTCTCTCTTTGTTGCTTTCGAGGGACGGGGCTCTCTCTTTGTTTGCTTTAGTTTTAGTGAATCCGAGGACGGATTCTTTTTAAGGGGGTGAGTTTGTAACGCCCCATTTCTGTGATTTAAGCTTGACGTATGTGGTTACTAAAGTGCGCAATTTAATTAATTATATATGATTTTTAATTATAGATTATTTTGTTAAGTTTTATTGTTTAATTATGAATACTTGATCGTATTTGCGTATATGCTCTTGTTTGAGTGTCGTTCTTATTCGATTTGATTTCTGTTTTTCGTGGATTCTTGGCATGAGTGAATTATGTGCTTTAAGATCATGTTTATTTGCTCGTTGCATGATTTTGTTCTTGCATGTTTGAGTTTTGTGTTCATTTGTGTGATCGGAACCGAAAAGGGGGCTAAAGAGCATTTAGCGTACCTTGTGTTCCGGGCGGCATATCTTGAGCTCGAAAACTCGGAATCGAGTTCCGTCACCTCCATTGGATCCGAATCGACGAATCGGAGACAATGGGATAAGCCTCATATTTTTCTAAGACCAATTGGATCCTCAAATTTCAACCGGAACGAGCAACTCGAGCTTAAATTGACTGATCAAGACTATACCTAAGTCACGGACCTATTATTACGCACCTAGACCCTATCCATTGACCCTAGCCCACTTGTACACTCTCTCCCTCACCCTTTTCTGCCCCAAACCGACACCCTAACCCCCCACCCTTAGATATTTTCAGTTTTACGGGGAGAGAAGAAGAAGAAGGAAGAAAAGAAGAAGATGAAGAAACCCTTTTTGGCCATGGGAGTTTTGAGCTCATCTCCCCACCTTTTCTTCTCCAAATTGAAAGGTAAACTCATATTTGTGTTGTGTATCACTTGGTAATAATTTTAAGTTCCATATTTCATGATTTCTCCAAGATTTGAGCATGTTTGGGCATATGGCATAAATAGTGACGGGTTGGGAGAAATGGATGATTCTAGCTTGCTTTCTTGTGGATTCTTTTGGTATGAAGCATGTATTTTATTCCTAACACATCATATGTGATAGGTATGAACTTAGTTTGGGTAGTGGATTAGGATCCATGACATTGCCATTTGTGAAAAGTGAAGAGTTTGCATGAACTTGTTCCATATTCTTTCCTTGCTTGATTTGTTGCATCTTTGGTGGTCTTAATGGATTGAAATGCTTGAATATTTGCTACCCTAACTTACCTATGTGTGTTAATTTGATGTTTATAAGCATGAGTTTTGCCCTGCTTGTTGGGTGTTTTTTCGCCACTGACCTAAATCCACGAGGGTGGATTTTGCCTTTGGAAAAAATCCGCGGGGGTGGATTTGAGGCAGTGGGACTGGACCAGATCCATGGGGGTGGATTTTGTCCAGCCTGTTTTTGTTACTCCGATTCCTTTTTTCTTCGTTTGTTTGATCTTCCTCCACCTCTTTTATGACTTCTACACTATGCTAACATGTATTATTATGTGTTATGATTATGAAATGGAATTCATGACTTGAATTGATATGTTTTGGTCGAGCAACAAACTACTATGGTATTGTATGACTTAAGTGCTAATGCGTGAAATGTTAAGTACCTTCTTATAATATTTTGATATCTTAAATGATTTCTTTTGCTTCTATATTTATTATATACATTGTAAACTTGTTTATGTAGCTTCTATGAATACTATATGGAAGTTATGAACGAATGAACTTGATAACTCCATATATTGAATGTACTTGAATGAATTATGTGATAAAATGCCTTCATGACATGATTTTTACTTCATATACATTTCTAACATGTATTATCTTGGGTATTATGAAATTTTATGATTTTTCATGGAATATTTTACGAGTTATGCCTCAACGTGACTTAATTGCTCCTAATATGCGCATGCATGGATCTTGACTCTCAATGTACACCCTAATTGCTTATGTAACTCTTAGTTTATCACTTGTATGATATGTATACATGCTATATCACGTGTGATGATTATTATTTGAATTTCTCGGATTTATTGGGTATGAAATATGGTAGTTATGAACTCGAACGGATATGAACGTCTCTTGGAATGAATGAATGACTTGTTTACATGACTTTAAGTAATGAATTGTGCATATGAATGTTTCCATGATACCATATCATCTCTTGTGCATTCATATCATATCCATAACATTGTCGTGCGTCGTATTTGATTCATTTGGAGTCTTGAGTCTTACGTGTACCCTCTATTGTCCTTTGTACAGTTTTCTCCAGGGCGGAGACTTGCCGGGTTCATAGGGCACTTTCAAGTCCTCTTGTTTTCTTCTTGGTTTTGGTCGGTAAGGTGTAAAGGTGGGTTTCTCTTCTATTAGTTAAATGACCCTATATACTCCCAATGTGTAAAGATTTCGGCCAAAACTATTATACGTACATCGAGTCACTTTTCAAGAGTAAATATTTGCAACTTAAAGCCCTTATTTTATGAACCCTACCAAATGTTTTGGCGAGAATGAAAGAATGAATGTTATGCACAGAATGGGGCCCAGGGACTTGGTGTGAGTGGTAACCCGATGAGGCATGGGCTGACGGTGAACCCTCACACTAGTCCCACCAATGAACGGCGTAACCGGACCTCGTTAGGAGTTAGCGAGTAATGGACGCTGAGTGCCATCTGGGGAGTCATGTTCCCCTTTTGGTCAAGGAATGGATGGTTCGGGCCGATCACCCGGCCATCACCCGGAGGAAGAAGATGTAAATGTTCATGAATGTGCACAAAAGAATGTTATGCATGAATGAAAGAAAGAAAGAATGTTTAATAAACTATACGAGGTGTTGGTTGGAGATAATGCACGCTTACTCGCCAGGCCACAAAAGACCTAAAGAATGAAAATGAACGTTATAATCCCTTTTGATGACTTCTTTATGTTACCCACTTGGGAAAATGCTCAAAAACCTCATTTGGGATTATAACTTGCATGTGAATGTTAAATATTGTTGTATATGCTATTTATGCCTCATTTTATACCCACCAGTCTCCTATAGACTGAACCCGGTTTGTTTTCAGTTTTCTTGCAGGTTTGGGGTGCTAGGTGGGAAGTCGAGTTTGTTAAGTCTTTCGGTCAAGTCAAAGTCTGTTCTTATGCATAGTGTATCATGAATTGTTTAAATTATAAAGAATATATGATTTGTATTGATTATTGCTACCATCATGATTCTGAATAAGCTTATAGGAACAGAAAGAATCCGTAATTGAAGTTTTATGATTTTATTGATTTTCGGGATTAGGTACCTATGCTAGTTGAACCCGTTGCTCTTGGTTTATCTTGTTATATATGTATGTACATTGCTTCCGCATTGGTATTCTTTCTGTTTTACTGTATCTTTAGTTGCGAAAGTTAGTTCCCGCCTAGCTTAGCGAGTGTGTATGTCCCCGTTCACCGTGATCTAGCTCTAGTATGGATTGTCCATTTCATATTCGGGCCGGGTCTCGGTGCGGGGGATGTGGTACCTTGCACTCGGGTGCTACACGCAAGCTAGGCTTCTCCAACCTTAACTTCTTAAAATCTGAGAAAATAGTAGCGACACTGATCAAGGTGTCGGTACTTAATAAAACAAATACTGTAACACCCCTACTCAGGGCCAAGTTGAGAAAGGTAAGTAAAGGGCAACTCAAGAAGCGTTTATAATCTCGATCCCCATTAATTCACTTCATGCATTGCATTTTATGTGACTTATGTGTTTTTATGTGTTACATTTTACTAAATGTTCATAGATTTAACTCTTTTAACTCGTGCCTTGAAACTCTTTTAATAAAATCCTAGAATTCTAGTAATCATTCCTTTCTAGCACCTAAAAACCCTTCATATGCTTCAAAACCCATTCCTACAGTTTTAGGTTGGAAATTACGAAAATACCCCTACAGCCCAAAAATATTCCTACATCTCCCGAAACACTTTCACTACCCAATATTTTAACCAAAATAATCCTCACATTATTTCGAGGATCGTGATACTCTCCTTACACCATAATTCCCATCCTAACTCCCGTAGTATCAAAAACCGGCAAAAACCCTAGCTTATGATTCGATCATCAATAAAACCTTATTCACCTACCTTTTGATATTCAAAATTATAACCAAAACGACCCTCAAATTATTTCATGAATTTTCATGCATTTACCAAAAACTCGATTTCACCTATAGCATATTTATAAATATTTTCCTATTTAAAAATCATCGTTTTATTTTAAAATAATTAGCTTTTATTCAATAGTCGAAATTATACTTAAAACGATCCTTGAATTTTTCTCTACAATATAGTGATTTTTCCAAACTTTAAACTTTATCATGGCTTCGTTTATATAATTTTTCCTATGATTTTCATCATCTTTAATGTTCATAATTTATAAACAAAAACTCCAAATATTTCATCTTTATAACTAAAACGAAGCTCATTTTTCACTCATTCTTCCATTCATTCACTACATCAAAATTTTACCTCTCGACTCTTGAATAAATTTTATATTATTTTTACATTTATTTTTATTCCAAATGACATCATCCATGACCTCATGCTCTTCTAGAAGAATTAAACAAATGAGCATAATTTCTCCACATTTCTTAGTTAATAACCTAGCATTTGTTCAAATTATAATTAAACCACATCTTCAATTTAATTACCAGGCATTTGTTGAAACCTTAGGCAACCACATCTCTCTTAAACTCTCATTTATTGCTTAGAAACCCCTTATGACTACCTATAAATACCCCCCTTAAGCCTCATTTATACCTCACATTCAACACACAAAAATCACTCTCTCCCTCTCCCCAAACCTCACGCCACTCTCCCTCTTCTCTCTCTAAGGTATGTTTTCTTCTATCATCTCATGTTTTATATAATGTTCTTAGTATAGAAATAATAGTAGCATGCCTAGGATTAATTAAATAATGCTTTAGGAATTTATTTTATGAAATATGTGCATAGTTGATAGTTTAAATATAATGTGAGCACATTATGGAATTTTATTTAATTATATGCATGAATTATGATATGATATAATGTGATTATGTATTTAAATGTTTATGATCTTGTTCATGCTAAGAGTAATTTATTTAGAATTATTTTTCATAGAAAGTTCATATATTTTGCTATATTATACTTTAATCTTATGTTATGAATATGAATATGATAGAACATGTTACACACCCCCTTTGAATATTCAAATAAGCTCAAGAACATGTTCATAATGTTCTTGGATGTGTGTGTGTGCATGTGTGTGCCGTGATCCATGTGTGTGTGTGTATGAATTTGATTTTGTGTTATAAAGTGTTTAATTCATATGAAATTGAATAGTAAATGTTTTTAATAGTAATTTTGACTTTTGGTCAACCAAAATCCAATTAATTTCGAAATTATTATAAAAATAATTATAAAATAAGTTTTGGAATTTTTAAAGAAATATTTTTCCTAAATTTTTCCAAAAATCAATCAACTATGTAATATTTTTCAAAAGATAACCTACATTGTCAAATTAAACCTTGAATTTCATTTCAAATCTTACAATTAGAATTACAGTATGGTTGATAAATATTTGATTAGTTAAAGATCCCATAAACCCTAATTTGTTAATCAAATTCCCTTAAACGGGTAAATTTAGGGTTTACCGGGAAATCTTTAACGCATTACATAACGTGTATCTTCTCTAATTATTTCATTGTAGTATTGTGTGTAATTAGTTAGTTAGGAACTAAGAACCTAGTTCTAAGCCAGTAGTAGTTATTACTTTCAGGCGAACATAAGATCGAAGAGTGGAATCCTCACAGTTCCACTTAAATCTCGGTACCGGTGAGGGTTTTAAATCTTTTCAACTGAAATCATGATAAAATACTTTACTTTATTTCTTGAATTTCTTTCAAGTTATCCTTCCCTTTATGGGAAAATAATTCTTGTTAATTATTGAAACCATACATTTACCCGAAAAGTACTTAGTACTTTCTTACGGGTAAATATTCTCGTCTTGCAAGCAAAGTTATTGTTTTTCCTATGGGCCCGGTGGTCTTGGTAGAAGTAGTAGTCCGGGAGGCACGGGCCGAGGTCTACTATTATACCAGCCGCCAACTAGATCTTGGTGATGGTCTAACTGGAGGTTAGTTATTCCACACCAAGTGACAGGAAAAGGTACGTCCCTCACAAATTCATGTATATCGTCACTAGGGGTAGCTCCCTGAGGTGACACTGGAGGAAGAAGGATGGTATTATATTGTTGTATTTCTTTTTACTGTGTAACGACATCTTGATCAATGTCGTTACGAATATTCTTGGTTTTAAGGAGTTAAGGTTGGAGACGCCTAGCTTGCGGGCAACAAAATCATTTTCAAAACGGTTCATAGATTTTCTAAAGTATAGCCTATATTCCCCCTACTCCTATTGTTTCAAAACAATATGAACCGGATATTATTGTCATATATTTATTTGTTACTATATAGTATATACATTTCAAACCAAGACTTCCTTGGTCAAAACACTTCAAAAATCTTGCTTACAGTCATAACCCTCAACCCCCGTCACTTAGTCATTTTGACTAACCCTCCTGTTCTTTCAATTCATGATTTCAGGAATCTATACAGCGACGCCTTAGAGGTATCTTGAAGCTTTAAGGTGTCACATTCCAGTCAATTAGAGTAATCACGAGTGCATGTACATCTTACAATAAACACTCTTCTCTAAAGTCAGAACTTTTGCTGTAAACACTTATCCAACTTAATAATATGTGCTTTGTTATGTATTGTCCCCTTTTATTTGCTCAAGTTTATTTTCCGTTGCCTTTCAATTTCATACTCTGGTATTGCATAGTTTTGTCCGTTCGCCGGAGTATTTCTCGAGTGCTAGGTCTCACATCCACTCGGGGAGTACTACGGTGCGGGGTTGTAGTGTTAAGGGGCGCTACAGCTAAGGTGGTATCAGAGCATCAGGTTTAGATAGAAAGAACTTGATTTAAACAATAGATAGAAAGAGTATTTCACTATAATTTCCTTGCTCTAATAATTTGTAAAGTGTTTTTCTAGAGTAAAAATGGCTGGCTACGGTGAGCTTCCACGTTCTGATAGCATTGAGTGGCTTGATCAGTATGAGCCTCCTAGGACCTTAGTGGTTACTCGTAGTGGGGGTCCTAGATACTATCCTTGGCAGAGGATTAGGCAGCATAGTCAGGATTCACGTCAGGAGGCCTTTCCCGGGTATGCCTACCCAAACATAGCGGTTCATCTATTAGAGACCGAGAGGGATGCCTACTTTTATGTGTATCAGAGAACCGGTGAGTATCGATTGGAGGCTGAGAGGAACCGAGAGATGGCTAGACAGACAGCAGTAGACTGTGATCATGCTCGGGACCAGTTAGCCGCATCCCAGATTGCTATTTCCGAACTAGCATCACGAGTGGCTGAGCTCGAGGAGGACGTGGTTAGTCTGACTCTGGACCGTGAGGCTTCTATAGTGATCCATGACCAGTACCGAGCCCAGATGAGGAGCCGTTTGGAGGATGCACTTCACCTGAACGACACTCAGGTTAGGGAGCAGGTTTTAGATATGCAGCCCGGACCCGCAGCAGCCCATTCCGGAGACAGTGAGGCTTCAGAGGCGGTAGCCCATTCTGATGAGGACGAGGAGGAGGAGCCCCAGCTGGACTGTGAGATCGGTGATGATGCTGATGGGTTACAGGTTGTTCCCTAGGAGGAGGACAGTGTTGAGCCAAGTGAGGAGTGGAGTCCTATTAGGGTTCCAGATTCAGACGATACAGTTGACCTCGAGGCAGGTAGTGCTACGGAGGATTGAGTTCAGACCATGAGATACGAGGTACAGTATATAGGATAGTTATCCGGGGGTATGTATATAGCAGTCAGTGGAGACACTCCCCATTTTTGCAGCAGTACATAGTAGCAGCGGCGGACAGTAGCAGCTTTGACTTACTAGGGGTGACGGTGACAGTACTTGTAGGGTGTAACTCGAGGTAGATCGAGTCCACCCCCCGTTTTCTTTTTGCTTTTACTTTTGTAGCTCTTGAAGCATACTAACCTTGACGCATATATATATATGACACATTTTGATCATCTTACACTGTTATTTCATGTTGCTTTACATTTTTGCATCATGAGTCTTAGAGTCGCTTCAAGATACCAGCAGGACCGTGAGTATTAATGTTATTTCTTTCTGTACTTTATGTCTGATGATTGATGTTACTTGGTGATTGTTATCCTGTGATGATCTTTGAAACATTCTTAACCCCACATGCATTATATTTCCTATATAATTGTGATTTCAGTATTCACAATGCCTCTACGAAGAACACCACGAAATAACTCCCCTTCGCCACAAGATCCGCCCGGACACCCCGAACTTGTAGAAGCTTTAAGGCAGTTCGTTCGAACTTGTACACCTTGGAATAACCCCACCAACGAGCGATCTTTAGAGAGGTTTCTCCGAATGAATCCCCCAAAATTCTTTGGAGAACCTAACGACCCGAAGGCTGAAAATTGGATAGCCAGTTTGGAAAAGATTTATGAGGCTATGGATATATTTCCCGAGGAACGGGAACGAGTGCAGTATGCAGCCTTTCTCCTAGAAGGACCTGCTTTGAGTTGGTGGAAGCACGTTAAGTTGACCTGGATAGAAGATCGAACTGATTACAGTTGAGTGGAGTTTGTGAAGGAATTTCAGAATAAATATATTCCTCAAGTGGTAAGAGATACTCGAGAGGCTGAGATTATGACTTTAACTCAGGGTTATATGTCAGTGGCTGAGTACGAGGCAAAGTTCGTGAGACTTATTCAGTATGCTCCACACATTTTGAATGATGAACGGAGAAAGACCAAGCGATTCATTGATGGATTAAAGCCAGACCTTCGATGGGCTTTAGCTTCATTGGACATTGAAACTTATAATAAGGCGGTCGATAAAGCCCTGAAGACCGAAGCGGCTCACAAGAATATTCGCCAGGCAGCTAATCGCCCTGTTCCCCCTCAAAATAAGCCCTCTCAAGGAATGAAACGTCCCACTGGACCATCTAACCAGAAATTTGGGAAGAAACCCACACCAGCCCAGCAAAAGCCTAAGTCAGTCCCGTCTAATTCACAAGAAGAGATCACTTGTGAATATTGTCACAAACCGGGACATACTGAACAAGATTGTCGAAAGAAAGCTGGCACTTGTTTGTGGTGTGGAGACCCTAACCATCAGTTTAACACATGCCCAAAGAGACCGGGATTTAAGGAAAAGGAGAAAGCCGTGGGAAAGTCCGGAAAACCACTTGTCAAGGGAAAAGCTTACGCGTTGGAAGGAAATGAGGATCCAGACCCTTCAGACGTTGTTGAAGGTACGGTACACATTCTAAACACACCAGTTCAGGTCCTATATGACCCTGGTGCCACGCATTCATTCATTGCATCAAATTTATGTGCGCGTTTAAATTTTCCCCTTAAATGTTCATCATATAATTTCGAGATAAGTTCCCCTTTGGGAGCTTGTTTAATAACGGATCGAGTATATAAATGCTGCCCCATACAAATCGGTGACCGTTACTACCCAATGGACCTCATCGAACTTCCGATAACAAGATATGGAATCATTCTGGGAATGGATTGGCTCTACAAATATCATGCTAAGTTGGATTGTTTCAAGAAAGAAATCATCTTAGGACAAGATGAAAGTTGGATTCCTGAAGATAAGAGATCAGTAGCAATGATTTCTATGACAGAAGCTAAGAAGTTGATTCAGAAGGGAGCCATAGGATTCATTGCGTATCTCTTAAATAGGCCAAAGGACCAACTTAAGGTTGAGGAAGTAGAAGTGGTAAATGAGTTTCTCCACGTTTTCCCAGAACATCTAAACTCGTTACCTCCAGAGCGCGAGTTAGAATTTGTAATCGATACAATCCCTGGGGCAGAGTCTTTCTCTAAGACCCCTTATCGGATGGCCCCAGCTGAACTTCAGGAGTTGAGAAAACAACTTGATGACTTGATCGAATCAAGATATATCCGTCCCAGTACCTCACCTTGGGGAGCACCAGTATTGTTTGTAAAGAAGAAAGATGGGTCATTACGGATGTGCATCGACTACCGAGAACTTAACCGAATGACCATAAAGAATAAATACCCTCTACCCCATATAGAGGAGTTATTCGATGTCCTTCAAGGATCTCGAGTCTATTCAAAGTTAGACTTAAGGCAAGGGTATTATCAATTAAAGATTAGGGAGGAGGATATCCCTAAAACAGCTTTCAATACCCGCTATGGACACTTTGAGTTCATAGTAATGCCTTTTGGATTGACCAATGCACCTGCTGCATTCATGGACATGATGCATCGGATATTCCGACCATGTCTAGATAAATTTGTGGTCATTTTCATCGATGACATTCTGGTATTTTCCAAAACACCTGAGGAACATGCTGAACATCTTCGCATAGTGTTGAGTACTTTGCAAGATCATAAGCTATATGCTAAGTTCAGCAAATGTGAGTTCTGGATAGAAAAAGTTGCGTTCCTTGGACACATAATTTCGGGATCAGGTGTTGAAGTAGATCCTTCAAAGATTGAAGCAATTACAAATTGGAAAGTACCAAGGAACCCATCAAAGGTAAGAAGTTTCCTAGGACTTGCAGGCTATTATCGCAGGTTCGTAAAGGACTTCTCCAAGATAGCTGCACCTCTCACAAAGCTAACAAAGAAGGAAAGAAAATTTGAATGGACCAAACAGTGCGAACAAAGTTTTCAAGAATTAAAGCAACGATTGACTTCTGCACCAGTACTAACCTTACCTGAAGGGAAGGAAGGTTATACAGTTTATACCGACGCCTCTAAAGAAGGGCTAGGTTGTGTATTAATGTAACATGGAAAAGTTATAGCCTATGCCTCAAGAAAGCTCAAACCCAACGAAGAAAACTACCCTACTCATGACTTGGAATTAGCAGCAATTGTATTTCCTCTTACCAAGTGGAGACATTATCTCTACGGGGTAACTTTTGAAGTTTTCACTGACCATAAGAGCCTACGGTACCTTTTTACTCAAAAAGAGTTGAATATGAGGCAAAGGAGATGGATGGAATTCCTGGAAGATTACGACTGTGTAATCCAGTACCATCCAGGAAAGGCTAATGTAGTGGCTGATGCTTTAAGTCGAAAATCAAGCTTAGCATCACTCTCAGGAAAGCTTTCAAGTAACGTACGCAAATCTGTGAAAGTAATCTCAAGAGCTCGATTAGAAAATTTAGTGGTACTACCACCACTAAAGGAAAAGATAAAAGAAGCTCAGGCTCAGGATGAGTGGATTCAGAAATGTCTCAAATCCAAAGAAAAGGATCTTGAGGAAAATTTCAAAACCGATGATCAAGGGATTTTGAGATACAAGAGTCGGGTCTGCGTGCCTAGTATCGTTCGAAAGGAAATATTGGATGAGGCACACAAAACTCGTTACTCGATACATCCTGGAGGAACTAAGATGTATCAAGACCTCAAAAGGCATTTCTGGTGGAACGGTATGAAAAGAGACATAGCCAATTACATCAAGAAATGTCTGACTTGTCAACGAGTTAAAGCAGAACATCAAAGACCTGGAGGATTGTTGCAACCATTATCTATCCCTACTTGGAAATGGGATCAGGTAACCATGGATTTTCTTTATGGATTTCCCAAAGTTAAAGGAGGATTTGATGGTATTTGGGTTATCATCGATAGATTAACAAAATCCACACATTTCTTACCTGTCAAAGCAACTGATAATGTTAACTCGTTAGCCAAGCTCTATCAAAAGGAAATTATTCGGTTGCATGGAGTACCTCTTGGAATAGTTTCAGACAGGGACCCAAAGTTCACTTCACAACTTTGGCAAAACATTCAAGAAATGATGGGTACCAAGTTAAACTTCAGCACAACAGCACATCCTCAAACCGACGGGCAATTTGAAAGAACCATCCGATACCTGGAAGATATGTTAAGGGCTTGTGCCTTAGATTTCCAAGACAATTGGAAGGATTGCCTACCCCTTGTGGAATTTGCATACAACAACAGTTATCAGGCCTCAATCCAAGTTGCACCTTATGAGGCCCTATATGGAAGAAAATGCAGATCCCCATTATATTGGGATATGGATGAAACCAAGGAAATTAAAAGGAAACCCCAAGGAAATATTGTTAAGAGTTGGGTAGAAGAGGCAATAGAAAAAGTTGAAATCATCAAACAAAGAATAAAAGCTGCCCAAGATCGGCAGAAAAGTTATGCTGATAATCGAAGAAGGGACATAGAATTCGCAATAGGCGAAAAGGTATTCTTGAAAGCATCTCCAAGAAAAGGGTTTATACGAATTGGGAAAGGAGGAAAGCTAAACCCTCGATATATTGGACCTTTTGAAATACTGGAACGTATCGGTCCAACAGCCTATCGCCTAGACCTACCAGCAAGTCTTACTGGAATACATAACGTATTCCATGTGTCCCAACTCCGCAAGTACTTTGCTGATGATTCACATATCCTACCTGTTGAAGAAGTACCACTAGAACCCGACCTTACTTATGAAGTAAAGCCAGTCAGAATCTTTGACAGGAAATTCCAAGAGTTGAGAAACCGAAGAATTCCCCTCGTTAGAATCTTGTGGAAAAGAAATGGTACAGAAGAACAGACTTGGGAAACAGAGGAAAAGATGTTGAAACATTATCCAGGACTGTTCAAGGACAATAATAGAATCTGAGGACAGATTCTTTTAAAGGGGGGAAGATTGTAACAGCCCTACTCAGGGCCAAGTTGAGAAAGTAAGTAAAGGGCAACTCAGGAAGCGTTTATAATCTCGATCCCTATTAATTCACTTCATGCATTGCATTTTATGTGACTTATGTGTTTTTATGTGTTACATTTTACTAAATGTTCATAGATTTAACTCTTTTAACTCGTGCCTTGAAACTCTTTTCATAAAATCCTAGAATTCTAGTAATCATTCCTTTCTAGCACCTAAAAACCCTTCATATGCTTCAAAACCCATTCCTACAGTTTTAGGTTGGAAATTACGAAAATACCCCTACAGCCCAAAAATATTCCTACATCTCCCGAAACACTTTCACTACCCAATATTTTAACCAAAATAATCCTCACATTATTTCGAGGATCGTGATACTCTCCTTACACCATAATTCCCATCCTAACTCCCGTAGTATCAAAAACCGGCAAAAACCCTAGCTTATGATTCGATCATCAATAAAACCTTATTCACCTACCTTTTGATATTCAAAATTATAACCAAAACGACCCTCAAATTATTTCATGAATTTTCATGCATTTACCAAAAACTCGATTTCACCTATAGCATATTTATAAATATTTTCCTATTTAAAAATCATCGTTTTATTTTAAAATAATTAGCTTTTATTCAATAGTCGAAATTATACTTAAAACGATCCTTGAATTTTTCTGTACAATATAGTGATTTTTCCAAACTTTAAACTTTATCATGGCTTCGTTTATATAATTTTTCCTATGATTTTCATCATCTTTAATGTTCATAATTTATAAACAAAAACTCCAAATATTTCATGTTTATAACTAAAACGAAGCTCATTTTTCACTCATTCTTCCATTCATTCACTACATCAAAATTTTACCTCTCGACTCTTGAATAAATTTTATATTATTTTTACATTTATTTTTATTCCAAATGACATCATCCATGACCTCATGCTCTTCTAGAAGAATTAAACAAATGAGCATAATTTCTCCACATTTCTTAGTTAATAACCTAGCATTTGTTCAAATTATAATTAAACCACATCTTCAATTTAATTACCAAGCATTTGTTGAAACCGTAGGCAACCACATCTCTCTTAAACTCTCATTTATTGCTTAGAAACCCCTTATGACTACCTATAAATACCCCCCTTAAGCCTCATTTATACCTCACATTCAACACACAAAAATCACTCTCTCCCTCTCCCCAAACCTCACGCCACTCTCCCTCTTCTCTCTCTAAGGTATGTTTTCTTCTATCATCTCATGTTTTATATAATGTTCTTAGTATAGAAATAATAGTAGCATGCCTAGGATTAATTAAATAATGCTTTAGGAATTTATTTTATGAAATATGTGCATAGTTGATAGTTTAAATATAATGTGAGCACATTATGGAATTTTATTTAATTATATGCATGAATTATGATATGATATAATGTGATTATGTATTTAAATGTTTATGATCTTGTTCATGCTAAGAGTAATTTATTTAGAATTATTTTTCATAGAAAGTTCATATATTTTGCTATATTATACTTTAATCTTATGTTATGAATATGAATATGATAGAACATGTTACACACCCCCTTTGAATATTCAAATAAGCTCAAGAACATGTTCATAATGTGTGTGTGCATGTGTGTGTGTGCATGTGTGTGCCGTGATCCATGTGTGTGTGTGTATGAATTTGATTTTGTGTTATAAAGTGTTTAATTCATATGAAATTGAATAGTAAATGTTTTTAATAGTAATTTTGACTTTTGGTCAACCAAAATCCAATTAATTTCGAAATTATTATAAAAATAATTATAAAATAAGTTTTGGAATTTTTAAAGAAATATTTTTCCTAAATTTTTCCAAAAATCAATCAACTATGTAATATTTTTCAAAAGATAACCTACATTGTCAAATTAAACCTTGAATTTCATTTCAAATCTTACAATTAGAATTACAGTATGGTTGATAAATATTTGATTAGTTAAAGATCCCATAAACCCTAATTTGTTAATCAAACTCCCTTAAACGGGTAAATTTAGGGTTTACCGGGAAATCTTTAACGCATTACATAACGTGTATCTTCTCTAATTATTTCATTGTAGTATTGTGTGTAATTAGTTAGTTAGGAACTAAGAACCTAGTTCTAAGCCAGTAGTAGTTATTACTTTCAGGCGAACATAGGATCGAAGAGTGGAATCCTCACAGTTCCACTTAAATCTCGGTACCGGTGAGGGTTTTAAATCTTTTCAACTGAAATCATGATAAAATACTTTACTTTATTTCTTGAATTTCTTTCAAGTTATCCTTCCCTTTATGGGAAAATAATTCTTGTTAATTATTGAAACCATACATTTACCCGAAAAGTACTTAGTACTTTCTTACGGGTAAATATTCTCGTCTTGCAAGTAAAGTTATTGTTTTTCCTATGGGCCCGGTGGTCTTGGTAGAAGTAGTAGTCCGGGAGGCACGGGCCGAGGTCTACTATTATACCAGCCGCCAACTAGATCTTGGTGATGGTCTAACTGGAGGTTAGTTATTCCACACCAAGTGACGGGAAAAGGTACGTCCCTCCCAAATTCATGTATATCGTCACTAGGGGTAGCTCCCTGAGGTGACACTGGAGGAAGAAGGATGGTATTGTATTGTTGTATTTCTTTTTACTGAGTAACGACATCTTGATCAATGTCGTTACGAATATTCTTGGTTTTAAGGAGTTAAGGTTGGAGACGCTTAGCTTGCCGGCATCAAAATCATTTTCAAAACGGTTCATAGATTTTCTAAAGTATAGCCTATATTCACCCTACTCCTATTATTTCAAAACAATATGAACCGGATATTATTGTCATATATTTATTTGTTACTATATAGTATATACATTTCAAACCAAGACTTCCTTGGTCAAAACACTTCAAAAATCTTGCTTACAATCATAACCCTCAACCCCCGTCACTTAGTCATTTTGACTAACCCTCCTGTTCTTTCAATTCATGATTTTAGGAATCTATACAGCGACGCCTTAGAGGTATCTTGAAGCTTTAAGGTGTCACATTCCAGTCAATTAGAGTAATCACGAGTGCATGTACATCTTACAATAAGCACTCTTCTCTAAAGTCAGAACTTTTGCTGTAAACACTTATCCAACTTAATAATATGTGCTTTGTTATGTATTGTCCCCTTTTATTTGCTCAAGTTTATTTTTTGTTGCCTTTGAATTTCATACTCTGGTATTACATAGTCTTGTCCGTTCGCCGGAGTATTTCTCGAGTGCTAGGTCTCACATCCACTCAGGGAGTACTACGGTGCGGGGTTGTAGTGTTAAGGGGCGCTACAAATACGATAATACCAGCCTTCACCCCTTAGTGTCACGTAGGGGAGCAAACCCTAGTGACGATGAACAATATTGTGGGAGGGACGTACCTTTTCCCGTCACTTGATGTGGAATAACCAACCTCCGGTTAGACCATCATCAAGATCTAGTTGGCGGCTGGTACAATAGTAAACCTCGGCCCTTGCCTCCCGGACTACTACTTGTACTATGACCACCGGGCCCATAAGAAAACTATAGTTTTACTTGCAAGACGAGAATATTTATCGGGAGAAAGTACTAAGTACTTTCGGGTAAATATATGAATTTTGGACATATGAAGCAATTTTCCCAAAAGGAATAATAATATTTGAAAAGAAATTCAATAAAATAAATTAAATATTTTATCACGATTCCAGTTGAAAATATTTTAACCCTCTCCGAGTATCTTGACGGATTAGGAAAAAATCCTTAGGGTTCCACTCTTTGATTATGTCCTTGCCTGAAAGTACTACTACTGGCTTATGACTAAGTCTTACTACTTGAATAAACAATGTACAAGAAATTCTGCTAAGCTAGAGTTATATTTTGGAAATCCTTATTTAATCCCCGATTTTTGGAAATTCTAGGTAAAAGTTATTTTTTAAAATTTCAAAATATTATTTTATATTAATATTTAAAATCTCTACAAGATTTTATGAGTCAAAGTCTTCATTTGAAATTAAAAGTCAAAGTTACTATTGAAAAACGGTTACTATTTAACCTTTGGGGATTAAACACTTTTAAACACAAAGTCAAACACACACTAGCACACAGTACACACACATACTTCAAGAACATCAAGAACATGTTCTTAAGTCTATTTGAATATTCATAGAATATATTAGACATACTAGATCATGTTCATATTTATAACATAAAATTTGAGACATAATGTAGAAAAATATATAAATTTCTCATGAAAAATAATTCCTAATTAAATTTCCTAAGCATGCATTTCTTCTAATATTCAAGAACATAATTATGAACATATGAACACATATTTAAATAAATTCATATAATAAACATGCATTTTTACAATTTAAATTCCTAACCTAAATTTATAAAATATAAATTCCTAAAACATAATTTCCTATCATGAATTTCTAAACATAATATAAAGCATATAAAATATAAATTAAATATGAAATAAAACATAAATTAAAGCATGAATTAAATATAAAATAAAACATAATTTAAAGCATAACTTAAAGCATAAAAAAAAAAAAAAAAAAACTAACCTTGAGAGTTTTGGGGGAGTGTGGTTCGTGAGTTGTGAGGGGAGAGAAGAGAGTGTTTTGTGTATAGGAAGTGAAGAGATTTGTGAGTTAGAAATGATCTCTTGAAGGGTATTTATAGGTAGGAATTAGGGGTCTTATAGCAATTTCTAAGAGTATTTTAGAGATGTGGAGATTTTCAAGTCACACAAGTGTTGTGAAATTATGGAGGAAATGTGGAAGAATTTTAGTTTGACAATTGTATGGAATTCTTGTAAGAGATGTGGAAGAATTAGATTCACTCTTCTAAATTTTCTATTTTTAGAAATTGCTATTTTAGGAAAGTGATGTCATGAATGATGTCATAGTGAATAAAATAAATACAAAATAATATAAAATTTATTCAAGAGTCGAGAGACGAAAACTTGAAGTGGTAAAAATAATGAAAGAATGAGTGTAAAATAAGCTTCGTTATGATTATAAATGTGAGATATTTAGGTTTTTCGTTTATAAGTTATGAAAGTTAGAGATGATGAAAATCATGATAAAATTATATAAACGAAGCTATGATGAAGTTTAAAGGTTGGAAAAATTATCATAGTTTAGAGAAAAATTCAAGAAACGTTTTAAGTATAATTTTGAATATTGAATGAAAGCTAATTATTTAAAGCAAAATGATAATTTTTTTAAAAAGAAAATATTTATAAAATATGCTACGATTGGAATCAAGTTTTGGTAAATGTATGAAAATTCATAAAATAATTCAAGGATCGTTTTGACTGTAATATTGAATATCAAAAAGTGAATGGATAAAAAGTTGTTTTACGGTATGAATAGTGACTAGGGTTTTTAGACGGTTTTGATACTACTTGAGTTAGGATGGGAATCATGGTTTACGGAAAATGTTAAAATCCTCAAAATAATGTGAGGATCTAATTGGCTATATTATTGAGTAGGGGAAAGTGTTTCGGGGAATAAATTAAAATTTAGGAAAAATCTAGGGCTTTAGGGGTATTTTTGGAATTTTCAACCTCAAATTGTAGGAATAGGTTTTGAAGCATATGAAGGGATTTTAGGTGCTAGAGAGGAACAAATAATGGATTTCTAAGATTCTATGAGAAGAGTTTCGAGGTACAGGCTTAATAAAGGAAAGAATTAAATTTACGAACTTTTAATTAGAACTGTAGCACATAAGAGCACATAAGTCACATAAGAATGCAATGCATGAAGAGAATAAATAGGGATCGAGATAATAAACGCTTCTAGATCAACCCTGTACTTACCTCTCCCGACTCGGCCCTGAGTACGGCTGTTATAATATATTTTAGATATAGTTAAATATATGTGATATATGATATGTTTATGAACTGTGATCAAGTTTTGGCTTTCGAAAGGGCTATATGTAGCACCCCTATACGTAGAGATACCACACCCCCTTCACTATAGGCCGATCCACATACGAAATGGACAATCCGTACATGAACTAACCTATAGCGAACGGGTGACAATAAAAGAGAAGACGAGCTAGGCGGGACTATACACCAAAGTAATACAAAACCAAGACATAAAAGTTGAAAGCGGAAGCATTAATTCGTAAATACATATAGGTACCATAATTACATCAACGATATAGATACTAATATATACCAACATATATCAATACATTATCATACAAGTAAAAGTCCCGAATATATCAAGAACTATAACGTACTAACTCAGGACAAGACAAAAGCAAGATCATGGAAATGTGTGAAGTGCTAGACCCGGCTGGACGATAAGATACGACTCAGACTCCCGCCTAGCACACGACCGCAACAACCTGAAAGGTGGGGGGTCAGTCCATGGAAGACTGAGTGAGGGGCAATACTTATATATTAGCGCAGTTAACATGCAAGTTATAACCTCGGGTAAAGTTTTATAATTAAGAGTATTATACGTTCACAATAACAGAGAACTCGCCCGAGATTACAACTATCAATATTAATTACTGGTTCATTTCATGCAATCAATCAATACATGGCCCCGACGAGTGAGGGCGGTCTCCAACCGAACTCCAAATGAACATGTACATGCTTGCTTGATTATCAATAAATAGGTGATCATGCAATGCCATTATCGTGCAATCGTGCAATAGTGTAATCATATAGCAGGTTCATGGAATGGAAATCATGCAATAACCCGAGGCACATCCATGGTGTCGGACTCGTCCCCAGTCTCCTTCTTCCTCCGGTTTGATGATGGGATTGTAAGGCCCCAACATCCAATCTCATTGAGCAGAGGGTACATGAATCCCTAAGCCCGGAGCTCCTTCCTCCACTAACCTCCTAGTGGATTCAGGGGTGACCCCAAATGTGGTGAGGATAGCGCCAGAGTTACCCGTCAGCCCTTGCTTTCCCGGTTGGCTCTAGTCACTACCCTCGGGCCCAAACGTGAACGATCATGCTACTCGCCGAAAACATGCACGAAACAATACATGGCTTGCTTGCTTGCTTGAACACGACTTGAAATGATCAATGATTTATAGAGACTATAAATATAAATACCTTTTTGGCCGAAATATCACATAAAGGATATACGGGTTCTATATAACTAACAATTAAATCTCACCTTTACCGACAAAATACACGTAGGGCACGGCCTACGGGGCTTGCTCCTCGTCCTTATGAAGCTGGTCTGTGCAAAATAGACGTGTACACGTGAGACTTGACTCTAAATAGACCAAATATGATGAACGGCAAAATGCAACGAGATGACGCACAAATCACAATGTGGCATGAAAACATCTTGTTTCAGTACATATGAGATCATATAAAAGCAATTCGGGGTCAAAGATGTCGTCGGATCGAGGGGCTAAAAATGTAATTTTATGCAGAATATTTTGTTCTGCAATCCAGGTGGGAACGGCCGTTCCGGGTTCCCTCTGTAAATGGGAACGGTCGTTCTCATGAATCCCAAAAACGCGCCAACGATTTCAATTTTAGAAATGCGCCTTAGCTGGGAACGGCCCTTCCGGCGCAAGGCCAAAAATGGGAACGGCCGTTCCCATGCTCGGCCACCTTGTTTTTGTTTAAAAGAGGGGAACGTCCGTTCCCACAATGCCTTGAGGTTGGGAACGGTCGTTCCCTGTTTCTGCAACTTACAGAAACAGACCAAAACAGGGGAGGCTCTCGGCAAAGAGCAACAAAGCTACAACAATCCAATTTTGATCCCCAAAATGTTATTATTTCTGACACTTCTGATGCACACATGTTCATAAGATGATAATCTAACCTTTAAACACATAAAACATGGAAAACCATCAAGAATTCAAAGTTTGAAGCACATGATCCAACTTGATCATTCATACCAAATATTCAATAATTCAAGCTAGAAATCATGCAATAACTCAAGAGATGATCCCCTAATCATGCTTCCAACTACAAATAATCCATCTATCACATAATCCTCAAACCCTAGCTCCTTCAAATATAATCAAACTCATCAACTCATGCAACTACCAACCTTGGAATGGAAAAGAGATGAAGAAATGAATGAAGATGATGATCAACTCCAATTCTTGGAATATTTCTTGGAAATTCTTGATGCAAACGGAAGAAATCTTTTCTTATTTGTTGGGGCTGAGGTTCGGTGAGCAAGGAAGCAAATTTGGAGATGATATGATCACAAATGAATCAACTTGGAAGCTTGAAGACGATATACCGATTCATCCATTTTTTGATTTGTGTGAAATACCACAATTTGCCATTTAATCCTTTAAGTGTGCAAGTCGTGCCATTGGGGAGTTGTAGTTTCGAAATATGATCAATCAAGTCCTTGGAAAGTTATGCAATTTAGTCCCCAAAATTAAGAAAATAACCAAGTAGGGGCAATTTGGGTAATTAAAGCATTTCCGGTAATTATTTCATGCAATAGATGTTTTCAAGTTACGAAATAAATTATAAGTTTAATATGACTTCATGGAATTTTATGAAAATATTATGAAACATAATTTCTAAAATTATTTTAAACATAAGATATTAATAAATAAAATCGGGGCGTTACAACTCTCCCCCCCTTAAAAGGACCTAGTCCCCAGGTCCACTGTCAAGTTTTAAAACGATGCACAAGTCATAAGAGAACCCCGTCTCTTGAACAAGAATGAAAGAACCCCGTCTTTCAGCAAGGAATGAGAAAACCCCATTTCTCAACAAGAAGGAGAGAACCCCGTCTCTCGAATATAAGAAAGTAATTTACAGACAGATTGTAAGCACAAGGTCATAATTGTTACATGGTTAAGGGGGATCATAATAGTGAGGTAAATATCATATAGACAAATAAAACCATTTTAATCACATAATTACCATTCATGATTAACTAATTTGCCAAGAACACGAATTTAAATATAATAACAATAAGATACATGATGCACGTGATATGCATGATTGAATGTACCGTTCACCGGTGGTTGTATCATGTATGTAATTGATACCTTATCTTTCCCGGATCAAATTCACATTTGCATTTTGCACACCCCTCCCAAGAGCACCTTCCCGGACTCGAACAAGTAGTCTTGCACCCCTGGTAGATTTCTTGTGCAGCTTGGAACATGTATCTATTTGATGCTCATCACTCCCACAGTAGAGACATAATCCCAACCGTCTCCTACAGCCATCATACTTGTGGTTATCGCGTCCACAATAATTGCAAAGAAGTTTCCCGGAAGATGTTGTTGAAGCTGGGATACGTGGGGCTCCCGAACTCGATCCAAGTGATTGTTTCTTTTTCTTGCGAGGTCTTTCTTGAGGTACCGGAGTAGGACAAGTGATAGGCCGCTTTCCTTTGTTGAGAGGTTGTCCTGATTTTGAACTTAAGGTCTGCCCGGGTTGAGGATTAGACTTTCTTGCCTCAAAAGAGGTGATGTCTCGTACTTTCTCTTGGGAGCCACGTGGAGTTAGTTCCCACACTCTTTTGATTTTCTTGAGTTGTGACCCGGTAGAATCCCTATTCCCTTCAGAGGATCTTCAGGATGGTTGGTTCTGAAATTCCCTAAATGCTATCGAAATTTGGCCCGGCTGTGATGATAAGACTCGTGGCACTGAGGAAACATACTCTTTTATCCTCTGATCCACTAAGCAAACCAAGGACTCGAAAAATTCCTGAGGTGGAACCGGAGGGGGTAAATGCGGAGAAACCCTAGGCACTTGTTCCTGAGGAGGGTGACCTTGAGACATCCTGTAATCAAGACACTGGATATGCATGTTGAATTAATATGCCAATGCACATATCACACTTAGAAGTAATAATTCAGCACGTTGGAACAATTAAGCTCAATCGGGGAAATCACATATATGTAAAGAAATTTAAAATTAAAGTAGCGTATGATGCACGTGCTTATGGATGCATTGAACCTATCACCGGAGTACTGGAAAATTTTATCTCGACATGTAACTCCTTGTTCGTTGAATTATAAGCTTGTATTGAGCTGGTAATCATTTCCTGTTTTCCCACGGTCTTCCAAATCTTTAAAATTTTCTGATATTACTTGAACATTTCCACAACTTGAGATTACAATTGCTTGAACCCGAAGTCCACTACGCTCACGAAATTAGTATCCTGCCTGTTCTTCAATAGTCACATCCCTAATGGTTGCTTGAATCTTCTTCATGATTGTTACTTTGATCCAAAATTCCCGGTTTACTCTTTAGGAGCTCCAATAGCTAACTGACTCCCTTTTCATTGCTTATACTTGATCGCCCAATATCCACCTAGCAACTCCTTGCCTTTCTTTATCGTTTCCATTTGTTGCTTCGCGTCTTTTAACATGCCCTCACACACGACAATTCAGTTTGGATCTAGAAATACCCAACTAGATAGAATCTTTAACATGATAGTCTTTCAATTCTATATCCACTGAAGTGCTGAGCTTCCTTTATCCTTTTCTTAATTGAAATCCCGAACCATGCTATTTTCCCATCTCTTCTCTCACTTTATTTCCATGAAAGTTAAGCTTTGTTGATTATTACCATAATTACCTCCTTGGTAAAATTTTCTTGCATAAGCTGGTGTAACCGTATGATTCCCCAAACAAAACTCTCGAATTCCAATTCGGCTCCATTTATGGAATTAACTTCCGAACTCCTCTTGAACCATAATCTCCCGTTATTATCCTGATTCTCCAAATTGCCACCGTGATTGAAATCCTTTAAATCTAATCTTTAGGAATTAAAGAAATCGTAGGACTTGTCTTCTTACTTGCCTTTGCCTTGAACATATAATTCCCTTTCCTTTGTTCCTCATCATTCTTTACCATTTTCATTTGTTACTCCAAATTTCCAGATTCGCGCTCTCACATGGCAATCCAAATTAAATCTGGAAAATAAACTCATTCCCCCTGATTATAAAACTTTTCACATCCTAGCTTCCCATAACAGACTATTTGATTCTTCTAACTTAATCAGAATTATTGAAATTGTTTCCTTTCTTGACTTAAATCTTGTTTCCAACTAACTGAATTCCTTTCTTGGCTATTCTTTCGATCCTTGAATAATTAATTCCCTCAATTTTTTTTCCACCTCGTCCCCGAATGGAATAAACTTCCTTTTCAGACTAATGTACCTCATTTAGTAACCGAAATTCACTTAGTTGATTCTCTCACTCCGGATTTCATTCTGTGGAATCATAACCCGGTGAACTTGTCTTTTGACCTTTTCCATACTTGATCCTTGGTCTAAAATTCCTGGGTAACACTCTCTGTGAATTGATGATCCGAGTTGGTAATTCTCAAATTTAAATGCTTCTACTTGTTGCTCCATATCTTCCAATTTAACCACATCATAGTCGACCATCTTTAAAGCCCTTTTCCCAGGAGTACCCTTCTCCTTATTATTAGACTCCCGGTTTAGGCATCTTCGAAATTTTCTTCTCTTTCTTTTTTTTTCGAATTGATCTCCAACGATAATCCAGGTATTCTCTCAATACGTCAATTTATCTTGAATCTGAAGATAAACCCGTCTTACCCGAATGTAGAATCCCGAACATGTTGGTTTCCCCACAACTGATTGTTCCATCTTTTCTGACTGTCGTGTGAGGAATTTGAATCCAATTGATTTAAACCCAAATGCATTCCCAACTTGTACTTCGATTGAAAATATTTAATTGACTTTCCTTCCACGCCCTGATTTTGGCCCCACTTGCACACCCTTCTCAAATCCCATAGAAGCTCAAAACCATCGAGCAAGTGGCCATGGTTTGATATTCTTTCCACAACCTGTAACTCACAACCTTCTTTGAAATAAATGCATGTGGGTGAGGCGTGCTCATGTCACATAATTGTCACATAATTAATGTCTCCACCAAGAATTTAATATAAGATGTAACAAATAATTATCCATGTTTAAAATAAAACACGTTAATCACATAATTTCAAATAATTTCAAGATCGATTAATTAACAATTAATAACAGAAATCAAGTCAAGGCACAGATTATCAAGTAATTTAACTAATTCAAGAAATTCAAATAGATTCAAGTAGCTCCAAGTAAGATGCAAGACTCACAAATTACCAATTAATCCTATGCCGTTCGACCTAGACTTGACACGACACGACACTAGAACCTCGGTTTTGCAACCGGGTTCTGATACCACCTTAGATGTAGCACCCCTATACGTAGAGATACCACACCCCCGCACTATAGGCCGATCCACATACGAAATGGACAATCCGTACATGAACTAACCTATAGCGAACGGGTGACAATAAAAGAGGAGACGAGCTAGGCGGGACTATACCCCAAAGTAATACAAAACCAAGACATAAAAGTTGAAAGCGGAAGCATTAATTCGTAAATACATATAGGTACCATATTTACATCAACAATATAGATACTAATATATACCAACAGATATCAATACATTATCATACAAGTAAAAGTCTCGAATATATCAAGAACTATAACGTACTAACTCAGGACAAGACAAAAGCAAGATCATGAAAATGTGTGAAGTGCTAAACCCGGCTGGACGACAAGACACGACTCAGACTCCCGCCTAGCACACGACCGCAACAACCTGAAAGGTGGGGCGTCAGTCCATGGAAGACTGAGTAAGGGGCAATACTTATATATTAGCACAGTTAACATGCAAGTTATAACCTCGGGTAAGGTTTTATAATTAAGAGTATTATACGTTCACAATAACAGAGAACTCGGCCGAGATTACAACTATCAATATTAATTACTGGTTCATTTCATGCAATCAATCAATACATGGCCCCGACGAGTGAGGGCGGTCTCCAACCGAACTCCAAATGAACAGGTACATGCTTGCTTGATTATCAATAAATAGGTGATCATGCAATGCCATTATCGTGCAATTGTGCAATAGTGTAATCATATAGCAGGTTCATGGAATGGAAATCATGCCATAACCCGAGGCGCATCCGTGGTACCGGACTCGTCCCCAGTCTCCTTCTTCCTCCGGTTTGATGATGGGATTGCAAGGCCCCAACATCCAATCTCATTGAGCAGAGGGTACACGAATCCCTAAGCCCGGAGCTCCTTCCTCCACTAACCTCCTAGTGGATTCAGGGGTGACCCCAAATATGGTGAGGATAGCGCCAGAGTTACCCGTCAGCCCTTGCTTTCCAGGTTGGCTCTAGTCACTACCCTCGGGCCCAAACGTGAACGATCATGCTACTCGCCTAAAACATGCACGAAATAATAGATGGCTTGCTTGCTTGCTTGAACACGACTTGAAATGATCAATGATTTATAGAGACTATAAATATAAATACCTTTTTGGACGAAATATCACATAAGGGATATACGGGTTCTATATAACTAACAATTAAACCTCACCTTTACCAACAAAATACATGTAGGGCACGGCCTACGGGGCTTGCTCCTCGTCCCTATGAAGCTGGTCTGTGCAAAATAGACGTGTACATGTGAGACTTGACTCTAAATAGACCAAATATGACGAACGGAAAAATGCAACGAGATGACACACAAATCACAATGTGGCTTGAAAACATCTTGTTTCAGTACATATGAGATCATATAAAAGCAATTCGGGGTCAAAGATGTCGTCGGATCGACGGGCTAAAAATGTAATTTTATGCAGAATATTTTGTTCTGCAATCCAGGTGGGAACGGTCGTTCCGGGTTCCCTCTGTAAATGGGAACGGTCGTTCCCATGATTCCCCAAAACGCGCCAACGATTTCAATTTTAGAAATGCGCCTTAGCTGGGAACGGCCCTTCCGGCGTAAGGCCAAAAATGGGAACGGCCGTTCCCATGCTCGGCCACCTTGTTTTTGTTTAAAAGAGGGGAACGCCCGTTCCCACAATGCCTTGAGGTTGGGAACGGCCGTTCCCTGTTTCTGCAACTTACAGAAACAGAGCAAAACAGGGGAGGCTCTCGGCAAAGAGCAACAAAGCTACAACAATCCAATTTTGATCCCCAAAATGTTATTATTTCTGACACTTCTCATGCACATATGTTCATAAGATGATAATCTAACCTTTAAACACATAAAACATGGAAAACCATCAAGAATTCAAAGTTTGAAGCACATGATCCAACTTGATCATTCATACCAAATATTCAATAATTCAAGCTAGAAATCATGCAATAACTCAAGAGATGATCCCCAAATCATGCTTCCAACTACAAATAATCCATCTATCACATAATCCTCAAACCCTAGCTCCTTCAAATATAATCAAACTCATCAACTCATGCAACCACCAACCTTGGAATGGAAAAGAGATGAAGAAATGAATGAAGATGATGATCAACTCCAATTCTTGGAATATTTCTTGGAAATTCTTGATGGAAATGGAAGAAATCTTTTCTTATTTGTTGGGGCTGAGGTTCGGTGAGGAAGGAAGCAAATTTGGAGATGATATGATCACAAATGAATCAACTTGGAAGCTTGAAGATGATATACCGATTCATCCATTTTTTGATTTGTGTGAAATACCACAATTTGCCATTTAATCCTTCAAGTGTGCAAGTCGTGCAATTGGGGAGTTGTAGTTTCGAAATATGATCAATCAAGTCCTTGGAAAGTTATGTAATTTAGTCCCCAAAATTAAGAAAATAACCAAGTAGGGGCAATTTGGGTAATTAAAGCATTTCCGGTAATTATTTCATGCAATAGATGTTTTCAAGTTACGAAATAAATTATAAGTTTAATATGACTTCATGGAATTTTATGAAAATATTATGAAACATAATTTATAAAATTATTTTAAACATAAGATATTAATAAATAAAATCGGGGCATTACATTATATCTATGAGCATATATAAGCTCACGTTTTAATGGAAGTTTAATGCTTATGAATGTAATGTTAATGGTTTGTAATGAGTGAGAATGGAATGGAAAGGTAATGAAAGGTGATTTTAGATCCACGGAGACTACGGGTTGGGATGCTCGATAAGGTAGCAGGCCGTTAGGATAAGCTTGGGTATAGTTTCCATCCGAGGTATTACGTGCGACCCCGGGACGTTGGGAAGGCGTGATGCTCTTGATGCCTTCGGTATGAAAGTCTGGGAGGACTCGTAGTGGGTTAGCTACCCCTTGAGGAATATATAATGTAATAGATGGCTAAGGGTTGGTCGACCCTTCCATCACCGGAGTGTTGGGGATTGAATGTGGTTTGGTTTTATGTAATGAATGAGGAGTAATGGTGGATGCTCGTGCTCGCCGAGCTTTAAACAAATGTTTGGATTATGGAATGGGATTAGAGTCTTTATGAACGTAATGTATATATATAAGATACATAATGTTTCATGAAAACGTTTTGGTATGCAAAACCTATTCCCGGTTCATAACCTTTTGCTTTTATGTGCTTTGCTCTATATACGTATAGTGTGTGGGTGTGCGTTAGCCCCCTCACTCAATCGAGTTGTGACTGGCCTCTCTCCTTTACCACTTAAGTTTGCAGGTTTTGGTGCACGAGCTAGGCGAAGAAGTAGGTCGTTCGGGTCTCACTTTTGGGTTTAGGTCGTGCTAGGTGCATTGCATATTTTATTTTAGACTTGTACTTATTCGATTGACTATGATTTGGAAATTGTTAAGGATTTGTGATTCCATATGGCTATGTGTATTTTGTATACCCATTGTATATAGTTGGATTCAAACTTTATGTTTATAGAACTCCTTGTTTCCGTTACTTGATAATTGTTGCGCACCTTGAGTATGTATAGCTCCGCCTAGCCTAGCGAGTGTCTGGTCTCCCGTTCGCTATGAGTTGGGCTCGTGTATGGATTCCCATTTCATATGCGGGTTCGGGTCTTAGTGCGGGGGATGTGGTGGCCCACGCTCCGGGTGCTACAGTATTTTTCTGTATTACAATATTACCGTCTATAAGAAAAGATTTTGCCAATCATATTTTCTTCACTATCTAATATGGTATCAAAGCGGGTGACGATCCATTAAAACGGATTCCTTGGCAACACAGTTAGCAAGTATTCTCCAAACACAGTAGCCCCAAACAAAGATTAATCAGACACAGATACCCAAGAATTTATCAATCAGCATAAAGTTGAATCAATTTAACTATTCACTGTAGTCCCGATGGATGAGAATGGCAACCGGGGGAAGAGGAAAGTTGAGCCATATCAACGGGGCCCCACCACCGCCGAAACCTGATAATTCGAACAGACTGACCTCATTGTGTGTTCATGGATTTTGCACAATATGGAACCAGAACTGATCAGTAACTATGCTGAATACCCCATAGGCGAAGGATCTTTGGGACGGATTAGGGAGCACATATGGCGAAAGGGGAGATGGGCTCC